>OY284469.1:53691519-55000670 GCA_958336335.1 Dilophus febrilis | reverse complement strand
ACACTAAATGTGACTGCTTGGGTATGAACCACTTAAACTATACATATAATATTCTTAACAGTATAAAAAGAAACTATGTATATATTTATATATATTATATAGATATAGTAAGCCTTTAGGGAATTTTCTACATATATTTTTTGAATATATGCTAGTATAGATTCAGATACATATGAATATGAGGATATATGATAATAAAAGTATGGATATATCGTGTATTGCTATCCGTAAGAAGACATATATAGAAGAGGATAGGTTATAGAGGTTTTATCATTTAAGATTATGATAAGACCAATGTTAAGTGGATCATGGGAATTAAATTTTGGGAAACAGCAAAACAAAATAATATAATAATGATTTATTAAATTGTATTCTTATATCCATATATGTATAAATGTATAATTATATATATATATAGATATTATTGCAATGATTATGCCACATAGAGTTATGGAATATTGAAAACGTTGTTTTTAGATCGTTTAAAATCAATTCAAAGTATAATATAAACATATCATATGTCGATAAAATTCGGTGAACCCTTTATTATGTTTTTAATGATTTTGATGAATCCTAATATATGTATTTCGTGTTACCACCGCGTTCACTTCCGGTTACCATGTGAAGAAAATTGATTCAGAATTTCACGCACTGTTAATAGATGTGAATTGAGAAATTGGTTGGAGGTTGTGGAGGCAGATGTATCTTCAAAATTCTATCTACTTATCTACTGAACAATTAAGATAAATGGTGTGGACACCTATCATCACTACATAATATAATAGCATAGAGCATAGACCACAACGTGTGCCACAAAAAAAAACTACAGTTGAACGGTAGTCCAGAAATGGAAATGCCATTTTAAGGTAAAACTTAATCTATAATAACTTTTTATAATGTATTCGTTTAAAAAATAATTATCAACTTACATGAACAATGAACAATTACAATAAAAAAATCAGCATCACATTGTTGTTTTTTAATGTATCATTCAATTTGCAATTGCTGCAGCTGCAGCTGCAGCTATTTTTTACACTACACACACACAATGAAATTTGTTTAGGAAATTACAAATGATTATCATATATTAATGCATTTGTTTTTTATCAAAATAATATTAAACACATTTAATAAATTATAATTTAATGAATTTTGGCTAATTAATAATGATTAATTAAATTTATTAAATTAAATTAAAAAAAAAAAAAAGACACATGAAACACCACAAATTAAATGACGCTTCTTTTCCTTGTAAAGATTTTTTATTAATGGCTGACATGAAAAATTTTCTTTTATATTCCTGAGCATCTTCTGCGCAATTCGTAGAAATATCACAATTGACATACAGGAAAATTTGATCCGTCTCAGTAGTAAAAGAAAATGAAAATCTGATAGATTTTTAGTGGGCACGGGCAGAATTTAAAAACGAATATGGGACTATTTTATTATATTATTATGCTAAACATTGGTAAATAATTGGCAGATGTCTTGAAAACACAGATCCAATTTATTAATAACAGCATCGTCCTACAATTAATAATAAGGAATTACTGGTAAGATATAAATATAATTTTACGTTTTTCCAAATGGATTGATAATTTACATAATCAGCTAACTGTTGACGGTGAATATCATATTTCCTTGATCATTAGTAACATTTATTTCTCTGATAATACCTTAAAGACAAACGTTAATTATCGATTGATTACAAAATGAGGCAACAATTTAAAATACCTTTGACTGTGAAATAAACAAATTGGTTTTTTTTATTTTCCGAAATCATGTTGTTGTTTTTATTTTTGCATAAAATATAATTAATAATTATAATTCATTACTTAAAAATTAAAAAAACAAATTCATTATGTTTCTAAAGGTAATTTTAATTAAATACAGTGATATAAACATGTTTAATTATTTAATTAATTTATAATTTTAATAACCACGGAATAAAAACAATAAATAATAAACGAAATTAACCAAAATAAATAACAACATTATTTATAAAATGAATAACAATAATAATAACAAAAACAACAAAACAATTTGAAAATAACATGAAGGGGTAAAACAAATTTAAATAAAACTCCTACATATGTGTTCTAACTTCACGTTAACGATGTTTCTTTATAAGTGCTAAAACTTAATTATTATTATCATTCGTAAGGTTTTAGCGGGTCCCATAAAATCGATTGTCCAAAACGAAAAGCTTAACGATTTTGCATCCCAATACATTTTCTGGCTTATTCCAATTTTCTAAATCGAAGCTTCATGCTGTCAAGCAAACCCTAAAATAAATTTCCTAATTTATTATACAGATATTTAGACAAAACAATTAAAAAACAATAAAAAAAAATGAAAACAATTCAAAGGATTACGAGAAATAAAAACATACAAATAAGGAATATAAACATACAAAACAACGATTAATAAATTATACCAAAAAAAAAACTTGAGGCAAGGACGCACGAGAGCTGATCATAAACAAAAAAACATTTGCTTTGAAGGAATTAATACCAAATTCCAGCTGTGGGAATCGACAATAATGTAAGTATCATGTTAATTAGATTACGTTTATATTTTTCAGGCTGTACCTCCATAGAATGACAAATATGGTGTAAATGTTTCATTAATATGCAAGAATTGCTTCCTGAGATATGTACATCATTGAAATTATATTGAAACGTTAATCGAATAATTTAAATACCAGATTTTGAATTGATTGGGCTGATATTTGGCAATCTATACGGCCATAGAATGATGAATATGGTGTAAATGTTTCATTAATATGCAAAAATTGCTTCCTAAGATATGTACATCATTGAAATTATATTGAAACGTTAATCGAATAATTGAAATATCAGATTTTGAATTGATTGGGCTGATATTTGGCAATCTATACGGCCATAGAATGATGAATATGGTGTAAATGTTTCATTAATATGCAAGAATTGCTTCCTGAGATATGTACATCATTGAAATTATATTGTAACGTTAATCGATTAATTGAAATACCAGATTTTGAATGGATTGTGCTGATATTTGGCAATCTATACCACCATAGAATGATGAATATGGTGTAAATGTTTCATTAATATGCAAAAATTGCTTCCCGAGATATGTACATCATTAAAATTATATTAAAACGTTAATCGATTAATTGAAATACCAGATTTTGAATGGATTGTGCTGATATTTGGCAATCTATACCGGCATAGAATGATGAATATGGTGTAAATGTTTCATTAATATGCAAAAATTGCTTCCTGAGATATGTACATCATTGAAATTATATTGAAACGTTAATCGATTAATTGAAATATCCGATTTTGAATTCATTGGGCTGATATTTGGCAATCTATACGGCCATAGAATGATGAATATGGTGTAAATGTTTCATTAATATGCAAAAATTGCTTCCTAAGATATGTACATCATTGAAATTATATTGAAACGTTAATCGAATAATTGAAATATCAGATTTTGAATTGATTGGGCTGATATTTGGCAATCTATACGGCCATAGAATGATGAATATGGTGTAAATGTTTCATTAATATGCAAGAATTGCTTCCTGAGATATGTACATCATTGAAATTATATTGTAACGTTAATCGATTAATTGAAATACCAGATTTTGAATGGATTGGGCTGATATTTGGCAATCTATACCGCCATAGAATGATGAATATGGTGTAAATGTTTCATTAATATGCAAAAATTGCTTCCTAAGATATGTACATCATTGAAATTATATTGAAACGTTAATCGAATAATTGAAATATCAGATTTTGAATTGATTGGGCTGATATTTGGCAATCTATACGGCCATAGAATGATGAATATGGTGTAAATGTTTCATTAATATGCAAGAATTGCTTCCTGAGATATGTACATCATTGAAATTATATTGAAACGTTAATCGATTAATTGAAATACCAGATTTTGAATGGATTGGGCTGATATTTGGCAATCTATACCGCCATAGAATGATGAATATGGTGTAAATGTTTCATTAATATGCAAAAATTGCTTCCTAAGATATGTACATCATTGAAATTATATTGAAACGTTAATCGAATAATTGAAATATCAGATTTTGAATTGATTGGGCTGATATTTGGCAATCTATACGGCCATAGAATGATGAATATGGTGTAAATGTTTCATTAATATGCAAGAATTGCTTCCTGAGATATGTACTTCATTGAAATTATATTGAAACGTTAATCGATTAATTGAAATACCAGATTTTGAATGGATTGGGCTGATATTTGGCAATCTATACCACCATATAATGATGAATATGGTGTAAATGTTTCATTAATATGCAAGAATTGCTTCCTGAAATATGTACATCATTGAAATTATATTGAAACCTTAATCGATTAATTGAAATACCAGATTTTGAATTGATTGGGCTGATATTTGGCAATCTATACCACCATAGAATGATGAATATGGTGTAAATGTTTCATTAATATGCAAAAATTGCTTCCCGAGATATGTACATCATTAAAATTATATTAAAACGTTAATCGATTAATTGAAATACCAGATTTTGAATGGATTGTGCTGATATTTGGCAATCTATACCACCATATAATGATGAATATGTTGTAAATGTTTCATTAATATGCAAGAATTGCTTCCTGAAATATGTACATCATTGAAATTATATTGAAACGTTAATCGAATAATTGAAATACCAGATTTTGAATGGATTGGGCTGATATTTGGCAATCTATACCGCCATAGAATGATGAATATGGTGTAAATGTTTCATTAATATGCAAAAATTGCTTCCTGAAATATGTACATCATTGAAATTGTATTGAAACGTTAATCGATTAATTGAAATACCAGATTTTGAATGGATTGGGCTGATATTTGGCAATCTATACCACCATATAATGATGAATATGGTGTAAATGTTTCATTAATATGCAAGAATTGCTTCCTGAAATATGTACATCATTGAAATTATATTGAAACGTTAATCGATTAATTGAAATACCAGATTTTGAATGGATTGGGCTGATATTTGGCAATCTATACCACCATATAATGATGGATATGGTGTAAATGTTTCATTAATATGCAAAAATTGCTTCCCGAGATATGTACATCATTAAAATTATATTAAAACGTTAATCGATTAATTGAAATACCAGATTTTGAATGGATTGGGCTGATATTTGGCAATCTATACCGCCATAGAATGATGAATATGGTGTAAATGTTTCATTAATATGCAAAAATTGCTTCCCGAGATATGTACATCATTAAAATTATATTAAAACGTTAATCGATTAATTGAAATACCAGATTTTTAATGGATTGTGCTGATATTTGGCAATCTATACCACCATATAATGATGAATATGGTGTAAATGTTTCATTAATATGCAAGAATTGCTTCCTGAAATATGTACATCATTGAAATTATATTGAAACGTTAATCGAATAATTGAAATACCAGATTTTGAATGGATTGGGCTGATATTTGGCAATCTATACCGCCATAGAATGATGAATATGGTGTAAATGTTTCATTAATATGCAAAAATTGCTTCCTGAAATATGTACATCATTGAAATTATATTGAAACGTTAATCGATTAATTGAAATACCAGATTTTGAATGGATTGGGCTGATATTTGGCAATCTATACCACCATATAATGATGAATATGGTGTAAATGTTTCATTAATATGCAAGAATTGCTTCCTGAAATATGTACATCATTGAAATTATATTGAAACGTTAATCGATTAATTGAAATACCAGATTTTGAATGGATTGGGCTGATATTTGGCAATCTATACCACCATATAATGATGGATATGGTGTAAATGTTTCATTAATATGCAAAAATTGCTTCCCGAGATATGTACATCATTAAAATTATATTAAAACGTTAATCGATTAATTGAAATACCAGATTTTGAATGGATTGGGCTGATATTTGGCAATCTATACCACCATATAATGATGAATATGGTGTAAATGTTTCATTAATATGCAAAAATTGCTTCCTGAAATATGTACATCATTGAAATTATATTGAAACGTTAATCGATTAATTGAAATACCAGATTTTGAATGGATTGGGCTGATATTTGGCAATCTATACCACCATATAATGATGAATATGGTGTAAATGTTTCATTAATATGCAAGAATTGCTTCCTGAAATATGTACATCATTGAAATTATATTGAAACGTTAATCGATTAATTGAAATACCAGATTTTGAATGGATTGGGCTGATATTTGGCAATCTATACCACCATATAATGATGAATATGGTGTAAATGTTTCATTAATATGTAAGAATTGCTTCCTGAAATATGTACATCATTGAAATTATATTGAAACGTTAATCGAATAATTGAAATACCAGATTTTGAATGGATTGGGCTGATATTTGGCAATCTATACCGCCATAGAATGATGAATATGGTGTAAATGTTTTATTAATATGCAAAAATTGCTTCCTGAGATATGTACATCATTGAAATTATATTGAAACGTTAATCGATTAATTGAAATACCAGATTTTGAATGGATTGTGCTGATATTTGGCAATCTATACCGCCATAGAATGATGAATATGGTGTAAATGTTTCATTAATATGCAAAAATTGCTTCCTAAGATATGTACGTCATTGAAATTATATTGAAACGTTAATCGAATAATTGAAATATCAGATTTTGAATTGATTGGGCTGATATTTGGCAATCTATACGGCCATAGAATGATGAATATGGTGTAAATGTTTCATTAATATGCAAGAATTGCTTCCTGAGATATGTACATCATTGAAATTATATTGAAACGTTAATCGATTAATTGAAATACAAGATTTTGAATGGATTGGGCTGATATTTGGCAATCTATACCGCCATAGAATGATGAATATGGTGTAAATGTTTCATTAATATGCAAGAATTGCTTCCGCAGATATGTACATCATTGAAATTCTATTGAAACGTTAATCGATTAATTGAAATACCAGATTTTGAATGGATTGGGCTGATATTTGGCAATCTATACCGCCATAGAATGATGCATATGGTGTAAATATTTTATTAATATGCAAAAATTGCTTCCTGAGATATGTACATCATTGAAATTATATTGAAACGTTAATCGATTAATTGAAATACCAGATTTTGAATGGATTGGGCTGATATTTGGCAATCTATACGGCCATAGAATGATGAATATGGTGTAAATGTTTCATTAATATGCAAAAATTGCTTCCTGAGATATGTACATCATTGAAATGATATTGAAACGTTAATCGATTTATTGAAATACCAGATTTTGAATGGACTGGGCTGATATTTGGCAATCTATACCGGCATAGAATGATGAGTATGGTGTAAATGTTTCATTAATATGCAAAAATTGCTTCCTGAGATATGTACATCATTGAAAAATATATTGAAACGTTAATCAACTAATTCAAATACCCGATTTTGATATGATCGGACGGATTCAATTAATAAGTCCTTAACTCTTCATGGAACATCCAATTGTTAATACATATATGAACTTTTTCGAAAATGAATATGTTCCATTGGTGGTTTGAATCTACCATATGCATTTTGGGACAATCGATATTATGGGACCCGCTAAAACCTTACGAATGATAATAATAATTAAGTTTTAGCACTTATAAAGAAACATCGTTAACGTGAAGTTAGAACACATATGTAGGAGTTTTATTTAAATTTGTTTTACCCCTTCATGTTATTTTCAAATTGTTTTGTTGTTTTTGTTATTATTATTGTTATTCATTTTATAAATAATGTTGTTATTTATTTTGGTTAATTTCGTTTATTATTTATTGTTTTTATTCCGTGGTTATTAAAATTATAAATTAATTAAATAATTAAACATGTTTATATCACTGTATTTAATTAAAATTACCTTTAGAAACATAATGAATTTGTTTTTTTAATATTTAAGTAATGAATTATAATTATTAATTATGTTTTATGCAAAAATAAAAACAACAACATGATTTCGGAAAATAAAAAAAACCAATTTGTTTATTTCACAGTCAAAGGTATTTTAAATTGTTGCCTCATTTTGTAATCAATCGATAATTAACGTTTGTATTTAAGGTATTATCAGAGAAATAAATGTTACTAATGATCAAGGAAATATGATATTCACCGACAACAGTTAGCTGATTATGGAA
The DNA here is from genome assembly GCA_958336335.1 of Dilophus febrilis. Taxonomy (NCBI): domain Eukaryota; kingdom Metazoa; phylum Arthropoda; class Insecta; order Diptera; family Bibionidae; genus Dilophus; species Dilophus febrilis. The sequence continues at coordinate 54,992,457 of OY284469.1, read as the reverse complement.
ATATATTTAATCCGTTTGGAAAAACGTAAAATTATATTTATATCTTACCAGTAATTCCTTGTTATTAATTGTAGGACGATGCTGTTATTAATAAATTCGATCTGTGTTTTCAAGAGATCTGCCAATTATTTACCAATGTTTAGCATAATACTAGAATTAAATATTCATTCCATATTCCAAATTCTTGTTTTTAAATTCTGCCCACCAAAAATCTATCAGATTTTCTTTTACTACTGAGACGGATCAAATTTTCCTGTATGTCAATTGTGATATTTCTATGAATTGCGCAGAAGATGCTCTAGAATATATAAGAAAATTTTTCATGTCAGCCATTAATAAAAAATCTTTACAAGGAAAAGAAGCGTCATTTAATTTGTGGTGTTTCATGTGTCTTTTTTTTTTTTTTAATTTAATTTAATAAATTTAATTAATCATTATTAATTAGCCAAAATTCATTAAATTATAATTTATTAAATGTGTTTAATATTATTTTGATAAAAAACAAATGCATTAATTATATATGATAATCATTTGTAATTTCCTAAGCAAATTTCATTGTGTGTGTGTAGTGTAAAAAATAGCTGCAGCTGCAGCTGCAGCAATTGCAAATTGAATGATACATTAAAAAACAAGAATATGATGCTGATTTATTTTATTACAGTTGTTCATGTAAGTTGATAATTATTTTTTTAAACGAATGCATTATAGATTTAGATTTATATTAGATTTAGTTTTATGTTTTATTCCCATTACTGGATTACCATTCAACTGCAGTTTTTTTTGTTGCACACGTTAAACGTCTATGCTCTGCTATTATATTATGTAGTGATGATAGGTTTGCACACCGTTTAACTTAATTATTTAGACCGTACAATTTGTTTGACTCCACCAATTTATTGATGTATTAATTGCATTACCACCAGCACAATATGAACTTTTAGTTTTGTATGCATTTACTTTAATTTACATAGAAACCATGATAATATATAGATTTTGTACATTAGTGTGCGTACAAGCCAAGAGTTTACCTGAAAAATCATTCTGTGTTGAACAATATTATTCTGCATTATTTGTTGCCTTCTATAATTCAATAGTAATAGTTGATTATGGGTCGCCCTGTGGTAGTTTATGGAACTGACCAGGTAATTCCGACTTAAACTGGCCAGCTAATTTATCCGGCATTCCCATACACACCAACACACTCACCCGACATACAGTTATTTTACTCGCTACTAAATTATTCATGATTCAGTTGCTGCAATTTAGTCCACCGCCGTTCTCAGGTAAACTAATCACTTGAACAGTCCCAATCCAAACCAACTATATGATTCGTTATAGAGATTGAATTTAATTTTCTTTATGGGATTTTATTAAGATATATGATGCATTTATAGGAATCCTTGTATGATCAAAAGGATATGCGATTAAGAGAATGTATGTTAACGGCCTCAAAACTGTTTATTACTTTTTATCCCTTTCTCATAATCATTTTCTTTTGAAACCTTATCCAAATAGTATTTTATTGTTATAAAGCATTCAATACATATATTTTCAATAAGCCACAGAACGTCTAGATCAATTAACCGCACTGAGAAAGTTATGGGGTTTTATTTTCCTATATGTTAAGATTTTCATTTTATATGAAATTTGGTGTAATATTGAATCATCTTGGTAAATACATAAATGATAGCATTATGAGTGACCTGATGAAAAACGCTTATACTTAATCATTTTCCCATTATTAAATCAAATTATTTGAATTGTAATGGAAAATCAATTAGAATATAAAAGATTTTTATCGGTTCATTTAAATTTTCGTGAGATTTTATTATATAATTTTCTAATCTGGAATTCTGTATGATTTGCTGTAAGAATAGGAATTATTAGAGATATCTATAATTCACTTTCTAACCATACCACTTAAAATTTTAAATCTCTTGGTTTGTTGAAAACTGGAATGTTTCTGATCCTACCGTAGAATTACGTGAGATTGATGTAATATTAAAAGCAAATGGTCAAATTTATAAACATATTAAAAAACAAAAATTAATTAATATTACCATAACGTATTAAGAACTTTTATAAAAGAAACATATTTTAAAAAACAACTTTAAGATAATAAATTAACCTATAAACATGTATAAATTAACCATCGGAGGATTTTCTTAAAGCATATTTTATACGTTCCTTTTTTTTTGTTTTGTAATATAACCTCTGTTTTGTATCACTACATCGGATAAATATTAATCTTATAGATAAATTTAATATGTAAAGATCTTTTTAAAGTAAATGTGGTTTTTTGTTTATATGCACTATATCGTCTGTTGTGTGATATAAGAAAACTATTTATTTTACACTTTAGGATATCAAAAATATATATACAATTCGATATACACATATATATTATGTAAAATATGTTTAATATTCTCTATGGCAATAAAACTTATTGATCTCGCATTTAATTAAATTTACAATTGTGGCTTTTTGCCGTATATTATAATATAAAATGTTAATATTCTGTATCTAAATACATATATCCATCACAGATATATCCTTGTATATCTATATATAAAAGGTATATATATTCATATAGAGTAAGATGGTTTAATATTCAAATATTTATTTACGTATACATCGGAATGTATAGAGCGTGTGTGTGTAATGAATTGATAATAAGATTTATAGATTTCCTAATATATTCAAAAGTAATTTCTATCTGTGTAATATTGTTGTATAAAAGATTTCGTTTTTTTTTTATTTATTTATAGGTAAAATAAATTTTACTTATAAATAAATAAACCAACCACCATCCAATTTAGAGTATAATAATAGATATTCCAAAAATCTAAATTACATTTTATGGTAAAAATAACAAATCGCTTTAAATACCATATATAAGATTTCCCACATACTCACAATAAATCTTTTTCGATTACATTTTATTCTGTGTACAATTTATGCGATTTTTTATTTTATTTTGTATTTAAATACAAAAGTTTTGAGGAGAATATCGCAGGCAAATGTATTTATTAAAATATATTTATTTTAAATAATCAATTATATATATCGGGATAGATTTGTATGATTTCAAATTCCCTCCTGATTATTACTCCCCCAATCGAAATGTTTCCGATGGTAAAAAACCTTTTAAGACATTCTTTTGAATATCCTTTGATCATATTGATCGAAAATCCTTTAAGTCCAATGAATAATTTTTCTTTGAACAGATAAATTTCTGATTATAGAAAATCCTTCAAGAATCTCCCCGTGTTTAATTTACTTTAAAACAGAAATTTTCTACTAATGGACAATTTTTTACTATTCTCTACTGAATATAATTTTCTTCAGTGGAAAGTTTTTAGTGATATGTAATCTTGAAAGAATCTCTCCCGAATAGTTTTCCTTAAATGGAACATATTTCCGGTAATTGAAAATCTTTCAATAATCACTGACGAACATTTTTCCTTTAATAGATATTTTTCTGGTGATAGAAAACTCTTCAAGAATCTCTCCTGATTATTTTTCCTTCAATAGAAAATTTTCTGGGGATTGACAAGCTGTTCTGTTCTTTTCTGTATGCTGATGATATCTCAATGAAATGATATCTCAATGTTCAATCGTTCAATGTTTAAGAAGAAGTATTTTTTTTATCACCAAATACATTTCATACCAAAAAAATCAGGAGAGATCCTTGAAAGATTTTCTTTTACCACAATATTTTTCATTGAAAGAAAGATGTGTAGTAGGGATTCTTGAAAGGTTTGAATGGTGTAGTACAGACGGTGGTAAAACACAATTTGTTTTTTTAATTACGGTTTAGAAATTTAATGTGTAATTTCCTATATTTGTTTAGAATTCGCATATAGCAGAGTTACTAAATACATAAACTGATAATAAAAATGCGGTGATTTCACTACATTAGTCATTATATATATTATACCAACAATATAAAATTTAAAAAAGAAACACAAAATTGTATATAGTGTTTTGCTGACCATTACCTGAATTTATGAAGTTTTTATATATAATATAATAAATGTTTCCCTATATTTTTGTTCACTTCACTATATATTTTGTTCTTTGAAAATATTTACTATATATATACCAAAAACCTATATACCTATATATTATCAGAACAATATAATACAACAATTTAATATTATAATAATATTTTACATTGTGGGTCCTATATTCTGTAAAAAAAATAAAAGTTTTAACAAATAAAAATCAACCGAAAATATAGTATATAAAATAACAAAAACTTTTTCCAAAGATATCACATATAAACGTTCACTGCGATTGTAAGTCCGGTGGCTATAGTTTATGGTTTCCGTTTACTTTTTTATTTTATTTCTACTTTTTTTTTTGTTTATTCATTTTATTTATAGTATCACTAATATATAAATATATATTACTATCTATAAAACAACCTCTACAAATAGATACATATATGATAAAATATAAAGGTATACTTTATATAATATGAACGATTTGAATGGTACATTTGCTTCTTGGTTTTATTCCTTCTTTTATTTTTTTGGTCTATTTTCTGTATTTTTTTCAAAATAGTATATGTAAAACTTTAAAATTTATGATTCTGATGAACAATCGTCCAGGGCAATTTTAAGCAATTACACAGTATCGTATGTAGCTTATTAGTATAGTTTTGCGGAATGCGTTGAAAGGAAAAATATATTGCTCAAATGTGTCATCCATTTCTGACCATTCCTTTTACCAGTCATCCCATCATATAGTAAATTTTCCATTTGTTTCCAATGGTTTAGAATTTTTGTGTATCTTTAAGAAATTTAAAGTTTTATGCTTAACAAGTTTTATATGGATTTTGTGTACCAAATGCAAAAAATTACATTTGTGGAAATGAGTTTTTTGATTGCATCCGATCGAACCTTTTCCCATTTATAAATCCAAAGGATTATTAAAGATATCTGATTCTGTTTTTAACCAATTTACTTGAAATTTTTGTGAGTTAGTGAGGTTTGATTGTTCTATTCAAGTTTATTTTGGGAATTTAATTAAATATATTATTGTGTGGCTGTACATCATTTTATAATAAAATGTTATGAGTATTTGGTTTGTGTTAAATTGAAACCTCAATATCTGCTGTAAGTGTTTTCCATTCTATATTGATGTTGGTCTATATCAGAGTTTTTGTATTTTATATATACATTTTGTAATTCTATCATATAGATAAAAAGTTTATTGTTGAATATAAGAATATAATATCAAATAGATATATAGATAGAGACAAAGTTATAATGAAAAAATAAAACAGCAAACACACACACACACATTTTGTTTGTAAAAAAATAAATAAATTTATTGTAAATCAATTGAAAAATAACATATTTTTTATACATTATTTGGCATTGTATATTGTGTATTAATTACTTTCATAACTGAAATATTTTGTAACCTGTTAAAGGAGATCATATTATTAGTAAAGTCAATGTAGTGTTACGAACTTTACACAATAAATGTAATATAAAATAAATTATTATTTGTAACTTATTGTTTTGGTAGAATTATATATAGAGTTTTGTTAGAATAAGCTATATAAGGTTATATAATTATTATGTATTTCGTTGTGTTTTTATAAATTAAGAACTATAGATAAACTCATTCAAATCAATTCAAATTGCCAGCAACAGCTAGACAGCTATGGCATTGGTCAAGTTCTTAATACTTACATTGTGTTTTTTAAAGTTAACTTAATTACATAAAAAATGAAATTAAAAGTTACAAACAGAACAGAAAAAAGAAAATTGGCAAATTTATTATCGTGTATTTTCCATCTCCAATCACTATCTCCACTTGGTTAAAGATTAACAACTCACTAACAATTGTGCTTGTAAAACTTAACCACCTGATCAGATCACACCTGTTCTTGTAATTCTTTTTAAATGATCGCATCCTCCTATCGTCAATTTCTAAGTAAATTTCAATCTTCATCACTTCTTCTATATATTCAATCAAATCAATAAATCCGTGTTTATCATCACCCCATTAAAATATAGTCCTTTTTAAATAATTTAAAATTAAATTAAAAACAATAAAACACATAGTAATAATATTAAAAATTCCATTAAAATCCAATGTATAAATGTGATTTCATTTGCATGTATTCAATCGTTTAAGTATACAAAAAATATACATTTCAATATAGTAATAAATATACATATAAAATACCAAACGTACCATTTAAATATAAATCATTTCATTCGTATCGCCAATATATGTATATTATGAAAAATAAAATAAAGTATATATTTGTGAAAATCAATTTAAACGTTTTTATATATGTATATAGTACTTATAAAACAACCACATCATCATCATATTCATTCATTCCTTTTTCATTCAATCCTTTAAATCATTTTGGGTTTTTTTTTATTTTTTAATATATTATACAATAAAAAAAAATCAAATCTTTTCTCTATATATACCATTTGATTATATATACGTTTAGTTTTTATTTATTTATTAGGAAATTCTGTGGTGGACTCTTTATATTATGAAAAGTACTCAATACTCCACTTCCACCATGTATAGAGGATATATAATTTTATTGTAGATTTATATATTTATATACTAAAAAAGGTATATTACATACATTGGTTTTTTTTTTAACATAAAGTCAAAGATTTCTACCGTATTTAAATGTACATATATATTTTAGAATATACTTTATTTATATATAAGTTTTTTTTTAAATTTGTATTTATGTGGGTGAATATTCGCCCTTAAAAATGAAAGCGTTTTACTTTTTCTTGTTTTTATTCTACTATAAGAGGGAATATACATACATTTATATATATAGTATATGTAAATTTAAACCAAAAACAAAAAAAAAAGAAACCACACATTTATATTTTGCATGCTAATTTATTGACTTCAAAAAAATAAAATAAAATATATGCAAATACAGACAGTAAAAAAAAGTAAGAGATTTTATGTTTGTTTTACAAAATTATATGTGCATACAAGCGTGTTTAGGTTTTTTTCTTTTATATGCATTTTGTGTTCGATTTTAATTTTCCTATAAATATTTATGCATAACATAATAATGAATAGTCTGGATGTAATACGAATGATTGTATAATAAAAAAAAACAGATATATCGTATAGATATATGTATATCCACTTTAGGGGTGAATGTAAATTATAGAATAGAATATATGTTTTAATATAAATATATTAAATAAAATTTATTTTCGAATTGTTAACTTTAATATATTATTATCTTTTAAGTTTATATGCGAACATAGAGAAAGAAATGTATTATTTTGGAAAATGAAAAACTTAAATAAACTGATGTTATATTATATCCTGATGGCTTGCATTCTGATGCATAAAAACGATATGAAAATAGTGAAAAAGTTTCAAAATTACTAAACGCATGGATTTTAACACATGGATTTTAATTTTAATAAAATTAAGAAATTATTCAATTATGATGAATCAGAATTGTCCATTTATTCAATTTGTCATACGGTTCCGTTATTTAATCATCATATAATTTACAAATTCTTAACACAATACTGAATATTTCTCATGAAAAATTTCACTTATTTCACTATCACCTTTATACCAATGTTTTACACATATATAATTGTACTTCAATATTAAAATATCTACTTCATTTTCATTTGTATATGCATCCGCTTTATTTAATTGAAACTTAATAATCTTTAATTATATATAATATAATTGTTTTGCATTAAAATTTACATATTGCATTGAATAATATATGAAGTAAAAATTAAAAACATATAAAATTAAATAAAAAATTTTATATAGTATTATAATAAAAAAAAATTCTTTTACGAAATAATTATTTATACTATTCGCAGAGTATCTAAACCACACTTTGTATCTTATATTATTTAATGAGTTTTTAATACTTTTATATGAATGTTGAAAAAATAAATATATATATAATTCTTTTACACGTATATAGTTTATGATTATGTAATCGCATCTCTTTCGGTATTTCTACCTATCTAATATATATATTGTCTATATTGTATATATAAATATATGTATATAGGTGTATAAATTGTAATAATCGGTGTAGTACTACATATTATATTTAAAGTGAATGCCTCCCATGGTGACATTTAAAATGGTTATTATATGCAATGTACGTATAAATTTTACATTAATATTTTACCACCTTACATAATCGTTATATATATATGATAATATAATATATATATATCTAGATGAATGCACACAGAATGTCCTTTACGTTAATATAGTATCTCTAAATTTATCTCCAAATATATATTTGATTCAATTTATTTTATATTAAATCGAAAGCAGTAAGAATTCAAGTTTTTATTTACGATTTAAATTTAAATACAAAACAGTATAACAAAGTTCTCATCATATAATTATTCATTGAATACAATCGGCAATTATTGAATACATACTGAATTGGATATCCGAATTGGACACCCACAATTACATAACCATTTGCATATACAATACAATGTATTTATATATATATGGAATTGAAATTGTAAAGGTAATGATGATGTGCGGTTGCATATATATATAACGTGTGTATAGTGTCCTCATCGTCCTGATATATATGTATCTCTATATCTATATATATATATCAATTATTTTATTTGCATACCTGTTGAAAACCATAATATATTCATGTTATTTTCGTATTTTATATATACACACAACACCATAAAGCAAATTCCTTGTATAAGGTGTGAAAAAAGTGATAATACTGCGGCATATTATTATGATATAAAAATAATTAAATATGCAAAATCATATGTTATCTATATATTTATTTGTATTTATAATAAGTCCGAGTCGATGATTGATCAATTATTGATGTATACTAAATATAGGAATAAATCAATTTATAGATTATATATTATAGATATACCACAGAATTTTCTTTTAAAAATAATATATGAAATTTTCTTTGGAATTTCTTTTAAAAATTTGAAGAGAAATTTTCTTTAAAAAATTACACACAAATTAGACCATATATGGTCTTACAAAATCCATTCGTTGTCCATTGAAACTATGAATTCTATTTTAAAAGTTGTATGAACATATTTTATCAATTGTTACAAATGTTTTAATTTAAAGGTAATCAAATCTTTTTATGGACCAATACGTCAGATTCCATATTGCCTAATATATATATATTAAAAATGAAATACATATTATTTTAATAAACAATATAATAAACGTGAAAAAATATGATAAAATTATTATATATATTTAATTTATATATAACAAGTTTTGAAAATGAATGCAATATTGTCATCATTTATATTCATAAAACATTTTATGGTTTTATCCGATGAATAATCGAATGAGCACATTTATTATCATATGGATTTTTTCATATATTGTGATTATATAATACTTATATTATATATAAAAAAAAATTATATGGATAATTATATTATATGAAATAAAAATAAATAAATAAATACTATACCTAATAAAATATGTACATATATAAAAATGAAGTACTCTTCATAAATGTAATACCCCGTGTACAGTTTAAAAAAGAAAATATTGGATCCTATATTATAAAATATCCTGATTTTAATGAAACGTCGTTGTTTTTTTCGGTGTTGGAAATTAACAGTACAATATTCACAGGAAAATTTCTAATATATTTTATATTTATCAAGAGTTCTTTAACGGACTATGGCGAATTAAGACGATATATAATTGTCTATATGTAAAAAAATGTAGAATTAAACATTTGAATCAATTTTTAGGAATTTTTAGGAAGTCAATTTTATGGAGAACTACTGGATTCCCCAAAAAACAGATATTTTAATTGCAATAAACAATTTAATGTCTATATCGAATGTCCGAAAATGATACATACGATTGCATTTACAATTTGAAAATCGTATATAAATTATTATGCTTTCCGTTTTGATTGTTTAACACTGTTTTTTCTGGGGAAATTCATAGTATATGCACTCATATTTATTATATTTGTATTATACATATTTATATCTATATATATGTTGTTTGTATAAATTTATGCATATATCATAAAAATATAATATAAATAGAGCTAAAAGAAACAAAAAACCAATTGGTATACATATATATTTATAAACGTGTTAAAAGCAATTTTCACTGCAAATCACGTTCTGATATTGAATTTTATGTTTTCCAAAAAACAAAAACAAAAAAAAAACACCTATATTTTTATGTGTATTTATGTACAAGCCATTAAAAAAAGATATATATCGCCAGCGTCATCATATATTCGAAAATTCTATACTTTAGCATATACATATTGAAAGAAGAACAATTGTTATTATTATTGTGTATATTGAATTTTATTACAAAAGGGCATCACATATAAGTCATCTATATATTGTGACCATATATATATAAATATAAATATATAGCATTAAAGCACGTACAAATACAATGAAATATATATATATATGTATACATTTTATATTATTATATATCAATGCACGTTCAATTGAGAATTCGAGACTGGCCATACAAATAATTTCTTCAATCATATTCATTTCATTTACGTTTATCATCAAATGTGTATATATTTTTATTTGAAAGTGCATGTATCTATTCATTATAATATAGGAATAGGAATAGAAATAGATATTTTCGGAATAGTATAACATTTACAACTTTGTATAATAAAATGAAAAATGAATATAAATATATATGTGATAGGTGAAAATACACGTATTTTTTTTTTTAATCGTTTTATATAAACATAAATATATATATAGAAAATAGAAAACTTTTATATATACAAATTTTCCTTATATACTATGTATGTTTATATATGTCATTAATTTATAATAAAAAATGTTGTATCTATAATATATAAATGTAATCCACGCAGTTGTTAATATTTTATTATTATGGATTTATATATAATATTATTTTATATATTAAAACCATGTTATATAAATGAGGGATAATATAAATATATATGTATATAAATACAATAAAACCTATAACTATAAAACATATAGGTATATATGGAATAAATACAGATAAAATGATATTTGGTATATGAGCTGAGCACAGATATATAGAACTAAATACAGTATAAAAATAAAGATATTTGCTATAATATAGTATATTATATAAATATAAATATAAATATAAAGTTCACGTATAATGTATGGATAAAACGAGGAAATTGGTTTAATTGCTTTCATATGCAATTAAAACTATATACATATCTATGTAGGTATATGTATATAAAATTTTTCCACATTTTCCATTATATTCTCTATCTTTCTATGAATATCTAAACATTATATACATCTCACTGACAAATTCAATATAATAAAATTGTTTATAGGCTTACAATAGCAGAGAAAAAAATATCCCCTATTATTTACATGTTACACATATGAACATTTTACACATATGAAACTTTTCACATTCATATACAGTATTTCAAATGTATCCAGTACTTTTATTATATCATGGGTAATATGTGTAAAATATTGAATGGATGCTTATCATTGTATATAATTGATTAGAATTTTAAACTTCCTTAAATTTTCCTATATTTTAAATATATTATATATTTTTAATAGGAAAAATCTATATTTATCAATTTCTGAATGTTATTTCTTGAAAATTCGTTGTCCAATCAATTGGAAAATGTTATCCGCAGTCTTTATATTGTATTCTAAATTATATCTGTACAATATTTGATGTGGTTTCTTTAAACGAACTAGGTCAATATTCCGAGCTTTTCAATAATATCGTAATTTTTGCCATATACTATATAAAAAAACTTTATCAAACCAATTTATAAGGGCAATTTCTTGATAATTTATTCAAGAAATTATCAAATATGAAAATGTTCCCATAGAATTTATATTGTATTCTAGATGTTTTGTGAAAAACATTTGTCAAAATACGTCAGAATTTAGAGTTTTCCAAGAATATCACGATTATTAGTATGTTTAATATGATAATTTTTACCAAATCAATTTCTTGAAAATTGTATAACCAATTGTTTTTAATATGTTATAAAGTACTTATAAAATATATTACTTCAATGTTCTCTATTAACATTCGATAAGGTTCCCTTTAATGAATTTCATAAGACTTGAGAATTTGTCCAGGACTAAACCAAAAATGTCCAGGACTTTTCACGTAAAAAGGTTTCCTATATATATTTAGAACCCTTATTCAAGTAAAATTCAGTATAATTTGTGGTATTACATAGTAGTATAGAAAAATTAAACATATTTTTAGTTTATCCATAAATTGCATTTGTATATATAAAAATATGATGACATTTTAGTTAAAAGATCGATATATTGGTAATTTTTTTTTTTTTGTGTACGTGCATGTATTATGATATGTTATAGCATGGAAATATAGTATTGATATGTATAAATATATGGACCTATGTGCTGTATATGTATATACCAATCAATAATATTACTATTACTATGAATTTTAGATATATAGATATATGGATAGATATATATAGATAATAGATATATAGATCCAATGTACAAAATGACATCCAAAATTGGAAAACCTGTGTTTGTCGAAATGAAACCAATTATCGACATGATAATATAATAAACGCACACACATTGCACAATAATATTCAGATTTAAATTCATATATTTTTTTTATTATTTGCCATGTAACTATATATCGTATATCAACATATGTCATTTAATATATAGGAATTTATATATGTATATCTATAAATATAAACCGATGTATATATGTATATAAATGGAAATTTGTATATAACAAATAATAATTATTAAAATTGAAAACATATATAAGACACAGTAATTATAATTGAATTTGTGCAAATTAAAATAAATAGATTTAAAAGTTTACATATATTAAGAGCTATTGAAATTCATGAATACCTTGCTGACGAATACTTTAATAATTTAGTCTTATAAATTATCATCCGAACTAATCCTTTGATGAAACCATATTTCAATGAAAGTGACTGTTCCAATATATGTATATAAATTTGTATCTGTAATATTCAGAAAACCGGAAAATATGTACAGATAATTTGGAAAACGCGAAATTCATTGAAATAAAAAAATAATCACAATAATAATAATAAAAAAAAAAATATATATATATGGTAAAAATATCTGTAATATTTCATGCAAATTAACAATTTTAAATTACCCCATATATATATATATTTTTTTTTTCAATTTATTTTACAACGTATTGTGCATTATTATTTTTTACATCTATATATACATAGTTAAGTATATATATTTCTAAAGTTTATTTAAGCTCATATTGTTTATGTATAATAAAAGGGTACACTAAAAGATACATGGCGTTTTATAATAGTGAACTTATAAATATAAGAATTTTGCGGTAAATCAGTGCACATCAAAATTGCTCGATCTACCTATAGCTAACTATACGATTTAAAACTAGAATTTCTTGGACAAAATTCAGTGTTTTTGTATCTCTGGTAATATTTTCAATAATTTGCCAGCGCCCTATAACACAAAAATGTCATAATAATGTTTATATATAGAATGCATCATAGAATCCTAGCTCTGTGGCTACGATATAGTACCTTTTAGAGTACCCTTTAAATATGTTCATAAATTGATTTGTATCTTTCATTTTTGCTTTATTATTAATAATTGAAAGTTTTAGCTCAAATTTGTCATTCGATTTTGTTAATTGGGTTATATCAATTAATAAATGCATGACTGATTTGTTTTTTATATGTTTTCCGAATTTTGAATTTGTTTTTTTATATGTTTATGAAATTTAAAATATGCTTCAGAGATGAATTAAAATATTCGTGATTGACACGTTCTTTTTTATTTCCAATAATTTAAAGTTTTTAAATTTATTATTGAAGTAAGAATTAAAACAAGTGATTTCTTTTTAAACATTTTATAACACAAGAAAAATGTCTATCGTACGTGGAGAATATTCAGAATAGATTCTTGATAGATTTTATATCATTAGAAAAATTCAATTGAAAATAATCACATAAAATAATCATGAGGTATTCCTGAAAATTTTTACATCACCATAATATTTTCCACTGCGAATGAAAAATGTTCGAAGCGAGCTTATGTATACCCAAAATCATTATTTTCTATTTGCTATATAAAAAATTGCTACTATTATTATTTATGAAATATATATATACAATAAAAATTGCATATATATGAAACAAAAAACTCATCAAAAGCGTTCGTATATGGTATTTATATCATATATATCTATATCTGTTTATTATTAGGTGATAAAAGAATGTATATACGGTTTGCCATATATCGGTTATATATATATTTGAACATACAATAATATATAAAATAATAACGAACAAACATACGTGTAAAATTTATATATATTATTCCTGCACAACAAAACGATTTATCTTTATTGGGGCAAAAAAAAAATAACAATAAATTTTCATTAGAGATGTCAAAAAAGACTTGAAATTGTCGTCACAAGAAAATATTATTGAAACAGTAGTTCTTCTCCATCATTTTACCAATAGTATATCGTATATATATATATATAGACGGTATAATATGGATATATTATATAAAAATAAATTTTCACACAGGAGATATATTGCTATATACACGAAACTTTGTTGATTGTATATATATACGCAGGCATTTACATTTTCAGTCAAAGAAAAACAATTTTATTGAATGAAACATAACAAACGAATATTTATTGCTTGCAATATTGTGTATATTTCTACTTCATATTATAGTTATTTTTACAAGGAGCTCGAAGAAGAAATATCAGCCTTAGAGTTGCGATTGTTATTCTACATAATATACATTCAATTTCGATATTATTGTAAATGAAGTGATCCTCTGTATTTATCTATCTAATTCCAAGATTGATCTATGATATATTTCTAGATAATTTCACCAGAAGAATTGCTCTGTAATTTGACAGGCAAAAAGTAGAAATAAACGTACTTCAATTTCTTCGAATTGAACGTTTAGTAAAGGATTGTTTTACAAAAAAAATTTAATTTTCACTTAGACTCCGTCATATAATCCTCATCGCCTTGCACTTTTTAAGGTATCCTGTGTAGATATTTGAGCTTATAATGTCATGGGCAGCATATAAATATTTATTTAGTTATATACGTCGACGTGATCAAATAGTTTGTTTAGTGTTATTTTTATTACTTTTATTATTATTGCTTGTACATGTTGGGTACATTTCAAAGATTTTGTTCTAATTGTTTAAATAATTTATCATCCATATTTGGTAATCCTATTTTCTTTATTAAAAAAAAACATGTTGACATTTTAGTTTCATTAATATCTGATGCTCGATCAGTTCACATTACCGATCTTTTAGTTAAAAAAGTAATAAAATCTACTTAGGTGCCATACTAAATTTTGGGGAAAATCAATGTAGAAATACATGAAGATATTAAAATTTTTTATATCAAGTATATGATATAGGATTGTTAACAACTCCTAGTCTATGTAGTTCAAAAATACATTCCTCTTAAATTATTCACTTGAATTTTTTCAATGTATAAAGAAAATCTAAATATATTTTATTTGGTAATATTTATATTAGATTATAACACTAAACTATTTAAAATTGTATAATTCGTATATGAGCTTAGTATAATGATTAATTATATATATATATAGGTACGTTTTGGTATATTAAAATACTATAATACAATGTAGGTAATTGTTATATGGAGTGGATTGTGTATAGTTGATCAAATTTTCATTTTAATATTACACATATTTTTATATATATAATATATAGTTATTTATCTACTCGCAGGTTATTTGCCTATATATTTAATAACCAAAATAACTAACAATACACCTGGAATATATACTTATATATAAATATAGATTTCTAGCATTAGTATGATTATTATTATTATTATTATTATATGTTTATTGTGACACCATCCGAGTTCATTAACGGGTTATTCAGATAAAATTGTATATATTATATAAATGTACGGATAAATGAATGAAAAACTCTATGATATATATACATAGCAGTATGCCAAGTATAGCTGTATGTATATTCAACTATACAGCCGTGTGAATTATCTTAACTTTAGAGTGAATTTTACTGATATTGTTACAAAAAGATAAATTTGTAACAATACTTCATGAATTAGGAATATATTTAAGGATCATCAATTTTTGTGATTACATAATTTTCAATTAATGTTTTGATTTAATAATTTTTCCATATAATTCTATATTGAAGTTTTTTCAATTATTTGTGAAGTTCATGACTGGGGCAGCATTAAAGAATGGTGTGGCAATTATTTTCTAGATATTTTTCTAAAGATAGAATTTAAATCAAGTTTTAATCTATAAAGAATATATTTTGTCCACCACTTTATATATGCCAATTTGTATATATACAAATATTCTTTCCATCTATATATATATATATATATATATAGATAGATTACATATATATATACTATACATATATATATACTATAGAGCTAAATGGATATATTATTATTTTCATATATATTTGACGATATATACAATTATAATATATACAACAGTATAAATATATAGTATATATAGTACGTGCTTTAATTAAGCTCAAAACAAAATTTATATGTAAATCGATTGTGTAATTGCTTTTGCAAAATAAAATTAGATTTATTATTTATTTATTATTCATGAACGAACTATATATACACATATATGATGTGTATTGTATTTACATTAAATTTTAGTTAAATGAAACTACTATACATCTATATATTCTATATGATAGAACATAATAGAGACTAAATATAAATAGTATATATATAAATATATAGATATTTAAATATAAATAGAAATAAAATTCTTATATATTATATGCATACAAAGACCACTCTTTATATACTATATATATATATATGCAACATACAAATGAATTTCAAATTTAAATATTCATTCAATATCTGTAATATAAATTCTCATTCATATCATTATCTTCCCACCACATATTATTATAAATTATCTTCCATTCACTCGATATCTCTATAACGCAGAAATATAAATATTATTATTATTTCGGTTATATGAAATCAAATAGAAAATATATTAATATAATAAAAACAAAAGAAAAAGCATTTATTCGACTTAATACGGCGAAAATACATCATTTACTGATTATATTCCATTATACTTATAAATTTTATTTAATAAAATTATGAAGTGTGTTTTTTTGTATATTTATGTTATAATAATATTTTCAAATGTATTTTTAAATGCATTTACAATATTTTACATAATTTTTCTTTATACTTTAATATCATAAATAATCATATATCTATACAGATCTCTAAATATTTCTCATATTGAAACAATGGGCAAGCATTTTTTTCAAAGTATTTCTTGAGTAAAAAATTCTGCAAATTGACAAGAAATTATTTCATAGAACAGGTTATACTTTAATTTATTTAAGAATCAAAGTTTATTCACAATCCAATCAGCAGAAATACTTATACCACAATTATATAATGTTTAAATAAATATAAAAAAAAAAAAATAATAAATAAAGATAATAAATATATCTCCAGTTGTTGAAAGGATATAATAAATGGCATAACATAACTTCATGATCTATATAATATGATATAGCAATGAATGGATGGTTGGTTATTAGCAAAAAAAAACGGATATACCAACCAAGGGTATATATTTTACTTCATATATGTATTTAAAAGAACAAAACACCATCAAATAATTCCAAATTAAAGCAAAAAACAAACAGAAACACATAATGCAATATAATGCAAAGAAGTATAGAAAAAATCGAAATAAAACAAAAAAGATAAAGCATTGTTAAGCATTTTAACCGTGTCTATAATTCATTTGATCACATTGTAGTATACTATATATATATGAAATCTAACATACATATACTTTTATCCATATCCCTGTATCTTCATATGTATATATATATTGATATAAATGTGAATAAATTTGTGCGTGTATCTTCTACAAATATAATATATTAAGTCTATATATAGATATATTTATGCCTATATATGTACTTATATGACATATGCATGTGGTTATACAGATAAAATAAAAAAGAAAATTTTTTGTAACACAAATATATGTATGTAGTATTCCTGTTGCGTACGGCATGAATAATGTTTAGGGTTAAATGTTTGTACGTGTTATGATGCGTATAATTCAAAATGACATATATTATTACATACACTATATATACCATACATAGTTTTATTTATTTTCTCTATATATGTCACGATTTTTCATATATATCCGTTCTTATATAAGCTTCATTTGTATTTAGATTTTTCCCAGACACGTTATATAGATCATATAGCTTTTATAAAAATGGATTCCTTTTTTCCCTATACATATATATATGTTCTTCTTGAACTTGGTTCACCTATAGACCTACTATAGATAATTGCTATTATTATATTAATTTGACTAACATATTTCTGATTTTAAAATATGATGACCTATATATCATTTCGTAAAGTTATTGATTATTTAATTTAAAAGAAAATATTTATATATTATTTCTTCGTAGTCGAAAGCGCTTAATAAACAAACAGAAATTATTAGTTGTAAACATAAACATTGGAAACAGAAATTAAATCATAAGAATTTAATATTGGCTATATAATTATATTTCCAATTTAGAGTTTTTCATGTGCTATAATATAAAGAAAACTCTTAATTTTTTTTTGATTGATTAATCAAAATATCAATTTTCATTGAAATGTTGCATATCACAATATTTATATTGATAAATACAATTTAAAATATAAAATTTACGCATATGTTATATGTGTTCAAACGACGAGATGTTCTTATACTACCTTAAGTATTTCATTGAATTTCTGGAAATTTATCATTTTACCAATCAGGCAGTTATCAAGTTAAACTCTAATTTTTCATGTAAACAAATCCATCTATTAAATCGTTATACGTAGTACGTGTGTATGATCCTTGAATGTGTCCTGTCTTTAAGGAATTCAATTATATCTATAATATATACGCTACGCTTTATTTACAAAAAAAAAAATTTTAATTATTAATAAAAAATTAAAATTAATAGATTTTCATACAACAAAAAAAGTAAAATAAAATGTAAGTGTTAAATAAAATATATATAGCGGCGACAAGTCAACGAACAAAAAAAAACATATTGAGACATCAAAAAAACATGCAATGGAAAAATAAAGTCATTTTTCTTATTTTCATTTTCCACCCACGATAACACGTAGTTAGTTATAATTCAATTTTTTTTCTTTCAATTTTCATTTTTATCATCATTTTTCCTTTGCCAACAACACATCTCGACTCTCGACACTTTATAAATATGCTTTGTTTTTGGTATATTATATATTTTATATGTATAATAAAATTCAAATCTTATTATATTTAGTATATATATATATATTGTATATAGAGTATCTATAATTTAGATAAATGATTTGTTTATAGCTCAAAAATAAGAAACGAAAAGAAAAATAAACACAAACAAATTGGAAAATATAAATGATGAAAATATATATTTATATATAAATATAATGTAAGAAAATGTATATTTATATATAACGTTATAAAAAACACTACTTGTATTTTTTCCATTAAAATTTGTCCAAATTTATCCAAAGGTTATTTATACTGATAATGTTTTTCTAATATAAATGCCATTGAAGACAGAATAGGCTTTTATATATGTAGCTAATTTTATAGAAATCTTTAAGTTGATGGCAAATATATGAGATTTGTAATTATCGGATCTGTATAGTAAAATATAAAAATATAACATTTTTGTTTGTTGTTGATAAAATGAATGGCTTTTATCTTGAATATCATTCCAAATGATATTAATTTATTATAATCAATTTTTAAAATATTACCACTTTAATGTGTGAATGGCACCTTTGTAATATCGATCAAAATTGCATTAAGAATGGATAGCTTTAAAAAGTTTCTATTTGTTATCTATTTACGAATTATACAAATATTTTAAGGAAATTAAAAGGATGATACAATTTTCATATATATATTGTAATAATCACAATTTTAAACTTCTTGTTGTTATTACTATTTAATTAATATATCACAATCCAAAAAAAAAATATTTATTTAATCCCTACGATAACTATATATATATAAATTCAATTTTGAAAATATTCTAATAGCCCAAAACGATATTCTGAAATACTGAAATACGTATACGTGTAATAATGAAAACAATTAAAGAAGAATTTCAGTTATATAATCCTCGGGGCATATAGAGTTGAATTTATATACAAAAAAAAAACTAAATTATGTGTTTCTTAAATGATTATATGATATATGAATATATAAAAAAAAACGAAAAGGATTTCACACTTAATCCTCCCAAATATATATATATCTATCTCACTTCTTATTATATATAATATGGTTATACGAATATATATAGCAATATGTTTTTCTATAAATATGTAAGGATACTTATGGTATATAGCATATATATAGATATATAGTTATTTATATAAATATACTCCTACACCTTTTCAAATACCCATATATATATACATATATACATACATATATTTATGAAGCTCGAGTAAAAACGAAATTATGTATATATATATTTATTGATGAAAAGAAACCACATATATGGTATATATAGTCCAAACAGATCCGCAGTAATATTATATCAAGAATTAAAACAGAGTTTCAAATTATAGGGGGTCATTGAAATTGTATATACATTTATAATTATCATTTATTATGAAGTGAACTTGCTCCCATATAATAAGTTTTCAATAAATCGGGACACAAAAAAATGTATATACACATTTTTAAATCGTATTCTATTTATAGGTAATTTCTAAAGCAATTTATTTGTTTTGATTTCTTCATCATATGCAACTTAGAAATTTAGAGTATAGCATTTTGTCTTGAAATGATATTTTATTTGTTATGTTGTAAGAAATGATTAAGTTTTATTGAAACACATTAGGTGATCTAGAAATGGTTTATGAATCATGTGCATATTTTACAAATACAGATCTGAGGTCCAAATCTTAAGAACCGATATACTATATACTATATCTATCGATATATCAAATTGTATAAATAAATATACTTACTCGTATATAAAATACATATATCGATATATATATATATATTAAGAAATTGTTTTTCATCATTTCTCTCTAGAGGTTATATCCAATAAGTTCTAAATATTGTTTTAGGCTTAAATGAAATTGGTGAATAAGCATATATGTATGTATAATATGGTAAATTTCCTATTATTTTTTGTATCGCATGGATCAAATATCTACATCTACATCACATATATGGAAAATCAACCAAAAAAACGTATTTTCATCTTCTTCCACATTCCCATATATATATATATATAATATTTATATATACATTATTATTTTTACAAACAGCAAAAAAAATGGTATTAACTGTTACGATATTATAATTATCTATAGATTCTATTTAAGTACATATACCAAATAGTTCAAACCTGTATGTCTTAAAATAATAAGAAAAAGCTAAATATATATAATATGAAGACGATGTGTCATTAATGTTAATGAGAATGAAATAGTTCTTCTTATTGATATGATAATATACATATGTTATATATATATTATTATTTGAATTTCAAAAGAATATCAAACAAAAAATAAATGGAAAATATACTTTCGGAAAACATCATTCTCATATAGTAAAGTAAAGTAAATAAACTTATGCATACGTCAATATATTTCTTTATAATAATTTGTCTTTTTTTTGGTGTATATAAAATCATTTATGGACATCAAATCTACGAATAACTTTCCCTCGGCGTTTGGGAACTAGATGCCTTCGTTGCCGCGATCATTAAGGTCTATTGTTCTCATTTTCTAAACTCATTTTCTAAATCTTCTAAAACTTAATAAAACTTAATATTCCTTTATATCATTACTATATATAACAATAAAAAAATATTTACATAAAAAAAGCATAATATAAAGGATGATTCAAGTCAGATATTATCAGTCATCATTTTCGATATGGATTCATATCAATATTTACTGGGTATTAATCATTATATCAACTATATATATATAATAATACATATATAAATCAAAATAATCATCATCAATATTTAAACTGAAATCAAGTTTTTTTTTATCAAAATTATATGTCATTATATAAAAATTGTATGCACTCATTATCGTGTGCGTTTTCGATTTGTATTGATTTCGAAAGATCGTCTCACAAATACCAAAATCTCATTATAATTCTTTATAGACTCACATTGTATAGAATTTGTCTATATACAGACGTGCATTTCATATGAATAAAGTAATCGATTATCAATGAATGTATTCATTATATATATTAATATGTAATCTACACACGCATTTTATAATACCATATCATTGCTTTTATTATATAATTATTATTTTGCTGCTACTCTATAAATGTAGATTGCGGGACTTATGATTTTTGATAAATTGTTGCGGTTCTTTATTTTATAATACACATTGTTTTTTTTCATTTTGTGTTGCTTTTTATTTTTATATACGCATAAGTAAATTTAGATTTTATTTCGTCGGTTGTGATATTTTGTCATTTTTTAGTTTTCCTAATATGAAAATAGTGTTTCCAATTAAAATTAAAGTTTTTCTTTTGGAAATAATATAAATTATTTCCATAAAACTCTTGTGGAAAATAGTATTGAAAATTTAAGTGATTTTCATCCCATTTTAAGTATTATAATTTTATCATTTAATAAAATGTATCTGTTCTTCAATGTGTGCGATTTCGAATTAATTTATTTTATTGCATTTATTATTTTTTTATAAATTGTTGTTGCTCATCAAAAATATTTGATATAATAATTTAGCGGTAAAATATAATATTTTCTTCTATGCATCACATCATATTTCGGTTTTTTTTATTTGAGTCTTCATTGTTATATTAATAGTGTTAATTTGATTCAATAATTATAATTTTTTTTATTAATTATATTTCTTTATGGAAAATTTTGTGTTTTTACTATGATGTTATATTTGGTTTAAATTTTCGTTGGGTTGATTGTAACTTGATGTATTTTTGGGTGTTGTTGCTGAAAAATTATCTCATCTCAAGCAGATTACCATTCATTATTTTTTTTGACTATTATTTGGATTCAACGTTGCGGAATCACCTATGGATTAAATCTTTTTCCAATAGCCCTTTATGGTATATATTTTTATGATATTAAAACAAAAATGAATTTAAGATTAAATACATTTTTAGATTATAAATTTTATAAATGACTATTAATTAAAGAATGTACAAATATATGAACATTGGTTATGTATTACATAATTCGCTTTGTCTTTTCTTTCCATATACATAGATAATCATATTCATTCATCCTTCTATACATCTCTTTAGGATATTCATTCGAATATAATTATTTATTTATTATATGCATTATTTTATTATAATAATATTTTATATTAATTTCATTTATTTTTCTTTATCTAATTCTAGGTAAGTGCGATATTTTGTCTGGCAACTTTACGAAATTTATTTTATTCATTAATAAATTACAACGTGTGAGTAAAATATTTTTCATTGTATTTTATTAAAAGTTAATATTAAAAAAGTTAAATTAAATTAGTCGTCGCGTTTGAAACGTTAATAATAAATTTGATAAATAATTTTTGTTTCTGTCGGTATTAAAAATGTGATGCTTTTGAATTGATTTGCTTTAAATTTAATGCACTTAATTTTTTAAATGTATAAATCACAACTTAGCAATAACATAACTCGCTACTATGGTATTCTCATTAGACTATACTTTTTGAACTTTTATTCAACATTTACTATTTGTTTATCTTTTTATTATAAATTTCAAATGTAAAGGTAAATGATAAATTAAATTTTTGTTAGGTGTTTTGAATTTGAATCGAAATGAAATAAAAATTGGACCAAATTTAATTTAATTATTTAATTTAATTATTTAATATCTCTTAAGAAATACAAATATATATCTTTAGAGTTCATGGTAGATTGTAGAATTTATTTGATTTTAAAAATATTATGATTATTGTGATTTGTTCAAAATTATGTATATTTAATGTGTTTAAAAATATTTCTGTAAATTTTTGAAAATTTTCCCCCTTTGGGAAAAAATATGTATAATTGTAAATTACGGGTTACAGAATAATAATCAATTAATTTTAAATCATATTTTTTTATCAATAAGTAAATTTATTATCACATCATATGAAATGAGAACCATTAAATAAAATATAATTAACAATTTTTAATGAAAAAACCTATTAATTTGTCCAAGTTTTGAATGAAACAACTACCGTGAACTAGACTAACTATACTAACTTATTTGTAGAACATATAGATTTTTATATTGATTATATTGAATTATATATAAATTTTAATAAAATGTCATTTGTCCTATTTTTCCCAAAAAAAAAAACCTTTAAAAAAAGTATAATTTTCATGTGGTTTTTCCTTTTAATGGAATTACCTTGTGATTAGTACTTTTTCCTATATAACACACATAAAATCCTATCCATGAATGCTTGGGTCAAGCCCTCTGGTCCCGTCAAACGGACTGACTACGCGCCAAGTATTCGCTCCTATCCAACCGTCTGATAGGTCCCCTGACGGCGTTGTTTTAATATTGGGCTCGTTTAGGGTAATTTTAAGTTTCTATAAATATTTTTTTTACAGGTAATGCACATCGAACTGCATCTTCTTAATTTTTTTTTACTATCCCTAATACTAATAATACTAACACTAATCTTAATAATTTCACCTTTTTATTATAATATAAAATTCAATTCAAATGCAAATACATATACTTAAATATTTTCTTTGAATAAAATAAATACTTATCCATTTATTGATTTTATTGATTGATTTTTTTTTTAAATAAAATACAGAAAGGTATATTTTCAGTATATTATAAATAAATACCATACTATTTATATAAATATAAAAGGAATGAGTTACTTTTGAAACATTTTCCAATATATTTATGTGTATATAGTAATTATTTATTTATGAAAATACATAAAAGTAAATTTATATTAAATACAAAAAAAAACTAAAATAACAAATATCGATTTTAAAATAATTAATTTCTTTTCAAATTGTATATGAATTGAATGAATGTTTTTGTTTAAAATCCCGTCCCTTGAAAAATAACATGAAATGTTTTTTTACCTATATATTTTACAAATATAATACCCTCGCCAGATAAATGAAAATAACGCCAGATAAAAGAAAATAAATGATTTTTTTTTTTTTTCTATATAACATTGTTATCGACGACCACGTCATAATATTGTTCAGTGTTATGTATAACATTGGTCATACAATGTTATTGCTATTTATATTTCGCTTTCGCATTGCATGCTGGCGTATACATATAGCAAACACTATTTTTGATTGAGTGTATCACTCGGTTTTGTCGCTATAGCCTGATGAGTTGACAAAACATTTTTAAATCAGAACGAAACAAAACCAGTGAGTGAATACCATTACCAAGCATCACACTATCCAATATCCTATTCCATTATAAACAATTTATATAAATAATACATTAAATATAGTATTTTGATCAAATGAGAAAACTATTCAATGTTTTAATATAGCAATAGATCTGTTCATTCAATTTTTACTAAATTACTACCAATGTAATATTATATTATACAATAGACCAGGTTAAAACATTCGACATTCGAATAAATTTAGTCCATTTACAATTATTTTCATTTTAAATACATATAAATATCCATATACATCAGATACAGGTAAATATGTATACATAGAATATATAGTACATATATAGTTATTAATTTATATTAAACATAGACCGATTACACAACATTGCACTTATTATATTCACTAACTTTATACTTCTTTATATATGTATAAACTCTTTGAAATTCTTATAGAAATATATTCGTATAATATATTATATAGTATATATATAAAGGTATATTTATATAAGAAATGAATGTTGTATTGTTGTATATATATTATAAGGGAAGCTTTTCTTATATAACCATTAAATTGGATTGCACATTCCTTTTTTATATATAAACATATAAAGGCATGGGGCTATTATTAATTAATTTTCAAAATACAAGTATAGTATTTTATTATCGGTTATATATATACTCTTAAATGTTTTGTTTATTTCTTTCTTTGAATGTACATATATACACATTAAAAGCAGATCTCTTCTTAATAAGTGTACGATATATAAAAAATGCATCTATAAATATCTGAAGAATATTGCACTTTATAATTAAATTAAATTGAATTATAAAAAGGGAACTTAACAAAGTATATATACAATTTATTTGTAGACAATTTCTTTATTTGTTAATTGTTATATTGTTATTATATATATATATATATAAAGTACATGATTGTATAACATTAAATTTTCGATATACTTTAAAAATGATAAAGTTCTAAATTATTTATTTATTGGATTTATTTAACAATTGAATATACCAAAATCTTACAATTTTTCCAATGATTTACAACATCATTCGAATATTATATAAAAAAGAAAATTACTTGTAAACTGAAAAACATGTATCTGTCATTCATTGTATTATATTATATCAACAGACCCGATTCCAACCTGATTGTGATGTCCGTTTTAAAACACACTCAACACAAAAAAACACATTAATTCTATTATACGGTAAATTTTCAACATACTCTAATTTGTAGTAGCATAAGGACGTGATGTATTTAACATATCCAAAAGTCTATCAGCAAAAACAAAAAAATTATTTTAAAAAATACCCAAAGTCACACCCATATGATCTTGGTTATTTCGATATTCTTTATATAGTATTCAGAGAAATAATTCTTTACAGTTTTATTAGTAAAAATTCTTTATTATATTCAAAGTAATTCTATCAAATTTTCTAAATAAATTTCTAAAAGTAAAACTTTCTAAATAAAATTCTGTACTATTTTCTAAAGAAAAGTTATGATAGATTTTTCAAAGGAAATTTTAAAAATTCTATGTCATTTTCCAATGAAAATTCGGTATAATTTCCTAAGAATATCTTGCTATACCGCAAAAGCATATATATCCTTACACGAAAAATAAACATTAAATAACCGTAAAATCATCCTTAAGATACCATTTCCAATTATTGGTTTAGTAAGTGAGAAAAGCGTCCCAAATATAATTGAAACGCGTTTTTATGTGCCACAGAATTTATACCGTCATTGCATATAAAATTAATCTTCAATATAAAAATACAGAATAATATATGATGAAATAATAAGAGAAAATAATTAAATTGAAATGGTGAAATGTTAATAAATATATGGTAAAAAAAAGTAAAATAATTATATTCATTCTTCTTTATAAATATAACAAGTAGTATATATACAAGATACATTCTACGGAAGTTGACTACCCTTAATAAACAAATTATGCGACTCATTTCAAATCTAAAATAAAACTCGAAAAATTTGCCTATTTCGTTTCGTTCTCAAATTATAAGTGAAAGACTATGTATTTAGTGATACTACAAAAAACCAGCAAACAGCAAACCTTTAAATACATTCTTAGGCTTATTGAGCTCTTAAAAAAATATAGGTTTAAACAGCACTCGGATACCCTGTTTAGCGGATGTAGAAAATAAATTAAAATTAAATTGTATTTTCCTATTTTTTTTTTCACTGTGTTATTTTTAGTATATCATTTTTTCATTTTATTTTTTTTATAAAATTCATTTACATAACATCGCTTTTTTCCTTATTATATAATGGATCATGTTTTTAGTGTGTCAATGATGCACATATAGAGAATATACATATATATATATATAATGAATAAATATATACCGTGATAGAATGGAAAATCCCGTCTTTCTTGATATAGTATAGTTTTAAATGATAATAAAAAAACACAAATAATTATTTCAAAGAAACCAGCAAGCATACAATTCATATATATATTACTATATACATATATATAAGACGAATAACAACATTGTGTAAAAGTAAAACCAATAGGTTGGTTTCCTTTATAAATATATTCGCATACATGCAGAATATGGTTTTTCTTTTTATGTGACACAAGAAATAAAGAAAAGAAACAGAAACACAAAAAATAAAAATAAATATATTATCCTCAAAACGATGAAAAACAAATAATATACACATAAAAAAAACAAAGTAAAACTTTAGATCTTAACACAAAAGAAAATTCATTATATTATATTTTCCAAAGTTTTCATTTTTTTTTTTTGTGCAACAGGTGAAATTATATGCCTTTTAGCAATATATGGTATGGTTTGGTATTTCGTGACACCATTTGAATTACACATTTAAGAGAACAATAGCATCGCATTTTGTATTTTTTTTTTTATATTTTAAATAAGCTCATTAACAACGCGCGTTCTTATACCATTTTCTATTGTATTAATTTGCAATATTATATGTATTAAAAATATCCTTCAACAAATTGTTTTTTTTTAAATGTATTTTAATTTGTATCATCGCATGTATGAACGAGTTTTTGTATATATGAGTATTGTAATATATGGGAGGGGTTTTTTTTGTTTATTTGTAAAAAGGATAAATTTTGTTGTTATTATAAATAATATGTATATTTGATATACATAATACCTTATTCATTTTTAGACTCATGCGAAGTAATGGGGCTATTATTTTTGCTTTTTTTTACCTTAGTTTACCCAAACGAAACTAAAATCTACAAATAAAAAATGTTTGTATGCCTTTCACAAAAACAACGTATAAGTATAAGTGACAATCAAAATTGGTCGAGTGAGTCAGGAATTATAGTCAAAGAGGTATCTTCAAGGGCTTTTTTGTTAAACTCAATGATATTCGGATACCTCGTTTGGTTTTTCGGACGGGGCGCGCAATTTATACGCTTTTATTGTTGTTCAACTTTCTCTGTGTTATTTTATGATAATATTTATTATATTGTATTTAAAATTATTAAAAAGGTTATTTTTTATCAAAAGCAAAAAATGTTTTATTTTTTATACAAAATATATAATGAGTCAAACTTTATACAAGAAAAATACGCATATGCAAAAAAAAAATCCGTTCTAATTAATTAAAAATATTTTGGTTTGTATTTTTTATGTTTTTTGTGAACTTTAAAAAAATAATATGTTTATTATATAGCGATGTATATAATAAATCAAAAACTGAATATAGGCAAAATTTAATTTAAATTTAATAAATTTCAAGTAATGAATCTGTTTTAAGTTGAAATATTAGCATTTGGATAACAGTTCGAAATAATGAATTAACTACATTTTATGATTCCTGAAAAGGTAAAGGAAAAACCATGATGTTTATGTTAAAAACCATTAAAAATGTTTAGTAATTTTCATGTAGAGCAGATTTCCAAACTTACAGCTAATTCCATTGAAATCTTAATGGAAAATTTTAAAAAAACTATCGATGAATTTTTCCAAAAAATTTGTGATTGGAAAAGTCTGCATCTTTCTTTTAATGCCGTCATATTTAGTTATGATGTTATTTTTGAAATCTTCACTATCTTCATCTATAGAGATCACCTGCCAACAATCATTCACAATCTCCCGTTAATTTAAAATCAATATTTCATATTTCATTCAATCGGATTATATATTTTAAATACTTTTTTTAACCCTTTTGGTTTTTATTGTAGTGTACTAACATACATAAAAAAAAAGAAATGCAATGAAATGAAATTATTAAAATAGAAAATAATATAATAATAAAATAAACAGGAGAAAAAGTTTTCTAAATTGTAATTTTATTGAATTCTTTTTACTTAATATCATTTTTTATTTTATTTTTTTTATCAATTCACAAAAAAAGTATAAGATAAAATAAAACTAAATTACAAAAAAAATAAAAAAAGTAAAAAATGGAAAACTTAAAGAAGAAAATATTGTACGGAAAAATATTATTAGATATATTGAAATGAAATGAAAAATAACAAACAGAACAATAAAATAATATATTAAAAAAAAAAAATACAAAAAATCAAGGAAAAATTTTTCTTAAAAGTATTTATATAATATATTTATAATCATTGAAAATATAAATATATACCATATAATATAGTTTTTAGTCGTTTATAGTCGTATAAGTCTGCAGACAATATATATAAACGGGCACTCTATTAAATTTTTATTACATTTTACAAAAATCCATAAATATTTTTCTTTTGATAAAAATTTTCCGACTCTAAACAACAATAATAATAATAAAAGAAAATTTTAGTTTTTATGTGATCATTTTTTATTATTATTATTATTATTATTATACATTATTGTTATTGATGTTATTTAGTTTTTTGTTTTGTTTTGTTCATGTATTCATTTCAGCAAGTCGATATATTTCTTTGTAGGTTTTTTTTTTGCTTTTGCAATTGTATATAAAATCTATCTGTACCTTTTTGAAATAAAAATAATATGACTGTAACAATAAAATCATCGTATATATGAGATTATAAACTACAACGTTAATGGATGATTTTTCCATATATATTTGTGTATAGTATCTTTATTTTCCTACAATTTATCGGCCAATAACGAGTTTTCACGGGTATTATTCCCAATTATGATAAAACAGATTTGTCTATTAACTTGTCGAATACGTTTCTTATAAATTAAAATGATTAAATTTATTTTTCTTTGAATCTTTGATGACGACATCTCAACATATGTATGATTAATAAAATGTTCAAGGAATTCATATTTTTTACCATAATATTTGAATAAATACATGCTGATTTTATACAAAATCGGTAAACATACCACTGATATAGTCGAGCAGAATACCTCTTGAAAATATCCTATTAAATATGCAATTATATATAAATAAAAATACCTTATCACAAAATGTATTATAGATTAAAAATCACTTTTCAAGCAGCATCGCATCATTAAAAGTTATGTCCCATATGCACACATGTACAAGTAAAAGTACAACTTTTTAGATTTTTTTTTTGTGTTTATCAAAAATCGTTACAATATTATTCTAGATTATAGCATATAGCTATATAGTTTTTAAATATGTAGAACACCGAAAAAAAAGGTATATACTATATATAGCCATTTGTTTTTTTTTTCACAATATACTATTTCTGAATATAAAGTTGAATAAAAACCGTCCATTCCATATTGCAAAAAATAAAAAAAAAATACAAGTCTTATCATAAATTTTTTTTTTAAATTCATGCAAATTCATTACATCAACATTTTTTTTTCGTTCTGTTCTGAATACATTATATTAAATTTAAAATTATATTTTACTCTATATTATACATTTTTTATGTTACAATTTTACAATATAATAATAATATATGCATAAAATGTCATCATACAGAAATTTTGAATGTTTTATTCAGAAAAAATGTAAATACATTGCATATACGTCTATCATAAATGGTTCTTTATATAGGTATATATTGTAGATAGCAATATATATTTATTTATGCAAAGTTATATATATATAGATGGATATAAAATTGAGATGAAAAAAATTGGTAGATGCAGGCAAAAGCTATTAAATCTTTACTCTACGTTTTATACGAAATTATTATTTTTTATATCATGGAAAAAAAGTAATAAAATAGTTTTGTTGTATAATATGTATAAATGCGATGAAACAAAAGCAAATATTATTTATAATACTTTTTAAAGTAACTTTAAATCAAATAAAATTTTACTTCCATTTTCAATGTTATACTAAAACTAAAAGCTTCTTATTTTTTTTTTTTTTTTCTATTTTTTTATTATACTCTGAAATGATTTTTAAAGACTTTGTAACAGAAAGAATAGACGAATTTATTTATATATGTGTATAAATATATATATATATTAAACAATTGTTTATACGTAGGAGGATAATAGAAAAGAACGATTGTGTACATACAGAATATATATATGGTATAATATAATAAAATTTGAGTTTCCAAAGTTTGATTTTGTATATATTTAGTTTGTTTTTCCTTTCGATGTTTAATTTTATTTTTTTGCTAAGAGAAAGTAAACTTTATGTTATATTTGATGTAATTAGATTTTGTGTTAAATTCACATATATATCATATTTCCTATGTTTTAATGGAACATTGAAATCTATTAGAAATTTTTGTTTTAATGATATATGTATGTGCATTTTGAAAGTTAAATTGTTGATACTTTTTTTATTATATACATCATATATTGTTAATTATATACGTTTTACTTTTTATACACTTTGTTGCAAATAATCAGGGAATAATCAAAATGTTTAAAATTAATGTAATTACTAGTAAAATATTGATGATATATACCAAAAATATGGAAAAGTCTTGTTAAATTCTGTCAATGTCGGTTCAAATAAATTCTATATAATGTTTTATATACCTTATCTTTAATGCATTATAAATACGGTTTAAACTTTTGAAAATGATTGCGGCTAATGAATTTTCGCACTCAGAAATTCAATTTAAATATACAAATAATCGATAAATTCTTGATTGGAAAATACTCAATTCTGAATCTATCAACCCAAATAAACCATATTTCACAGATCTCATTTAGAGTACATTATAAATATCGTTTAACAAAGCTAGCAAAACGATTGGGATTGAATTTTTTAAAATTCTTTCAATCGTGATTTGGTAAAATGTATCATATAAAAAATTTTAATACTAGTATCATTCTTGAAAAATTCTCAATTCTAAATCGAATTTCATAAGACATAGGCGACAATATTCTTCTGTCGCCTATGTCAATGTTCTGACTTTGTTAGGGCCACAAAAATGTACCCTTATATCTTATACATAATTATATTATGGCCTAATTTTTCTACGCTCTGCACTTAACAAAAGAAAAATAAATAACAAAAATAAATTGAATTTACTTAATAATAATAAGATAAGTTATTGAATAGTTAATTTTTTTTATTTAAAAAAAAACACAGCATAATTAAAATCAATTATTACGATTGCATTGTTTTTATTATATCCAAAATCTTATTCCATTATCGCTTGAATAAATTAATTCCTTTATATACAATAAAAGACAGAAAATCTGAGAGAATGAAAAAAGATATTTATATATAAATATGGATATATTTAATCTATATGACTATAGTGCGCTTTTATATATATGTTATGTACATCTTTTTGTATACAATATAATATACATAAAATTAAACCATATACAAAATAGAATTAAAAAAGATTTTTGTCCCATCAATATTCATTAGAAAATTTCAAATTGAATTTTAAACTGTTGATATAGATTTTTATTTATATGGTATATACAAATTTTATATAATGTAAAATTTGATATTTGTTTATGCAAATTTATTCAATTTAAATTCGTCGTCATTTTGTAATGATGAATAAATGAAAATATTTTCTGTTATATCCTAATATATTTATATATATATGTATTTCATTTGCATTATTTATATGATGTTAAAGACAATAAAACCATATTAAACATCAGATATGAGAAGGTTTTTTTTTTTTATTATCTTTAGCAGAACTTATTTACATATATATATACAGACATTTTCAGATAATAATATTTTAATATTAATATTAATATTACGCAGTCTCCTCCTGTTTCATTTGTATTATATTCGGTGATACTAATTTATTAGAATTTAGAATCAAAAAAGATATATTCATTCGAGTTCATTCTAATTTTTTACTATATAATTGAAAAGACACTATAAAAATTTGTATTTTTTGGTATATACGAAAGGTTTTTCAGATTTAAAAGAATCGGATAATCACTAAAATATGTAAACTAAAAAAATATGTGTGGAAAATGTAAAAAGTAAAATTGTAAAAACCCCATATATTTGGGAAACTGGTTTTCTTTACAAATTAAATCATTGATTAGCCTTAAATTTCCTTAAAATTGCAGTACAACTTTTAATTGCTGATAATAAATTATTAAAATAGAAACTTTCTGTCCTAACTATATATATATAAATGCATATTTTAAAATTTAATATATACATAATATATAAATAAACGCATTTGTTGTAAAATGTAAATGCACATTGTATAGTTATATATTATAAATGTAGAATATCCTATATATATATAATTACAACACTTTATATAAACAGCTGGTCATAAATCGATTTATATATTTAGATAGATATGTATAAATGGTAAGGAAACATGAGACGAAGTGAAATCATTAATCAACATGACACTTCTACATCTATAAAATAATGCAAAAGGAAAACCAGACGTACTAATGTTCTTCACATTGCAATAAATGAAATTTAAGAGAGGTTTATAAAAGTAATATTCTATTCTATATTCTATATATCTGTTATAATAAATATACATTTTATACATTTGTTTATTTAATACATATAAAAGCACAATAGGTATAAGTTGTTTCTGTATATATACATATATACAATTAATATACATATTCCTATTCCTATTATATATATATAGTTATAGATAGATAGATACAGTAAGAGTATTATGGATTAGACAAGTATAGGATGAGTTATTATTAAATTTTCTGATATTATTTATACAATTCACATAATATATAGAATACTATCTATCGCAACTATTACAATAAATAAACCAACGGTCTATATCTGTAAAGAAATTTTACCTTAAAATACTAGAATATATATTTATTCAGATATACATTAAATGAATTGACGATTTATGCACATATATATATATTGGATTATGCATATATATATAGTGATATATAACACAACAAACATTTAATTTAGTTGATGTATTACAATATATTTTATTGATGCTATGTATCTTGACATTGTTAATAGGTACTATTTTGGAGTATTTATTTATTTTTTTTTTGTATTATAAACATAAGAGGGTTAAACACATTCATAATTGTTATATGTAGATTGTATTTCTTTTATATACACTTTTTTCTAAAAAAGAATTTGACAGGTCACACAAACAATTTAATATAATATTATATTCTATAACTCCTTCATTTCATTAGTAATTGTTTTGTTTGTTTTATTATTGTTGACTATACCAATCGATTATAATTGAAAATGTGTGCAATAAGGATACTAAAAAATAGTCTAAAACGTACGTTAATTTGTGTATATTAAAAAAATCATTTTTTAAAAAATTGTCATAACATTTTCAATGAGGAATTGAAATAAACTTTTAATTTTATCCATATAAAATAGCCTAATAGAAACATTTACAAAAATAAATCTATATCAAAAAAATGGTAAAAATAGTTATGGAAAAGAACATTTTGCTTTTCATCCAACAATATTATAAGTACTCTAATTTTTAGCATTAAATTTATACCAATTTCTATTATCGTGATTCTAAATTCTATAGAAAAAAACTACCCTTATTTTTATTTTATTTTAATAATGATTATTTTATATTATTGTGAAATTTGGTTTAATTTTATCTTGAAACCTATTCGAAAAAATAAATGTATGTGCTGATGTGGAAAATAATATTCAAATTTGAAATATTCTTCACTATATATCGTATTTCTATATTATATAATCAAAACTTGTGTAATGAAAAGCTCACATAGTTATTTTTAGCACTAAAATTAAACCCCTATATACATAATTTATCCCCTATTAGAATTGGGGTACAAATAAATGGGATAAAATGAAAGTTGAACATTTATTGTAAAAAAGGAGTAATTGAATTCATTGTGCAATTTTATAAATGAATCTGAAATTTTCCAGTATAAAATATTTTCATTTTCATTTTCCCCTTTATTATTTTCTTTATTTTGTTTAGTGTTCTTCGTATAGATAACAATTATTATTATTTTATTTTTATTATATTTTCCTATATAAATATATAAATTTTCCTAAACAGTTTGAATTTAAATTCGTAAATTAAATAGATATAAAATGGTATTTAATTATTAACGTAAAAACACCATCATTTTTTTTTTTTTTGATTTGGCCGACTTCTATAGATTTTTCACCTTTATTTTTTTGTAATAATTGTTTTTAGAGTTTTCCCTTATTAAGAAAAATTAAGTAAAGAATTTCAGGCCCAATATATTTGTCCGATAGTTGATCTTCGATGTAGGGTCTGCTATATAGAGATATATAGTTCGACATATTTGTGATATAAATTTAATCACAATTTAATCATTCAAATTTTTGTTGCACTGTGGTCTAATGATATGAATGTTTATCATAATTTTAAAAACAATACACAATGAAATTACTATACATTATTTGTATGGATAGTATATGAAACCTTTTTTCTATTGTTTTCGAATGTGAATGTCATGCAGAGTTACATAAATCATTAAATTGTAAATATTGTAAAAATCATTTGAGGTAATTAAACAAAATTTAATCACTTATATATTGACCATTTTTGTAAATTAATATTATTATTATTATAATTAGTATATTAGAAGAAGTATAGATATATTGCTTAATTTATATTTTAAATACATGTGGATATATCAAAATTCACTCTACGTATATGAAATATATGCAATTCCTTTTATTTTTTAATATTACATTTTAAAATTATTATTAACAGTTTGTAAAGCTGTCAACACATTTTAACTTATTCGCACATACATTTCATAGCATTTGTTTAACCACATAAACGTTAACATATATATTTTATGGATCTATCCGTATATCTATATATAGTTATAATAAAGGATCCACCAAAATGAACGTATGAAGTTAAAAACATCAATAGATTATAAACTTTTTATGGACACAATCTATCACTTTTTGATCGTCGAACATGGGAGGAGTGATTCATTCACCTTATTGAAATTTATTTTCGAAAATACACGACTTCAATGATTAGGATATTAGGTGTATCCTTAGTACCAACATCATTTTTATGCACCTACATTATTATACGTGTACTTTCCTGCGTTCGCTTTTTGGCGAACCCTATATACCGAACATTATGCACATTATGTAATAAAATACTCTTCATAAATATATACACGATGTACGAATATTACGAATATATATGTATATATATTTATACTAGATATTTCATATCCCATATCATAGACGAATATGGGGTATTATTTTTACCATCATTTTGAAATAAAATAAATAAAATATATGTAAAACGCACATCGACTGACTTCGCATCACATGTACTCTATATATAGAGTATATATAAATACTATATAATACATATTTCCCATGACAAAAATTTATCTCAACTTTATATACATATATATATATATCTAGTATATTTTATTACATTTTATTTTCTTCTAATATTATATATGCAGATTTCCTTTCAACTGTGATGAAATGAAAAAGAAAAACACAAAAAATATATAATATGTTATTCAAAAAATTATAATATATATGGTGAACATTTTTTTATATTGCATCTATATATATATT
Source organism: Dilophus febrilis (assembly GCA_958336335.1). Classification (NCBI taxonomy): domain Eukaryota; kingdom Metazoa; phylum Arthropoda; class Insecta; order Diptera; family Bibionidae; genus Dilophus; species Dilophus febrilis. The sequence continues at coordinate 54,955,009 of OY284469.1, read as the reverse complement.
TTTTTTTTTAACAAATAAAGCTCATATTGTGTATAGATATTCAGTGAAAAGAAAAAAACTAAAACATAAAAAAATAAATTATCATATATACATTCGTGCATACATATACGTACGTGTAAGTTAAGTATTAGTTGTGGTATACACCAAAAGTATTTTGTAGTAGAGAATTCTGCACAGGAAACAGAGATCTGATACGTTTAACATTTTCAATTCTTATTGTCACCGAAAATTTGTGAAGTTAAGAGATTTATTGTAATAAAATAATATGAAAAATTACATTGCAAAAGAAATTTATGAATCAAATCTGTGTTGAACATCACGGGATGTACAAACAACGATTAAGAAAAGATTAATCATAATATGTTGGTTAAACAAGCTCCATATATAATTCAAATTAACTTAATTTTTAACATCAACCGCCCAAAACGGCAGTTTATCAGAGTTAAAACGGATCTAATTCTAAAGTAGTTTGATCAGGAATTATTCTATAACTATAATATATATGAAATTCCGAAACAGAAATTTCTGTTTGGTATCATAACAGAGCTTAACTTACTATATATACTATACTATATCAAAATGTTGTTTTTTTTTTGTAAAAATAAAACAACATATAGCAAATATATTTATTTCCTATGAGAGAATACACATCTGCAATTGTGTATGGAGTTCATTTTCATTTATATACATATATTGTGTATGATATAATATACCTATCCTTTATATATATTTGAATATCGGGTAACTGCATATAATAAGTAAACATGTATATGATGATATCCGGACATGATGATGTATTCATATATATAAGATTTTATTTTCTCGTCATATTATATTATATGATATGTATACATATTTTACATTTATGTGCTTGCTTTATGTATAACAACATAATATTATGTTTAATACACATTTACTTATATAAATAAATAACTATACAAAGTATATCATACTGAACGGGCGGCTATTGTTATATGTAGTTGTTGCCAAAAGTAATTCTGTATTCATTTACATTATTCACTCTTTCATGAAAGAAATTTTCCTATAACTTTCCAATTTGTTCTGTCCTTTCTTTTCCCCAAATTCCTGACCATAATGGTCGTAGTGCTTTGCATATGAACTTTACATTTCTGATATTGAATACAAATTATATCCTTGTATTTCAAAATTTTGTTAAATAAAAAATAACCACTCTAATAACGACAATTACGTTGTTGTACATATATCATCATGATGAACGAACATACAATATAATGGAAATAATACCTATTATGTATGTATGTATGTATATATGGAATGGGTTTCATAAAGGTATTATTATTATTATTATTATTATTATTATTGTTATTATTATAATGTGTCATATACATCATCAGAAATATTATTCATGTAAATGCATATATTAATTTCAATAATAAATATACATGTTTTTGAATAATTCAGTAATATTATAGGATGATATACAAAAGTGAAATATAATATTAGAAATCATTGCTATCATGAAATCAACATATAATAACAATTAAATGTATTCCCTACACGGGTTCATCGCAATCGTGTATTTAAGATTAGAGAATTAAGTTAGAATCAAATTATTTGAATCTATGTCACGTTAATTTGATAAAAAATTTTTTTTCTTTTTTTCTTTTTTGCTTTGGTATTATTATGAAATACAATAAAATAATAACATATATTATATTTTTGTCAATTTATGAAAATTTTAAATATTTCTAAAGGTTTTATTTATTATGATTTATTACTACTATTGATTTGCTTTTTAACTATGGAATCAGGAACGAAAGGAGCAATCAACAATTAATAAGGAGCAAATAAGGAGGTTAAGGAAATATAGTAATACTTTCTGCATATATATGAGTATATATGCATGCACATTTGCTTATGACTTTTTAATCCAATTTAGTTTCCAAAACATTTTTGTTCAAACAATTCAAATCGTACGTGTAGATTATATCAAAAAGCATAAGCGAAAATTTGTTTTTTTTTCAAATGTAATACAAACAACACACAACGATATATGATTCTAAAAAAGAAAAACTCTTACATTCACTTTAGCTTTTCATTCAATTACTATAACGTATATAATAATATATAGATATATATATATACATATATGTATATATTTATTATATATTTATAGATAGAAATCTGTATCGTAGAAAATATGTGTTCGATATCATATATGGTATATATATATATATATATATATAGAAATGTTTGTGTATATAAAATACTCGTTGCATATTATGTTCAAATATACTATATATATGTGATTGTATATATAAAACTAAATTGAATTTATTTAATAAGATTTTCTTGTGAAAATATTTGAAAATTGTATTTTATTTCTAATGAAATTATTTTCTTTTCTTCTGTATCATTTTCCTTTATTTTAGTCTGCTATTATTTATATGCTGTTATTGTTGACTCTATTTGAGGACATTATATGTATATATATATATGTACTATACCATATCTAAATTTTGTCTTTGAATTATTTTATATTTTGCTTGCCAGCCAGAGTTTCCATTTCATACCATAGTACAATAGAAAAATAAACAGAACAAATATAGTAATTATTATATACTTTAGTTTTTGGTGTTACTTAATATATTTATTTATTTTTTGTTTTTATACATATGTATTTGTGTACTTGATTTAATTTTATTAACGCTTTTATAAGAAATTACACTTTAAATTGATTAAAAGAACAAAGAATCATACTCTTAGAACATTGACTATTTATACTATTTATATATATATATGCAGACAGTGAACAAATAACAAAAACACATGTACACTATAATAGAATTAAACTATAAAAGTGTTTATTCTTTGTGATTCATTGAGTTAATAATTTGATTATATCCGATTATGTAAATGGAAACCATATCATTTCTTTTCTAAATTTCACCAAAATTTCAGACACAGCCATATAATAAAAATGCGATTATTTTGATTGTAATTAATTCTCCAGAGATTTAAGAATGTTTTTAAAAAATGTCATAATCATATTTAATAAAATTTAAGCAGTATTATTACACATAAGTTATAGAATTTATAAATGATTTCGTTTGGTGTTAGCTCATTTATTAACCAATTTTTTTGTAGCTTTACATCTTCTCTTCCCAACCATATATCTACATCGTATACATAAACGCTTACCAACTTCCTTGGATGAACTCTCCCATGAAAATTAAGTCAAATGTTCTTATGACGATAATAATAATAATAATAACCTTATTGCATATCTTGCAAGAAAAATAAAATAAAAAAATATTATTATAAATAATATTGACAATATTTTTAAAAAAAATATTACATAAAATATATATAGATTTGTGTATCAAGGATGGTATATATATATTATATACGATTGTTTATCCTATGAGTGGTGAACTTACCAAATACACAAAATATATATTAGATTCGATGACAATTGTATAATAAATATATGTATAAAATATCTGCTATATTATACCACAAAAAATATATCTCTATAACTTATTCTTAAGATGAAAATTTTGAAGATTCCACTTGAGGAAAATTGCATGATATTTTGAAAAATATACATAGAATACATATATTTTGTTGTATCCTCTACTTATAAAGTACACCACTTACGAATATTATTTATATATATTTAATATTTATTTGTATATCTTTTTACTGATATAAATAAATATGTAATATTTATGTGGAAATAAATATATGGATTTTAGAAGTTTTAACATATACAAAATAAATTTTGTATATTATAGGACTATATTTCATATTTTATGTCTTCGCATAGTATCATGAAGTATTCAAATAATCGAGTTTACATTTTCAATTTCCCTCAGTCACATTATATATATATATATATATATAAATACTCCTCCCACCCAAAAGATCAGAGTGTATATTTAAACGGAATGCGTTTAATTAATATTAATATTTTTTTAAATATACCACAAATATATAAAAAAAACTGTTTTTAATTATATTAATTGTCAGTTAAAGGTATGTAGTCTTTAAAAAAAATAATCCAAACAATTTTATTGATTTAAATTAAATTTTTCGATTATCTATAATTCGATTCCGAACAAATGATCTATTGAAAATTAAGCGGTTCAGTATTCAATTTAAGGGAAATTCAAATTCTATGTTCAAAACCTGTATCAACATTTTGAAACCAAAATAAAAACTAAACCATACATGAAAAAACAAAAATGGAAAAGAAAACAACTTTAACCCAACGAATTGTTGTGACATTTTTTTCTTATATATTTCTCTGCTTTTATTTCAATGACATATTTCATTTTTTTTTATATACTCTGCCATTTACTTATTATTTGAGGCTGTTTTACAATTTAACCCATATAGATATAGATATATATAAATATATTTCTGGGAAAAAACCTAAATAATATATAAAATAAATATACATCTTCCTGAATGCCGGTTATGAGATGCTGTCATAAGAAAAATAAGTTTATTGAAAAATATTTATTTTTTTTTATTTTTTAATATATAACATTTTTCAATTGCAAATATTTATATAAATACAAAAAAAACTATGAAATACATTTTAATTTTTAACAGACACGTCATATATTAAAAAAAAAAATTAATAATAAAAAGAGTATTATTTAAAGTGATATTATTTTCATATAAAGAAATTCGGAATCTTTAATTAAATAACTGGTAAAGAATTGTTTTTTGCTGATATCCTTTTTATCTGAAATAGAAAATAGAAATCTGATTTGATGATCATATTTTGCATTTGATGCATTTCACAGCCCTTTAAAAAGGCTCCTCATATTCATTTTTCGGTTTAAAGTCTGAGTGATATCATATTAAGTTTAATATGTAATATAAGAAATATTATACAATTTATGTATTGTTATTATAAACATTCTTGTTATTTAAATATAGTATTTGTGCTCCGAAACTCCCAAAAGTCATATAATATATACATTATATAGATAAAACATTTATAATTATTCATGTATATTTGAATAATTTATTCATCATATTATATATTAAATAAAGTTATATATTTACAATTTAAGAAGAAAATACACATATAGATAAAAATATATAATTTTTACTCGCATTGTATATAGAAATATTAAAAAGTTTTATAAATTAAATTACAATTAAGCAAACATATATGCATATATATATGATAATATATAGATAAAATTATAATAATTTAATTTAACAAATACATTTCACATATTATATATATTGTTATTATCCATATAAGGGGGAAAAATGATAAAAACTATAAAATAATAGAAAATTGTATATGTTTTGAATATATATAATATATACTATATATATAAATAGTATTTTATATATTATATTCCATACAATGTATTTTTAGTTGTATAAAAGTAAAATGTTTTAAAATATATATGGATGAACATGAGCTCGTTCAGTCAGATATATACACAACACATGGATTCCTTTATATGCCTATATACACCTATATATAATATATATAAAAAGCCAACATAAATATATTATTCTTTGTTAGAATTGCACTAAAATATAATTTGGTATGTTTTGTATATATTCATTTTATATGTTGTGTAATGTAAAATATACACCATATATCCATAATATGTGTTACATATATAGAATAATATACACATAATATAATATAATGTGACATTAGCTCCATTCATTTCGCAGTGACAATAGACCATTAATGGGTTTCCTTTTCCGGTAAATTCAACTCTGTTTCGGTATCCGTTTTAGATAAAGACTATACTACAATATATATCTATATATATTTATATTTATATTCGTCTATGCGAGATTCCATATATATATATAAGTTGTATTGCATATTCATTTTATCTATAATGCACACGATATTTTACTAACGAAATGTGTATATGTTGTTTATTTGCATTGTAATTTTAATCCATAATAATCTTAATAATTTAATTAAATGATTAAATTTTTTACTTGTGTATGGACGATTACTTTTCATTTCATTCGTCCAGAAAATAATATAGTTATGATATTATCTTACCGGTTTAATATCTTGCTTGTAATTTGAATTTCTATTCCAGGTAATGGAATATTTTGAGTTCACATTGTAATTACAAACCATCATGAATCAAATTTTAGTTTAGTCAAACTATAAAATTAGTTTAACTGTTAAGAGGAATGAAAGAATAATATGTTGACCAATTAGCCATATTTTCTGTCCGAGATGCAACAGTCTATAGTTCATAAATCACAATCCAATTTAGTCATTTCGTATAAATCAATAAATGGCGTATTATTAGTATAAATAATAATTTTCCCAAAGAAATGATTTAATGTATTTTTCATATACGGTTCTGAAACGTGGTGCATGACACGGGCCACCGAACGGCGACTTGGAGGGTTCGAAAAGAAAATACTACGCCTCATCTTTGGACCGACAAAGGAAAGGGGATGGTGGCGTAGGCGGTTCGATTTCGAGCTATATAAATTATATACCGAACCCGACATCGTTCGGTTCATTAAGATCGGTCGCCTGAGGTGGTTTGGTCATGTGGTACGAATGGATGGCGATCGTATACCGTCAAAAATGCTGGACAGTAAGCCGGGCGGATCTAGGAGTGTAGGAAGACCGCGGGGTAGGTGGAAAGACGAAGTAGAAGTGGACCTTCGGGCCCTCGGCGTTTCCGGCTGGCGGACGTTGGCGGTAAATAGGTCCGGTTGGAGAAGGCTGTTAATGGACGCCAAAACCAATTGTAGGTTGTAGGCGCGCAGAAGTAAGAAGTAAGAAGTAATATATAATAGCTATATAGAATCTATAATTTATCATATATATCATATATTATTCAATTTAAAATTTAAATCAATAGCTAAAAAAAAACAAGAATAAAATCACAAACACAAAAAAAGACATAATATAGGAAAAAATATTATATAACAACGATATTTAAATATAGTATATCAAATAGGTTTTTACTTTATATAGCCATATCATTCACAATATCGCATCTTAATATATACATTTATTTATCCAATGTATATACATAATATAAAATGGTATATATAAAAATGATTTTCATGTTTAGTTTTTTTTTGTTATCTATATATGATATTCATTTTTAAAGTCATTCCTATGATATTGTTTTTACACTTTGATGCAAAACATAAATCTACTCTAAGAAAAAACCTGCATTTTTTTTTGGGAAATATTGAATGGAGTTCATTGGACGGACTTGTTCAAAGTTGAGAATTTTCCCGAATTTTAGTTTATTTTATTTGTTCCCAATTATTTTTGTTATTTGTTGTATTGTTATTATTTCCCAAACAATTTCTCAGTGCGATTTCTTAAAATCTCGTTTACCAACCAATCTACACGGAGTTTATAATTAATTACCGATAATCTCGGCAAAACTGTTTTCCTTGGGCAAACTTGGGTTAGAATTTCAAATATATATTGAATAGAATAGAATAAAATCACCGTTTTTTTGTTGTTTTTACGGAACCGATACATAGTTAGTTTTGCAACAAAGTGTATGTTCATTTATTATTATATATACAAATGTACTAGTCTAATATATGAGAATGAGTTCAATCGCAGTTCAACCGATTAATGTTAAACTGTAAAACTCTTTATTATAGGTCTTCAATCATTGTTTGGATTTAAATGAATGTTATGTGTTTTTGTATTTATATAACGATGAACTTTAAAAATTGTTTTTATTGATTTTCTTTTTATAGTTTGCTATTATTTTTATACTGATTTCGAATATATGTACTTGTACGTACATATATACCATACACTCTGTACATTATTTATCATTGGTATATAGAATATTTATATGTTTATTTGTAAGTTTACATTCATTTCCTTTTGGTTATATATAGATGCTTTTCATCTATACTAACTATTTCAAATTTTAAAGTATTTATATATGTAACCAGTAAAGCAGCAGTATATATATATATATAAATTATAATATAAGTACGGTTTAAAATTGCACTTGAGCATATATGCAATTTCATATATATATATGTATATATATAATAAAGTAACTCGCTTTTAACTATAATGAAATAAATGTTATCATATATTATTAATGATTTTCAATAAAATTGTCTGGACACATTAATATTTCAATGTCATGATAATGCATTTTGCATTATTTTTTTGTTGCCATATTACTTTTCCCTCTTTTCATATATCTATACTATAATATATGAAATTTTATCGATTATTTTCATTGCAGAAATTTTACAAATACAAATATAGTTATAGAGATTATCATCACCGCAAACCACGTTACTCAAATAAATAATATAAATATCATGGTATTCTTTTATAGATTTTTATTAGTATAGGAATAAAGGTGTAGGTATTTGTATTATAAAATTATATTTTGTTCTATACTTTAAGTTTAAAAGAAAATTATTGTTTTTGTCTTGAAAAATTATGCATTCAATTTATATACAAATATAAATAAAACTTTTTCAATTAATTATTATTTATTTATATAAAAGTACTTATATATATTTATATAAAATATAATAAAAACCTTTCATCTTTTCACAATTTTATATTTATTCATTTATTTATTCTTATAAATTCTAACAACAAAATAAATTATGTTAAACAATAACAAAAAAGAATATTTATTTATAGTATATAGAGTCTTTTGTTTTTGATGCTATTGCTCAATGTTGTTTATATTAATTATTTTGATTCCAAGTATATCTATAATAATAATAATAATAATAATAAAAACAATACTATATAATATATTATAATACCTTCTTAGTCACCACACTTGTGTATATTAATTTAAAATTGTCTGGACTTCCAGAATTCTTGCATTATTTACAAACAATTATAATCGATATATATATACCATATAGAATATTGAATATGAATTAGAATACTATAGGTGCGCTAAAATATAAATTAAGAAATGTTGGTATCTAATATGTGTTGTCCCTTCAATTTATTAACTAATGAAGAATTACACAAATTATAATCAAGGAATTAAAATAAATAAAAAGTCGTGGAAACGAAGAAACATTGCCACTGCAAACCATATAACAAATTTCCTATTATAAAGAATTTCTTATTAGAAAATTATACAGAGTTTTCCATTAGGAACAATTATAAAACATATTATTTAGGAAATAATATGCAATTTAGAAAATGTATATAAAATTTTCTCATTATAAGTTGCACATAATTTTCTGATGAAAATTATATAGAATTTCATTAAGAAATTTATGCAGAATTTCCTTTAACAAAACATTATACAGAATTTCCTTTAGCAAAATTATACAAAATTTTTATCAGAAAATGATACTGAAAATATGCATTTGCACTTGCGGTCCTTATGAAATTTGTATGGGTGCGATAATAAATAGCCCCATTCTGTTAATAGAACACAAATAGAAAACACCACCGCCAAAGCTATATATAGACACCCAAACATCTATATATATTCGTATGTATTTCAAATAAAAATTTTGATTATCTATCAAATTCAAAAAATTATTCATTATATATATAAATATATCAGTTATCAGTATATATTTTAACGTTCATATTATAAATAGGTTGAGCAATATATGAATAATAAATTTGAAAAACGATTATAGATAATATATATTCTGATTTTATGCTAAATAGAATTGTCAATTTTCATATATCTGTATATATATAGATAGAGAGATTTAAATTCAGTTATCAAATTCAATTCACATGCAAATTTTATATATACATATACATAACTTAATTGGTTGTCTGTCTGAATAACTTTATCATCTATCTATAAAAGCATAATATAAACTTTATATATGTAGATATATTCATAGTTTTTTTTTATACATACATATATACTGCGATATGCTGAATAAGAACCATTTCTAAATGGTTTTCGTTCAGAATTCACATATATATATATGAATTGGATATAGTTTTGACTGTATATTATGAAAATGTATACAATATAGAAACTTTATATATAAATTTTAATTAGTTTCATTTGCATCAAAATCAATTTTCACACTTCGTCTGATTGCATAACATACACTATCACTATATATACCTATATTTTAAAGTATGTATCTATAAATCGACTTTAATATACATGTGTCTATTTATTGCAGTGTGTATACCTGAATTTACACAAATGTTTCACATGTATAGAAAAAAATTTTTTTGTGTGATTTAAAATGTTATATCCACTCTACGAATAGGAAATGTTAATTTAGGTCATTATATCCTTAATATATTTGTGTTATTATTATAAACGAACATTATTAAAATGTTTGAAGTCTATAAAATAATCAGATAAATATATAACCATAATTTGAAAATATTATCCATTAAATATTTCATTTTATTTCCAAGAATTTCCTGAATTTCAAATCAATTCCTTTGCTTGATGTTTTAAAAATTAACTTTATTAATTGATATGAAATACGATATTTATAATACAGTACAGATGATCTCTGCAAAATATTGAATTATTGGGCTTCTTTTTCCAAAATTTTCATGTGCTTTAAATATATTGTTTTATTTGGAAAATTTTATTAAATCCTTTTTTTGGTTGACATTAAAAATTTAACAACATTTTTAACACCACAATTATAATGAATTTTAAATAATTTTTGTAAAATGAATACATTTACAATACATGAACAATACTTTATTATGAATTTCACGCATCATTCTCATCGAAATGAATAATGTTTCAATTTAGAAAATGTATAGTATTTTCCAAAAATCTGTATATATATTATTGGGTATATAAATGTTAAATTTATATTGTACATAAATGGATATGAGAGCAAATATTCAGCATCAACAGAAATTGATTTGTTTTAAAAGAATTTACTTACATTTAAATACAATTCATATATTTATTTTATTTTATTTTAATTGTATACACATAACAATAAAATAGATTTTTATTTATATATAATATACCATATATAGTGATATATATTTTTATTTAAACATTTTTTTATATGTATTTGATACTCTCCTGTGCGTTGTTTACTGAATAATCAAATTTATGCTTTTAAAAAATTAAATAAATATTCATTCGCATATATATAGTATATACGTTTCAGTGAACATTATTTTATTTTTTTGTATTGTATTTGTTTATTCATTATCTATTATACATTTTCATATATTGATGTTTGGATTACAAAAATAAAACAATTCACGCTAAAACAAAAAATAAAGGATTAATAAAGCACGTCAGTGTCGAATTGTATTGATATTCGGAAAAAATAATCTTATTGCAAAAGAAAACTAAAAATTATATTTAGTTCGTTTTTAAAACGAAAAATATTATACCATATTAAGTTTTTTACTATAACAACAAACACTTTTAAACGTTGTTTTTCGGGTTAAGTTACAAATTTAATATTACAATATATTATTTATTTTAAGAATCATGAAAGAAATAATTGTTAATATAGGACATTTTGGTATGAAAGTAATAATTGGATTGTGATGAGGATTTATTACAATTTTTTCGGAAATATTTTCGATTTAATATCGATTACAAACTTTTATACTTACTGTCCGTTTTAAATTTATTTCATTTCATTTAAATTATACTCACAAGTATCAAATCAACACATATTTTTTTATTCTATTTCATATATATAATATAATATTTTATGTTACCGAAATATTTCTACATATCCTATATTTCTATTTTTTTACTTAAAACAATTGCAGTATAACAAAATGTCAAAATAATAGCTCTCGATAAATCAAATGGCGAACGACTGTAATGTGTACATCATATATATACATATACCATCTATCCATATACTGTTTATTCATTGTCGTTCATTCATTTATAAACTATATGTGTATATAGCTGGTTGGTATATATGAATACATCATATGTATGGACATTTAGATAAAATTTGAATGAAAAGAAAAACTAAAACAATAATATAGGATGTTTTGTTTTTGCCCTATATATGTTTTTACATAAAAACAAACTGCCAATCTATGCAAAAAAAAACATTTTGATTAAAAATCCATCATGGTCTGTGATTTTTGTTATTAATATAGAAGAAGAATGTAAAAAAAAATGTATACATGATTTGGTACATATAAAACCTGTAACAATAACAATATATAAATAGAAAAATGCTATCCAAACAAAAAAATAAAAATCTATTTGTGTTATTAAATGTTTTACCTATTGCAATATTTAATAAAGGTATCGTATATGGGTATCGACACAACAAAATTCAACTAAATATTTCACTTGATGTGAACATTATAATGGTATTAATGACACCTGAACTATATTTCCGTATTTTCATATGAATATATCATTGGAAACCTGCTAATAACTTTCCTCTATATGTTTCATCATATAATTTTTATTTCATTTTTCAATTTTAACTAAACGTTATCCCTTGTGGAACGTCCTGTTCGTTATATAAATACATATTATCTATTATGATATATATCTTGTTTAATGTACATGTATAGAATGTGAATATATATATGACTTAAACATCTCCATAAACATTGTTCATTTACTCATATATATTATTATTATTTATGTGTTGTGTATACATCATATACATATATTAAAAGATGTTATATGAGAATAATGGATAAATGTTTGAATAATATACAATAAGGCCATCCAACCAATCGATATATATATATATATATATATTATTTAATTATACATTTTTGGTAAATGAATAGATAAATATGATGTGTATATTTAGTTATTAATTTAAGAAAGATATTCATCTACATATAAATATAAATAATTAAACCATTATTATTATTATTATTATTATTTGTAAATTGAGATTACATTGGAATATTTATGTCTATGTTATTGGACCATCCATACTATATACAATTTATCAATATTTTGTATTTATACATGGAAAAAATGTATTTAGTAAATCATCTATTTATAAGAACCTACCAAAAACAATTACAAAATTCATTTAAAACAATTTATATATTAAAAAATTACTATACATACATTCAAGCGTTGTGTTGTACAATACCCGTATGAATGTTCTAAAACCTATACAAAAATGAATTTCCAGTCCTTTGACCATGATCCTCAAACTAAAACTCTTCCGACTTTGACCATTTTTTTGTAGTCTATATAATCTGTCTATAATTACGTATCATATATTAAATTCATTATTTTTTATTTATATTTCTTTTTATTTTATAAAAATATCAAAGAAATTATTCTAAATCCTCATATAAATCAAATAAAAAAAAAGTTATGCGACAAGTTCAATAATAGGTAAAAGGTAAAACCCAAATGATTTTATAGTTTTATATTTATATATTTTAACGATGATGATGATGAGTACCATCTGCGTTCACCTGCTGGTTATATCACGTATACATTATTACAACAATATATATATATATATATATATCCATATACAAATATTTAATACATTTCGAAATATTTTTGTAATATGTATGGCAAAATGGTATAGATAGAGTGTAATAATCGTTAAAATGTATAATATTATATGTTATTTTTTACGTTTATATTCCATTTCATTTCAAATGTATATATATAAAATGTTCAAATATACAAATATAAATTTAATGTTTTTTTTCATATATAAATTTAGATATAGAGAAAAGGAATTGTGTGAAACATATTCATAAAATATATATATATATATATAATATCTATTTATATAGGGAAAATATACCCAAGAGCCCATTTTCCCTATATAATACAAAACGTGCAATGTATGTTATTTAGGCTTGGCCAAATGTTTATTGATTTATAACTCATATATTAAATGAAACTTTAGCAGTATAGTAATTTGATAAATTGAATTATTGATTATTTTTATATATAACATAGATATGTATATAGTAAATATACGAGACGAGCTTTTACATCAATTTTATTTTTGTTATTTTGATGTGTGACGGTTTATTTTATATACATTGTTTTTATTTCAATATGATTATACTATAAAAAGAAGAAAAAAAAACATTTTTGGATATAAAAAAAAACCCTTTATTTCTTTTCGGTTTATTAGAAACATAAAATATTGGTTTTATGAAAAAGAAACATGTATTTATTTATTATGGTTCTTTATATATGCTTCGTGATATGAAACACACAAAAATAAATAATGTATATAGTTGACGAATGTCAGACAATTTTATTTTTGACACTTTAAAAGAACATTAAAAATATATTTATTTTGTATTATTCTTTGTTTATTTACAATCAAATGCATATTTCTTATATTATAAGTTAAATTCCATTTTATCATTAACATTTACAAACAATATAAAATCTTATATACAAACTCAGAAAATTATCTTAACCAAAACCTTAATTATTGTTTTCCCCATATATTAATACATAAAATCGTGTTTACTTTTACTATATATATGAATATATAATTGAATAGTTCGAAATTGATTTTCCCATTTATTTATGAAGAATGAATTTCAATATCAAAATTCCAATTTTACAGAATGAATGAATGAATCTTATTGCCATTATTATTAAATTCTATAAATCATGTCATAAATTACACATAAGTACATAAAATATATAGAAATAAAACGCATATATATACTATCAACAAGTGTATTTGATGTCAGCAATATAATATATATACATAAAATTCGAATAATTCGAATAATAATATTAAAATAAATAAATATATAATATCATATATACATATATACATATGGATACCATTTTTTATATACTTGAACATGATACGAAAGTATAATATTGATAATATTATATACAAATTATATGTTACACTATATATTTGTATGATAATAAATTAAATTATAATATTTGATATATCTTTTTTTCTCGTTTTTTTTTAACATTATTATTATTTATAAAATAATCAATTATCATAATGTTTAAATTATATATACAAAAAAAAATATATTGGGGAATATAAATCAAATTGATTTTTATTTTTTTTTTCGTTTTCGTATTGTTTTTATTAAAATATATAAAGAGTGTATTCCATTTATTATTGATATATAATATGTTGTATAGACTTATAGAGTAGTATAGTTAAACTTATTGTGTAATATATATATATATATATATATATATGAACATAATTGAACGCGTGCAAGATTTTTTTAATATACATATATACCTACAACTACTCGAATAGAATGAATAATTGGAAAAGGAAAAATATTATTTGGCATATATCCAATTTAGATTTTTTCTCTCCAGTTTCTGCATATATATGAGTATATTAAAAAGTTAAATGTATCTCATATATATCGCTATATTGTTTTTTTTCTGTGTATCAACAGTAAAATCCCTCAACATAAGAATTATATCCATATATAATTTATAAAAATTGATTAAATATGTTTCTTGTGTATATAATTATTCCGTTCAGTATGTCTAGTATATTTTCTAGTAAAAGTTAATCAACTTTCATCATATACCAATAATGATAAATTTCCATTCAGAATGATTTGATGCAATCGATAAGAATATGTATATATATATCTTTTATCATGTATAATTACACCCTTGACATTTTTTTGATTTCAATGATATTTACAATATTACAAGTGATTTTATGTCAAAGTTCTATATATATGACAAACTGATTATTACCAGAATTCTGTAGTATATATCTTTATAATAATATGTATTTATATAAGTACTTCGTCATTGAAATATAGTCTTGTAATACATAGAGTATATTTATAGACAACTGAATTATGAAGAAATATACAGAATAGTTTTTATTTTAATAAAAAAGTATATTGAAAAGTATTTTTTATTCAAATGAAATTTTTATATCTCTTGAATTATATATTGTATATAAAATCAATTTTACTAAAAGGATTCTATTTGCATATGTCAGTTAACGGATTTATTTCGATAAACTCGCATGTTCTCAAACTCATCAATACAAACAATATTTAATATTAAATATACAATTTAAAAGAACACTTTCTCATAATAATCTTTCTCTGCTATTCATCCATTTTGATGAATCGTTAAATCCGTTCAGAACCTCTGATAATTTTCTAAAGGGAAATTCTATATAATATTCGGAGGAAATTCTATATCATTTCTTTAAAATTTTCTTTAGCAAATTCCCGATAATTTTCCAGAGAAATTCGAAATAATTTTGATTAGGATATTTTGTATAATTTTTTTGGCATATTTTGGTGTATTGTTTTAAAACTACGAAATTATTATTGAAATTCTTTCATTTCATTTATCCATTTAATTTTAGACATACTTGTATATTGTATTACAATGTTTACCAATAATGAACACACAACATCAATTCTTATAGGTAATTCTTTCTCAACTTTACATTTCTTGAGTTTTCACAACTTTTCTTCTTTATCATTCTAATATATATAATTAATAAAATAAAAAGAAATATTTAAAAAAATTAAAATTTAAATGATTGGAAAATTCAGTATTCGAACCTAAGATTTACCGATTTCAAACAAAAATATTCCATTTAATTCAAATACATTTAATATTATATATTATACATTGTATTTTATTAAGATTATATTATATCTTAACAATACAACTAAAAAATAAATATGTAATAAGTAAATTATAACGTCCTCCTTGGGTCAGGATACGAGACATACGAATTCCATTCCATTGTGAGTATCATTATGAAATCAATATGAGCTTACGTAAAATAAATTGATAAAAAATGGATTTGCAATTTCTATTTGTTATCAATTTATTTTACGTAAGACATTTACAGTTATTTTTGGATGTAGAGCGGGTACCCCCCACGGGATACCCGGGAATATATATACACTAACCACAACTGGCAGAAACGCCAGCGCGGTCCGTATATATATAAACCTACGGGGAACATCATTGCTGGAATATGGTATGTCTCATCGTCGACTATGTCCAACATTCAAACAACCATGTCCCCCTTAATTAAAAGCAAATCTCACTTGTATTTTTACAAGTGAGATTATTTTTGTATGAAAATCGGCGGCTTCGCTACCAATTATGCCATCCATCCATATGAAATTGTATACCATATTTTGAGTTTTTATAACATTTCGAATCAACATTATATAACTAAAGTAATTATCATTATATTTTTTTTTTTGTTATAAATATTGCATCGTATAAAATTTGTATTGTATTCAGATCAAATGATAGTCTTACAAATACCAAAATAACATGCATAATCTATTTCATACATACACAGATAATATTGAATGTGTGTATGCACAGATGTGTATTTAATATATATAAGGTAAAGGATCGTCATTGAATATCCTAATTATAAATATTATAATAGAATCTACGCACACAGTTTATAAGATTTACACAGAAAGTATTTAATTATAATGTATTCGAAATAAATACACCCTGCATTGTTAGTGTCTACAAATTGTTACGGTATTTATTATTTTTATAAATTGTTGCGGTAATTTTATAATAAAATTTTATTTTCATTGTATTTTATTGTTGCTTTATTATTTTTATACTTATAAGTAAATTTCACTTTGCCGGTTTAAATTAATTGCGATTTTTTTTTTGTTTTTTTTTTTAATAATAAATATTATCATTAATATTTTCCTTTAATAATGTTTGAATAAAATATTTCCACGAAATTCTTATGGTAAATCAAATAGAAAATTTCATATAAAATATATGAATCTATAAAAAAATATAGAAATAGAAAATATTTCATAAAATTACGCATTATTAGTTTTTCAAAGTGTGTAAATATTGGGAATTTTTCCATCATAAAGTACTTTCCTATACTTAATTGTGTGTATGTGAGTCCATAAAAAATATTGTTATGTCATATATAACAAAGTTTATTAATCAAATTTTCTTTTAATGCTATAAACTTTCTGGATTATCATTATTGTATCATAAAAAAAAATATTTGCATAAAAAAGCATAATAAAAATTTGTGTTCATGTCAGGATACGAATATGATTCTTCGATTCGATTGTATATCAATATCAATATATGGTATGAAAGTTTATATTATTATCATTATCATCATCAATCTTTAGAATAAAATCAAGTTTTTTTATAATAAATTTGGCATAATAAACTTGAATTAATTTATTTGGTTTGTGTGATTGGTTTGTCTTAATATCGAACGATCGTCTCTCAAATACCAAAATCACATTATAATTCTTTATACAATAACAGAATATATAGACCTGCATTTAATATGAACAAAGGTAAAACCATCGATCGTCAATTAATCAATTAATCTATTTCCTATATACAAGCATTACAATGTAATCTACACACATTTGATAATGCCATCATTACTTGATTTTATTTATACATCAATTATTTATTTCTTGTTACTCTGTATATATGATTTCGGTACTTTTTATAAATTGTTGCGGTTATTTTGATTTTATTATTAATTTTTTTTTTCCTATTTTTGTTGCTATTTTATTTTTATATACGCATAAGTAAATTTAGATATTTTATTTCGTCAGTTGTTATATTATAATATTTTAAGTTTTTCTTTAAAATAAATTGTTAAATGTTTCTGAAATTGTTAAATGAAATTGTTTAATTGTTTCCAATTAAAATTTAAGCTTTATTCATTAGTAATTGTGTAAAAATTTTCCATTAAATTCTTGTGAAAAATAATATTTAAAATTCAAGTGATTTTTATTGCATTTTTCATCATTGTTTAATAATATCATTAGTTCATTAGGTTTTCATTTGATATTATAATATTTTTTAATTTGTGTATTGAAATTTTATTTAGTGTATAGAAATTTTAATGTGATTTCAATTTTATATATTACTGTATTTGTTATTTATTTATAAATTGTTGATGTTCATATAAATGAAATAATAATTTACTGTAAAATATATTATTTACTTCTATGCACCAACTGATTGAAAAAAGCACTCATCATATTTATTCCACACGTCGTTTTATTTTGCTTTTTTTATTATAATATCTATAGTGATATAAAAATATTAGTTACATTTCTAGTGATGTTGTATGGACCATTATTTAAAGTGATTTTGTTTACTCGTGGCGTTTAAATTTAATTGTCGTATTTTTTTCTTAATACTTTCCTTTTAATTGTGGTCTCGTGTTCTTGTTCTTCTAAATCCAAGTTGGGAAAAATGTATTGTGTTATCAAATAAAAAAATGCAGAGTTTTTAATTCCTTAAATTGCTGATTTATGTGGGGAGTGGAGTTCAATATTGGAATCTCATGCGGATGCAATAGCAATTCAAAGTCCTTTATGGTATGTGTATTTTGATAGGTTTTTTGAACAATTAATTGTCACCTATTCTCCAAGATGTGATTTCTTGTTCTTGTTTTATTATATTTATGTATCAAAATAAATATTTATTTAAAAAAATAATATTTATATTATAATGTTATTGTGACTATATTACAAAACAAATTCATATGAACATATTTGGAAACATCGTTCTCCAGTTTATTTAATATAATTTCATATAATCATCTATATATGCTTTCATATCCCACTATGTAATCGATTTCTTTGGAACATTAATTCTATAATTCAATAATTTATTTATTTACTATTTATATTTTATTATATTAATTAATTTTCATTTTATTTTTTCTATTTTATTTCCAGGTTAGTGTGATTTTGTCTGCCACCTTTACGAATTTTTCATTATAAAATTCCAACCAATGTGAGTAGAACAATTTTTTATTGTATTTTCATTAAAGGTCATATTAAAAAGTTAAATTAAATTGGTCGTAACGCGAAATTAATAATTATAATTAACAATAATTTTTATGAATAATATTTTTTTATGTTTTTAATGTTAAAAAAAATTAATTTATATATTTTGTATTGAATCGCTTATTTTTAAAATTTGTTTCAAATTGCTTGTACCAAAATCCGCAATTAAAATAATTTATATTCCAAAACGCTTACCATTATCATTAAAATATTACAAAACCGTTTATTGAATTGTCTATTATAATGTCAATTTTCTTTTCAATTCAAAATTGTTTTTAAATAATTTAGATCTTAAATCGTATAGAACATCGTACAGATGGACCAAATTTAATTTAATGATTTAATTTCTTTTAAGAAATACAAATTTATGTTTAGAGTTCATGGTAGATCAATCAGTAGATTTTTGTATTAATATAAATGTTTGTGATTTTTAAATAATATCAATTTATAATATTTTCTAATATTTCTATATAATTTTGAAAATTTTCCCTCCCTCAATTAAGATTCAATTTTATTCTTTGTTTTGCATGTTATTTTTATTATATCTACTGTGAACTCGACCTTTTTTTAAATTGTAGAACCTATAGATTTTTTTATTGATTATATTGAATTATATAAATTTTGATAAAATGTCATTTGTCCTATTTTTCCTAAAAATAAAAACCTTTAAAAAAAGTATAATTTTCATGGGGTATTTTCTTTTAATGAAATTATCTTATGATTAGTACTTTTTTCCTATATCTATACACACAAAAATCCTATCCATGAATGCTTGGGTCAAGCCCTCTGGTCCCGTCGAACGGACTGACTACGCGCCAAGTATTCGCTCCTATCCACCGTCTGATAGGTCCCCTGACAGCGTTGTTTTAATATTGGGCTTGTTTAGGGTAATTTTAAGTTTCTATAAATATTTTTTTGCAGGTAATGGACATCGGAGTGTTTTTGTCTACACTTGAGTTAATTTCTTAAATACAATTATTAAATTATATTGATTTATATTAATGTTATTAATTATAAATATTTATGTTTTTGTTCTTATTTGTTATGTCATTGTTTCTTTTTTTTTTGTTACTTTTGTTTAAATTTACTAACGATTTTAATTTTTAAATACCATTTAAAGATATATATATATATATATAATATATTATATTATTTTTGTCAGATTTATATAAAATCTTTAGTAACAATTTGTCTTTATTTTTTTATTAGAACTCATTTTTCATAAATCTTTTAGCAATTAATATGACAATATGAAATATATAACCAAACTCATCAATTGAAGTAATTGCATAAGTCTGATTTACATCACAACTTTTATATAGAGTAAGTTTATACTTTGATTCATATTTGTTTTATTTTACTTTATACATTCTGATATTGTTCATATTCTTTAAACTATTCAATACGTTTCTGAATTCAGCCTGATACAGTTTCGCTGTATTCATATTAATAAATAGACACAATTTTTGTCCTGAATATTTTCTTTCATTTTTCGACATATTATTATACTTTGCAAGTAATTACCTCAATATCATTGTTTATGTCTACAACGTGTGAAATAATGAATATCGAAACCAAATAGTTTTGCCATAGAAGAAAATAATTATGAAAGTTTTTGATTAAAATTCTAAACGGATTTTCCAAGCATTTTAACATCACAAACTCAATGTGATTTCTTGTTAATATTTTATAGAATGTG
Source organism: Dilophus febrilis (assembly GCA_958336335.1). NCBI lineage: Eukaryota > Metazoa > Arthropoda > Insecta > Diptera > Bibionidae > Dilophus > Dilophus febrilis. The sequence continues at coordinate 54,933,551 of OY284469.1, read as the reverse complement.
TGTGAATAACTAAAATAGTAAAAACAATATTACAGCCGAAAGTTCTATTTGAGAACTACCTTAAAAATAAAGGTATGAAAAATTTAGTCTGTTCAAAAGCTTTATAATTAATTCTGTATATCGATTACTTTGAATATATAACATATATTATATACAATTATATAGCATATTATAAATTGGAAAAACTACAAATTGAAAGCTTATTTTCATTTTGTAAAACTATAAACTTTATACAACAGTGTTTTTTTTTGTTTAATTCTGATATATTAATGATTTTTTCCTTCGGTTTGTTCTACATGTTTATTTTGAACAGGTAAAAAATTATTTCTTTTATAATATTTATGTTTATTTTCTCCATATATATGTAAATTCGTTTTCTTATACATTATACCAAGCCAACCATTTATAGGTTTTAGGTTATATATTGTCCGTATATTCTCGTTCGTTTACATCGTATCCATTTAAAGTGTCTTATTATTTTAGGTTTGATATTTAAAAAAATTTTTTCTTTAGAGGTTTGTTTATTTTATTCAAGCTCCATGATTTGTTATCACTAAAAATCAATTTAAATCGATATCCCTCCTCGGTTGCCACTGCTTGTCCACTTAGGTATTGGCCTAACAATTTTTTTTATTATTATATGAACAGCAACATAAAAACCAACCGCCGCAAAAATACATGAGGATAATAAATTTCTCATATTATATAGAGGTGTCTGGTAAAACAAATTTTCATAAATGAATATATATTTTCTTATAATACATATGCATGTACAATTTTGTTGAAGTGTATACACACTCGTATATTTAAATACAATAATGGTGGTTATCAAATTTACATAAAATAGTCAAACATATACATCTATATGTTCAAAATTATATGCTATTGCATCACATATTATATAAATATAAAGGATTTTGAAACTTGGGATCCACCAATTCATATATACATTATAATAAAAATATATATCGTTTTGCATATATATGTATATTAGAGATACCTGTAAAAACAACCTTTCCAAATGGGAAGAAGACTATATCTTTTATACATAAAATTATATGTATATAGCTAAAGATTATATATGTATAAAATCGTAATATATCATTATTTTTATATGCTTTGCTGCTTGTAGTTCAAATACATATATACGGTAAATGTTTTTATATCAATTTTGTATACACAGAATATGTAATTTTCAAGCAATACCAAACTAAATTGTATAGATACATATAAATAGATAAAAAAAAACAAGTAAATGTTAAAAAGAAAACACTGCACAATTCTATATATAATGTGCCTTAAGCGTTCTTCATTGCACATACCATTAACGATATTCCATAAATATATATATTCCGCATATACACATTAAAACCACCTGTTTCGCAAGCACATACTCGACAAATGCATATATGCATATGCAATGAATGTATATCTTATGTCTATCTTTTTATATATATATATATATATATATGTATATAATAATATCCATTAACATACATGTACCATGTATTTTATACATAGTATATCTCTTTATCTGTACATCTTATCTTATATATATATATTTATTGTATGTTACATTGAAAAATGGTAATGTATGGTGGAAAACTGTAGTAAAAATATAACAATGAGTTTATTCTTTAAAAAAAAACGAATGCAAGTTTGAAAAGAAAAGAATTAAATGTTCTATATTCATTACACATCATCATCATAAATATTATATATAGTTATATCGAATTTATGGATTAAATTGTGTATTGTATAGAATTTTTTTGTTTTGTTATAAACACATAACTTATATAACATGAACGAATATTTTAACATGACATTGCTATTTAATAAACGTATATCAAATTGTCAAACTGTTGCACGATATATATATATTGATTAATGGGGTTTTATTATTATGTTTTTTAACTTGTAATTCATTATTTGAATTAACTTTTATGTTTCATGTATATTATATATATAATATAGAAACAAGTATCGCTTATTTCAACCACTTTGATTGTGCGGTAGCTGCTCTACCATCACTAGCATTCAAAACGATTTACAATATTCAAAAAATAAATTTTGCGAAGTAACAACCTTTCATCTATACTCAACAGCATAAAATTATGGCTTCTATATTCATATTATTTTAAATTATCCCATGTATTTAAAAAAAAACAAATTTATTTACATTTTCAAATGGTAAATTATCTGTTGTTTCATTTAATAAAAATATTCATAAAATACATAACATAACATATATTTGTAAAACATGCAAAATAAAATCATATGCTGGAAATGGGAACTTGTTTATAAATTTATAATTTTTTATATATACAAATTCTTATTGTACAATTATATTATATGTATTGTTCCTTGACTTGGCGAAATTATATTACACTTCTATTATACTTTCCATTCAATTTTATAATGATTTTAAATGAGAAAGAATAGAAAAGGTGTTTTTCTTTAGTTATCAGGAATGCAAAAACTTACAAAGTTATGTTTTAAATTTTCAATGTATAAGGAACATTTAAATACTTTATTAAAAATGAAAAAAGAATCTAGAAAACATTTCAAGTAGAGTATTTGAATAGAATGGTCTCACAGATCATTTTTGCAAAAAAAAAAAAATATAAAGTATTTTAAGGAAATTAACATTTTGTCTATATCAATGTTGTAACTATTAAATGCTGTTTTATTTTCAGTATATATACATATATATAATATAAATGAATTGTCTGAAATTATAAACTATGACTATAGAAAGTACAAAACACTAACAATAAATATTATATATATGCTTCAGTGTATAAAATACATATATGAAATCTTTTATTTATATCATATAATATACTTACCTGTTTTGTAATAATTTTTGCATGCATATAAAACGTATAATAAATTTGGATACACATTTCTCAATAAATTTATTACAATTTTTATATATAGTTAACATATGAATTTAATGTGTTTAACCCATGAATTTAACTAGCACAGGTGTCTATGAAGTTATAGATATTTAGTATTTAGTATAACGAGATCATATATATATAAATATAATATAAAAACACTATATTTATTTGTCTAATTTAAATAATAGGTTTTTCTATATGATTTATATTACACTCAAAAACTAAATGTACATTTCCCTTTCATTATATAAACAATAATTTTAAACCAATTTAAATATTATATTTTCATATAATTTATTTGGGGATGGGATATCATAGAGTATATAATGAAAACTGATAAAAAAAATGATTTGGTATTTATTATACATACACTTTTCAATATTATTGCCCTTTTTTCAAATTATTGGATAAACATCGTATATTTATAAACAATAAAATATATTCTTATTTAACTCATATAGTAGCTGTTCACTAAAACTGATTCCAAAGAATTCAATTTATTTTACAAAATTGGATAAATACAATTTTATATGCAATCTATCAAATTGATTTTCAACATTTAGTTATCATCATCATCAATTGATTTCAAAATATTAAAATATTTAGTCTGGGAAATTTTCGGAATAAATAAAACAATTCAAATGGATTGTATAAGACTCATCCAAGAAGAGTGTTTCTCTATTGATATTTCTGCATATACATATATATAGATAAAATAACATAAAATTTGTAAGGATTCACATCCAATCACATCCAATAATTGGATTCACATCCAATAATATTTTTATAAATAATTTCTATATGCGCTTGGTATATTTATATTCTTCTATTTGCCATAACTGTGAGGTATATATATTTTAAATATTTGTATATAGAAAACAAGGATATATAAAAATTAAAAATATTTCACATTAATTACACAAATGTCAGAAAAACATCCGAATTAAAATACACATTCTCACATACTATATATGTATATTATTTTTATAAAATATTCTTTAAGTGCTATATTCCTCTCTACATATTGCAGGTACACAATACACCATTCATACATATAGAATAATATATCCGCCCTCTCAAATATACCATATATACCATATATTTTTCATTCAATTCATACTTAAGCACATATGAATGGCAAATTATAAATAAGTATATACTATAGATATATACATACAGGCTCTGACAAGAATGTAAATAATTTATAAATTAAACATAAATGCACAATACATATACTTGGACATATGAAATTATTTAAAAATAAAAATAAATAATACTTGGCTAGTTGATTTTATATACATCATTTTACCATATTATTTGCTAAGCTCAAACATATACATTAAATTTTCTATATTATATATATAAATATACGGATGCAATTCAGCGGATTCAACACAGAATATGGATATAATTTTCAATGTAAAATTCTAATAAGAATAATTTAAAATAAATTAAGATTCATTAATTAATAATTAGAGATTTAATTCGCACCTTTCTTTAGAATATTCGGTATATAGATTTTGAGTATTTTCTGACTATGAAATATTAAACTATCCCCCAAATCACCCTGGGATACATATCGAGGATTTGCAAATGTGAAGTGTATTTAAAAGTTGCTTTTTATATTTTTAACTTTCTCTATATATTCATTTATTTATTTTATAATTTGAATTTTTTTTTATTCAAATACAACATACATATAATAAATACACCAAGTCCTTCTATAATAGCGCTCTCGTATATATATATGAAATGGAATAAAAATTTAATTTTTCTGTATTTAACTATAATATCGTATAGTATATATATGAAATCTTTTATATATATAATATATGATGTATAATGTATAGACTTTTTCCCTATGGGTCTTTTAGATACAAATTATATAACTTTATATATATAAGTGTTAAGCTATTAAAAAATGAATGTCATAAATTTTTTATATAATATGTATGTACAAAAAGTGAATATACAAAAGGACCGCGTAGGACATTTAAAGTCATACTAAATATAAAAATAAGCTTTCATTTAATATCTGTTTATGAATTATAGCAAAGTGACTTTATAGATCGGCTTTTGAAAGGAGTTTATATGATGAGATAAACTTTAATTTTAATAAAGTCAAACGTATTAATGTAATATTCATATAGAAATTCTTACAATTAGATGTTATTATGAATAGCAAACCGATAGGATATTATGTGTTCAAATAATTTCAAGTATATAGTTTAATTAAAGCTTAATTTAATTGTCTTTATTTGTTTTTTAGTTTTAATTTTTCTTCTTTCATAAGAATTTTTTTCTATTTATAACCAGTCGGAAGTTATGCCTTCTTCTTCTGATAAAATATAGACAGTTCAATAAAAAAAACAAATAATATAAAACTGATTGATGATTTATGAATATGAAATTGAATAGACTTTGTAAAATTAATTCACTTAGTTTCTGTATATCTTTCAACATTTTCCAATAACAAAAAGATCTTTTTCCTTCGAATTTCAATAACAAAATATTATTATAACTTTCAATCCCTTACGTGGGTCGTTTTCTCAAACGAACCTGATCAGAATTCACAATTTTCCAAGATTTCAATAAAATATTTTGCTTTGTACTCACTTATTAATTATAAATATTATCTCTATCATGTATAAAACCATGACAGATTGCAAACTAAAAAAAATGTATATGTAATTAATTATAAAAAAATCTAATTAAAAATATTATTCAAACCATTTTAATATTATTACTCTTAATATTCCATTTGGGGATAGAGAGTATACATATTTATATTTATAATACGTATTTCAATCAACTGCAACTTGACATAAAAAAAAAAGAATTCAATAGTATTTTTTTTTGCAATTTTTATTTTAATTAAAAATCATAAATTATATATATATAAAAATCACATTGTAATGTTAAAACAACAAAATTATATATTATATAGTACATGTAAACGTTATAGACCGATATGATGATGAAAAACCACCGCCAACATCACCACACCACCACCGATATCATAACAGCAATAATAATAATAATAATAATAAAAAAAAATTGAAATAATATTGAAAACAAACAAATGAAATATAATAAAATAAATAGGTATATATACATATTATACAAAAAAAAATTGCATGAAATAAATTCAAGTATATCTCATAAATGCAAATTTTTCCAATTATAATATACACATTTTTCATATTATTTTTATGTTGTAAAGCTTTTAAAATCGAATTCTTTTTGTATGCATATATACGGAATAGTAAAAAATATTGTCTGCTTGTGTAATTATTTCCATCGTTGCTGGTTTCTGTGGTTATATATATATTATTACACAATTTATGTATATGTATAGGAAAGGGATTTTCTATATTTTCGTTTATATATACATAAATATATGTTTTTAATTTTTTTTTATATATATTATGAAAGCTAAAATGCAAATATTTTGTAGTAAAATGAAAAAACAAATCTCGATGATGTGTAGTAAAATTACAAAATATATACTATTTTCTTACCAATTTCAACATTTTTCAATCCAATTACAATGTTTTTTTTTAATTAAATCGCAATATTTGTTATTTAACATTTTCAATGTTATTCAATTCAATTTTGAAGTTTTTTTAATTCAATTATCATATTTTTTAGTAAAACTTCAACATTTTATCAATTGGATTTCTTTTGATTTTTTTAATTCCCGTTGAAGATTTTTTGTTTTATTTAATTTATTCTTTTTTTTTAATGGAACTTGAATTGCGTAGCTCCTTGACATAGGAATTTTGAGATTGGAATAAAAAAATATTGTAATCGGGTTGAAAATAAATTAAATAATATTTGAATTAATCGAAAAATTGTATACAAACTACATAAGTACATATACTTTTATTTAGATGTATTATATAACATTCATAATATACCGAATAACTATATATATATATATATTATGGTTTGGGCTATGTGATGATGAATACACCATAGTTTTACATTAACTTTGAATAGCATAAACCAATCATCATATACATATCTATATCTATATATAACCAATAATACCAATCTGAATTAGAAAAAAAAATTGATAATAGACTCTCTTATTCATTGAAAAATATAAATACAAAAAAAAATATTAAACCGCTATATATATATATATTGTAAATATGGAATAATTAGAGCAAACGAAATATCAATGGTATTTTTTCCCATTATACGCTTTTGTATATATTTCAAATTATTTACATATAGAGCATATAAGCCTATATATATATATATATGTTTTACATATATTACATGATGTGTATGAATTTTCATGGGTATGAAAAATATATGGTATAGTAAAACGTATATATCCTAAATTGATGTTCTATTTCAGCTAAAACTATTCGTTTAAAATGATTATTTATTTACGTTTAAAAAATTTAATCCTATAAAACAATCGATAAAGTTTTTTTTTCTATGCATAATCTGAGATGAATTTATATGGTATACTAAAAAAACCTATTTAATTATAAACTATATATTTTTTCGTGAATATTAATATATAGGTTTTTGGTATAATCATCTGTTTCAGTATATAACAATAACTGTTATAGAAACATATTGTCCGAATAAATATAAAATCAATCATGAAATTGTAAAAATAATTAAATTTTCAATTAAAATTTTATACAAAATTCATTTAAATACTTATCACAAATCAAAAAATTCAGAAACCAAACTACTATAAATGCAATAAGTAGAATGTTTTTTATATACCAAATAAAAAATTAAAATCGATACTGAAGACAATTAAAAAACCATAATAAATAAGTTCTTAAATATTACAATTCTTCTATTTTTGTTTTTTTTTTCAAATTGAATTGATTGAAAATGATAGATATAAACTCAAATGGATTTACTTATTAACCTTTTTTAAACATGTCCGTATTTTATTAAACAATTCTAATCTTAAAATGTTTATAGAATATCATTTAATATCAAAAAACATCCCTTCCCCATTGGCTTCCTATTTCAGCCAGAGAGTTTTACAAAGTTTTTCTCTTATTAATTTAATTCATTGAATGTTACCATACCATAAGCATTACAAATAAAAGAAAAATAAATTCAGAAAATATTTTATTGTATAATTAAAAACCAGCAACACGGCTCTATGAATGCTGTACTTTTTATAGTGTCCTGTATATAAAAGCCTGTAATTGTAAATATATAAATTTTATTTGTTCAATTGTTTAGTATTTTGTTGTATAATTATATATATATATAAATAAATTGTATCTACGATGATGTAACAATAGCATAAAATAATACACGATTTACGATCTATATTTGTAAAGTATAAATAATATATACCTATATGTACGATGATATACGATATATAAAAGCTTAAAATTAGAAATGCTAATAACTCCCATAGGATATAACCGAAGGATAAAATTAAACCACAAAGTTCACGCGCTCATACATAATCATAATTTATAATTAAGATGTATACAAAAAGTGCTTGTAAAATGTTATGTTTCTAAATATAAATACAAGATATGAAAATTTATATATAAAAAAAGGTATTTTGCATTATATTTTATATATAGTAAATATTTATAGCGGTATATGCATTTATTAGAATTATACATATATACGTATATTTTATATTTTTTAGTTCATTATATGGGGAAACTCTATATATACCTAAATTTACCTTTACCTGTATACATGCAGTAATGATTCTTCTGCTAGAAAATTTATAAATATGCACAAAACTTCATAATGTATTGCACATACATACATATATATTATAGATACCATATCAGATAATATAAACATATTATATAGTTTGTACTATACAGACATTCAATATATGAGTGTATGAACTATATCTTCTTTTATAATGTTATTCATTTATTTATACGAGTATCTATATCTATATCTATCTATCTATCTGTATCTATCTATATTCTTATTATATATATATATATATATGTATATATATATAGTTTCGTTGTTCATTTAAAATAAATCATACTCTTACTTCATTAAGTCCTATATGCTATATATAAAAAAGTTTTTGAAATTTATGTTTGGAATTCTCATTAAAACTTTAAAATTTGTACAACATATAACAAAAGTAATATTTGAGTATGTTTATGTGTATACCATAATATCTATTTCATCAAGAGTTAGGGCGAATTTTGTATGTGGGGTTTTTTTGTTATCCTTTTTTTCACTTTTTTTTTATTTATCCTCCTTCAATTTGTTCAGCTTTTATACTTTATTTATACATACATACTTTTGTATGTGGTAAAAATATATATATTTTTCATTTATGATTATAGTATAAAGTTTTTTTTAGATATATATATATATAAATATATGAATAGTTTTAAGTTCCGAATCTTCTCAATTACATAAGTTTTTTTTTAATTCTATTATATGCATTTTTTACTCGTAGTCATACGGCACTTATGTCTTTATATATTAAGAAGCAAGGACAAATAGAGTTTGTCCTTGTTTTCGTCTCTAAATTTTTGTATATAAATACTTAAAAATTATAATATTAATAATTTAATATGAAATATCCAAAATCATACCGCGATATTTATGATCGGGTGATCAATTAGAATTATATTATATACAAGATAATCAAATAGGGAGACTTTACATATATTTTCAATCTGAAATAATATGGTATAATATACCAGTATAAGGTAATATAAGGTTACATTTCATATAAAATTTTTTTTTAAAAATAAATTCCTTTAAAGAACTGCCTCTGAATGTTTTTAAATGTTTCGTTTTTGTCACAACACCAAATTTTGGTCACATCAATCAAACAAAATTGATTCTAAATAATTGTTTATTATGTGTTCATCATTACACTTTTGTAAAAACATAAACCATCATAATGTTTTTCACTCTAATCGTCTGCCAAATGTAACCGCAATCGAATAAAAAATACATATTTAAAAATAAATCACTGAATTTTTCGATGATTTAATTTGGTAACTAAATTTGGTTTGGTTGATAAGTTATTGGAAAAAATTTGTGTCAATAAATATTTATGTGCAACAAATTAACCATTTATGATTATATTAAAAAAATTATAATAAAAAATAATACCAAATAATCATAATCACATATTCAATTAACATTTAAATATATTAATCAGTTTGTGTATACTTATGACGGGTATATATGGTGAGAAATATACATAATAATGAATATATAAATATAAAAAAAAAAGAGTTAAAAAATAATTGCCAATGCCATTAAAATTCATAATTGAATTCGTATATACTAAAGGTATTTGTACTATATATGATATAAATGTGCGGCTTGTAAGAAGAATGCAAATACAATAAAACTTCAAAACACTTTACTGGCATAAAGCCAAAAAAATCTTCATCATATATGCACATGTGAGTACTTGAATCTATATAATAGTTATAAAAGCATATGATTTGAATATATGTACCTTTTTAATGCATTTCCATATATCCATCCATATGTAGAATTTTGAATATATACTTATATACATATAACAAAATATAATACAAAATAAAAAAAAAAGATCAAACATTGCAATGAAAGTACAATAATATGTTTTTGTTATATTTATATTTAAATATATACTATATATTTATAGATCATATCATACACAATTTTGCTATATACATAACTCTATATAAACATTTATCTCTATTTGCTTCACTTTTATATAGCTATATATAAACGATGATGATGATTATATATGTGTAGATATACCTAATAGGTAAATAGTTTTGTATCTATGCAACATTAACGATAATAATAATAATAATAATAATGGATATACATATGTTTATATATGCAAAATAAATTGTTGTATATATATATATTTATAAAGATACCATCAAGACATTTTGTTGTTTATGGCTTTAAGCGAAATCAAAATTAGACTTTAACCAAAAAAAAAAATACAATTCGTTTGCGGTAGACAACAATAGAAAATAAAAAAGAAAATCTTATTTAAATATTCTCTTATAATTGATAGTGTGATATATAAATAACCAACATTTTTATTTAAAGTGATTTTCATTTTGAAAATCGTTTTGACATTGTATTACTTTTTTCATTTAAACATTTGTATATATTATATATAAATGTATATTGGAATTTTATACGCGACGAAGATTAAATATAAATGAAATGAGGGAAATAAAGGAAATTTGCATAAGAACTTATTTATTCAGAAAAAAGAACATTTATTTTTCATATAAAATAACCAATTTACAAATGCAATCTTCATCATATAATATATATATATGTATAATGTATATGTATAAATGTATAAGTTTAATATAAATCTTTAAATGAATGTATATCTTTAATGAATGTTTCCATAAATGTTTGTACCCAAATTCTATCAAATTCTAAATATTAAATTAAAGATTTTTCTTTCGAATCTATAAAGTATAAATATATGATTTGGTATAAATATATGGACAAATTTATTTGTTTCTGAGCCTTATGAAACGATCAGATCTATATACCAATTTTTTGTTCTAGATTATATCATGTAAATCGAACCCGAACCCACCTATACTTCATTTTTGGTCTGATCTCTTGCTTCTAGCATCATCTTCTTAATTATTCTCTTACTCATATATAGTTACTTTCATTTTTGAATCGTGACCTGGTTATTTCATAGTTAGTTTTCACAAACATTTAGATCCATTGTTGGATAAGGAAATCTAATAATTTTTGGTATGTCAATGAATTTCCTATTCATTTATCCTCGAAAATTTTCTATTAAATCCTTTAAATTGAAAAGGCCCTCGGAAAACAAATATATACATTTTGAATATATACATATATGCCATGAATACCAATAAATTTTTTTTTTTAATAAAATTTTAATGCGTTTAAAATAATCATATCCTAATAACAGATAATCTAATTTAATTTGTACAATTACGAAGATATACCCAATTCAAGATACTTACCTTATTAATATATACCTTAAATTTTCATGATCATAAATACATAATAAACTCGCCGCATTTATACACATTTTATATCGATTTTCAAGGTTTTTCTCAATAGCATTTTCATAATATTATGATATATACATATAATAAGATTTAACATATATATGGAATGATATAGGGTGGAAGCCGATCATAAACTATATGATTTTTAAATAAACCTCTATGTAAAATTCTATTTATTATATACAAAACAACAATACTCTTCTCTATACAATTATTTATTTACAAATACATTTCAATTGAATCTCAAATTTTTATAAAAAAAGAAATTTTCCATATTTTCCACAATGAGATTATCATGGAAAATCATGCATTTGTATGTGTGAAATATTTTAACATTCAAGAAAACGTCACCGATAAATAAAAGGGTTTGAAAATTTGAGGAAAATAAAATATAAAACATATCCTTTGGTAGTAGTATGATTTTATCATTTAAACAATTTGGATGTATTTTTGAATATTTTTCAGTTTAAAATACAATAGTTTAACCATTTATATTCTTTTTTTTTTAAATAAACCTATTCATCAATTCAAATCATCAACTATATTTAGATATTTAGAAAATAGGTGGTTGAAAAAATATAATTTTGTGTATTTTATTTTATTATTTCAAATAAAACCCATGGGATTTTCTGAATTTTCTAAATAAGCAAATGTTACAAAAGGAAAATCTATAATTATTCTACTATCATTTGAACGATATTACAAAAATGTGTACTTATTATACAAAAATTTCGAGTGTATATAATTTTCAAATCATTTATTTGTCATATAACCTCTATATTATATTATTATGGATATTCGTGCAAATTAATTTGGTGATAAATTTATTATTTTATATTTTCTTTAGGCTTCTAATAAAAAATAACATATATATATATATTACCATATTAAAATAATTGATTTATAAGTTTGTTTTTAGTTTTATTTTTCCTCCTTTTATATACACCCTTGTTTTGTATACACCAAACTATGTATATATTTCGATAGTTTATTAATATATCATATATATTTGTATACCTATATAGAGAAAAAAAAATTGAAGTGCGTGTTTATCCATAATTTGTCTTGAGTGTGTCTTTTAAATTTTATAATTTCATGTGAATGAAATTGATTATAATAACATATTATACCTACCCCTATTCACATATATAAAATAATATAAAAATTTTACAGTCACTAAAGTGTTGTTTTTATTTTTTTTTTTTTTTACTTTTTTACATATATATTTTTATATAGTATATTTTTTAACATAAATAATTTTGTATCTTTATATTTTATATATATATGGAAATTTTTTTTTGGTTTATGTACGGGTAATTGTTCAGTAAAAAAATTAGGATATATAATTTATATATATGCATTGTACGTACTTGATATTTCTTGCTATATGCATTAAATGTTTATATATATATTGTTGATAGAATTTACGGAACATTTACTATATATCGTACAATTTATTTTTTATTTTAATGCTTTATTTCAAAAATAATGCGATATAATATTACTTCCAAATTGCTATAAATGACACTTCAAATTAAAGATCATGCGAGATTCCTATCACTACTTTTATGGTTTATTATTGGATTTTTTTATATACAAATTTTACTTCACTCTTACGATTCACGAATTTTTCATGAAAATAGAAAATTCTTTCAATTATTTTCACACAATCATTTTGCAACCATTTGAAATCATGAATATATCTTTAGTTAGTCGATTATCTGCACATGTTTCCATTTTCCCACTTGGGATAGTAAAAATATTGTTATTAGCCATGAGCATGAGCATTTTTAATGAATTCAATATAGTAACTTTTCTTTTGTACTAGGGAATATCAATATGTCTACCAAACAATGTATTTTACATTATTGGATAAAAACAAATAAAAAAATTAGTAATTAAAAATGCATTATCAATTGTTTCCTTTACAAAATACATTTTTTTAACATCCAAAATTTGAAATATTTTCAATATCGAATATAAAATTCAATTAACAATATATAATTGAATGCAATTTCCTTGTTCGATAGCTTTATATATGCGATGTATATAAAATGAAAAACAGTATACATGATGTAAAAAATAAGAAAATATTTGCTACGGCTAGGATATACAATACTTGACGAAGGGAAATGTACATATAAAAATAAATCATAATAATATAGTCAATTGAATTATAATTTAAAAAAAAAAATGGAAAAGCAAAATATATATACACGTACGTACGTATACATATATGTATATTTTGAAAACAAGTTGAATTAATTGAAAATTTATTTTCTTCATCAAATAGCATATATATATATATCTACTAATTGAATTTTAAATTCACATTCATAAAGTCATAAATACATTTCCTCTTAACATATACATTTTGTTGGATATCCTAAAACATATACATCATTGAATATACAAATAAATGGCTCAGATATATATAATACGTATTATATAATCATTTCTAGAATATATATTTTGTATAGTGCACGTACTCAGTTTGTTGTATTATATATAATAGATAATTACAAATAAATGGGAAAAGTTTTCATGAACGTTAACAGGTAATATAAAATAATTTGTGAAAATGTTGTTGATTAGAACAATTAACGAAAAAATGAATTATAAATTTTAATTTTGTAAAAAAAACTAGACAATTAAACGGTTGGAAAATTTAACATATTTGTCTGTGTATTTTTTTCAGATATAGTATAAATTGGACACAATTATAGAAAACTGAATATTTCTATATAGTCTGCCATAGATCTCGATGAGAAATAGACCACCAAAGGTCATAATTTAGAACAGAAATGTTTCGAAAAAAAACCCTTCTGCTAAAAGTTAAAGAAAAAATGGTTTTGAAATCAAAAAAAATTAATACAAATAACTCACACTCTATAATTTAGATAGAATAACTGTTATACATTTATATAATATATATGTACCGGCCACTTGAGTTAAATTTATATTCAAAAATAAATTCTAGTACACACACATTGACAGAGTGTCTTTGATTTTATACAATATTTTATTAAGATTTTATTGAATAATTAGCTACAATTTTCATATCATATATATATATATATGATATATCTAATTTGCAATTGAAAGACGCTAAAAATAATATAATACACATTTGAATCATCTTCATCATTTCTTGCATAATATTTAATATAGTATACAAGCTTGATAACCCATTTTAATAATCCTGCACAAATGATTTAACACATGCACAAACCCGATTTGTTGAAGTTCTTCATATTTTGCTAAATGTCCTTTTACAAATATTATACCCTGTTCTGTTCATTTAAACTATAGATACACATACACATTTTTCTATATTTTCATATACACTCCTTCTGCAATATAATGATGATAATGCAATAAAATAAATTTTTCAAATATTAGAATAAATACACGTATAAAGATATAGAATTTAAAAAAAAAACCCACAATTTCACTACAATTTCCAGTGTTCATCCAAGAATTAAAATGGATAGATTTGAAAAATTATATTATACATAAAATCTATATATGTATTACTATACCGACTCGACGATTAACATATTGTTGCGCCGCAATTGAATTTTATATTATTGCATCTCGGCAAATTTTAATAGTCATCTCAAATCATCCATAACTCCCTCGTATTTAGTAAATCCTGTATAATTATCTATAGGAAATTAAGCTTTTTTAAAGGAATTTTGAATGATTTTCTTAAGGACATTTTATATTACTTTCTATGGGAAATTCTAAATAATTTTCTGTAGGAAATTCTATATCATTTCTATATAAGAAAGTGTATTAATTTTCCTGTATAATTTTCTGAGAATTACTATATATCCCAAAGACCTATTCCTCAAAGAATACCTAATAAAAGGGCAAAGTTAAAATACATTTACAAATATTTTATAAGTTCATTTGTACCATTGGAACCTTCGTTAGCGCCACCATTGTACTACATAACAGTCATAGACACACCATATATATTTAAATATATATATTCATCATATGAATGAAATAAATTTGAGGTTTTTCATATATAAAAGATATATTTCATTTCCCAACAAAAAATATGAAAATAAAATTGAGGAAAAACTCTATATATACATATATATGTGAAAATACATAATAGAATAAAAGAAAGTTAATTCATAAAATAACATGTACCTATATAAAATAATAAAAAAAAAAATACAGGAAAATGTAAATTTAAAATGAATAAAAGAAAATAAAAACCCTATTTTTATTTTATTTTTTTTTAATATATAATGGGGTTTTGTTTAATTTTAAATATATATTATTATGGATATGTGTGTATTTTTTGTTTGTTTTATTTTACATTTGATGTTTCCAAAATGATATATATATGTTTTTATATATATAAAAGACCTGGTAAACATTTTTTGTGATTCTTTTTTTTGAAATTCTCCATAGTAATTTCTGTGCTATTTGTAAACGTGTATATATAATTTAAAAAATTATAGTTGAACTATTATTACAATTTTTCCTTGTTTTGTTTTGTGTTTGTTGTGTGTTGATTTGTTGGTGAAATTTTAATTAAAAACTATGTTGCACTACGATATTAGTATATGTGTTTAATTGTAATTATAATGTTCACATAATTATTTACTCATTTAATTATTGGATTTATTTTTATTAAATAATATCAAAAAAATATTAAATAAAATAATACGTTCAATTGTGATAATGATTGTTGATTTAATGAATCCACATTCGGATAGATTTTATTTAGATTTTAAAATTAGTACTTTTAAAAAATTACAAATTTGTTCAAATTCGTATTATAATTTAATTCCGATATAACTTTGCAATTATAGTTACCGTTCAAACAATTCAGCTATTTGTATTCAAAGTCGCAAAATCGGCAATACCCATTCAAAATATCTATCGTATATATCTATCTATGGCAATGATACATTTATTATTAATCGATTATAATATATTTCGTTATCTTTATAAAGTAAATACATTTTTATACAGTTTTTATTTTACCTTTTTATTTATTAATTCTTTATAAAGAATTTATGCGGAGAAGACAAAACTTAAATCAATATATGGATAAAAAATATATATAATAGTCCTCGTTTTATGCTGGAATCCTATACAT
The DNA here is from genome assembly GCA_958336335.1 of Dilophus febrilis. NCBI lineage: Eukaryota > Metazoa > Arthropoda > Insecta > Diptera > Bibionidae > Dilophus > Dilophus febrilis. The sequence goes on along the minus strand of OY284469.1, from coordinate 54,916,500 downwards.
TTTTTATTTGTTATCTCTATGTTTATTTATACCTATATGTATTTAGTTAATGTATAGATTGAAATCTATTATTTTTTGATTGTGTTTTGTCGATTAATGTTTGTCTGTTAGATTTTCTTTTTATTTGATTCTAAATCACCTCACTTAAAATTAATAGATTTTACTATAAATATATATATGTATCTATAGATAGAGAAACTAAAAACGTAAAAAAATGATATTCTATTTACAAACAATGTTTGGATTATATATATATATATATATATAATGAATGATTCTATTCTATATATTCAATTCTATGAATTTACGGTGTTGTAATTGTAGATTTAAAGTTATATGAGTATAATATAATATAGAGGGATATATAATATCCGTAAATGGATGGATACGATCAAGATAAACATCTATCTATTCAGGAGCATCTACTAAATATATATATATATATATATATATATATATATATATATATATAATGTATTTATATATGAGAAACGATATAATAATTTATATGTTACTTGGCAATAAATTCTTATTCAATTAAGTGAAAAATATCTGCTTTCAATATATGTACAGTGTTTTTTTTTATTTTTCGTTTGTTTGGTTTTCCCATTATTCTATATATAGTTTGCTTTATCAATCTTGTTCAATATAATTTATATAAAATTTTTTTTTATATATTATTTTTTGTTCTTACATTCTCGTATGATTTTATTTTTTTTGTATATATTCTATATAAAACAACAATAATTTTAAATTTCACAAATTGTTTGTAGCTTTTAAATCGTTTCGGTTGTACATATATATATACATATATATATATTGTGAATAGTACATATAAGTATATATATATATATACATTGGAAATAAATGTATATGTCTGAATAGATACAAAAAAGTGTATGTTTCACTTAAACAGAAAAAATAACAGAAATGCATAAGAATAATGTTGATTTTAAGAATAAATTCTTCAAACTAATATTATGCATCTATATCTTTAAAATAATGATGATAATCGTAGATTATCGTGCATAATTTTTACATAATTTTCTGTGAAAATGGAATAACCTTTCTGCAGATATATGATTAAATCATTATTTCAGTATTTAATTCCTTTATTTTATTCATTAACATTCAATTGTACGTTACAGGATTTATGAGATTAACTTATTTATAATAGAAAAACTTAACTGGTCTCAGAAGGATCGATTTGGCACAACCATGCAGCATTCATTTGATTATTCATTCATTGATTATCTGTTAAGTGTTTCTTATATATTGCCTTTATATTTCTTCTACATAATTGTTACCATTTAAATTGTATGGTTGAAAACGTTATTTCGCGTAATGGTCCAATTACATTTTAAGATCAACAAAACCAAACACAATGTAATAACAAAATAGTTACATCATTTATGACATACTTATTATGAATGATTCGCGGAAAATCTCAGCTGTTATGTTATACAGAAAATATACATATATATATAATTATTTACCATACGAAAAACAGGAAAACTCCACCTCAATATTTAAATTAAGTCCTGTAATATATCAAAACACTGTATTGTTAAAATACAACAATATACTTTAGCATATTATTATGATTTGCAAATATCTTAAACATCGACTTAATTTACTATAGATAGAGTGTTCATTTTTCAAATTAAATATGTTTTTTATAAATGTATATCCTTAAAATGTATGGTGTTATTCTGCGGGAGTAGAACTTTTTTTATATTTATATACCTACATTTAAAACAATGTTAAGAGTTTCTTCTTTTTTTTGTATATATCCTTTATTATATATGCGATTATATGGAAATTTATTATATGGTATAATAAGAAGTGAGTACATCTTATATAAAAAAAATTAGATATAGAGTATACATCAATAGAACATAAAATACATCTAGTACTATTATATGATCTGTAAGTTTCTCGCTGAATAATAATAATAATAAAATTCTACTCTATAGTTAAATATTTATATATATATATATATATATAAATGGGAAAATAAAGATTATCGTTCAAATTGTTTGGCATATGGCCAACCAAAAAAAAAATGTTTTTTAAAAACCAAAAATTTTTTATATATGCAACATACACCTAATACGATTTATTTTCAATATATCCTTTTATGTTTTATTTTATTTTTGTATACATTCAAAGTACCATACATTTTATTTTTTATATAATATGCATATATAGCAACAGAGTATATTCAGTATATTCAAGCGGTGTATTTTATCAATAAATCCTTACTGGTGTTTTTCTTTTTCATTTCATTTCATTTAAATAACCAAATAATACATCATTGAGTATATATTCAGCGTCAAACGAAAATAACAACAAATTAAAAAAAAAAGAAACACTAATCGAAAATAATTGGAAAGTGAAAAGAAAAACATATCTATCTATAATTGGTGCGTCTATGAACAAAAATAAATTTATCTCAAATGCAATATATAATTCATTCAAATGTACTTAATTTTTTTAGAATTTAGAAATATTATATATAAAAATTTTAATTCAATAAATAAAAAAATTAATATAATATATATATGTAGTCAAATGTATGGGATAAATCTCTTCTATATAATCATCGTAGCATTGTCATTAAAAAAAAAAATAAATAAATTTTTCGCTTTACAACCAACAATCTGGTTTTAGCGTCCAACAACAGCCTTCTGTTATTAGTTACTTAATTTGTGGCTTTTACGGTGTCGGTAATTAGCCGTACGACCAACCGCAAGCGGAATATACAACTCTGTGTTAAAATTCAGATTCGAAAAATAACCGAAAACACAAAACATATTTTATGCATTCAGTAGGATTCGAACCCACGACCCCAAAATTTCGTTAGAATTTTTAGGTTGGCATTTTTTAGCATTTACACCACAGACCACAGAGTTGATCATTGGAACGATAAATATTTAGATATATGTACAATAGTTTTAAAAGTTTATGTGTATATAAACTCCAATATTATTATTATTTTTTTATATTTATATATATAGTATTATTTATGGCTTGAAATTCTATTAAATTCTGATTATATATGGCCTAAAACAAAAAACAAATAAATATAAAAACAATGAAGGGATTTTTGAAATAAAACAAAAAAAAGAAAACTAAACTATTGCTATATAACCGAAAAACTATACCGAGAGTATACCATAAAAGTTTTTCTTTCATATTTTTTTTATCGCATGTATAAGGTATGATGGTATTTAATAATATATGTATTGTGTTTTGTGTATTACAAATATGGGAATAGCCACAAGAGCATATATCGAACAAATATGAGGTAAAAATACAAGAAAAAATGTACAGTATATACAAAATATGTAGTACAACACTTTTTTATTGTGTTATATATTGGTAGTAGCAATGGCGTTCCAAAAAATAGCGTATTGGAATACAAAATCAGACTTTCCTTTAGAATATCATACAGAATTTCGTTTAGAAAATCATTAAAAAATTAATTTCAACTTATTAAAAAGTTCCTTTATAAAATTATGCAAATAATTCGTTTACAAAATTATCAAAAAAAAACCGTTTAAAGGGTTATTTTCTTTAATATATTATAAAAATTCTTACCTCATTACCGTATATCCTTGGCATGTTTGCTAATGAAACTTCCATTGAATAAATACCAAGTTAAAATTATGTCTATATTATGCTTGAATTAAATTGATGATTTATATACAGGAAAATTTCCCCCACGCAATAATATATATACTAGAATATAGTTTGGACCGTGTCTGATCGTGTGCCTTTCTCTATATATGGGGTGATATTAACAACAACTTTTTTCGCTTACGAAATTGTTTCTCTATATCATGTACATACATTAGGTTTTTTTTTGTATTTAGCATTTTTAGGTCTTTTTTCATGTAATATTAAAAGGACATAAAAGCATGAAAAGTTTATAAAAATATAAAAAAAAAGAAAAATTTAATGGCCGATATTATATTTTATATGAAATCTTTAAAAAAAATGTTATATAAAAAAAATATATATATTATATTTATACTATATACAATATACATATATATAAGTCATGGTCTCTCGGTATAGCCGCTACAATATACAATCTATATATATATAAGAAAAGAAAATATTTATACCTGTGTATATAAAAGAAAAATTTTACACATAATTTTCTTTTTAACATACCTTTACTTATACATATTTATATATTCATTCCGAATACTATATATATAGTTTAAAAGCTAAAATTTATAAGAAAAATACAAAAAAAAATTATTAAAATAAATTTGTAAACATGAAAAATATTTTCTAATATTTCCCTCTATATGTTATATTATAGGTATTTTATTAATCTTGGAGAAAAATCTGACAACAAATTTTTTAAATGCATTTTACATGTACATAAAATTTTTAATATAAATTTCTTATACATTTTTTTTCTATATACTATACATATGAAAATATCTCGATAAATAAAAACTATAAAAATTATTATGTTAAATATAGATCACCATTCTTTTGTCAATGTATTCTTTCAAGCTAATATTAATATTTCGATTAGAACATATCAAATATGTTTACTATGAAATTGTTGCAAATCTATGTATCGTTTCTATTAAAAAAGAAATAATAACATTTTCACATGTTAATTAGTAATTATCACATTCCTTTTCGACCATTGAATTTTCCTTCTTTCTATACGATCGTATAATGGAATATGTACTTTTAGTTAAAAACATTTTTTTTATTGTTATATCACACAAAATCAATATGTTATATTTAGCACAAAACCATTCAAATACCTATTCCATTCATCATCTGTATACTTACTTTTATTCCTACAATTTATGCCAATTTCACAATATTGTATCCTTATTCATACAACTTAATTCATCACTCTCCTAGTTTGGAGCATTCATTTTGTTTAATTTATTTGTAGAACTTTTCTGCTTGTTTAACTTAAATGACTGACAAAAGCAAATTGACTACACATAATTATATACATAAATTCATGTTTATATTTGCAAGTTAAAATAATTCATTATTTATTCATATCACTGTGAGTGCATACATATTATTTTGATTAACAATTGTGAATTCTATTTTTTATATACAATATACTATTGTGTATCATTAGATACGATAAAATTGGGTTGGACTTATTTTCAAAAATTTGACCGATTTTACTGATTGAAATAAAGCTATTTCTAAATTTATAATGCAAATCAGTCCCGTACCGAAATGTTTTACAATACAAATTATAATGTTCAATTGTATACTGCAATACCCGCGATTCTGTGTAATTTTCAAAATGGAATTCTGAAAAAATTCATAAAGGAAAATTCTTTGTATAATTTTCTAAAGTAGGCCATAAATAAAACCATAATAACACGTGACATTGCAATACAAACTCATGAATAATTCGTATTTTCTATATACTATTAAGTCAATTTATTGTATTAATTATATAATAATATACTCATATAAAATACACGTTGCCGTACATTAAAAGTATATATACAAAGTGAATTTGAAATATATAGATTTGATATGCATCAATTAAATGCCTGATAAAAAATCGAATAAATGATCTCAATTGAAATTCAATTTCAATTTCAATAATAGAATACATATTTATTATATAATCTCTTTCGATGTTATATAATACATATACGTAATAATAATATACATATTATAATTCAGATAGATTTAGATTTACAGAGACAATACAATTTATAAATTCATCAATATTAATATGTTGTTAAATTTATATATATAGATATATAGGCACATAATTGAATTAATTTTATTCATATGCATATATATGAAATTATTCAAATTATAAATGTATGCATATATATATATACAATAATATTATAATATGAATTATGCATTTATGAATGTATAAATACTATATATATATTTTTGTATGCAAGGATATGTATATACAGAAATGCACATTCACCGTTTGTTTTATAATGTACCATATAATATGAATACAAAATGAAAATTTTATGCTTTATGCAGATTAATGAATAGCAGCATCATATATAAATCTTTTTTTTCTTTTTCTTTTTTAACATTTTATTTTTGTAATTGGGCTTTGTGTATATAAAATTTAAATATAAATTGCAAGACTAGACTTGACTATATTTGAAAAATATATATATGTACTTATATATTTATACATTTTTTTATATGTGTACATGTTGTGAAACTACACACATTATTTTAACAAGTATATGAATAAAATTTTACAATTTATATGTACGATGATAAGGCAACAGGACGTAATTTATAAAAGAGGAGAAAACCGTTCTAAAAAAAAAGTGTGTATATAAAATATATTTATATATACACGATATGATAGGATATACGATAAGGATATATATGGAAGTGTGTGTGTGTGTGTGTGTGTGTGTGTATATGCCTGTGTGTTGAAAAATTTAAATATTAGTTAAACAATTTTTTTTATATATCCTCCTTTTTATATACACATATTCTGTTTATCTTTTTTTTTTCTTTAATTTCTTTTTTATTTTTACTTTTAATTTTGAAGATAAATGCATTAAATTTTATACTTGCAATTTAATATTTTGATAAAACAAAAGCCATTAATTTTTGCCATTTATATACATATATATATATTAGAATTATATACATATATACTGTATTCGTATATATATAATTTTGTTTTTTCGTATATGAATTATTATCTTAATTAAATGAAATACAAAAGTCATATTAGTTATATAGAAGAAAATTTTTCGTTCTTGTTTGTATATATAATATATGTATAAAAGAAAATTTGTGGAAATTAAGTGATGAAATTTTGTTATAAAAATTCTATAATTGACAATCTCTGCGTTTAGTTAAATTATAATTATATTGAATAAAACTTGAAAACTTTAACCGCATAGATGTTTATACGTAATTCATCTTAAACGATCTCTATAAAACATAAGATCATGGTGGTTAAAAATTGTTTGTCATTAGAATTTACAATTTTCCAATATTTTCACTAATTTTAAGCATAGTTTTTTTATTAAAACATTCATATGAAAAATTTTATCAAATTAAATTAATTAAATTTAGAAAATTTTACCAAGATATGTGTAATTCATTTAAAATGATCTCTATCCAATATTAAACTAAAGATTATCAGAAGAAGCTGCATTCAGAATTGACAGAATTTTCTAAGATTTTCCTGATTTTTACTCGTTTAGAAAATTGTACAGAATTGATTTTAAACAACTATGATAATTATTAATGTAATGTTATGAGTTGAATACATTATTTTATTTAAAATATATTGCCAGCCCGTTTTAAAAAAATATTAAACAAATAGTTTATGCCAAATTGGTGAAGACCGACGAAATGTTTTAAATATAATGAAAATATATTATCAGAACACAGCATACAGAATTTCCTTTAGAAAATTGCACAGAATATTCTTTAGAAACCAATACAGAATTTACTATATAGAAAATTATACAGAATTTCCTTTAGAAAATTATACAGAATTCCCTTTAGTGGTGAAACATATAACTTAGTGATGCGATATTTATATCAGTTATCTAGTAATACCTTTTAATTTTCGGATTAACCATATTAAACGAGGACGACGATTGTTAATGTCATATATTGTAAGTAGAATCATATTATACAATGGAAATTTTATATATTTTTTTACTGTAAATTATATATGAATAGAAAATGTATATATATAGAATTTGAGGAAAAAATTCAGTGTATTATTTAATATTGTACTTTTACATTACATAAAAAAACATATAAGTATATGAATATAATAATAAAATGTATGGAAATGGAAATATGTAATCCATAAAAAACATAGATTTCATGTGAACAATTTTTTGAATTCTTTTATTATTATATTTAAAATATTTTTTTTCATTTTTATTGTGAAGAAAAAATAACCATTATTTTTATTTATACATTTCCAAAATAATGCATAAAATACATTTTGAAATTAGAATAGAAACCCTTATATTACACATTATACTTGATTCGGATTAAGGGAGTTTACGTGGATTTTCATTTATTTAAATAGAAACTATTCATCATATGTACCTATATAGTTATATTTTTTTCTATACAAATAATGTATTTTTTTAATGGAATGATTTAAAATTATTTTTTAAATTAAAGTTAAATTAAATCGTTTAAATAATGGTACTCATATATAATTTAATTTAATTCAATGGCTGTATTGTTGTGTTGAAATCAACTAATGAACTTATTAAAAATGCCACCATATTTGTCATTTTAATTGTTTTAATTGATATTAATATCTATAAAAAACTGATTCAAATTTAATGACTTTACGATATCTATGCATAGATCCTTATGTATTGATTTAATAACTTTTTATTACCAAAAATCGCTGGCAATTTAATGTTTATCCCATCTATATTGTACATAAAATATTATTATATAGAAAATATTATAATATATTTTTCATAATACTAGATAAAAATCTATAGTATATGATTGTCAAATAGTTATCCTACCAAACAACCTATTTATTTTATATTTAAATTTATACATCTAGATTGAATAAGCATGTATATATGTACATATATATTGTATTTATTATATTTTACAAAACATTTTTATATTTTAAATAATGGTGGAAAAATGGAAATATAAAAACTTCGCGCACTTTGCACATTACTTATTTTATATTTTTATTTTTTTTCATTCATTCATATTTCTTTTTTTATATGTTTTTTCTGTATCTGAATTTATAGGTAATTCATATATATGATGAGATTTCTCAAGTGGTTTGAAAATCTGAGTATAATTTTAAACGACACACAACACTTTAGAATACCTTTCTTTATTTTAATATATACCCATATCCATTACATGATTGCATATACATATACATATGTATATATGTTATATTTATATAATAAAACCTATTAATACCGGAATATATACGCTGGTACTACGCTATTATTATTATTATTATTATTATTATTGTAAAACATATACCATATAAATGCATTTATTTTAGAATATATTTTCACATGTGTGTATGATTTTACAAAATATGTATTGTATAGCGCATTATAGTTTTCCTATATAACTTCATATGTTACTTAAATGAAGCGCAAAAAATTGAAAATATAAGAACGTCACAACAATTAATGAGCGCATTTAAAATCATTATATATATATACATGGATTATTCGCATGAATATGTGACGGGTCTTCGAAAACTAACAGAATTTTTTTAAATAATCAACCGAAATTTTCGTTTCCAATTGAATATTTACGACGTAAAAATGTATATTCAAAAATTCATGTAATAATAATCATATTAGCCCGTTCAATTAATTGAAATATATGAAAAAAATAAAAGATTTTTCAAAGAAAAAATAAGTCGTATTTTAAAGTTGCTATATCTGTAACTCTATACTCTCGTATCAATTGTAATAGGTATATAATGATTTAAAATATAAGTGTGGTTATATTTAAATTACATTCTTGTACGGTTGGAGGTAAAAAAAATATATATAAATATATATAAATAACTATATATATAACGCAAATATATATAAATAACTATATATGACTATACATATTTTTATTCATTTTTATTTTTATAAAAGAAATTTTACATATATGAGATGCATTTAAACGATTATATATAAATTTATATTTATATTATGCATATATAAGTGCTTATTTTTTTATGTCGTTCATTTGTATGATAGAAAATTATATATATTTGCTGGCATATATTGCAGAATTTATTAAGAATTTAATTTAAAGATGAAAAAAAAATCTGTAAACAATGAAAATTATATGTGTACTTTATATATAATAAATACATTTTTTTAATGCAGAACAATACGATATATATATATCTCTCATTACAAAACTATATTCTTTAAAGATGACGATCACGTATATGTGCCAATTTGAACAGAAAGGTGTATTTTTGTTTTTGTTGTTGTGTTTTATGTTTTTTTATCTTTTTTATATTTTTACTTTTAGATTTATGTGCCTTTTCCTCAGAAATTCTTGAAGTATAGTTTCAATATTCAATAATCAAAAAATGAATAAAGCCAAAAATGAATACACTTACCTTTTAATATTAAATCTAAATAATTTTAAGTAAACATTTAATTTTGAAGAATAAAATCATTAGATCGATATATATATATTATAAATAACTATATAGGTAACAAATTAAATCAATTTGTTTGTTTTAATTTTAAAATACTATATACCATAAAAATACTATGAACATTTATACTTTGTAAAATTCATTTGTTAATTTTAGTATTTATTTTATATTTTCAACCAATTCGATTTAATTAATTTACTCATATGTATAATCATGACATGTGTATACGTTGGATTAAATTATATCCGTTGAAATTATCTTCAACAATCTGTCTCCTCTATGCACACATTTTATTTTTATATTTATATTGATATATATAAATGTATATATATCAGCTCTATCAATTATAATATATATGTATGTTATATAATACATATATATAATATACATCTATATTGAATTTGTTATCTCTGTTGGTATATACATATAATATATATAGATGTATTCAAATTATATATATAAATAATACAAAATTGAAAATATATATATGCATACATTCATATTTGGTGTATGACATGAATATTCGAATTGTATTCCGCAATTACTCATTGACAGAAATATGTTTATATATATATTTGAATTGTATAATATATATATAGTTATATATCTGTATATCGACATTAAAAACATATGTACATTTATATAGTTCTACATTTGAATCATATACCATATACATTTTCTTTATACATATTTGGATATACCATATATATAGAGAAATTTTCTGTGTTCGCAGTTATTCAATATATATAATATACTAATGTAGACATATGTTTAATGAAATTATATATTTATATACACGACGCACCTCTATATATATAATGAATCAATAACTTTCATTCAAAATGTCAGATAAATATTGGTAAATTCAATCGGAAATGTATGTATATATATAACAAGTTTGAAATTGAATTTAAACTGCAAAATATATGATTATCGAAATTTATCGATATATACATGTAGATTCTATATAGATATATTTAGATGTAATGTGCGATTATGAGTATAGATACCAAACAATTCTGGTTTCGGATTTTAATTATTACAATAAATGTTTTTATAGTCATTTTTTCACATAAACCAATAGTTTTCAAAACAAAATTCTGGATAATTTGCATAAGGACATTCGGTATAATTTTCATAAGGATGTTTTGTAAAATTTTCGTAAGAAAATTCTTTATAATTTTCTTAAGGATATTCTGTATATTTTTCTTTAGGAGATTCTATATTATATTCTAAAGAAAAATTATGTTTTTCTAAAGATGATTTCCGAAAGTAATCTGTGTGTAATTTTCTAAAACCAATTACTGAATAAAATTCAGTTTACTGAATACTAAATTAAAATTTTTACCATTATTTCTATGGGAAATCTCTATATATGAGTATGGACCAATTATATTCCTATTATTACGGTATTTTTGAAACCATATAGCTATATATAATTTCCATATCATGTTGATATATTAATTCCAATAACAAATTTAAACTTTTGTTTAAATTATAATTTATTTTTGTTTGGTTTTCAATTGTATTTATATGTACTTTAAAAAAGGTATTCTTGTATGTTATTGTATATTTCAATTTTTTATTGAGTGATTGAAAGTTGTGTTTAAATTTTAGTGTTTTTTCTTTTGGATTCACTTGGTTTTGAGTTTCTTGTTTAGAAAGAAACAATTTTTTTTATTCAGTTTTGATATACTATACATTTAATACAACCCTTTATCTATATATAATATATGTATATTTAGATGTAATTTTGTCTTGTATTTTTTATAGAATAAACAATCTTTTTTAAGTAAAGTATATAAATATAATACAAATGTACATACACTTTAAATATAGGCATAGAAAACCATTTAGATTTTTTTTCAAGTACATACATATTTGACTGGCTTAGTGCCAAAATATAATATAAAAACATTTGTATATAAATACCAAATGTGGTTACTTGAGCAAAGAAAGCTCTTTTATATAGAATTTTATTTATATATTATACGATTTATAGTTACTTTTCTTTCTTCTCCTCATCATAGATAGATAAATCGATAGATATATAAATATATTGGTATCTAACAATATATATATACGATGATGATTTTATTGATAATAGAAATTATTCATTGTATATTGTATATATATAAAAAAATATCTTCATGCATTATTATATATTATATATAATAACATAGTAAAAAGCATTTTTCAATAGATATACGATTTTTTTTAGCTATAGTTTTATTATATACGATGAAATTAATCTATTTTCCAATTTTAGTTGTAAATATACCAAACTAATTCATTCTATTTCTATAAATTTTTGTTATTTTTCAAACCATTTATGTAGAATTTCTTTTATAACTTTAAAATTCTATTGATACAATACGGTTTCTAGAAATATAACATAAAATATTTATATATAGGTTTTGAAAAATGTACTTTCGATTATTTTTTTTTTTACTTGTACTTTTTATTTTATTTTATTTTGGGCGAAATATTATATTATGTATATAATATAAATATAATCGGAAAAGCAATTTGGATTTTGATTTCGGTTAAAATTTATATTTATTTTTTTTTGATCACATTCATATATACAAGAAATATAGAAATGTCAATATATTACACTTTATATTGTATTCGAATACGTGAATTCTATATTTTACATGTATTTTTTTATCAACATATATAAAAATTGTTGAAATAAAAAAAAACGGCACGAAGAAGAATATCTATTCAAATAGATACTGTAACTGAATTTAGAGCGATATCTACTTTAAGATATATCAATATATATATTGAAATAAAATTCTGTTTGATGGGATGCGATATAATAGTTATTGTATAAAGGATTTCGTTGTCATTTTTCCATTTATATATTTGTTTATTTGTTTGTCATTACTGTCAATAAACTTTTGTACACGTTCGCATTTGAAATTTTATATATGTAAACACATTACATATATATTAAAAATACAATTTTCTTTACGAAATTTTATATTGTATATTTATTTGTCTATAATATAATTTAATAAATAGATACGTGTAGAAAATTATTATATATTTGTGTTCAAAATATACAGTTTTTTGTGTTTTTCTGTCCATCAACTATACAGAAATATTTAACTAGATTACATTTATGATGGACCTATTAAAACAATATCTGTTGAATAATACTATAATAATACTATATATATAGTTTTAAATGGAATTCTTTGAGATTTAAATTTTAATATATGTTTAGTTTAAAATCGTTTTGTGGGGTTTCTTCATCCTTCATATTTGGAATATTACAGTCTGCTCTAGTAGTATTGATAATTGAATATATCGCGAGTAAATCAACAATTCATAATGATTGGATGTAAGTAATTTCTTTTTCCTTTAAGTTTTTAATTTGGCTCACGTATAAGCAAAGTATAGACAAAGAATATTATTGAAGAACAATTTGATATTTAATTAAGTTTGACAAAAAAAATCGCCATAGAATATAAATTTTAACTTAATGTATCGTATGTGTGAACGCGTATACTATACGTTCACTTATTTATTTCCTCGATCCATGCATAATTTGTATTGTTAAATAATATTATGTAAAATAACAATTGGTGCTTGCTATATATATACATAACATATTATAATACAATCTATAGTATGGCAAGTGCATGAAATATATAAAAGAATTTGTACTTAACTATACAACACAAGAAAAACACTCCAAGTTATGTTTCTATACATATGATATAATTTTATATCTTACACTAATATTCATAATGGTTTGACCGTGGTTTTTGCAAAGAGTGTTGGAAAAAACATGAAAATTGCATAATAAATAAAATTCTAATTTTTTTTTAATCTTATATTTGATTTGGTTTGGTTGGTTTATGCATAATCATAAAATATCGCCGCTCCAATACAAAATGTGTATCTATTTTTAGAATAAATTCTAAAATCATTCTTAAATTTTCAATAATTTTACTAGTCGAATTATTCAGTATCTAAATGTATATATTTATTTACCGAGTGCATCTCTCTATATATATTATGATAATATCACTATATATCGTATATATAGTATGTTGATAATATACATTATTATTGTTTTAGTATACATAATTATGTTATATATTTTTATAGTATCCGGTCCGATCCACAAAAAAAAAAAACGAAATTCAATACTAAAAGTTGGAAAAGTATACTTTTTGTTATATATATAGATATATTATTTATGTGTATATATGCAATCCTGTTTGGATATGCATTTCAATACATGTATTTACAAATAAACGTGCTTGAAATAAGAATCGCATCGTTCTTATATATGTATATACGATACGGGTATATATTATTTTGTAATAGAACAAAAATGAAAATTAGATGATCACGTATCCATAAAACAACCATCTATATACATATATATTTTCATATATATATTATATATTATATATAGATGCAGAACTTTATATGAAGATGCGATTTTTACTATCGTTTCGTGTATCTTATACGTAGCTTGGATATATATAATATACAATTATATATTCCTATATATAGAGCTGAATTTAACAATAATAATTGCATACACAAATGCAATTATATAAATATATATATGTATATAGATGTATAAATAAATGTAAAAGTTATGTAGTAAATAAAATTTATTATTTGACTCTTAAAAATTGTTTGAGGACAATTTAAAAAAAAAAAAAAAAGAAAGTTTCTGTATATGTAAACGTAAATATACATATTTTTTTTCCTCCATATATTTCCTTTTCCGTTTCTTTTGCTAAATTGTAATTATAAAACTCGTCTTCATTTTACATAATTAGGTGATAATTTAATTATACAACTTCGTAAATATATATGTGTTAAATCTTAAACGTGTATATATTTGAGATGCGATAGTCTATTCACAGATAGTTATATACCATAGAGTATAAGATACTTTATACATATTAATTTAATGCATAATTTATTTATATGTAGACACTATTTTTTAATTATATAATTTTTCGTATATGTATATGCAGTAAAAGCTTTTTATTATATGAAATTTTATAAAAATTTGTAGATTATTTTTTACAATAAAATTAAATATATTTTCTTATAAATTGAATTCGTTTCGTGGTCTGCGGTGGCTTTATAGGAATTATATAAGTTTCATGTGGGTTTTATGAGTTCCTTAAATTATATTTGAATGATATGTGGGGTGAATGTAATCTGATGAATATTCGCTGTTGGATAATTATAATGGAAATTATTAAATAATTAATCGTTATATTTATTATTATTCGAAAGTTTAATATGTTAACTAATTTTTTACATTCTCAATTCATTTTCAAGAAAAACTTATTCTTAAACGATTAATATTATTTAAATATATAAATTTTATTAGGTATATAAAATCACTTATAACAATATACTTTTTATGCACACATTTATTCATGTAAACAACAAATTCATCAAACATAACTCATTAATAGTGGGATTTTCCGAGCATAAAATTATCCCGAAGTAAATCTATTCTATATCTCTACAATTTACTATTCTGGACTTTCTGGACTTATTACATTTTATTCCATTAAAATTCAATTGATAATCTAAATGGATTTAAACAAATTAATATTATTGTTTTAATTTAATCTTATAAAATATGTTCCTTTTCTTTTAAAAATCCTGATCGAATCATATTAATTCCATATAGAGAATAATTCAACAAACCAAAATCAATCAACTTTAAAATTATATTTTTATTAAACATTTTCGGTTATTCGTTACATTTTTCGAATGAAAGGCAAAAAAATCTCTTAAAAAACTGCAAATGAACTTAATACTTAAACTTCATATATTTTCTTTAAAATTCATAACAAAATTTTTTGTATCCCATTTATTTATAATAAAAATGAAAACAAAGAAAATAAAATCATTCAAACAATTGTGCATATCAACAAGACAATATAAAAAATATAAAATAATCGAATAACAAAATACACAAAATCTATATAAATTGTATACTATTATATATGTTTATTATGAATCCTGTCATAAACTATTTTATCGAATTGATTTTTATATATTATAAATATATATGTTATATAATATAATAGAAAACATTAAACAAACAAAAAATTATACATAAAATGTTGTTAAAATCTTTGGAAGGTACATAAAACATTTAATAAAGGGTATTTCAACATTCTAAAATCGTTGCTGGAACATGGAAATAAACATTATTCAATTATTGCAAATATTCTTCCTTCTTTCCAACCACCAACCCTTTCAAAATTATCAAATCACGCCAAATATTTTTGGCCGGTGAATGACCTTTTTCATTTAAGGATATATGTAACTTACCGTTGAACTTTTAGATTAAATTTTCCACAATTGTACAAAGAGACCATAATTGCCACCTTAAAAATGAAACATCTTAATGAAAATATATCCCTGTATATATATATGTATAAATGAATGCATCATTGATTCTGGTGTCGGAATTTCCTATAGTTTTATTTGTTGCTATATTTTTATATATTTTCTTTTCATTTTTAAATTTTTTTGCAATTTGTTTTTGTTTCTAATGTCCTATTCATTCGTTATATCTAGGTATATATAATATGATTATAAATATTATAAATAAATATATTATAAATATATTTTTATTATATAAAATAATATAGATATGATGTAGAGTTTTTGGTGGCACGACAATGTTGTATTTTACTATTTGTTTTTTTTTTTATATTGAAAACAAAAGAAAATCTGACACTGAAAATTTCAAATTATTTTCACTATACATATAATATATATATATACAATTTTTCGTTTGGAATATTGCCAAATTTATAGGAAAATAATGAACGTGTATATATCTTCGGTGTGGTATATATCTCTCAATACTCCAATGTATGTTATATATATAAAGGATATGTGAATGTGATATGATGATGATATGCGATTATGTGTACTATATACCATAATATATATATTCTCTATATAAAGAAAAAAATTGTTTTACAGAGATGTAATTTTGTGTACGGACATTCTAATTCATAAATTTATTAAAATAAAAATTATAAAAATACAAATATTGATATTATTATTATTAATTTTTAACATTAGAAAATGGCACAGGATTATCGTATACTCGCTACTGAAAACTTTATATTTAATTATTTTATGTATGAAAATTCGTCACTGCACTCGAATAGATTATATATATCCTTTTTATGTATGCATATAATACCAGATCATATAATGGATGTATCTATATATATTTATAATAATATATCTACTCTATATTACTTGGCATACATCATTTTTACATATATACTTAACAAAATAGAAAAAAATATGAAAGATTTGATACTTTATATCGGTACGTAGTATATACAATATGAAAATTGACATGGAATAACAATTTTCTATAAAGATAAAATAACAAAATAATATATAGAATATATAGTTGGAATATATAATTTTATTTGAATTTAAAATATATGTAATATATTATTATTATTATACAATATCGTTTACATTGCAATTTAAAAATTTAACCATATTTATAAGTTTTTTTTATTATTACTTTAATATATAAATATATATGAGTTAGAAAACAGAGATTTTCCAAAATAATATGTGATGTAAATTCATGCATCAATAAAAGTTCAATGAGGGAATAGAAAATTGTATATCAGGCAATTATATTCTTTTGAGAAAATATCTACGTGAATAGGTTTTATACATATTAACATTAATGCTATACAATTTCAAATTATTTTTAATATAAATGTATTTCTTAGTGCGTCCTGCACTCGCAATTTAAACTTGAACTTATGGCGTTTATCTTCTACCGAATTAGTATTGTTATTAGAAGTTGATTTTTGCAGCCAAGATTATAACAGATTTATTTCTTAATATTTGTAGTTTATTTGTATTTCTGTTATTTTTGTCATTTATCTTGTAATGGTCCTTTTTCTAAAACAAATTTACTTGTTGTGGAAAACATCCAGAAAGAATTCTTAAAAGATTTTCTATCCAAAGATGTATATTATATGGAAAATATTCAGATTTAGAACTTTCTATCAATAAACAAATTTCTATTGAACGTAAAATGTTTAGAAGTGATTCTTTAAGGAGTTTCTATAACCAGAATTGAGTTTGAGATGTTGAAGAATTTTCTTAAACCGAATAAAAATTCCATAAAAGAAACCCTACTATTGTAGGTGAATTTTTCTACGATGAGGGTCGATTAATTATACTTTTTATTTAATTCTTCATTTTAAATAAAACATTAAAATAAATTAACTTTTATTCTATCAATTCTCTATGAAGTCAGATATTATATTAAAATGATGAATTCATAGCTATATATATAGAATTTATTAAAATTTGTTTCGCAAATACTTGTGTTATATTTTTGAAATATTATATTCATAAATGCGTACTCTATATGTGATATCTGAATTGCAAATAAATTTAAAATACCTATACTTATCGCGTATAAAAGTATACCAAAAAACTTTTAAAAAAAAAATATATAACATTTAAATTTCTATATAAAATATACATACATTTTTACAATTGAGTTGCATATAATAAATAATTCAAAATTTTTGTACAAATAGGACATTTCATTATTTATTATATCAAATGAAATAAATATATAAAATATGAATATACACACATATGACCTATGATTGTTGTAGAAAATTTGTTGCTATTTTAATTTTTTCTACTTTATTTGGTACTTTGGATGCTTTAAAAACTTTCATGAAAAATTATAATAGTTATTATTTTTTTGTGTGTGTATATTTCATATAAAATCTACATATAATTTAATATGGTAATGCCAAAAAAAATAAATACATTTATTTCCAGGTATAGCTGTCGTAGGTCTTATTAATAGAATATTTTTCCGCTTTTTGAAACATACAAAATGAAAAAAATTTTGTATGATATTTTATTCGATTATATATAAATGAAAAATAATTCAGGTTGATTTTTTTTTCTATATGGTACAAAAACTCCAACAATATAATTTATTACAATAATTTATTTTGTTTTTATATATTGTTAAATTAAAAAAAAAATTTTTTTTAAACATTTATAAAAAATAAAATCTTGTTCTAAATAATTTAACATATATGAATTAAATATGATTTATATATAAGGACATAAATCAAATGCTGCTAAAGTGGTATGTCATAATTTTTAATTGTATTCCATAGAAACAAAACTCATTCAAATCAATTTAAACTATTGACGATAAAATTTATTTTACGGTTGTTTTGAAAGGTGTATAATAAATATTTGATTGACAGTGATCTTTGTAAAATATCCGAAAATAGATTTTCTTGAACAGGCCTATTCAGAAACGCAAATTTTCATAGATTGTCACGATTTTGATTTGTATTTCTTCTGAAAAATGTTTATCCAAAATACAGTTCTTCTCATAAGGATTTCTTGAAAATTCGGAGACTAATTATTTTGAAATATTGTACACGATATATTTCTAATTGCAACCATACTTCTTTGTATTTGTTTCACTTCAAATTTAGAACTTTTCTATTATACCCATCAAGATTCTATTCATACAATATCCGAAATAACTGTATCCAAATGATCGTTAATTCTATCCAAATGAAACTATTTGAATCTTTAAATTATTTATCTCTTTCAAACAAATCGAACTTTATTTTTTAAAGTTTATTTTTTCATATATATTTCTTTTATTCAACAATTTTATTCTTTTATAGAACAAGATTTACAAATACAAAAGAAAACCCAATTTATACTATAAAAAACAAAAATATTCTTTCTATATTTATTATTGTTTCAGTATTTAATCTATATTTCAGTATAATCTATTTATATAAAACCTCATTTTATAATTTAATTATTTAAATATTCATAATGCAAATAATTTTCATATAGCTCTATATAATATAAAATATAATATATTTATGCTCGTCTAATAAATTAAATATGTAAATTATATATTTTATTTCAATGACTAAAATATTTTATTATTAGTATTTTATTTTATTTATATATATAATATATAATAATATCAAATAAATTGATTCAAATTAAATAAATTTTCTATCATTTAAAAATATGTTTACAAAAATTGATGGTATGGTAATTTATTATTTAAGCACGCAGATATACCGAATATAGAATAGAAATACAATGTTAAGGGTGGCAAAATGAAAAATGTTATAAAAATAAATTATTTTATATAATTTATTATAATTTTGGTGGTGGGTGCGGGGTATATACGCAAATATTTGATTTAAATTAAATATTTGTTTGTTCCTGCAATTACAATAAAATACAAAAATTGGTTATTATTATTATTATTATTTTCTGATAGTCTAATATATAGCAATTTTAAAACAGACAAGTTAGTTACATTTTTATATTTTAAAATGTTTTATATAATGTAATTTTTCGAATGTATATAAAATGTAATAATGAATTTTAACACATAAACAGCGGAAATATTTTAAATTCGTTATAAATTACATGAGTGTTCCATATATAACATTTAGAACATATATACTGTCATTTATCACTATATATAAATGTGTACATAAATATGTAGATAGATATATGGGATGCGTTTTGTTTTATATACCATATATAAACAAATATATATTGATAACAATAAAATGATACAAAATGCAGAAATTGTTAACTATTTTCGCATGTACTTCATGAATACATTTTTTATGTTTTGTTATTTTTACTCTGCAAATCAACAAATTGCATATATACATTTTGTTATTATATTAAAATGCATAGATACACACACAATTTTTACGAATTGACTTAAAACGCAATTGTAATATATACAATACCATATATAAATCGAAAAACCACATAACATTGTTACAATGTGGCTTTACCAAACAAATGTGTTTGTATTTACATATATATTTATATTTTATATATACAAATTTTATTTTATATAATATATACACTTTGTTTTATAATATTACATTTATTTTCCATTTTACATATTATATTCTAAAATTATAGATATGTATATATATGAATATATAATTATCATCAACATATTTTATGTACTTGTATTTTGTATTTGTTACCATTAAAATTTACAAAACAAAATTTCACTAATTTTCTGATATCACATATATAACTTTTTCTATGTATATATATATATGTATATATATATAGTAATTTAGCAACAGCGGTATAACATTGTTTTGTATTTATTATGGGAGGAAAATAAATCATTATATCTATGTAAATAATTTAATATTGTTTTTATCTCTATATTATTATATATATACTCTATAATATATACAATATACCGTGTGTGATTCGATGAAATTGATATTTATCTTTGTGGTAGAAGTTATAAATGCGAACCTCTGTTTTGATCCTTCTAAAAAAAATGGGGACAAGATATAAAAACATTGAGAAAAATTATATAGGAATGTTATTTAAATGAAAAATTGTTGGTACCATGGTGTCAATGGTATTCAGGGTTGTCAGATCTTTATTTTCAATTTGTGTGTGGGAATTTTAGACATATTTTCTTGTTTTATATTGTAAATTTTTATCAACCCTTATCATAATGATATTATTATCTTAATTAATTCTATATGACTGTTATTCTTATATCCTTATCACTTATATAATTGCTTTTTATAAAACATTTAAACAATTTTGAATAATATTATTCGATATTTCATGTCCTATATATTGCATTTATTTTTGTATAAACACCTTTTGGTTCAAAGTATACATATTCATTAAATAAATAAATATAAATTATTGA
This sequence comes from Dilophus febrilis, assembly GCA_958336335.1. Classification (NCBI taxonomy): domain Eukaryota; kingdom Metazoa; phylum Arthropoda; class Insecta; order Diptera; family Bibionidae; genus Dilophus; species Dilophus febrilis. The sequence goes on along the minus strand of OY284469.1, from coordinate 54,894,547 downwards.
GTTTATTAACGAATTGAGTCTTTCAAAACATCACATTAATTGTTATAATTTTTTTAATGACTTGGCAAATCTAAACGCGTTACAAAAGTATATTTATACTATAATATTCTTTCCTCCTAATTTCAATGTTGAATTGATTTTATATTATAAAAATGTCATATGTACATCAAAAGGGTATATACTAATGAGAAAAAAAGGACGAATTCATCACAAGTCATAGTTTAATATATTTCTATAACAAATACAATACAACCAAGAAAAATTTGCATGTCATTCAAAAATTACCAATTGTATGTTTTAATGAAATTCTTGGTACAAAACCATTAGTATATGCCAAGTTTACTATATCATCCCTATATCTACTCTATATACACATATACATATATAATATATGGATTTAAAGACATTACAAGCAACAGTCGCAAATATGCAACAGATTATAGTTTTGGCATTCATGTGTGTAATGTAATCTTTGTGCTTATTATATACCATATATACAACTGTATACATTTCACTATAACAATGTGCAAAGAATGTAGAATTTCTATTATTATTATTATTATACCATTGTGATTTTAAATAATAATTATTAGAAATATAGGGCCAAAAGATATTTCTTTTTATATATTAAATATATATATATAGGATTTACAGTCCAAATTGTCCAAATTAATTTATTTTCGATCATATCTATCAGAATATCCTATCATTGGGATTATCAGGACACATAATTGAATGCTCCATCATTGAATTTATATAATTTTGAATAATATAAATACTGTTTAAAATACTTTTTTGTTTATTGTAAAAATTTAAAACCTTTTTTTTATGCAAAATTAATGATAATAAATGAAAATATGTATTAAAAATACTGAAAAACTAATTATAAAATTGGTTGAATTTGATTTGTAAAAAGTTGAATTTGATTTGTAAAAGGTAGTATTTGGACTGTAAAACCCATAGTATATAATATCTGAATATATATATAGTACTCTAATCCAATTGAATATATTTATATCTATACATATTAATTGACATTTATATCTATGGTAGTGGATTGTATAACATGCGGTATTTCTCGCTTCACATGTATTATTTGACATAAACGAAAGCCTAAACGAACAAAATACAAAGAAAATCATTAATATAATATTGAAAATTATCGAATCGTATACATCTGATTTAATTTTGTTATAAATTTGCCACAGGAAAAAATTCATATAAATGATGGTTGTGTATATTAAAAATCTGATTAGCTTATCCAAAAAGTATTATTTTTCTCGAAATTTTCTCTAGATTAATTCAAATAAACTATAAATATAAATAACTATAACAATTCTTAGCATTGCCGCTAGATATTAAAATTATCCACTTCTATTGTAATATTATTAGAACTTTTAACGCAAATGGTTAATTTCCAATGTTGAAAATGTTATAATTTTCGTCAATGTTATTCCTGTATCTATCTATAAAATATCAAAAATAAATGGAAAGAACAACGTCATATTCATATATATTATATAATGATATATTTATATATAAATATAATAATATATTTAATATATAAAATATATATCTGTAGTAGATGTTATATATATATATTATTATATATAGAAAAAGTATTTATGTATATATAAATAAATTTATGTATGTGCATTATTTGTTTTTATAAGTGGTTCTCCATTAAATATTTTGGATGACTGAATAATTCATACATTTCCCATTAATATTTTTATATTTTTTTTTTTACATTACACAATATTTTTTTGCATATTTTTTTTTGTTCAATTACTATACTCTTTTCATTTTTTTTTGCCGGTTATTAAATATTTACTTTGGCATCTGAATTTTTTTTTATGATATTATTCCATTTTCTTTATGTATATATAATGAATATATGAGTAGTTGTTTTATATATTGAGAGCAGACTATAACTAAATAAAAATCATGTATATAGATAAATATATGGTATTAAATATAATATTTTTGTTTCAGTGCTTGAGATTTTTTTGTATATAGTAAACAGTAGGGGGAATCAAGTCCAGGAGGACCGCATAATAACAGATTTGGGTTTTGTACGGTTTCTTTTGGTTCTGATTCTTTCATAATGTTCTGAAAAATAAATTCTTTGAAATGATTTTCTTTGAAAAGATAAATTTCCAATGTCTGTAAAAGAATTCTTTAAATTTTTCAAAAAGCACTTTCATGAAATATCAATTCGTCAATATTCAGAACTTTAACATTTCCATCGGAATTCCCTTTTGCATATATACAACACATTTAGTACATTTTAAATGATAGACATTAATTCAAACAGACGGCTTAACGATCAAAATATATCATACAGCTATAATATTATATTTATTGCACACACTTTTAAAGACATTGTAGTACTATATATAATAGTACTGAATCTTTCCCACCGACCCACTCATACACAATATCTGTGATATCTATAATAAGTTTTTTGGTATTAATCAACCGCAATTTTTAGAATTAATTTCAATTTTCAATTACATCTCATAGAAATGTAATAATAATTATATTATTTATATTCAATTTTTTTTTTTTTTTTGTGAATTAAATAAATTTACCCTGTTTTTATCTACTTTATATTATATTTTTACATTTTCATTCATAATTGAATATAGAATTATAAAGTGGATTTACGTTATATGTTAATATTTTTTATATCTTTCAACAATTCTTAGCAAAATAAAAATAAATATGATAAACGTGATTGTTCCATATATATAATATATGAATTTGAAATGTCCTTATATATCTTTAATATATCCTTTTATTCATTCATTTGATCAACCTATATATAATGATATAATATAAATAAAAATTGTTTTATACTTGTATATGTTTGTAGTATAGGTAGGTATATATATATATAAATGAATGTGTATTTATAGTTATAAAATAGTTACTCCACTCTTGATGTAACATAGATATTTATTATTTATATATATATAAATATTTTTGAAATACACGATGGAGAAGCAATTCATTTATATAATATATATTCAAGTACATGTCTATATAATCAAATAGATCTATCTATATATAATAATGGTCTACTTATAATATATATATGCGTATTATAAGTATACCATAATCTATATCTATGTTTGCTTACAACCGACAATTGGTTTTGGCGTTCAGGACATCTCCGGTTTTTGGTTTCTAATGATTTATCGTTTTTTTACCGTATATCGGTAATGAAACGTACACACCACAATCGTATGGAAAAACAATAACAGAAAAATATAAAAAATGTTTTCATTTTGATTAGAACTCACGACCTCAACATTTCTTCAGAATTTACCATTGGTTGCTTGAACAACTAAACACCACAGAATCACATCTATCTATCTAATACATCCCTGAGCATATCCAAATGAAAATATGTCTGTGTTTATATGCCATATTAGAGAAAGGTTACATATATATTACAAAATATGTAATAAGAATGTATAGATAGTTCAAGTCTTTAGAGAGAGGATTACATTTTTCATTTTGGCTAAATGCCAAGAAATTCTATGTAAATATATGTATATATTGGAAAAGGTATATATATATATATACGATTATATACTTTTTCCCATAAATATTACGTATTGTGGAAATGATGTATTTGTAATAATAAATATATTCATTTCGTATCTTACAAATTTATATATATATATATATATATATATATATATATATAGTAACTATATGAATAACCAACAGAGCCTATATAAAATTTTAAAAGAAATGTTATTGCCTCGCTATATGTGATATATATAGATATTCATTTTGTTTTTGCATAAAATGTTGTTATATAAATTGGAAATTACATTCTGTTATATATTATTATATTCAATGAAATAGTTTCAATAAATATATATTGAAACAATTACATTTTATATTAGATATACGCGCGGTCATATAAATATTCAATAAAAGAATAAGAAATTTTCTGAAGGAAATGCTCAATAATGTCAGAGGATAACTATAGATCTATCTCCCCAAAGTCTATTCCTCAACAATAAGACACTTAACCGTATAATCCTTAAGATTCCATTGTCAATTTTATTAAAGTAGAATTGCCAATTTTATAGAAGTAGAATTATAACTTCAAATGGCAATCATAATGAATGAAGGGTTCAAAAATATCTTTGTACATTTTGAAATAGCATAAAAATCGAATGGAATTTAATAATAAGCAAATAATCAGATACATATATTGAATTATTTTATTGCATTTATTATATAACTTGTTATATTCGAAATAATAATCTTATACATTGCACTTTTATCACACTATGATACTTTATACGTATAAATAAATATATTTTATACATAGAGCATAGACATTTACAATGCCAATGAATCAATATTAATAATATTAAATTTAATATTTAATAAGATTTATAATAATTAGTATTACTTATTATAAAAGGTTTAAGATTATAATTTATTTAATTATCAATTATGCATATATTTCATTTTAAATCAAAAAGCTTTTTGTGGTATATTTGATTACTGCTATATATACGTAGCTAATATATAAGATTGGCTAAATGCCAAATTGAATATATTTCCATTTTGCACTTTCATATATGAATAAACAAAAGCTTCAATTAATTTTTGTTTTTTTTTTTTTGAAACCTTTGTATGTTCTTTAAATACTGATTCTTCGACTTTTGTTATCTTCTTGAATTATTAAAAATATATGCAATTATAGTTATATTGTACAATATGTAGAAAAACTACTTAGTTTTAGTATTCATGTAGATTTCCATGTAGAATATCTATGCATGTGTGTATTCTTAATGATGTATATTAATAAGCAAAAAAATGCATCTACAATCGATGTTATAATTACAGTATATAGATAATATGAACTAAATGCGAGCCTTAATGAAATTAAATGGTTTTTTAGACGACATAAACGAAATTTCATTATCATTTGCATATTCTTTTTTTGTCTTAAAGCTCCTCAATATAAGTGAAAAATAAAATATTGATAATTAATCCCACCAAGAATTGATAATATTTCAATTTTTTAATTAAAAAAACAATAAAAAAATTTAAATATGGCATAATATTTAATGTTTTATCTTTTTTGCGATGTATTCTTATGTCTTCTTATAATATACATTTTTTTTCAAAATTTTCAATTATATACATTTTATTGAATGTATTGTCAAATGATATAATAATAATAATAATTAAGATTTAATTTTATATAAATCCAACTTTACAGTACCTATAGATATAAAAAAAATTTTATAATAGAATATATATTATAATAAAATATACGTACGATTTTTATATCATTTTCTAATTGAATTTTCCATTTGGTTTATTCGTATATGTACATTTCTTTTTGTGATTTTCAAATAATGTTAATCCTTTTTGAATACTTTATGAATATATTGATTAAATAATTATATATATAATAGAATTATCCTTTATTTATTTTACTTAATGAAATTGTGCTCTTTTATATATCTGTATCTTTTAGAATATACACACTCATAAAATATATAATATTTAAATATTTTACTTTATATTATCCTCAATTTTGTGGATCTGTTAGTCAAAAGATTGAACAAAAAACTATATAAGAAAAATAGTTTCCACAGAATTTTGTTCTATACATCAATTCTGTGACGATTGCGTTTGTAATTTATTAACAAATAGATCTTTTTCTGTGCAAATATAAACGAATTATAGATTGATTTGTAGACCCATTTGATTTAAAAAAAATCAGTCATGTTTCGAAATCACCAATAACTGTTCCGTCACTTCAATTTTCTTCACGTTAGTGTGTGCACTACATTAGAATTTCATCATCATTGACGTCACACGTTAGTCATTAGATTTATATTAAATGTATCTATTAAATAAATTTCATTTTAACATAAGACTAATTTAGGTTTGTAATTAATTACAGATATTTTATTTCTGCACTGATGATTATGCCAAAATCCATTATGATGTTGTTGATTTAAATATTAACATTTAAATATTAACCGAAAAAGATTAAAGTATATTTGTAAAAATCCAATAATTACATTTAAAATACCTAACTATATATTTTGTATTTTTACAAATATTTATCGTTTATCAATTTAAAAAAAAAAAGCAAACCAAAACGAATATAAATTATAATTAAAAAAAATAAATCACTTTAATTTTCAATTATACAATTTGTTTTAATCTTTTTTTTTTTGCATTTTTAAAATGTATTCAATAAAAACGAAAAAAAAAACATTTTTTTTTTATTACAATTTAACAAATTATTTTGCGATTGTGATCGATGTAAGGGAATAAATTCAAAAACAAAATAATAAAATAAAAACCAATTAAATGTATTTTTTATGTTCCTCTCTCTATATATATAAGCTTTATATTAATCCTTTTACATTTTATTTTTACATTACATTTACATTTTAACAAATAAAAAAATCTCGTATATCCCCACAAACATTTCGTATCACATAATATTTAGTCTATTGATTTTCAGCTAGACAATTTTTGAACTTGGCGATACCACAATTTTATCATCTGAAATATGTAATTTTTATCGCGGACGTAGGACGAGTCCCTACGTTGCAGAATGGTACTCGTATACAAAGTTTTTATATAAGATCTTATAAGGTCTTATAATCACTAAAACATCTACACCTCATATTGCATTTATTATTCCTTTAGGAAATCAGATTTTACATCCATCAATACAAATTACAATTCATTATTACTATATTTGAATTTAATTTCATGGACATAATCAATTAGAATAATTACTGTGTATTTGGTAATCACAATTGAAAATGCATAAAATTATAGATTGACAAAGGAATAATTTATCAATCCAATTTTAATAATCCATGTTCGTTTTCTTTTAGACCATCTAAAGATTGATTGTGGGGTTATTTAATATTGCGCATATTACAAAAATGCAAATACGAATAATATAAAATCTGTATATAAACACGAAATACATGCACAGTAAATAATACAATTTTCACTAATAGTACGTAAATTTTTGCTTGATATTCATATACATGCAAAGTGTAAATAATGTTTGTTATTTGTTGATTTATACAACAATTTCTATAGCTATTTTTTTCAATGTGATTCTGCTTAAATGAATAAAGTCACCGAAAATGTATTCGCTTAATAATATACCCCTCTAAGATCTTCAATCATCTATAGATAAAAGAAGTCGAAATATTTTTCTATTGAATCTAATTATTAACTACTATTATTAGCTAATTTTACAATCATAATTTTCCGCGTTGAAACGGTTTGTCCCCAAAAAATGAATTAATAAATGTGGTTCTTTTTACGTTTTCCACTTTTGAACGAGGATTCCAAATTAAATTGAAATCAAAATAATTCCATTTCGATAATTAACCCTTTTCATGTCTATAATAAACATTTAATTAATATTTATGAATTTACTTAACCGCACACGAGTATTAAATACAATCTTCCAATGAAAAAAATAAATGTGAAGAAAAAAAATAATAATAATCTCTATATTTATATTTAAAAAAAATAGTACAAATAGAAAATATCCTTCTTATTGTTAATAAATTGACCACAAATATAAATAAAAAATAGGTTTCATTTTTATATAATACAAAGAAAGGAAGAAAAAAAAGCTGAACAACCAAAGAGTAAATATTTTTTCCCTACATTCATTTTTTATTGTCCTTTCTTTTGTTATATATCTACTCTATATATATATAATTTGCGTAAAAAATAAATAACCACACAAGGTATGCTATATACGAGATATACAAATAAAATAAATGTACACAACTTGATTTTAACTATTTTATATATTCAGCATTTTCCATTTTTAATGTATTGTTTTGTCCTCTATGTGTATAAATTTTAATGAACAATTTGTTAAAGAATGTATAGTTTTATTTTTGTATAATAATTTTGTTTAACCAAAAACAGTTCAAAAAAATGTTAAATAGAGTCATAAAACACTTGAATGTTGGTCATATTTTGGTATAATTACAGAAATAATAAAGAAAAACAAACCAAAATACAAATAACCCTTTTTTTTTTGTTTGGTTGGTTTCGTTTGTTGCACCAAATATTTGTATAATTATCATGTTTTTTTTTGTTTAAATTTACATGCTTTATTTATTAAATAGGAAATTTTAACTAAAAAAAAGGACATTTTATTTATATTTCAACCTTTTATCAACTGAATTTTTTCTTGTCGATAAAGACCGATATATGAATAAATTTTTAGCAATATTTTATAATATCTTAAGAGTTTGATTTATATTATTTCAGTATTTAAAGTGAATATCTACCGAAAAATTTATGTGACAGTTATTAAAGTGATGTAAGGAGAATTAAAGTTTAATTTTCATGATGTAATTTGTAATTTTGGGAGATTGAATAACGACGATATTTACCACCAAATGAAATGAAAATCTCGCAAAATTCAAATATACAATAAAATTATCCGTTGTGTCATTAGAGATAAATCCATAACGACGATGTTTTTCATCAGATTGGATCAGTTTTCGTCGAAATTTTCTTTTCAAACTCTATATCTGTTATTATTTTATTGTTATAAAAATACATAAAAATATCTTTCTAATAAATTATTAAATTTTTCTTTTTGAATTTTACGATTTTATTACAATTTTTTGCAATGATTTTCTGAAAAAAATCTCATACAATACATTATTTTAATCCATTATATGGAGTATAAATATTCAAATCAGTATCAGTTGCCTTTCAGATCCGCGTTTACATCGGTTACAAAATTCCAACTATTTTCCAATATGCGGTTATATGCTCATGTATGTGATAATATTAAAATCGATTAACTTTTTAGGTTGTGATTAAAAATTCAATGATGCAAAATTTTCTTCAGTTATATAAATATATTACATATACGTTGTGTTACATATCGACATTATATTAAACGTTGTATATGCGTTACATACAATTAAATTCTATTTAAAATATCATTAAATTAAAGCCGATTTTCGAAAATTTGTATACCTATTTCTAATAGATAGATATAGACGAGAGTATAAGTACAAAAATCTATCTGTGTGTGTAGATGTATAATAAAGAGCATTTATATAATATTTATAAGTTCATGTAAAAAACTTGGAGTATATGAAAATTCCATTAAATGAAATGGAAATAATGAATGGTGTATATGTATTATAGGAAAAACATTTTATATTAATGTAGTTAAAAATAAAAAGGATATATACGACGATTATTACGATTCCAGTGTAAAAGTGTAAAAGTTTTAATATATACATTTAGTTTAAAATCTGTATCTGTATATATTGATATCAATAGGTGTAATTCCTATATATTTTGAACACCTCTATATGAATATATATATATTGTAATGCAATGACACCAATATAGGAAAATTTAAATAGTTATTTAAGAGGATTATTCCGTAATTAAGTATCTATATATAATAGTTTGTATAATCATTTGTATAATAAAAAAGAGGATACAAAATTAGGGTTATTTCTATATATAATTGTTGCAGTTCATGTAATATTTGAATATTTCGATTTTAATTATACTAACTATATATAGAAAGTAATGCAACTGTTACTAAACATTTACTAAAATTTGCGTAATATTTTTTTATTTTTTATATCATTATTAAGAAATTTTGATTTTTTATTGTTTGTGATTCAAAAATCATTTATAATAAACTATTCATTTGAAATATTAGAAAATTTATTTCAAAATATCCACGATAATAGAAGAAATTACCCTTTTATTTCATTGTATATACCAATTATTTTATCATTTATTTAGATAGTAAACATTTCTGTTGTTAAAATTATATTTATATACAATTTTATATAACTTAACAAAATTATTATACAACTTAACATATTACATTTACATGTAATGTATCTTGTATTATTTTCCATTTATTTATTCCAAAAAAGGTTGGGTTCATGTAAAATACATTAATTTACAAAAAAATAAAAACATATTATTCAAAAGTCATAAACTATATATATAAATTATATATGTAAATCTTATTTTATCCTGAATATTGCCGCACGACTTTATACGATATTAAACATAAAAGGATTATGTTATATTATTATTATTGTATATGTTTTAATAAATTTTCTCAAATATTATAATATTTTATGTACTTATTTTGGTATTTTTATAGTACATATATAGTTCAAAGTTTTTTTTTATTATGTCATTTACTATAGTAAAATCCCTATGTTTAGTGCATGTTTATTTTATCACTTTTATTATCTTACATTTTACAAAATCGTACTGTGTAGTTTTTTTTGTAATTATTTAGTTATCTGTACGAAGAGTATTTCAATTGATTTTCTTTCTCGGGAAACTTTAAAATAAAGTTCTGATTATATTCCTCTACCTCAAAAATTTTTGTTTAAAATTAAACGTTATTTTCTGTGATGTAGACAAGATAAGACACAATCTATATACATATAACAGGCACCAATCTGGGTGGACTGTGGAGGAGGGTGGTTAATTGAAACAAATGATTCATTTCTATTAATAAATAATATAATAATATTTCAATATTTTTCATTTTATTATTCAATAAAATCATATCTGGCAATATGCCATATTACGTATAAGATTATTATTATTATTGTCATGTTATTATATGCAAAAAGGTTAAATTCAATGAAATTAATTTTGTATATATAGAGGAATATAAGAAAAAGAATAGCTCTATATATATATAATATATCAATTGATATATATTCATTTTTATATTGAATATATTAAAATAGTAATTATTCGCGGAAAATATTTAATTTTATATAAAGTTTTTCAATTTATTTACCTATCTTTATACTTATACATATATACATTATATAATTCATGCTCTGATGATTTGCATGCATTCACTGCGAGGTATTATATATTAAAAGAAAATTCATTGTGTATTATTCGTATTATATATATAATGTTATGTCATAAAATATGAATTATGCATTTTTCTCTATGTGAAAATATCTTATTCATCGAAGAAATAAAGTCAAAAATCTATTCGCATATATAATTGAAATACGAATTTATAGGTTAAATAGTGTTTTGTTAGTGATTGAATAAAAATAATTGATTGTCCCATAGAGATTTACGATCGTTGAAAACTTTATTGAAAACTGTTTTAAATTTATCTAATTACATATTAATAATAGTTTATTAACTTTTGATTAATAAAATGTTATCAGAATCTTAAATAGTATATCCAATAGAATATTTGTTTATCGATTACTGTACACTTAAATAACGTTGGAGCTCATTGGAATAATCCATCCATATTTCAGTAATTATGAAAATATCTGTTATTATGTAAGATTATCTACATAATTTATATATGCATAGAAAAATCTGTATAAAATATCAATGTATAATATACTTTTTACAGACAGATAATATCTTGCATCATTGAATGATATAGTATATAGAATAAAATTTTATAATTGATTTATGTATTGAATCAACAAATGAATGATAGAAATAATAGATTATTCTATACTATATAATATACCTATATATTGAATTGTAAAATATAAATGCATATTATTTGTTAGCATAACCGCACATACATATCCATTCATATATATAAATATAGAATGGCATTATGTGGTTTTGCTTGTAAATATATTATAGATATAGAAAAATTACATAGTGATTCAATCTATTAAACGATATATAATCAAGCTATCAATAAATGATGTTTAATTTAAAACATATTCTTCTATTTTATTGACCACTGTGGAGAGAATATATTCTCTCCACAGTGGTCAATAAAATTTTCATCATTAAAAGTTATTATATATTTATAAGCAATGTATATAATTTAAAAATCGATTTTCCGAAATTTTTCGTGTTTATAAACTCTCTTTTAGGTGAAAATTTCTCAATAAGAATATTCGATATATTAAAGACATTTACATTTCCCATAACGAGTTAACGGATCTAAACAAGTAGATCGTCCATACATTGTTATATTCTATAAGAATCAAATAATACTATGGATAGAGTTTCAAAACAACATCAAACATCAAATACAATAGTTTCAAAAGAATAACATAATGAAAAATCCAATATTTTAATGTAAAATCTTTATTGTTATTCAGACCTTCCATAACTCTTCAAAAGCCAAATTTTGGTTTCCTAATTTTGTAACTTTTCCGATAAAAAATTGAAATTAACACAAATTAGATATAATTTTTTTGTAAAATTGAAACGAGGCATTCGCACTTAACCAAATCACGTTGTATATATTATTCAGATGAAAGAAAAAAAACCACATATATTACACACCTAAACCTATATGAATATACATTCATTACATAATATATATTGAATGCATGTAAAATCTGTATTAAAGCTTTTTTTTAGAATTAGAACAGGATTCAGTTTTATCTATATATATATATATACGAATATATTTGGTTTTAAATAGATATATTTTGAATGCCCAATAATGTTTTGTGATACACAAATATATTTATTTTTATTTTTTATAAAAGGAAAACTAATTAAAAATAATTCAGAGATATAAGCATATATTTTGTGGATCGTATATGTACCGCATTATCTGCAGGAATATCAAATGGTTTTGCTTTTTATTTGCCAAAAATTTTACACTGATTCTTGTGAAGCATAAATAGTTTTCTACCTAAAAAGAAATAAATAGGCGAATGCCAGAGTATCGAAATTTAAAGAATTTAATGTATATACATTTTCTTCCGTCACCGCCATAAGAAAATCCTTGAAAAACCTTATCAAGATCTGAGTTATATCTGATACATTTTCAGCATAATTCAATAAGCGTTAGAATAAATTTCAATAATAAATTTCGTTTTATAATTTGATTAAAAAATTTGAGTCCACGACCTCCTAATTTTGTTAGAATTTGGCAATTTGGATATTTTATCAACCACACCACCATAGCGATTCTCTATATATATTTAAATATATATAAATAATTATTATAAAAATTGAAATCTATGAAAGGATATATTTAAACATATATACATATATTTGTCAAACGATTAAAATATTTACCTATACAGACACTAGACAGATATAATAACACTTCACCTAAACAATTGATAAATAAAAATCATATTTATCATTTCATTTTATTTTCTCGCGATTGCATTTAAATATATATAAATAACATATACATTTTTCTTTTGATGATTTGAAAACTTCAAAAAATATACCATATGATGTTGTACCTCGAAATATAATAAAAATACCTATACCTATATTTTATGCATATTTCGAATTTAACCTATAATATTTTGCACGCTAACTTTTATTCTTTTTTATATTGTATATACACAATTTACTGGATATTTGCCAAGTTATACATGAGAGTATATAAAGCCTATATATATGTTCTTCTTTTGGGTATATCTGATATCTATAACTTTCCATATATGTATAAATATACACATATCTCTAATGCTTTAAGCCTGGGAATTTATTTTATTTTGTTTCACTCTCCTATATGCATTTATATATATATATATATAAGTACATTTATTTACCATCCATAGCATATGTTTCTTTTTCCCTGATATATATATTTACATGTAACCCAAAAAATAAATGCTAAATACGGCAAGTGCTATAAATATATTATATATATACAAATGTATAGACGTAATGTGAATAAAATTTAAAAATTTTATTTTAGTGAGATGTTATATATATAAAAACAGAAAAAACATTAACAATTTTCACTCAGAAAATAAAAGATTATGTTCATTTTATATATAAATGTAAAAAGTTATATACTATATATGCTATAATACATAATATTCAGAAACAGCCTATATATTCAATTGCACAATTTCTTCCATATATCCATATATCTTCCATATATCCATATTGTATTTATATAAATACATATATATATATATATATATGATATGTATTACCATATTACATATATATGAAATTGAATCAGTTAAATATTTAAAATTCTATATATATAATACGATCAAAATATTGCATTATACAGTTTTGTTTGATATTCCATAGGGATATATGATGTTTTTATATAAATTCGTTTGCGAAATTCACAGTAAATATCGCAACTATATATGTTTTTTTGTTTCTAATACATATTTATATTTTAGTTATTATAAATATAATCGTATAAATAAAACATTCATCTTTATATTTTCCTTTCACGAATTTTATCGTCAAAAAACCATACTAAAAATATGAATTATTCATTCAAAAATGCAAATGTATGTTATATGTAGTTACTAAACTTTGTGACCAAAAATTCAGCACTCGTGATGTCGTCTATTGTTCCTACAATTCGTAGTGTAATCTCGCATCCCGCAATTTTCCCATAGACAAGCTGCTCTCCCAAAGGTTGTCTTTTGATGGAAACTTTTTCTTCATATCTTTTTCACAAATCCTCACATTTCCAAAAATGTTGTATCAAAAGTATTCCAAAAATTGCAGCCATACTCTTTCTTAGTGATTGTATCGGTTTCAGTTCAATTTATGTTGTTTTTTTACAATTCAGAAATTAAAAACAAAGGTACTTTATTCCTATGCGATATTATAATATAGTACAATTCCATTTGAACAACATTTCATTGAGGAATTTAGTACACGCTCCAAATCAAATTAGAAAAGATATAACTCGATCTGAAATACAGAAAAATTCATGATTGCCATATTCAAACACTTTTAAATATCATAATTTGGGTGTCATATCAAATATATGTATCACAAAGTAAATAACCAAGAGTTATTTTTAATTATAATTAATAAATATTTATCGATACAAATTCAAATAAATGTATCTTCAAATGGAAAAATAAAATCGTATAATATATACATATATACAAATAAGATAAATGAAAAACTATTATTATAATATGTATAATATATGCAAACAATAAATGAATATCATCGTATATTCATTTAGAGCCATAAATCTATTTGTGGTGCGAGCAAAGAAAACTATATTTTTTTGTTTTGTGAGCAAAACGTACACGATGATGATTTTGTTGGCGGAAAGCCAGAAACCACGATTCATTTCAATTCATTATTATTAATATAAATAAATATATGTATATATGTACGGTATGCGATCAAGCATCAAAAATTAACTATATAGTGGATATACAACCAAAAAAAAAAATGAATGTTCTTTTTTTCTATAACATTATTATATAGGCTTATATATATCAATAAACATCCCTCATCAACAAAGATGTATCTATATGTATATATATACAATATCCATACTTTAGATATATATCTTTATCTATATATATAGTTAATGATAACTAAATAAATGTTTAATAATTTTATGTTATATGATATATTTTGTACAACTTGCCTATATGATGTTATAAACTTTATGTTGCCAAAAACATTTTTTTTATTTTACATTAATGTATATATATATAATATGATTATGGGAAAATAATTGAATATAGTGAAAGTTGTAGCAGATAAAATAATATACTTATATCTTAAGGAAAATAAATAAATTTTTGGCAACCCATCGGTGTTTAAAGTTGGTATGCTTCGTCATTTGTATATATATATATATATATCATGATATTTCATTATCAATTTAAACCATTTAATAATCTGATAATTTTTATGTTTTATTTAATTGTGTATTTTTTTATTATTTAATTTTCTGTGTATTAATTAAATTTCTATTATGATTTTTCACCTGTTGTTTTCTTACATTTTCCTATAAATATATTACAGTATATTTTATTTTTGTATGGACACCCCATAATATTATTTTAAATTCGAAAAATTCAGCTTATTTTACTTAAGATTCATTCTTAAAAACAATACCATTTTTTGGAAATTTCACCCTTAAAAATTGAATTGAATTAGTGGTTGATTTTGACCAATTATAGGTAAAAAATGAATTTTTTGTTATGTAAGGGGTATAGTAAAAATGCCATAACTTGGAAATTAATTTTTTTATTTGCAACCTAAATATGTGATTATGGGAAAATTGATTAAATATTTTCTCACTTTATATAGTTATTGAATATTATTATTTTTCTATATGCATATATTCTCTTATATGTAGAATATAAATTCAATTTCATCCATCAATGTATTTAATTAAATTTATTATTATGTAATTTTAATTATTGTCTCCACAAATATTTTCTATATACAATATATATGGTATATATGTTCATATACATAGAAATTACATTACATATAATATTAATTAAAACACGATTATATACACAAATGGATTTAATTCATTGTCAAATATTCATATGCATAGTAAAATTATGTTTTATATAATATATATATATATTCATATAGACGCATAATATTATATAATGTAAAACCACCTGCTTTTAATAACATTAAAGGCTGCTTAGGGGCTTTTAACATAAAATATATAATGTATATGCATTTATCACATTATTATTTTGTAATTATACAATAAGACAACATTTGACAGAGTAACTATATACCATAAATCAGCTGTGATATATATATATATATTTAATAATAGTTAATTAATCCAAATATTATTGGTAAATATTTTAATAATGTAGAATATTTAATAAACGATGATTTTACAGCATCTGTATTTTATATGTAATCATTAGTTTTTAATTAAGTTTTAATCAGATTTTAAATGAATGTTGAGTGCGTTTGTCCAATACTGTAAATTGTATATATAATTTGGATTTATATTTACATATATATTATTTAGTATTTGCAACAATTGTCATGGTTATTAATATATATGTATTTATAAGAAGCGATCTATATATCTATAAGGATATATACATTTTGAAATATGAAACTATATACATATATATATAATAAACTGTAAATACTAATTATATATAGAGTTTATGTGTGCACTTAACTCCTGTATTACATTATAATAATTATATTATTAGCTTATAAAGATGAATAATATAGCAACTATATATACATATATATATATATATATATATATATATATATACTATAGCATATAAATAATGGATATATTTTCGGTATTATGAAATTGATAAATGAAATGTAATTAATATAAACAATTGGATTTCCCTTTGAGATATTTATTCTATTGTATATATTAATGTATAGTTTATAAACATGTCTTTTATATTATTATATGTTTTGTGGTTTTGATGAATTACATGATTATGTAATGCTATATACCAAAAGAATAAAATAAAAAAGTATAAGCTTTATATATGATCACATGGTTTAGTACCATAGAAATTTTAATCACGTTTTTATAAAATATTATTTATATTTTTAAAGCCGGCTTAAACTCTAACCATTTTTATTCAGAAATTTCAATCATTTCCTCTTTCCGATGAATTCAATCCCCAAAATATTTTCATTTTATCTATCATTTATTATTTATAATGAGCACGTGTCAGGGAAGGGAATTTTATCATTAAATGTCTTTTAGAATCATCTTTAAATTTGACTGCATTCAAAACAGATTCGCATTCATTTAGTTCACAAGAATATATTTTATTATTTCCTTAAAAATTCTCATATGGGTTTTCATATCAAGAATAAAGAATAAATAAAAAAGAATAAAGAATTTTGATGATTTATCATATTGATTTATTGATGTTATTTCAGGCAAAACATCACGATGTTTTGTATGTGTATAGTTCATTGTAATATGAAATAAAAATCTTATAAATTCTATCTGAATAGAATTTTTTATAAATTAACCGATGAAAAGCAGGTAAAATAATTTTGTTTATTGAATTTTAAGATAGGTTTACGATAAGTATATAACAAATAATTAATTCATTCAATACTTATTTGGTAAGATTTGAAATCATTATTTATCTTTCCGTACACAGATCATGTTAAAATTTACTAGAACTAACAAAAATTTTATCTGAAATTCAAAAAAATGTCCTCCCCGGCGGGGAATCGAACCCCGGTCTCCCGCGTGACAGGCGGGGATACTTACCACTATACTACCGAGGACTTATTTCAATTACGTCGAACTATTGTAGAAGAACGTCTTTCAAAGAATAATACCGATCCCTAATTGCAAAAAAAAAAAATCAATCATATATTAAAAATATAAGTTTAATAGTAAATAACCTATTTAATATTTAATTTTAATAAATTTATATTATTGTATCATTTCTATAATTATATGTATTATTATATGGAATATATCAAAAATCATACGCGAAATCGATTATACTTTTAATTAATTAAATGTTTACAGAAAGATCAATTTAATAAATAAAAAAAAAAGAACTGAAATTAAAATGAAACTATTTTGTCATCTAATTACTTTTTATAATAAAATGTAGAGCTATAAAGTAAAAAAAATGTATGAGTTTAAGCCAAAATTAAAAAAAATATCCTCCCCGGCGGGGAATCGAACCCCGGTCTCCCGCGTGACAGGCGGGGATACTTACCACTATACTACCGAGGACTTATACAAACCTGTTGTTAATGTTTAAGTATTTGTATTTACAATTTTTTAAATTAATATATAAAATTTTATCATCAAAAACATTTCACACATACGTATATATTTACATATTTCTCTTGTTTATAAATATACGTAAACCAATTTAATTTAATTTTTTTTTTCTGTTATATAGAAGCAATAAGCAATAGAATAATATACAATAATCTGTATAGATTGAGATTTGACATTGTGTGTATATGAAAATATATAAAACATACAATAGAAAAAAAGTAATGTGTGTGTTAACCAACATCAACAAATGTAGATAAATAAATTTAATTTAAAAATATCTATAAATATAAATGTACAATAACAATAATCATTTCTGTTCAGGTTTATCACAAACAAAAATATGTTATTTTATTATATGTTTCTTGTTTATATTTAGTCAGTCGTCTTTTAAATAAATTGGAATGCTTGAGATTGTGTATTTATTTTTTTCTTTACATCAATTCATTCACATATATATATTGCATTTTGTCTATACCTGATTTTTTTGTGATATACTTTTTTTTTAATTTTAATTTATTTCTTATCATTTAGAATTTATTTATTACTCCTAAATATCCATTGAATTTCAGTTATTGATTTTGAACTCATCATCATCTTTTCTTATCGCCAAGGGAAGTTATCCGCCCATATTCATTTAAAAATTGAATTTCTATTTGTTGTATTTCTTAAAAATCATCATCAATCAATTTTTGAAACAAATATTTGGGAAATTTTACATCATTTATTGAATTAAATTCCATTAATAGAATTCTTTTGAAATCTTCAGAACCTTTTCTTATTACCATGCAAAATTTTTCTGCAAAATTTCAGCTTAACATCAATTCGCAAAATTAAAAAAATCATTAATCCATTTTTCTAAAAAAAATCTCTTTATTATATATTAATTGTAAAATAATCACACCAATAAAAAAACATTACCTGCTATGGCAAATTCAATTCAAATACCACTCATGTATATTAAATTTAAAAAAAAAAACGATTTTACGTACAACCTTTTATAATTTACATTTAAATTGAAAACACGTCTTATATATAAGTAAATTTAATGAATGCATTTATATAAAATGCGCTTTTTGTTCAAAAAATCCATATGTTAATGATCATTATTAAGTTTTATATATGGGGTTATATATAATAAAGGTCTATTTATATGTGATTATGCATCAATGAACGCATAATATTATTCATTATTTTCATATATAATACAAGCAAAATGTAATGTAATGCAATGTTCTTATATATATGCGTTGAACTACATGCGACTCTATTCATATTTATTATGTAAATATTACAAAATCTACCATATTATCAATATAATGCTGTACTGTGCAATTTCTATAATAATAATGATAATATAAAAATAAAACTTTGATAATGAAATTTTAGAAGAACTGTATATAATTTAATTCAATATAATTCTATATTCTATATGATGAGAATTAATCATTTAATTTAAGCAAAATTCATATGATTCTTTTTAAAAAAAAAAAACTCTTAATCTTTCCATCAAATATATGTTTGTTCTTCGCTGTATTTATTCATTCTTTTTAAAAACAAAATTATGTTCAATAAATTAGAAAATCAGCATTCACTTATAATTAACGACGATTATTACATACCATAAAGAAATATCGATAAATATCTATATAGTAAAAGATTCTTATTGTAGAACTTTTACTGTTTGATTTACATATTAACATATCCTTTCATATGTAAATGAATGTTATATGAGTTGCAAAAAAAAAAAATAATAAATTCTATATACACTTATATGGAATAACTGAAGTGTTTCGTTTGTCGTTTAAATTTCCTCGTTTTTTTTCCTTTTTATTAGGCTTTTCAACTTCATATAATATGCAACCACATATATATTCTATATATAGCATATAAATTAAATTTACAAAATCAAACAATACAATGCGAACACATATAATATTTTTCATAAACATATATCAAATTCATTTTTCTATTCATTATTTTATTATAGTGTTTTTTTGTTTCCTTTCATTTATTCTAATGAAAACCAAAACCAAAAACCATAGAAAATATTGCAAAATGTGTATTGGTACGGAGTTGAGTTTAGAAATTTATCGAATCCTCAATTTATTTTTTGATCTGAAATATATTCCTGAAGTAATTAGTAAAAAGGTTCATTACATTCTATTATCCATTACATTTTTTTTATATTCTATTCATACACCTGAAAATCCAATAAAATAATGTATAACCGAAAAATATCTCTATAACTTTTCAACGATTTATTGGATCTCGGTGAATGTGTAGAATATAATATAAAGTAACATTTTAATAATTCTTAATAATATGCTATGGATATTTTTGATAATTTGCTATGTAGGAATTCTGTATAGTTTTCCTAGGATATTCTGGGCAATTTTCAATTGGAAATTCTGTATAATTTTCGATTGGAAATTCTGTACAATTTTGAATTGAAAATTCTGTATAATTTGCCGAGGGAATGCTTTTTCTGTATAATTTTTATAATATGAGATGTAATCTTATATATATCTTTTGCCCTGCCATATATCCTGCGACACAAATCAAAATAATATACCATCAGTCAGTCAATTTTATTAAAATGTTTTATATCCACAAAATAACAAAAATTTTACAATATTGTATAATATAATTAAATATTTGTTATAGCATGCTGAAAGATAAAATAAACACTCAATCCTATATTTTATATGTACAAATATATATATATATAATCATCAAAATACAAAAAGAAATAAAAAAAAGGCCAAACATTTTACGGTCACTCAAAGGATTCGCTATATTACATATATATAAAGTATATATATACAAAATCCTTATTTATATATAATTAAATATGGTTTTTGAAATCCATTATCATGACAAAATGTTGTCTTTTAAAATATTTTTGTTGTTTTTAACTATTCCTATATATATACATTATATTTATAACATATTATTATTTTGTATTTTTATTGTATGTGGCAATTTGCCAAATATACCCCAAAATTTTCTATATATACACTGAAAATATAATAAATTTTCTATGCATATAATTTGAAATATATAGATTTTTACAGTAATGAACAGAATTATTCTGACGGTGATTGGTATGTCTTAATCTGTTAGATATAATGCATATTTTTTATTTGTAATTATTTAACAATCAACTCCTGATTGATTTCGTCCTCGTATAAACTTTCTTATTAATTTCGCACATATAAATCAATTATAATAATATATTTTTTGAATAAAATTCAAATGCTTTTTAAAGAATTCAGAAAAATATCTATATATGGCATTCCTTTAGGAATGATACTGTAACCATATAATATTTGTATAACAATAAAAGGTTGTGTGAATTTATAAACTATTCCATTTTATATATGAATGAATGCTTATTTTCTATTATATTATAAAATTTTACCAAGTTCAAATATATATTTATTATATGAAAGGTGTCCGGTGACAATAGATTAGTATATATAATAGAGCTCTGCTCTGTCATTTTGACAAATTAATTTGAAATCATATACTATTATTACATATATTATTGAATTAATACATATACTTTAAAGTACGTTTTATGGATGTTTTTCTATTTATTTATTATCAATTGTCATGTTTGTGTTCTTTGCTGCCCAAATAGAAAGAACATTGCGAATACTCTAATTTTTATATGAAATGAAAACAATCAATATAATTTGTATATACAGAATGAGTATACTCTAAAGAATATGATGATGATTATTATATAGAATTTTCATGGATACATTGTTGGTCAAGTATCCATAACGGAAAAGACTATCTGTATAACTAAGAATAATAATAATATATACAAAACAGAACAAAAATGAATAACCAAAATGTATCCTAATATATCCGGTATATATTTATAATATATATGTCGGATGGATATTTATTTCGTATATATTATATATGTGAGGTTGATAGTTTGTTTGTTTGTCTTTTTGTTTTTTTTTATAAAAAAATAACAATATACAATTGCGTATAAAATAAGGATATTTATTTATTTGTTTTTACTGTATTTTGTTGGGTATATATTATTTAAAATTTGACCTAATGTGTATTCATTATTTCAAAATACTTTTATCTATAAATTATATATATATATATATATTTTTTATTGTTATTAGTCGCATTTGAATACGAATGTGTTATAGGGCTATTTAAAATCCAAGTGGAATTAATTTTTTTTCCTTTTGAATAATTATACTAAATTCAATTATTGTTATACTATAGCATACATATTTTATAGTATATTTACAAAAATATTCCCTCTCAAATTTTACAATGTCCTTTTTACATATGATTTTTACATTTATGGTAGATGTTTATTATTAAAAATTTGTTTAACAAACCTTTTTTTTTAATACGAGAAATTTTGTTTTCTAAATGAAATTCTATATAAATGTTGTAACTTAAATTCTCTGTAACTTAAAATCTGAAGGAAATTTTATGTATAACATTATTCAAAAAAATATGTGTATTATTTTGTACTTAAACAGATTGTGGAGAATTTTCTGAGGATAACATATTCTATCCAACGGAGGTCTATTATGGAAAAGAATTTCAATACAATCTTTTATCGTAAAAATACATTTCCTATAAACGTTAATAAATATTAGATGGATTAACTAATACTATATATAAATCTATATTTTTTGTTATACGTTTCTGTTTTTGAATCATTTAAAACAGGAAAATTCTCGGAAAATGATGATTGATTTTTCCTAATTATATATGAATATCCATCGAAAAATACAGTTTTCACTATTTTTTACTTTAACTTTTAAGGAAGATGTATAAGGAACAAGAATTTTACCCATAAACCATTTATATAGGCTGCCCTTAAAGTATAATCTGACACAATTAGTTAGTTTATTGATAATACATTTATTTTTGTAATATTTCGTCTTAAACAAATTTGTTTCAATACATTTTAGATATATACATACTTCTGTTAACATTTTATTTATTCAAATATTATTAATTAAACTTACCTTTTGGTCAATTTTTTTTTTGGTTTATTGGTTAATTTCAGAAGTTTATTAATGGTTGCGTGCCTCATAAAGGAACCGTAATTAGAATATTGAAATGGCAAGATGTTATAATATTATAGCAAGATATTTGCGTTATCTTAAATATATCAATAGAGATTAATACAATTTAACACATTGAGTTGCATATATTTACTTAAAATGCAATTCTAATTTGTATATATCCATCCATATCCATATGTTATTGAAAATAAAACTAATCAGTTAGATTTTAGAATGTTTCCATCGATTTTATTGATTAAACTATATATATATTGTTGTTATATATATTGTTGTTGTTATTATATATTCACATCAATTTGATTCCTTTACCATAAATTTCATGATAAACGAAAGAAAATGTATCTTTATATTGTCTTCATTGTCTTCATTATATTGTATTCTTTATTTTCTAAATTCATTTTATTATATATAAAACTCATAGAGATATAAAATCTTCATATATGATCTATTTTTATATATACACATTACACAACGTATATATACTATGTTGTATATTTCAATATTTGTTTTGAACATATAAAATATATATATAGAATTATTCTTCAACTTTACATATATGCAAAGAGTTTTCCTCTTAAAAGCACACAAAACATTATTATGTATATCTATCTATTTGACATGCGACTGTATATGCGTTAATAAAATATATATGTTTGTAGACTTTTGGTGTAAAATGTATTACCATAAGTACCAATCAAAAATTCTCGATAACGATTCTCTTGAATCCCATAAGCTTAAATCACGAATTGTTTACCTCTAATTTCTAGATATTGAAAACCTCTAGAATATTTGATAGTTAATCAAATATAAATAAATAAAAATCTATAGTTTTTATTCACTTTATATATAATTGTTCGGGCTTTACTTATTCAAGCAAACTATATATTTTGCAAAAGATCACACATTAGATCACGTTCTGCAATCAATAGTTTTAGCAAATCTGGCGTATACAAAATCTTCTTAACTTACAAAAAAAAAATAAACAATATTTCTTCATACAAAAACATAAATCATTTAATTAAAGTATTAAAATTTAAAAAAAATTAATTATTAAAAAAAAGTATTAAAAAAATATACAACTCTGTGGTGTAAATGTTAAAAATGCCAACCTAAAATTCTAACGAAATTTTGGGGTCGTGGGTTCGAATCCTACTGAATGCATAAAATATGTTTTGTGTTTTCGGTTATTTTTCGTATCTGAATTTTAACACAGAGTTGAATATTCCGCTTGCGGTTGGTCGTACGGCTAATTACCGACACCGTAAAAGCCACAAATTAAGTAACTAATAACAGAAGGCTGTTGTTGGACGCTAAAACCAGATTGTTGGTTGTATAGCGAAAAATTTATTTTTTTTATTTTTATTAAAATTTTGCAGAATCTTCATATCTCGGAGTATTAAAAGCCTAATTCTAAAAAAATTCATTGAAACATTTATTAAAAAAATTTGAATCATCATAGAATATAATCACACGGTACCTTTTATTGGTACCTCCCGTCTATTTATATATATATATATATATAAATAATATGAAAATTTGTAATAAAAATATTTAAATTGATGCTGTGAATGACTTGATAAAAGAAGCCAAATAAATAAACTTTAACTATATAGATATGCGAAAATATATACATAAACTGTTATGTAATTTATTTGTTCATATTATATTCATTCAAGAGCTTTTAAATGTAAATTTAAATTCAAATTATTCAAATTTTGCAATGTTTTATTTCTTGTGTATTTCGTTATCTAGATATATAAATATATATATATTTTATTATTGTGTATTTTACGTATATATATATATAAGATAAAAAAAATATATTTATACAAATATATAAACATTTTCTTTTGTTTAATATGATTTTTCTTTTCTATCTGCGTATGTATATTTATATAGAGAAAATTCTATATATCGTTGATGTTATTTGTATATATTTTGTATATATGCAAATGCATTTGTTTATTTTTTTGTTTATTATGAGATAAATATAATATAATATTATCTTTCACAACATATTATAATATTTATTTTTATTTTATTTGCATATATAAGAATGTTTTTTAATATATTTACTCAGAATGATTGAATATTTCTATAGACAGAAGCCACAGTCCATGTCATTTTTCTATCATAAATGTTAATCAAAATATAAAGAATATAATTTTTTATAGTCTCTTTCAGTACGGAATTTAATGTTTAATAATTTCATAATAATGTCTTTCTTTTTTTTAAATAATTTGGAATTGAAATGTTATATGGGAATAGTAATTTACAATAAAAAAAAATAATAAACATATTTTATAATAACCAAATTTATTACCTGTTATATATAAATCAAAAAATAATTTCCCCATTACCCATAATATAACAATTGTATAATATTTGACAAAATAATATATAATAAAATAAAATTCACTTCAGTTTCTATTTTTCATCTTCATCAACTAACCAAATATCTGATGTACAATCACCGCCTGGATAACGTATTTCATGCGGAAGTGTTGGACCATACGGTTCATTACCAAAATCAACCAGAAAATTTTCATTTAATTTTATACCTCCATTAATTGTATCAACATCAATTTGTACCATATAACCCCCGTTTTTAACCATTTTTGGATAAAACTATAAAAATTCACGTAATATATATATATATATAACATATGATATAATCAATTTTTACAATTAAAAAAAAAAACACCCCCACATTTAACTCACTTGTTTATCCCATGGTGAAAATAAACTAGTTGATACATATAAACGTTTACCGTCCAAAGACAATTGTAACATTTGAGCACTACCTTCAAGTCGTTTACCTTTAAGAATAAACGGTTCTGGTTGTTTCTAAAATCATATTAATATATCGATAATATAAACATTAAAAATCATTTGCGTTTGAGATATGCATAATATTTATAATACAATAAAAATATACCTTAAGCTCTTTATCTTCGGTGACAACGATACCCGAATCTGAACAGACTAAACCACCGATAAACACTTGACCAACCAATTTTGGATGTGCCCGATCACTAATATCATATTGACGTACATCACCGTGAAACCAATTATTTAAATATAAATATTTATCGTCCAACGATATTAAAATATCAGCTATTAAACCATTTAATTCGGGTGTTCCCCAACCGGTTACCTTTTTCGCTGGTATATCAACAACTTTATCCACTACATACAATTCATCGGTTGGATTCTTTTTATAAAATCGATAAAGATTTGCATTGTACGCACAACCTACATAACCCTGATTTTCTCGTGGATTATGCAAAAAACGTACTTCCAACGGAGTAATCCCATCCTCGCCCAAATCAACAGTTTGGATAAGTTTCTGTTCACTCCATTTGAAAAAATTTAAACTTTGACCGTAATCCAATGGGCCACCCTCAACCGACGGTTTCGGATCAAAACCTTTTTTAAATACCTTTGGTGTACCCCATTCACTTGATACCATTATATCAAAATGCGGTTGATACCAATAATCATAGCCAAAGGCTGGTCGTTTGTCCCCCTTAACCCAGGTGCCCAAACAATTGAATTCCGGATCAAATACAATAAAATCACACTTTGCATTACCATCTTTATCGCCCATCGTCGATATCATAATATTACCATTGGCCAAACAATGACCGGTATGCGGTGCTGATACATTATTTTTTAATAATTCATTACCATCAATTTCCTATATATATAAGAAATATAGATATGAATTAAATAAGCTACATTATGCTCTATGTATTTTAATATATAAATTATAATTAACGACATATAGTGAACAAATTTAAATAGTTTTAAAAATACCTTAATAATTTCGGGAGCTCTTGGATTTTTACCAACATCCACGACATACACTCGATTTGAATTTAAACATGGTAAAATTAATTTATCACGTTTTGGTATTTGTTTTACATCTGTTTTACATATTTTATATATAATATGTGATTATTTAATGAATTATATTTGTTAATCAAGTATATATTTAACCATAATTTATTACCATTAGCATTCAATTTGTGACAACTTGAACAGGCATTCCATGCACTATGATGTAATTCATTACCCTGTCTGTTTGTGAATGTTCGATGAATAACCTAGAATTATGTATATATGGTAATTATTCCCGACCGAGTTGTATCTCAATCTAATATACACATACAAGTTTTTCATTTTTTTATGTTATATTTACCTGACAATACGTTGGACTATCAGGATCAACATCAATGGTTGATAGATAATCACCATGCGGTTCATCTAAATTCGGTTGAACATTAACAACATATAAAAGTGTTTCCTTTGGTCCATTTTTCATGGCATCTAATGGTGATGCATAGCCGGGTCCACAGCCTATATATAATACAAATAAGTACATATTAAATTATATATACAGATTATATTATCATAAAATATCACCAAATATGTCTCGTTAAAAAAATTTTCATTACTTGAGTAAATATAATTAAAAAGTTAATATACAAAACGTCTAACAGATGTTTATACACAATTCTGTTCATTGAAATTTTCCATTGTAATCTCATATATAGGAATTCAATCGAATGATCCTTTTCAAAGGACCTTCACTTAAAATCCTTAAAGGATTGTTTTTAAATCATCCTCATCTATCAATTCTTATCTTTGCATCTTTTCTTATTGATTTGGGAAACTTTACCATTGAAAATTTATGTGTTATGTGTTATCATAATTAAAAATTTCTTTAATCCAAAATCATATAGACAACTCTGCTGTACATCTATTTCTTATTTAAGAATCTCTTAATTCATGTAATTCATTCCATAAGGTGATAATTTTCTTATAATTTTAAATTTCATGATCATTTTAATTGGTTTTAATTTAATAAAATTTTCCTTTCTTTAAATATTATTTTATTTATTACATTAAATAACATAATAATCATCCATTTGATAAAATACACTTAATAAAGTATCATAATCAAATTTGACATTGAACTATAACAATACAGTAATGAATATAATATATATATTATAAATGAATGCATATTTATATAATTTTTTATACACACTGATTATTTGTTATCATTCACACATGTTAATATATATTATATTATAAAAGAGCTTAAAATTATAAATTATTATATATTGAAAATAACATTTTACCATCCAAAAAAAAAAACACGAATATATTTGATAATCAAATATTTATATTTATATATTCTCACAAGTATTTATTAAAAGTAATAGTATAATTAATGACGATATCTCATTACGATATATAAATTAAATTTGTTATTATTGATTCTAAATTAGTCGTATAACATTTTAGAAGTTTTGGTTCATAAAATTTGTTTATTAATACCGAGAATATATTATAATAAAGATAAAATAAATTCTAATCATCAATCATCATCATAATCATTAAACCAAACACAGTTTTATGTATATTATATATTTTAATATTCCTATAAGCAAGAAGAAATGATTTCAATTCGAGTGCCAAAATGAATATACAGTTGTTTTTGTATCCCATTATTATTATTATAATAATCTCTAGAATTTATATATGCTTGATACTTACATGTTTTCGGCATATTTACAATGATAAGTATAAATAATGCTTTTAATTTAAATGATTAAAAAATCTTAATCAAAATATATTTATTACAATTCACACTTTCACGAGTTATTCTATTCTATACTATAACAAATTTACTATATAAAGTTGTTATACTGCGGCGTATTCACCGCTGTGGTATTTAAATGAAGACTAAAAATTTTGTATTTCTTTTTTTTCGTAACAAATATATATTAAATAAAATAAAATTGTATTTATCAATCGTATATAGAAAATAAAATAAAAAATAAACCGGCTATTAAATGGTATAATATATATTCAAGTACAGGGTATTCAATATAAATTTACATTTATTTTTAAGTTTAAAATGTATAATTATAAAAAATAATGATTGGTGTTTGCAGTCTGTCTATACGGTTATGAATAAAGTACAATCGATAATTGAATATTCTATATGATCTGGTTAACAAGAAATGTATAATTGCATATAAATTTTGTAACCATGTCCACAAAGATTTATCGTTCATCACCGCCTTTTATAGATTGAATTTATGACCAGTCGTTTTCTATAAATCATAAATTTTTGTTTTGAATAATATATAAATTTTATATGTGTATTTATGTATAAAAACCATTAAAAAATTGTTTACTAATTTATATTCATATACTGATTTTTTTTATTTAAATATTCATATATTTTTTGTTTTCGTAATCTATAACAATATGTGAAGATAAAGTATATACTTTATACGCGGGGTCTGCATTTATTATTTGTATAATAAAATATACATATGTATTTGAATTAAAAGATATCTTGACTTATTTACTTCTTTTGATACTATATAATTGTTTTCTAAGCTCGCTGGTTTTATGAACCAAACTAAAAAAAAAAGTGTACAGTTCATAACTGTGGGGTTTGGTTTAAAAGTTATAGCCTGTATTATAATCATAATTCACTCATTTTGATCCAATGTGACTATTGTCATTATTTTTTATTGGGTTTGCTGCCTTGACCACTTTTTCAATCAATCAATCAATGAAATTGCAATAAAAGCAATCAAAACATCCCATATATTTAACTGAATTGTCTATAAACTTGAAAAATTAAAAGAACGCAATTACTAATATATTAATTATTTATGCGATTAGCATATTATTATATAAATAAGTTACATAGTCAATAAGATATGTCTTCAACAAAAATATTATTTTTAATACATTTATAATCTATCTATGTACAAAAAGATAAGAAACTTCCAAATGGATGTTGTTTATTAAAACAAAATTTCTTTACGATACTATATATAAATAATATCAAGCATCGGTATTAATTTTCCAAAAAATATTGAAGAAAATCGTTTAAAAATTATCAGAGATTCGACGGACGAAAGTGAACAGAAATTTTTTCAAATATCTGAAGGTACCGCATTTATTTAAAAAACTAACTATTTGTTGAATTTTATAATAATCTCGCATGGAAGTATGGTAGGATATTGTTAAACATCGATTGATTCCATATTTGACAAGCGAATTATATAGTATGAATTGAAGCACAATAAAATTGGAATTATGTGTGTACAACTGTTTTGATAATAAATATGTATTACAATTATTTCGTTAACTATAAACGTTTTGTTTGTGTATTAATTTGTTTACTTAAGTCTATATTTATATTACGTATACTGTGATTCTGTGATATGAATACAAAAATATAACATTAATACAATCATTTTATCAACACCAATATATATCTTTATTAATTTTCGGTTTACTAACCGAAGTTTTACAAGGCGCCTCTATACGAGAAACGTATATTGTATCATTTCTATATTTCAATTTTAGAATTTAATTTTGTTGAATTAATTATAATTATTTTCTTGGAGAATCTATAAGACAACCGGTTCAATTTATGCGTTTATGATTCTTTGAAGATGATCTACCAATAATCTTCCAAAATATATTGCGTTAGGTTTTCTTGCTTGAAATAAATTTTATTCAGCTTTGTGAATTTTCTAAAATTTTCACATTATTTAATTAATTATTAAATATTGAACTAAGTTTTCCTGGACACAGACTCATTCAGAATTCAAAATTTTCCCGCAGATGTTTACATTTCTATAAAAACAATGTATCTATAAATAAATCATTTCGTTTGTTCAATCAATTTTAATTGATTAAAAATTAGAACTATAAAATTTATTGAACGAAATTCAGCTGAGTTTAGTTGAGTTGAGAACTTTTAAATAACATTCAAAATTTTTAGTATTTTTAACTTTAAATTAAAA
Organism: Dilophus febrilis; assembly: GCA_958336335.1. Taxonomy (NCBI): domain Eukaryota; kingdom Metazoa; phylum Arthropoda; class Insecta; order Diptera; family Bibionidae; genus Dilophus; species Dilophus febrilis. The sequence goes on along the minus strand of OY284469.1, from coordinate 54,863,066 downwards.
CCAATTATGCAGTAAAAACCTTTATTTAATATCCATTTAATTTTAATCAACATATTTTATTATTAAAAACACAATATATATAATTTAAAAATAAATTTATGTATTTCATATTAAACCGTCTGATGATCGCATATATCATATACATTTGACATTGCATTCACTTTTCAAAATATATTTGCCGCAATATTGCAATGTAAGTATAAGATCTTGTTAAAACCTACAATATATTTATAAGAAAAACACAATTAACATTAATTATCAACATTCAATAAATACACATAATAAAATAAGAATGACGTACAAATGCAAATGTATCCAGTGAAACAATAAAAAATCCACCAGCCGATAGTGTTAAAGCTAATTGTGATTTTGACATTAATATCTTCAAAATACTATTAAACCTTTTACCATATTCATACCATTTTGAGGAATAAATTGCTGTACAAACTGCATTACTCTATATATATATATAATAAAATAAAAATCATACCGATTTTCGCATAATTTTAATAATATATAATAGTATTTTTTATGATGCTATATTAATAATTATATATCATATGTATATATACTTGATCAATAATTTGATTGGCAAAAAAACAATAAATATATAATTCTAAGAAAATACAACCGCAATAGAAGAACATAACAAATTGTTGGCCAGAGAAATCTTGTCGAACGGTTGCCTGAAATCCAGTCAAACCGAACATCACCAATGACGTTAAAAATTGCATTAGAATTATTTTCGAAAATGCTGTTTGTAAATCTCCTTTTAACGACAATATCAATTGATGATGTTTTATACATAATTTCAATTGATCAACGACATCACCATCGGTCGATTTTGATTTATTTGAAACTGTTGTGATGTTACTGCAAAATAAATTATAGTATAATATTTGATGATTCCTATATTTTTTACGTTTTACTCATATCGTGTCCACTATCAAGATTACGCATTGTATTATTTATATATATTATTAAAATATTCAAAAATATATAATACATACCTAAGATTGTCCTTTAAAATTTTCAATTGTTCAATTATTTGATTCATTAAGGCGATTACAAAACAATCATGAGCGACAATTGCTTGTGAATTGTATGTAACACAAATGGCATGAATCGGTAACATTAGCGATTTTGAGATAAACGTGGGTATATGCAAACGAAATGGGAACATATGTCCAGATAATGATGGATCTATAAATTATAATATGTAGCTTATTATTTATGAATCAATTTATGATATTTTAATTTGAATTTAAATTAATAATTTACCTGCAAATATTATAAAAATACCTAAAAATGTTGTTAATCCTGCTAATGTCATAAATAGATAAAAAACAAATTGAATTTTAATTTCAATTTTATTAATTAATAAAATATGATATCGTTTTGTTGCAAATGTTTTTGTCATATACTCAATTGAATCAATCATTTTAAATAATTTTTTTTGATACCACATTAAATTGATACCCTTTGTGTTTTGTTTTGAAAAGGAAAAATGGATAATTTTTTATCGATTCTATGCGATTTTATGCCACAAAATTATTTATGTATTATATTCTTACTTTAATAATTCCACTTAACATACTTATTGTCATACAATAATTTTGTGTTATTCCATCAAGATCACTATCCAATAAAACATTATAGGCGTCAACCAATTCCAATGATGTATATAACATTTTAACACATGATACAATGAAAAATGCATAAATTACAAATAACCAATATTTGCATTCCTATATATATAATTATGAAAAAAATACATTAAACAATCTTATTGTGTCTCATCTAGGGAAATTCTAAAAGGATTTTTTGTATAATTTATCTAAAGGAAATTCTGTGGAATGTTCTAATGAATATTCATTACATAATTTACTGAAGAATTTCTTTATAACTTTCTAATGGAAATTATCCGGGAGATTATGTTGTTAAAATGTTTGAAACATATGATTATATATAGACGAATGAAGTGGTTATATTATGTTGCTAAAATAATTGGATATTCCGAAACACTTTCAAGACGAATTTTTATTTTGGTCATTTTACCAGTATCATTTGCATTTCCAAATTAGAATTCTTTAGTAAATTAAATCACTTCAATTATAAGTTAAAATAAGCACAGTGTTATTTTGTTTGTCCACTATTGATTTGAATATTATTCTTGCATACACTTTAAATAGTTGGAATTGTAATTAACTTTATTGATAAAATTAGAACAACTTTTCTATACACATATATTTTTTCCATATATATTTTTGTTTTAACATATCTCTTTAATAGTTTGAATTTAACATTCAATTTGTGATCCTTTTCATTATAGATTTTCAGGATAATAATACAAAAAATTGACAAACATTTTTTTACAAATTAATAAAAATTAATAGTTTATTTTTGGTGTGAGTTGAGAAAAAGATAATGTACCTTATTAGTTTTTAAAAAAATTGGAGCACCCAAAATTCTTGAAATAAATATTTTTTGATTTAAATATTTTATATTATTTGGTATGGTATCGGATAATTCAAAAGTTATTAATTTATTTAAAATTGTTAAAACACGATTATTTCGTAACATTTTGCGTTTTGTACTTAAAATACTTAAAATATAAATTAAATTATGAAATTATCCGTTGTTGTTTGTTTGTTAAGCAATAAAACACCTTTAAAATTATAAAATGTGGTCATAATTTAAATTAATTTTTTGTTATTATTTTGAATAACCTACACTTCCTCTATATTTATAACATCCATATATATTTATATTAATTATAATTATTTTATTAAGAAAATAAAAACTTTTTTAAAATTAAACTCTATATATTGTATATGTGAATAATTAATTAAATAAATAAAAAACAATCGATTTGTTGTGATTTTTATTTGAGTTTTAAGTATAATTATTTTGGGTGAAAACATTGTATATACAATTACGAGAAAGTTTTACAAAAAAAAAACAATATTTGTAATTGATTAATTATTTATTATATACATTTTCTTTTAAATGGAAATTCATTTATATTTTAAGTATACAAAAATATAACTCTCTATATAGTGTATATATATACCTATATTTTTTTTTTTTTGATAATGAACAAATTAATAATTAAATGCTCTAAATATATATGAATTTTTTCATTACCAAGTGTTTGTATTTATAAGAAAGTTGTATTTTGCTATCAGAAAAAAGTTATAGAAAGAACTTAGATTACGAATGAATAGCTGCTCGTGAATATGACGGCATCAATTGACCACAAAGGCAGGGAAATCCTAAATAGAAAAATTAAAATTTAAAGATAAATAACTTTCCATGTGATGACAATATTCTGTTCTGTATACAGGGTAGGATAGGATTTAGTGAAATTTTTCATAAAAACCATTAATATTTTGTACATTTTTCAATTCTGTGCGTCCATCTGTCCAAGGAAATCTATATAGTCCAACGTTTAATACAGAACATATCTTGAATGGATAACAATCTATCTATGGTAGTTAATTTTAAAACGATTGGTTAACGATTTTTCAATAAATCTCACGTAGGAAATATTGATTTGGTAAACTTTTTCATATATTAATTACTCTATAAAAATCATGAAAATATCTTGGAAAATTCTCATTTCTAAATTAATATAGTCACAGTAGAAAAGCTTAGTCCAATGTTTAAAAGGATAATTTGTAATGAAATATAAATATAGTTATATAGAAATGGTTTTCAACAATCGTTTTTCACAGAAATGTTCTAAAAATTATAGTTTAGATAATTATGAAAATCTTGAAAAATTCTCAATAATTCAGATGAAGCAATTGTCCGAAGGAAACCTCTAGTACAATACATATCATCATGAATGGATTATATAAGTACTAGGTAATCATTTATAAAACGATTTGAGTAGAGAATTTTTAATATATGTATCTCAGAAATTAATTTGGCTAAAGATTTGCATATAAAATATACATTAAAAATTGTTAAAATATGGGGAAATTCCCAATTATGTGAATGAATGAATGAATGTCAAGGAAACTATATATAGTAAATAAAATATTCAAAACGGATTGTAAATAAATTATTAAACGAAATTTCTGTTTCTAAAATTTTTCATATATGTAAGATATACTATAAAAATCATGAAAAGATAGAAAAATTGTAAATTCTGAATCATTTTCCGTCCAGGAAAACCTTTATATTGTACATTAATAACATTAATTAATATGTTCAAAGGTTTCCTAATCGATTGATTATCGAATTTTCAATAAATATAGTGTTAAGAAATTGATTTGATATAATTTTTCATATATATAAAGTGGAAAATCTTGGAAAAATGTTCAATGTGTTTTCTATTTCAAAATACATTTTAAAACACAAAACATTTATTTTATAAATTCATAAGGTTATTTTTATGGCCGAATCCTGGAAAAATTTTCAATATATTATCTATTTCAAAATAGATAAAAACACAAACCATTTATTTTATTTATTTTATAAATTTATAAGGTTATTTTTATTCCTGTAAAGATTTGACATTTCCCGATAAAAATAAATTTTGCATTCATAAAAAAAAAATGGAATAATAAAAAGTATACACAAAATCGAATTTTTTATTTTATTGTTTATATTTTTAGTAATAATTTAATTAACAAAAAAATAAAAAAAAATAAAAAGTATTAACAAATAATAATTACGTAAATTATTTCTATTATATTTAAATAATTTTATATAAAAAATAGAACGAATTTTAATAAACAATAAACAAATAAAAAAATCGAACTTGAAATTCGTGGGTGTAATAATTTATCTTCTTCTTCAATTTTTTTTTTTGGTATTTCTCGTGTTTTTTTTACATTTAAAAAAAATATCGTGAACCTAAAACAAGAAAAATCACATTACGTGTTTTATTTTTTTTTTACTATAATTACTGTAAATTTTGTAATTTTTTTTATAATTCTAAATAATCAATTTAATCGATACTACAAAAGTGTCTAAAACCATATATTCTGGTTCTATATTTTTTTTTGTATAATTGAGTGTCGTGCAAAATAGAAAAATAATTGATTTTTACCTGAGATACGTTTTTTTTTCTACCTTTTCTATCTTTACAACAACAATAATAATATTAATAAAAACAACAAACAATAAATTCATTTATATTTTTGTTATCAATAATAAACGTAAGAAAAAGATTATTTTTTCACTGGTTTTATTAAATTATTTATTTAAAAATCAATAAATTAAATAAATAAATAAACATTATAGACATTTTCTATAAGGGGCTATATTTTGTTTGTTTAAGTTATATAATTTGTTGTTTATTTTCTTTTTATTGTGCGAATAAATAACACACCACAAGACCGCAGAAGTTTATCAATTTTTTTTATTTATTATTATCAAATAGTGGCTTTAATTTACGATTTTCATTGCCTTGCTTGTTTATCGCATTTGGAAAATTTGATTTTGATAATGATTACATTTTATTATCGCATTATTATAATCGCTATGTAATCGAAAAAAATGTTCAACTTTCTAATGTTTTTTTTTTGTTTATTTCTATTTTTCTTTTATAGCCATATTGCATATTGCAAATTTAAAAATTTAAATTTAAACACATATATATATAAAAATGATGCAATGCTTGAGCGTTTACGTTTAGGAGGATTCAGTGGAACATATAAATTACAAAACGCAGAACTGGCTCAAGAACGTAAACATCAAACCTTTGCGGTAACTGTCGTCTTTCTTGATGATACTATAAATACATTTCATGTGAATGTAAGTGAATATAAATTAAAATAATAATAATAATATAATTTTAATTTTATTAATATTTTATTATATTTGTTCTTTTCTATTTGTTATCCAAATTGCAGAAGCGTGCAAAGGGAAATGCATTGCTTCAACAAGTTTTTGATTTATTAGAATTATCGGAAAGGGACTATTTCGGTTTACAATTTACACAACAATCTGATGGTGTTATAGTAAGTTAAAAACGAATTTATTAAATTCATTAATTTAAATTTTTAAAAATATGATTTTTAAAAGAGTTGATTGTATTTGCTCTTCATTGTACTTTTAAATAACATCATCCAACTTTCGAATGAATATTCTAATACAGTTTATTTTTTTCTTTTCTTTTAAAAATTCTTTAGCGATGGTTAAATCCAAATAAATCATTTAAAAAACAATGGAATAAAATTAATGGAGGAGGTGGAGGAGGAGGAGGAGGGGTTGCCGGAGATAAAGCCACAATTAAAACTGATGATTATCCTCATTTTCGATTTCGCGTTAAGGTAAATAATTCATAATTTGTTTGTACCACCGACAACAACATCATTTTTTTTTTAATTTAATATAAATTAAAACTCTTTATTTTTGATATAGTTTTACGTGGCCGATCCAAGTCGTTTGCTTGAAGAATATACACGATATCATTTTTATTTACAAGTAAAACAGGATATATTCAGTGGTAAATTACAATGTCCATTTATCACCGCCTGTCTATTAGCCAGCTATACCGTGCAATGTAAGTTTAAAAAAAAACACACACACAAACCCGAGAACATTGGAATAAATTAATGAATTTTTCTTTATGTATTTACACGCACACAGCTGAATTGGGTGATTATAATCCAATTGAACATGTAAATGGATATTTAAGTTCTATGCAATTGTTAATTGAACAAACGGATGACGATGAACGTCGTATATCCGAATTACATAAATTACATCGTGGACAATTGCCAGTCGATGCTGAATATAATTATTTAGAACATGCTAAGAAATTATTTATGTACGGTGTCGATTTACATAGTGCTACGGTATGATTAATCTATTCTAATTGCAATGCCCTTTGTGAATTGTATGTTTTTTTTTGTTGTAATTGTAATTTTAATGTGTTTTTATTATTATTATTTAAGGATAACACCGGTAAAAATATCCAATTGGGTGTCACATCAACCGGTTTAGTTGTATTTCAAAATAATATACGTGTTAATATGTTTTCCTGGTCGAAAATCATTAAGTTATCATTTAAAAGAAAAGATTTTTTTATCCATTTAAAACGTGAACCGGTAAAAATTTAAATTTTATTTATAGCAAAGTATTCAAATCAAATTCTAAAATGTCTCTTTTTTTTTATTTTTGTAATTGTTGCTTGTTTGTTTAGTCTGAAAATTATGATACCCAATTGGGATTTGGAATGAAATCGTATAAGAATTCAAAAGCATTATGGAAATCATGCGTTGAACATCATTCATTTTTTCGTTTGGAACGACCAAATCGTTTGTCACGTTTTCTACCCATATCACTTGGTTCCCGATTCTATTATTCTGGTCGTACTGAATTACAAACGGTACAAGACAGTAAACAACGTGGTCAAACATTAAAAGTATTTACACGATCGCCAAGTAAACGGTTTCTATCACCAAGGCAGCATCAACAACAACAACAACCATATAATGATGGTAATTCCAATAACTCCAGTAATAACAATAACAATAACAAATCACAAACATCATCGTTATTAACAATAACACGATCGTATCGAGATAAAGTAACATCAAAACAATCTCAATCATTACCGAAAAAAGCCTGGGAATCACAAAGTGATGAGTTAGTATTCTGTTAATTTTATTAGAAATGAATAATATGTTTTATAAATAAAATTTTATTTTTCTATTATAATAAATATAGTGAAGGAAATTTCTATAATCGATGTGGTACCAAAGGATATTCAGATAAACAATCGGTACGTCCGGTATCCGATTGTATAATACCAACAACGGTTATAAATCACGAGCACAGCAGCGATGCGGTATTATTAAATAATGGCATTGACATTGATCTTGAAACGGACAACGACAATAATAATGTTCAACCGCAACAATATGAAGAGAATTTTGTTGTAATTAAATTGATGGCCGATGAACAGGGACGTTTTGGATTTAATATACGTGGTGGTATTGATTTAAAATTACCAATATTGGTATCACGAATTGCACCGCATACACCAGCCGACAGTACAACACCGAGAATTTGTGAAGGTGATCAGGTAAATAAAAACTTATGCAATAATTTTCCCATTCTATTAATTGTAAACTCGCACGCAAATTGGTAATTATTGTTAACTGTTTCATTTATTTGTATCTTTTTCAATTACAATAAAGGTAATTAAAATCAATGGTCATGATGTCAGTGAATTAACGCATGCCGAAGCTGTTACATTAATACGAACATCAAAAGATTATCATTCGGGTGAACTTATTTTAACAATCAAACAAAATGGTAAGGAAGTAGTTTGTTTTTGTTTTTATTAAAGATCTTATATATTTATTTATCTTGTTCTTGTGTGCTTGTTCCCTTTTTAGCATTAACTGAATTTCCTGAAGATGAACCATTATTTAAATATGTACCGGAAAATCAAAGTGAATTTCCATCGTTGAATGGTAATGATGATTTATTTTCACAATCACTATTATTACTGAATGATGGTTTAGCTTCGGGCGCTTTACTAACACAATACGATAAATTATATCGAAAAAATTCAAACCTAGTCATATCAGAAGCGAAAAAAACGGAAAATTTAAATAAAAATCGTTATCGTGATATATCACCATGTAAGTTATAATGTTTTGTGTTTAAGTTAATTTTATTAGGATCGTCAATCAACGCATTTTTCATTTATAATTTTACAGATGATTGTACAAGAGTTATATTAAAGGCAGCTGCAACCGGTGATTATATAAATGCAAATTATGTTAATATGGAATTACCGGATGGTGTGATAAATCGGTATATTGCAACACAGGGACCATTAGAAACCACAACGTGTGATTTTTGGCGAATGGTACAACAGGAAAATAGTCATTTGGTTGTTATGTTGACCACGGTAATGGAACGGGGCCGTCCAAAGTGTCATCAGTATTGGCCGGTAGCCGGTGACGTTGACCAATTAACATCATCATTTTCAATACGATGCATTAGTGAGATGGCCGACGAAACGGGCAGTTTTGTATTTCGTGAATTACAACTTTGTGATTCAATGGTAAGCGCATTTAAATCTTATTCAACCATTGATTTATTCATTATAAGTTTGTTTACTATCAAAATTTTTCAATGGATTCTCTTTTCTACAGACAAATGAAAAACGAGCAATTCATCATATGCAGTATTTAGCGTGGCCAGATCATGGTGTTCCGTCCGATCCGAATTTATTTATAGAATTTACCGAAAGGGTACGTACGGCACGTGCACATTCACCAGAGCTCGATGATAGTTTAAAAAATTTTACATTTTTACTTGATGTTGATGCCGATCCACAACAAACCACAACAACTATTAATGGTTTAGGTGAAATGTCAAATGGTGATGGTGGTGGTGCTAGTAGTCAAAAGAAGAAATCATCCGGTGATGAAAATGATAAAGATTCAACGAATAATGATGCTGCTGGGCATGGGGATGGGGATGATCGCAAAAATCGAATGATGATCGATCGAAGAGAAATTGATTGTTATCGTCGTCATGAAGAACAAATTGAATCACCGGACGAATTACCAACGAGTGTTCATCAATGTATGAGCGCATCAAATCCACCGATAATTGTTCATTGTTCGGCTGGCATTGGCCGAACCGGTGTTTTAATTCTAATGGACACAGCATTAGCGTTAATGGAACAAAAAGAACCTGTTTATCCGTTGGATATCGTTAGGGGGATGCGTGATCAAAGAGCGTGTATGGTTCAAAATGTTGTAAGTTTATTTAAAAACCTAAAACCACATTTAATATTTTTTTTGATATACTTTAATAACAAACTTTAACTTTAATTCCCTCCAATATATCTTTCTTTTTTTATTTATAGAGTCAATACAGATTTGTATGTGAATGCATTTGTACAGCTTTTGCAAAATTGTGTCCAAAAAAGAATTAAATAATTTTAAAATATTCATCATTTTATATTTAAAAAAAAAAAACTAAAATAATAATAATAATTGAAAAGTAATAATTTATTTATTATTATTATTATCTATATTCGACATTGCCATCATTTATTCGTTTTCTTTTTTAATATAAATCCCTATCATATAAGATAGAATACGATCGGGATATAATCTAATTTATATTATTATTATTATTATCATAATTATCATATTATTATCATTATCATTATTATTAATTATTCTATTTTACTTATAATTATTATTTAATGTTTATACAAACACATACATTTGAAATGAAACAAAAAGAAAACGATATATAAAACAAATCGATAAAATAACAAAAAAACAATAATAAACCATAAACATTTTAGACTTTATATCAATAAATTTAGATCAGATCTAATGGGTGTTGTGCTTGTGATGATGGACAAAAGAATGTAAGCGGTTGATAGGCCGCGCGGTCATTGTATTCGAATGAGGATGGTAAAATTAGAAAAATCTTTCATTACAACATTTCATTATAACATTGCACTCTTCTCTGTCGACGGGACTCAATCTATTCTTTGACTGAATATTTTAACAAATCCTACAATTCCAATCGATTATTGGAGATATCGCTCGTTCTATTTTGGATTCATTTGAAATTTTGGATCTGACTATAAGAATTGAAAATTAATTAGAAAAATATAACACCATTTAAATGCACTCTTGTACTATAATCTATCATACAAATATTTTATTCAATTTAATTTATATAAAACTTATTAAAATTATAATTTAAATTTGATATTCTTATTGATGCAAAAAAAATTAACCCCTTTTCAATTCTATATAAATCATCTCTTGCATACAAATTAAGTTAAATAAATACAACCCTCTATATAATTCATATTATTATATTATTTTTAATTAATGTTTTATTGCCATTTGTTGGACAAATTCGATTCAATTAAGTTGATTATATCCTCTACTATCTACAATAACACTTTTCTTTTATTACGTTCCTCTTGCCATTCCATTTGATGTACTTTTTTCTTATGCGAATGCATATTTGCATTTGAATTAAATGTTTTCGGACAATACAAACAAGTATATAATGTTGTTCCTGTATGTCCAGCTAAATGTTCCTGATAAAAAAAACAATTAAAAATTGTTTTAATTATTAAATAATAATAGGACCAAAAATGCAATACCTTTAAACTAAGTGATTTTTTAAATGCTTTATCACAAAAATTACATTTAAATGATCGTTGAACGACATGAACATATTTCATATGACTGCGTAATGCCCCACGATTCGGTGATATCCGATGACAAATTGTACATTCAATGGGTTGCTCTTGATGTGATCGACGAACGTGACTCTTTAGGCTATAGACATTTTTTAAAAATGCACCACACAATTGACATTGAATACGGGCCCGATTAAAATGCTCCGATGAATGAATATCACATTGTAATTTACTTTTGAATACTTTGGCGCACACATGACAAATATGGGAATTTTTAAATTGATGTACACCACGTATATGACTTTGTAATACGGAATTCAATCCGAAACTGTGAATAAAAAAAAAGATAATTTTATCAACAAACAAAACGACCAACATAAATAGACCAAAATTGTGTTTCTTACCTTTTATTACATTCATTACATTTATAAATACGATTTTCATTTGGAATGTGTGTTAAATTAAAATGTTGTTTCAGATGATACTTTAATGTAAAACGTTTTTCACAAATGTCACAGCTGTACAATCGATCCTCAGGCGATACATGGATATTCATATGCAATTTTAAACCATATTTATCACTATATAATTTATTACAAATTGTACACCTATTTGATGTGGAAATCAATAGAGAATATTATTTAATATCGATAGTAAAATTCATAAGAAGAGTATAGATTGGGTTGACTAATATACAGTCTTTTTAACATAATGATTACCTAAAATCATCGGGATTAAAATGCCAGCACATGTGCTCCAATAAACTACCACGTCCAAATATTTTCTTATTACAACATAAAATATATCCCCGCTTTAAATTATGTACAATTTTATAATGTGCATTGACTTCGGTAAACGATTCGTATGTTGTTAACGTTGAATTTGTACATAATTGACAAGTTAAATTATAAAATTCACGTATTTTTACATCATCGGCTTCGTAATTTTGTGATAATTTTAGTGATAATTTTATATCTTTATCAATAATGGATGATGATGATGAACGTTGATGAGAATGATCATTTAAGTTATTTGAATTATAACTTTGACGACGATTGATTTCATTAGCAAATATTTTTGGTTCACAATGAACCAATTTGCCCTGCTTCGTTTGTGATTTTTTAATTTTTTTACAATTGTCATTTAGATTATCTAATTCAAAATAATCTGTATCTGTATTTATAATGTCATCAACATGTTTAACTGCATTCGGTGGTTGATCATTAAAGCATTCAGAAGAAGATAATTCGTTTAATTGAATTCGTTGCTTAGCTTTTACGGTTTTCTTCATTTTTTTTCTTTTTCTTAACGATTTTCTGAAAACTAAAAATATTTTTAACATTATAATTGTTGGACTTAATTATAAAATATAAAATATGAGTATTAAAGAGGCCGGATTGAATTGGATCAAGGGGTATGGGTTCCTTTTGAAATAGGTAAAATACCTATAATAAAACAACATACCTTTATTGTTATCCAATAATAATAATTGATCCGGTTCTTTATCATATGGAATTGTCACGTCTTGATGTTCAACATCATTTATATCGTATTTTTCGATTTTTATTGCATTATTATCAATTGTATTATTTATAATATTTAAATTTCCCATAATTACGGTTGTAGACAATTCAATTTCTTCTGATTTTACATTATACGGATGACTATTATTATCATCATTGCCGGATGCATTTAAGAATCGATTATCTCCATTATCCGTTGAATGCTGGTGCTGAACGACAGTGTGATTACCATCGTTCGATTGCGAAACGGTGACCAAAGCCAACGTGAATTGTTCATGTAATGATTTTGTATTATCATAAAAATCATTAAATTCACTGATTGTAAGCCAACATTTACGGCATACACCAATTGGTAATCCATCATTTGGATTTATCTAAAACAAATAACATAAAAAAAAAGGAAGAATTTAGTTATTGATGGGAGGAGGGTTGTTTTTTTTTATTTGTTTTACCTCAAACCAAAAATGTGTTGATACAATTTTTGTTATTTGTAATTGTTTACCCTCTTCACTAAAACAATTTATTAAATTATCACCGATTAATAAACAAAATCTACATTTTTTTAAATGTTCATCTTTCATTTCGTCAATCAGCCAAAATTAAGAAAAATGTTTGAGATGATAAATTGTGGTGGTTACATTAGTTGATTGACGAATTGCGGGTGGTAATTATTATTATAATTATTTGTTTTTTTTTTTAATAGACACAATTACACTATTTCTTTTTCTGTATTTCCATGTTTGGATTCACAATCACTTTATATCAATCAGTCTCTTCCGAATTGTTCCCAAAAATACAAGTGGAAAATTACCAAAAATCTCCAACAATTTCTAATCAAATCCAACGTCGAACAATAAAAAATTGTAAAAAAAAATGTAAATAAAAAAAAAATTCCAAACATAAATGGAAATTATCATCAGGTGAAATGTCAAATTTTTGAATTGTTGTTTTGCCTAGGGTTTTCCAATTGTAATTTACTTTTCAAAAATTTCAAACCTTCAATTGTTTGATTTATCGAACATTTACGAAATTATTTTCGGCGAAAGTCGCATCCGAGCTCCGAACACATTTTAGTTGACTTTTATTGGTGTCATTTATTTTATTCCATGGCATTTTATTTTATATGTGACAAACGCAAATTGAGCAAATTTTAACAAGAGACGAGACGAAACACAACAAAACAGAAAACACAACAGAAAACAACAGATCATAAATAAATTTGTGTTTTTTTTTTTGCTTTTAATTTGTTGAGTTAATAAAATTTTCTAATTTAAATAAAATATAAATAATAAAATGTTGGATATTAAAGATTTTTCCGAATATCAAGTAGCTGGAGCTAAGGAGGTTGCTAATTTTAATCCATATGAATCAAATGGAGGGTAATTAAAATTTAATTTTAACTTTAACTTTTTTTTTGCAATAATTTCTTTGTGGATTTTGATTTAAGGTTATGTTTGAATGACTTGAATGTTTATTGTTGTTTTTGGGTTGGGAATCGATGATGAAGATGATGATGAGATGGTATTTTTTTTTTTTTTTCAATAATTCTATATATTTGTAATTCTAGGGCCGTTGTTGCTATTGCTGGTGAAGATTTTGCTGTTATTGGTGCTGATACCCGGTTGAGTATTGGCTATAGCATTCATACAAGGGAACAAAAAAAATTATTTAAATTATCGGAATATTCGGTGTTGGGCTCAACCGGATGCTGGTGTGATATATTGTCGTTAACGAGTTTGATACGTTCACGTATGCAAAGCTATCAGCATACACATCAACGAACAATGTCAACGGGTGCCATTGCACAAATGCTTTCGATTGTCATGTATAATCGTCGTTTTTTCCCGTATTACGTGAATAATATATTGGCGGGCATCGATGAAGATGGTACTGGTGCCGTTTACAGTTATGATCCGATTGGTCATGTGTCACGTTCGAATTACCGTGCTTCGGGTTCATCTGGCACGTTATTGCAACCGGTGTTGGACAGTCAAGTTGGACGTAAAAATCAAAATAAAATTGATGGTGAAACATTTTTACCGATTACACGTGAACGTGCGGTGGCCATCATTAAGGATACATTCATTTCGGCTAGCGAACGTGACATTTATACTGGTGATGGTGTTTACATTAATATCATTACAAAAGATGGTATTACAGAGGATCGTTTCGCATTGAGAAAGGATTAGATTGATTGGTTTTTTTTGGTTTATTTTCATTATTATTCAGGTAATTTTGAAAGTTTTTTTTATCTTTAAATTTTTTTTTTTATTATTAATATCTTTGTGTAATTCACATCATAAAATAAAATTTGATTATATTCAATAAGGAATTGTTTTTTCTGATAGAAATTGAAGAAAACGATTAAGGGAAGGGGTTTTTTTGAATAAAAGAAAACACCCCAAATTGTTAACAATAATTAAATTATATTACATTAAAATTTTATGTTTTCACAATAATAATATGATAATACTCTAAATCTATATTCAATTATATTATATAATTTATAGAGCGACCATTGATCCTTGCTGTTGTTCCGAATATTCAGCAGCACTGATAACCGTACCTTTATGAAGATTCACATAATGTTTCATTGCATAAAACCATGTACGAATTTTGGTATTGTCTAAACAATCGGCAAATGCTTGACATCCTTCCATACTGTTTAATACCCCAAAAACAGCTAAATCAGCTAAATTTGGTTTATGGCCACCGTGAAATTGTTGTTTTTGATCGGCATTACTTTGCTTTTTTAATTCATCTGTCCATTGATTGCATGCCGTATATAAATGCCATCGTACATTATCACTTAAATTATGACGTTTTTTTAAACGTTTACTTATTGCCCACATGGCTGTTGCACCCACGTAAACCATTAGATTACGTTCCCATCGTGGAAAATGTTGATTCCATTCACCAACATCCGAAAACCATTCAAAAGTTTCCATTGCTTCTGTGTATGTACGATAAACATTTGGTGATATTAAATGTACTAAATGATCATCAGCCCATGAACGCCATTTACGTTCCTCACTGGCAAAAATAAAAAAAACAATCAAAACGTTAGTTTGTATTAAAAAAAACTGATTAAATTAAAAATAAACTCACTTCATTTGTTCTTTTGTCAATCCTTTTGGTATATTCTCTTGATACATTAAAAAGTATTTATTAATAACATCACTTTTTTTCATTCCACTATCGTTAACATAACTGACGGTCGGATAAAATGCAGCCAAATCTTTGATATCCTGTTGGGGATCAGCCAAAAAACTTGCCAACGTTGAAATAATCATACTGGAATCGGTCAATTGAACATATTTGCCGTCCTTCGTTTTGGCCAATAACATCGGTACCTTTTTATACGGTGACCATTTTAAACTTTGCCTTAGCACAGCATCAACTTCAACGACTGAGTATGTAAATCCAGAACTATCCAAAAATGCACGTACCTGCCAACCAACCAACCAACAATTAATGTAACGATTGAGATAATTGAGGAAAAAATCAAAATATTTAAACACTAACCTTACAACAAAATGGGCATGTTTGATATTGAAATAAAATTATATCCAAATCACTGGTATCATTTTGATTAACAATTTTCCGGGTAATTTTAAGAGTATCCGGTAAACGATCGATAATATGCGATGAAGATTCATTTGCTGGCATTTTATGTGACTTATCCGATTGTAAATGTTTATACGTTGCATAAAGTGTTCCAATTGTTGCACCAATACCCATACCAACTACGGTTAAACGTAAATTGGATGATTGTTGACCACGTCCACCCGTAGCCGGTGATGAAGAATTCCCAAAATAACGACGACGTAATAATAATAGGCCATTATTATTATTATTGTTGTTGTGGTTATTGATATTTATTGGATTTACTTTTGTTGCATAGAAATGATACGGACGTATTAATATTCTGGATAATTTAAATGTGGTCATTGTAAGAAATCTTTATTATGTTTTATTTTTATTTTAATTTCTTAATTTATTTAATTAATTTAATAAATTAATTTTCAGGAAAAATCACCAGAAAAATCACACAGAAAGAAAAACATAAAAAAAAACAACAACTCAAGCCGATTTAGATATTTTTTTTACACTGGGAATTTGGGAATTAGGTTTAAAAAACCTTTCAATGTAACAATCAAACCTTTCAGTGTTGAAATTTGACAGCGTATTTATTTTTTTTTCTATTTGTAACCTTTAAAATGTTTTATTTAAAAATATTATTTATATTTGTTAGGTTTCTCGTCGATTCTACACCACATTTATTACACCAGTTCTAATAGCATTTATTTAGTTTGTGATTTTAAGGATGATGGCGTTGATTAATAAAATTAAAATTACGGCATTTTATTTTTTATTGTATGTTTCTGAATGCGGAGTTGTTTTGTGTTGTTGTGCAAATGGTGAAAATTCAATAAATTATTAAAAGACCATCACTTGGAAAATATAAATGGAAAAACAAAATTAAAACTACTGGAAAACAATTAAGGAAAATCTAAATGAGAATTTTATGGATGTGGATCAATACAATAATTTTTTTATGAGGTTGTTTCATCATTTTCATAGAACATTTAACTGAAGGAATTTTGGTGTTAGGATGATGAGGATACATTTTCAGTTATGTGTGGATGGAATGGATATTTACCAATTTAAAAGTAAATAAATTAATTTTTTAATTATTATAATTGCATGAGATACGCAACGAATCCCAATATAATTACTTTGTTGTTATTGTTTAAATTAAAGTCATTTTCTATTGCATTTAATGACCTTGACATTTTTCGTGAATTAAGCAAAATGTTTTACGGTACTATTTTCTTCTTGCATTTTATCGGATTATTCTGATTTCTTTGAACAATCTCGATCCAATTTAGATAACAAATTTGTATAATATATTCCTTCCTATTGCTATTTTCCTTATCTTATCCAAAAAAACTGGTAACATTTTAAAGATTACCTTTCTTGTAATCGATCTGATTATTATGATTCTTCTCTGATTGTATAATTGGTTGTTTATTATCTGTATTATTCTATTCTTTACGATACGATAAGAATTAATTTTAATCATAATTTATTTAGTCCTGCGGTTATTGAAAATATAATGTACCTTTTTTTTTATTTCAGATTTTATTTTTTAAATCAAAGTGATTTGAAATCACAAAATTAAGAATAATTTAAATGATAAATGGAGCAAAATGAAATTGATGATATGCAATCCAAGAGATTATTCCGGTAAAATTGGGTTTTTGTATCTAACCAGTTTATGATAAAATTATGAACCTGGAAATTTAATGATAAATAAAAAAAAACAGGTATGTTTTATATAAGTTTGTTTAGTTTTACAATCTATTCATCTGATTTCCAACAGGATATTAATTCACCCACTTCTATTCAGAGGATTTTTTAGAAATATCTAGTGATGCTCCCCTTTTATTTGCAATTTTAGGTCTTAGGGGTTTTTTTTTATCTGATCACTGCATTCGCACTTCTTCCTTTACGAAAATCAAAGGTGTTAAATAAATATTAGTGTCTCTTTTCTTGTATCTCATATTAGATCTTTTTATAGTAAAAATTTATGAGAAATTGAATATGGATAAATTTTTCCCTGTTCTAATCTCCTTACATTATGTAAATGATGTTATAGTGTTGGACTAGGCACGTATTTTTGTTTAAAAAATCTATATAAAATATTTATACTATTACTGTTGATAATGTTATTTAAAGCGCATCATTAGTGTATTATAATCATAGTTTTATAACATAATTTAATTATAAGTTTGTAAAACTATATAACAAGATCTCTTATAAAGTAATTGAATCATCGTTCGATTTGCTTTTCCTTTTCCGTTTTTCATAATCGATCACCAGCGAGTTGTTTTTTTTTGTTTGTATGTACAAGGCGGTTTATATACAGAAGAGTGAGATAATTATTGCGTATACAAATCGGAAATGAAGAATTTTAAAGAATGATCATCATATGTATATACCAAAAAAAATCATTACAGCTTATCGTGGCATATTAATGACGGTATATTATATATATATTTTATTTCAAATACAGTATAACATATTTGGTATGGTAAATGTATACCATACCATATACATTATTTAGTATTCATTCATTTGAATAATATATTCACTGCTTTTCTTTTTGAAATAAAATATTCAGTCCGTTCAGTTTATAGAGTTTCAGTTTAGCGCCGAAGATCAACCAAGACAGTTGTTGATGGAATACAGAATTAAATTTTAACGGGCGAGGCTAAATTTCTTAAGTGTGTTTTGTTTTTTTTTTTTTAATATTCTGAGTGTGTGTTTCTGAATTTGTGATTTATTAAAGAATTTTAAGAGATGTGTTGAGTTTTATTTAAAAATCGAAATTATGAATTAATTGATTTAGATGTGTAGTGTTGGTGGTGGTGCTGGTGGAAATATATATATAATTAAATAATTTAGAATAGTGTCGAAAAATAAAATAAATATATAGTATTAAAATATGAAAATGTTTTATAATAATAAAATGATTAAACATTTTTGGATTTTTTTGGTGGTTTATTTGAATTTAATAAATTTTAACGATCATATGGTTAAAGCCGAATTAACACCACCGTATTTTAATTTAGCCGAAGGACGTAAAATATCATCGACAGCCACTTGTGGTGTTGATACCGATGGTCCTGAATTATACTGTAAATTAGTCGGTGCAAACACTGAAAATGATAATCAATTTTATTCGCTTATACAAGGACAGGTACACGATAAATATAGATGATAATTATTTTATTATAATCTTATATTTATATTTAATTTAAATTTGCCCCTTACCTTATCTTCTTCTTTTTCTTCTTGCACATTTTTTTATTTAAATAACTTCTGTAAAGTATTTTAATTTTTTTTTATCATTTGCTCATGTAAGCAAATAAATACATTGTTGCGTTTTGGTTTAAGTAAATGTTTATATTTGTTTTTTTAAGTAAACATTTATACTATTTGTTAGGTAAATGTTTATTTATTTTTTTAGATAAAATACAAAATTTTTTTTTTTGTTACATAAAAAGAGGTAAACAGAAAGAAAGAAAGATAGAAAAATTAATGAATGATATAATAAAAAAAAAAACAACAAAAACCGTAGTGCAGCAACTAATTTTTACTTTCATCTTTTCATAATATAATAATAAATAACCATCTTCCATTTACAAATGCATCAATGGTTAATTGAGCTCGCGGCGGCGGCAATAATCTTTTTTTCTATATAGAAAAAGAAATTAAGAATATAAAACTACACACGCATTCGAATATTTTGAATAAATATGTTATATGGATATGTATTTAAAATAAAAAGTTACGTGGTCTGTTTTTTTTAAGAATTACAGAGAGTTATGAAAGATTTTTATTAACAGAAGTCTTTAGAAAAATTAATTTTCTATCATTGGAACAGATTTTTTTTGTTAAACAAAGGTCTTCAGAATATTGTCAGGATTTTTCTATCATTAAAACAGATTTTTTTGTTCAGCAAAAGTCTTCAGAATATTGTCAGAATCAATTTTCTATCATTAAAACAGATTTTTTTGTTAAATAAAATACTTAAGAATATCATAAATATTCAATGTTCTTTAAATGAAACCCAATATAAATATTTATGGATAAACTAAAGATATGTCCTTTTATATATATATATACATAAAATCAAACTTTATCTTCTTCTTTTTTAAAACTGTATATAAAAAAAAAGAAAAAGTTATGTTGCATTTAAGAAAAAATCAAAAAAAAAAGAAACATTAAAATTATTTCTTCTGTATAACCATTCAAAAACAACAAAATAAATGCAATGTAAAAGAAGATAAAAACCAAAAAAAAAAAAATACAACGACGACCACTAACTAACTATATACTATATGGTTAAGAAGAAGAAGAAGATCATCAAAAATATTCTAAAGAATTTAAATTATATTTAAGATGGATATTATTTTTTAAAAGTGTTATATATATATATATATACAGAAAAAATTAACAAGTTATTTTTATATATAATACACAACGATAATGTACGCACAGTCAAAATGCCAGTCGAAATGATGAGATGGATTCTGAATATATATTAATTTTGTCTTAATATATATAATACAATATACCAAAATACTATTTAAAGTATATGCTATATATTAATACATATAAAACAGGAAAAAAGATAAGAAAGGTTCAAGTTATTGACCCATATATTTATTTTATATTTATCTGTATATTTTCTAAATGCGGCTAAGAAGAAGAATATGGTGATGATGTTGATGCGAAGATGAAAAAAAAACGCATGAGACCCAAAGACATAAAATTATACAAACCTAATTTTTAATAGAAAAAAAAAAAAAAAACATTTAACAACTTCATCGAGATCATATAATTTTATAGTAAACCGCAACAATATAATATAATAAAAGAATAAATATTATTTGTCAATTCCTTTTTCAATAAATAAAAAAAGGATCTCGGTTTTTTTTTTTACAATATGTTATTATATTCGTCTTGTAAAGATTTTTTGTTAACAAATAATAGTTTTCATATTATTGTGAAGATGATGGGATAATCCTTAATTTATATTGTGTTTATTTTATTTATATTGTACACAAAAACATTTTCATTGCAACTTTATTATTTATTTTAGACTTCTGTCTGTTTGGGATTTTTTTTATATTGTTATTACATTTGAGGGATAATCTTTTTTAGAATTATCGATTTTTTTTTGTGTTAAATATATATAGGCACTAAAATTAAAGTATTTTTATTATTTGTTTGTTATATATAAACACTTGTTTGTTTGTTTGGTTGATCGATCGTTATTGATTGATTGCCAATGGTTTATTGACGTATAATAAAAAAAATACATCCTTCTATAGTTTATTGAGAAAATTTATCTGTTGAAAAATTCTATATAATAAATGCTTATAAGATTTATTGGTTATATAATAGAGAACATTTAGAGCATATCGTCAGAATTGATTTTTGATAATTTAAAAATTTACATAAAATCTTAAAACCATTAGAACGGTAAAAAAATAGGTAGAAAAATTTCTTATTAAACCAAAAATCTCCCAAAAGAATATAATGAAAATTTTATAATCTTCAGGATTTTATCAAAAATGTCTTTTGCATGCGAATGAAAAGATTTCTTCTTCGATCGGATCAGGATCGGTCTAATGATAGAACTATTTATGTATTTGAGCATAAGTTCTCTCAGAATATATCATGAAAATCGCAATTTTCGACAACAATCGAAAAGTTTCTTCTTAAACAAAATTACCCGCAAGGCTTCGTTATAGAATGGAGTTTCTATAACCATAAAAATGTTTTACTTATTAAACCAAAATCCTTTGAATCGTTCGCGAGGATTGATTGTGCTATAAATATATAGTTATATTTTTCTTGTTAAGTTAAAATATTCAGGATTTAATCAGGATTGATGTGGAAACATTTCTTTTTTAAACAAGAATTTGTTAAGGTGGTCAGAATCAGAGATAAATTATCTATTACATTATAGTTATACATGGTTTTTATTAAACAAAAATCGACTAGAATATAATGAAAAACTTATAATCTCCATCATAAGAATTTTTTTGTTGAACAAAAACCTTTAGAATCTTCATCTAAATCGATTTTCTATCAACGATAACGAGTTTTTCTCAAAACAAAAATGTTCAGGACATCGTCAGGATTATATTTGCTGTATTGATAGAACGATTTGTTTGTTTATATGAGCATT
This sequence comes from Dilophus febrilis, assembly GCA_958336335.1. Classification (NCBI taxonomy): domain Eukaryota; kingdom Metazoa; phylum Arthropoda; class Insecta; order Diptera; family Bibionidae; genus Dilophus; species Dilophus febrilis. Next base: position 54,840,610 of record OY284469.1, on the reverse strand, counting down.
AGATCTCACAGAGAGTATCATATGAAAATGGAAGAATTTCTACGGTTTATTATTAAACAAAAATTTAAAATAGTTATATAGTTTTCTAATCATATATATAGAAAAAATCCTTATATTAAAAAAAGTCTTCCGAATATCATTCAAATTGATATTCTATCGATATTTTCTATTGAGCATTTTGAAAAATTGTCTTTCTAAGGCTAAAACTATCGTTTCCTGATATTAAGCAAAAATGTCCAGGAGAAGGTTTTCAGGATTTATTTGTCATCAACAGAAACATTGCTTATAGAATATTAGAATATTGTGAAAAACTTTATTTTAATTATATGAAAAGGTATCCATTCTTCCTTTGATCCTTTGACCCTTTCACTTTTAATTAATTATGATATATTAATTGATTTTTTTGTTTTTTTTTTCTTTATAAATAGGTTTGTGATTATTGTGATCCAACGCGTCCCGATCGAAATCATCCACCGGAATATGCAATTGATGGTACAGAAAATTGGTGGCAAAGTCCACCGTTATCAAGGGGTATGAAATATAATGAAGTTAATTTAACAATTGATTTTGGACAAGTGAGTAGAAAGATTTTTATATTCATTTATATTTTATTTTAAATTTAAAAAAGAACCATACCACATAAAACTATTTTAAATATATTGCGATAATTATTATTATAATATTTTTTTTTTCAAATACGGATACAGTTTTTATTTTATTTTTGTTTCTTAAATAAAATCTTCGTCTATGTATTGTAATTAAATACAAACAATTTTAAAATGATAGAGTTCAAAATGTTATCGAAATGAAAGAATAAAAACTCTATTTGTATATATATACAGCTAAAGCGTGGTTATTTGTTGGTCGCTGTATATATATTTTTTTATCGTTATCGCTTATTATAAACTATATATAAAAATAAGGGACATCCGTCGTTATAGTTGATGGTGTTGGTGTTGTTGGTCACTATAAAATTTTCATTTATTATATTAATTGCTGTATTTGTTTTAAGAACCTCGACCAAAAACAATTATAATCTCATAATAATAATAATAATATTTTGCATGTCTGTAAAATGTAAATTTTCATTTACTCACTCAACAACAAAACTTTTTAAATTATATATTTTTATGATAATTTTCCTTATTATTTTCTTCTGTTTTTTTTTGATTGCTGATGTGTATGGTATTTCTCTGCTGGACTGCGGATTGAACCTGAATGAATGAATGAATGAATGAATGAATATACACATTTCGAAATGATAATTGAAATTTTATAAATTTATCATTTTATTTCGTTTTTTGTTTTAACATTAACGTATAAAAAAAACAATTTTAATTATATCAAATTGTTTTTAAAATGAATATTTTGTTAATTCTATTAACACTCATAGTTTTTGTATAATATTTTGTTGTTGAATTTAAATTGAATAATTTTGTAGAATATTTATATACGATCTTTTAAAAATATATATACAGATATCAGATAGATGTATAGAAGTATTTTTTGGAGAATTCAATATGCTCAAAATGAAAATTCCTATTCGACTTTGAAATTTCTTATTCAATATAAAGTTTATGATTCCATAGTTATTAAACTCCACCAAATTTCGAAAATTCAATAATCTAAATATATTCAATATTTACAAAAGAACATTTATTTTTTATATAAAACTCTGATAATATATAAAATGATTTTTAAATAATCTCACTGTAAATAAAATCGGCTATCGTCTATATACTATTTAGAATACATATAGAATAAGAAGAACGGGCGATTGATACACACAATCTCGCATCATACAATTTAATTAACTGTATAGCAATATATAAAACAAATATAATTATTTCAAGACAAATTTTGATACCCTCGTATGTATATGATATAATATTTATATGATTTCACTGTACAAATTCGTATATTATTATTATTATTATGTTCATATGGTCGTCGTTTCTTAAAATCCATATATATATATTAATTCATTTCTTAAAAATTTTTTACATATATTTTCGACGACGACGATTGTGATTATTATTATTATTATGTATATGTTTTTAAAACATCACACATTTCGATCACATAATATATATATATGCATATTAATTTAAAAATATTTCGGTTTAATGTTTTTCATTCTGTTTGTAATTTCGTAATTTTATTATTTATAGAATAATTGTTTTTTTTCTCTTATAGTTATAGTTAGTTTTATTCATAAACAAGTGAACATCTGAAAAAGAATATAAATTATTACACACATACACGCGCGTCATAAAATAAAATAAAATAAATATGATTTTATGTTCATTTATAATTATCACAAAAAATTTTTTTTTATTATTATTTAAATCAGCCAGCATCCGCTACAGTATAAAAAATCTCATGAAAAATGAGTTTCAATCAACAGAAATCTGTTTTATAATTAAAAAAATTCCTTCAGAATATTTTCTAGTATGGATTTTCCATCAATAGCAAATAGAAAAGTAAGAGATAAGCAAAAATATCCAGGACATTGTCAGGATTGATATTCTATTAATGATTATGATTATGATTTTCTATTAATGGAAAAGTTTCTTAATAAACAAAAATATCCTGCACTTTGTCCGGATAAAAATTTCCCAATCAATAGAAATAACTTTTTCTTACACCATAAAATCTTCAAAATATCATTAGGATTTTCATTTTTAATTATTAAGAAACTTTTCTATTGATAAGAAATTTTAATCCTGGCAAAGTTCTGAATATTTTTGCTTATTACGAAACTATATCACTTTTCAAAGATTTATTTTTAATTAGAAATTCTTTAGAATACCAATGAATTGATTTTTTTATATATCAATGAAACAGCTGCTTTCTTATATTAAGCCAAAAAAAATTATTCAGAATTAAATGAAAATTGGCTTTATAATTAAAAAAAAAGATTTCCTAATAAACAAAAATGTTCAGAATATCGTCAGGATTAATTTTCTATTGTTAGATTAATGTTTTTTACCATATAATATATCCATAGTTAATGGTCGTATAGAATAAATTTTAGAAAAGCAAAACTGCTCCTTAGAATATCACCGCAGGATCTTTAGACTGTCGTCTTTTTGATCTTTGTTGCGAAGGTCGTTGGAAAAAAATTTTTAATTAAACAACAATCTTGTAATAATATCATGCGGTAAATTCGATTTTCTATTGTTTAAAAATCATTTTTGTTATACTGTTAATGGTCAGAAGGTCGTCACGATTGATTTTCTATATAATATTATATAGAAAATTTTGATATTATTTGCATGACATCGTGTTTCGGTGGATGTTCTGGCAACGGTTTTGTCAATGAAAAGGTTTTCTTAAACCAAATATTTTCATAAATTTCATAAATATAATGAAAAAATTTAAATTTCAATCAGTAGAAGTTTTGTCTTTTTTTTTTGTTAAACAAAAATCTTCAGAATATCATCAGAATTAATTTTCTATCAATAGAAATATAATTTTCTTATACAAAAATGGCCAGAATATAACCAGGATTGATGTTCTAATTGGGAAATTTCTGTCTTAAACCACAATCTGTAGAATATCATGCGGTTGGATAAACTTTTTTTTTTGTAAAACGGTCAAAATTCTTATTTGTGAAACGTTACGCATTTACAATTATTTACAATTTTTCAATTATACTTTTTACGTCACGTCAATATATCTTTAGAATAATCTGCTGAAAGTTACATTATCCTATTACTGTTTTATTTAAACACCACTTTAATTTATATAGAAACCAGTTTTTATTACTAAAAATCAATTATAACGAATCAATGAAAATTTGAAAACATTTGTTAGCTTTTGAACCAATCCTCCAATTGACATATATTTTTAGTATAATTTTAGACCTCATTAACCAAAGTGAATGGGCAAAGTGGCTCATTCCCATTGATTGGGCCAGCTTTTCCTTAATCTGTCACCTCATAAATACAAAATTCACAGAAAAATAGAGTTTTTATTTTGTGAAGAAAACACGTTTCGTTTTCTGTATTCACTTGGATTTCTAATTAGTTTATCTGGGAAAAATTAATAAAAAAGGATAAAAAGAGACTGTCCAATGAACCGTATATATAATCTATCCATCGCCCCCTTGCGAATCCAATAAGATAACCAATAATATCATGTCAATCACATCCTCTATATATACTTATTATTCATATTAATATATAAAATTAATAATAAAACTATACAAAAATGAAGAAATTCTGATTTAATTTAATTTTAAATGTTTATGTTATATTCGGCTTCTATATTTTAATTTGTTAATGTATTTTATGGTTTTTTTTTTCGAAATGTAAAAGATATTCGTTGCGATATATGATATAAATATATAGAAATATATGTATATAGATTAAATTTTATTATATACATAATTCATATGACTTATTTATACAATAATATCAAAAACAAAAAACAAAAAAAACTGATGAAGAAGCAAATATATACAGACACACATCTGCGGTATATATAAACAAACAATCGGGAAATTAAAAAAAAAATATATATAATATTCGTTTCTTCATTACTGTTTCACAAACAAAATTCAAACAGAAATTATATTATCACAAGAAGAAAGAATTACAATTTAATGTATTAAATTATCTTGGTCTATACCATATAGAACGATACATAGAACTATAAAAATCACATTACATTTTCATTTTACCATCATATCGCCTATACATTTGTTTAGTTTAGAACTTTTTTTATTTAATATTCTATAAGTATATGTGATTAAATGTTGATATATCCTTTCAAAATATATTTCATATTTCATGTATATTATTATTTCGTCCAATTCTCATATTACAACGAGCGCCCGCACGCAGCTTCCAATTTACAAACTAAAAAAAACGGAAAAGAAGGAAAATCAGGAATATTTTTACAAGAGATTTCAATAAGTTATTTCACTATGTTAAATGCAATAGTGGATAGATAGCCGCTGCGGTGGCCGCTTATACTGTTTTTGGATCGATCGATTTTTTTTTAAATTATATACATAAAATTTTAAACAAATACTAAATATTCATATTTTTTACAAATACATTTCGACTTTTATATATTTCGGTTCATTTATTTATTCAATATTCTTCGTATACATATGTGTATAGAATATATATATATATATATAATTATTGCTTATTCTTTTAATGAAAATATATATACAAAAATTATAATTTATAAGAAATGTTTCCCATGTGCTAACCAAATGTACATGAAATTCACACAAATATCAATATACATAATAATAATGTTTTATATTTGTGCTTCATCTTTAATTTCTCTTGATTTTAATATACAATAAAACAGAAGCATATCGCAGTCAGATTATATTTTTTTTTATATAGATTTCGTTCAACATCGACATAATTTATTTATTCATATATGTATATTATGAAGATATCATTTTCAATATATGAATATTCAAGTATAATGAATATATAAATAGAATAGATAGATATATAGTAATTAAAAAAATTATATCACATACAATCTAAATGGAATTTTATGGTTGAATGCTGCGAGGAGGAGTCATTGGGGTCTGTGTGAAAAGTAAAAAAAAAAAAAATACTAATTCTTTACAATTTCAATTTCACTGTATTTATTCGCAATGATATTTATATTGGAAAAGTTTTTGAAATAAAAAAGATTAGAGCGTTTTAAATCTCTGTGTTAATGTCAATTTAATTGAATTTTTCAATAATGGTATGGTAAATTTTCAATCATAGCAGAGAAATTCCGTATTAAGCCTTTGATGAGTTCCATGATTCTTTATAAACTTGCCCTTGATTATTTTGATCAATCAGTCAAATATTTGTTGTAAACATCATCATCAGGAGCAAAAAATGCCGAAATATTGAACTAGAATTCAGCAAAATATTTTTTGTAAATTCATATTAAATTATTATTTGTATATAAATGGAATGAATAATGATTATATTTAATACGAAACATCATCACGAAGCTTATTAATATCCGCATTTAATTTCTTGTAAAATTAACAGGAATTTCATGTTGCCTATTTATTTATACGTATGGGTAATTCACCGCGTCCGGGTTTATGGACACTGGAGAAATCCAGTGATTATGGTAAAACATGGAAAGCATGGCAACATTTCTCCGATACACCAGCCGATTGTGAAACATATTTTGGACGTGATAGTTTACGACCGATAATGTCCGATGATGATGTTATTTGTACAACGGAATATTCAAAAATTGTACCATTGGAAAATGGTGAAATCCCGGTGATGCTATTGAATAATCGACCATCGGCAAATAATTATTTTAATTCAACGGTATTACAGGAATGGACACGTGCCACAAATGTACGATTTCGTTTTTTACGAACTAAAAATTTATTGGGTCATTTAATGTCGGTGGCCCGTCAAGATCCAACGGTTACAAGACGTGTAAGAATTGCTTTTTTTTCTTTTGAATATTATTATAGATATGGTCTTTATTTTATATATTTATGTTGTTGTTTCAATTGTTTCCATTTACTATACATATAGTACTTTTATTCAATCAAAGATATTTCAATTGGTGGTCGTTGTATGTGTAATGGTCATGCGGATACATGTCATGTATTGGATCCATTGAGTCCAACACGTATTTTAGCATGTCAATGTCGTCATAATACTTGCGGTATCCAATGTGCTGATTGTTGTCCCGGTTATGAACAAAAGAAATGGCATCAAAATACAAATGCACGTCCATTCCAATGTGAACGTAAGTATATAATAGTGTTGTTATTTATTACTCCTATGTTGATTTAATCAATTATTTTGTTTTATTTTTTATTTAAATTATATAGCATGTAATTGTCATGGTCATTCAAATACCTGTGTCTACAAAAAAGAAATTGATGAACAAAGTTTATCATTGGATATCCATGGAAAATATGAGGGTGGTGGTGAATGTCAAAATTGTCAACATAATACAGAAGGAATAAATTGTAATAAATGTAAACCAACGTTTTATCGACCATATGGAAAATATTGGAATGAAACTGATGTTTGTACATGTAAGTTTTGTGGTGATTTTGATGATTAATAAAATATATAGAATCTGTCTCAAAATCCTGTATAAAAATGTGTTGATAATTCTGATCTGACAGCGATTAGATTATAAAGATCATTGTAGAGTTATTTGAATTTTATTGTAGAAGTCCGGTAAAGGGTCGATATAGAATTTAATCTGTAGACTAATCTATAATAATTAATTAATAATTTCTTGTTGTTTTTTTTTTTGTTTTTTTGTGTCTTTAGCATGTGATTGTAATAATTTCTATTCAACGGGTAATTGTGCTGAAGAAACGGGACAATGTGAATGCCGAATTGAATTCGAACCACCGTATTGTCAATCGTGCTCGTACGGATATTTTGGTTATCCAAATTGTCGACAATGTGAATGTTTTCTGAATGGAACGAATGGATACCATTGTGAGGCAACATTTGGTAAATGCCCATGTAAATCGAATTTTGCCGGTGATTATTGTAAAGAGTGTTCAGAGGGTTACTATAATTTTCCAAAATGTGAAGCATGCGAATGTAATCTAATTGGTTCATTGAATGACGTTTGTGATTATGTTAGTGGTCAGTGTCCGTGCAGCAGTAATTTTGATGGACGTCATTGTGATCAATGTAAAAATGGTTATTACAATTATCCAAATTGTAAATGTAAGTGTATAATGAATAGAATTGTTATATTTATAATTATAACAAGTTAAGTTAATGTTAATGGTGGTTATGATTTTGTTTAATTTACGTATACAGATTGTAGTTGTGAATATAGTGGAACAATTGAAGAGGTATGTGATAAGGGTTCGGGACAATGTTTGTGCAAAGAGGGATATGGTGGACCACGTTGTGATCAATGTATACCCGGTTATTATAATTACCCGGATTGTGTACCATGTAATTGTTCGACATTGGGCAGTGTATCAACGGTTTGTGATCAAAGTGGTAAATGTCCATGTTTATCGAATTATTCGGGAAAACAATGTACAATGTGTAGTACCGGTTATTATGCGTATCCTGAATGTTTGCCGTGCAATTGTGATGTGCACGGTTCAAATGGAATATCATGTAATAGCGACGGCCAATGTTTATGTTCGTCGAATTTCGATGGTAAAATTTGTGATTTGTGTAAGGAGGGATTTTATAATTTCCCATTGTGCGAAGAATGTAATTGTGATCCGGCTGGTGTTATTGCAAAATTTGCCGGTTGTGGTTCGGTGCCGGCCGGTGAATTGTGCCGTTGTAAAGAACGTGTTACCGGTCGTATCTGTGACCAATGTAAGCCATTGTATTGGAATTTAAATATTAGTAATCCATTGGGATGTGAAGGTTGGTTTGACTGTTTTCTGAATAAATTATTTTTGATATTAAATCATTTGTTAATTGCTTTTTTTTATTTAGAATGCGATTGTTTTCTGGATGGTACAATCGGTGGCTTGGATACATGTGATTCGAAAAGCGGTCAATGTTCATGTAAAGTATCGGTGGGCGGACGAAGTTGTGGTGAATGTAAAGATGGTTCATTTGATTTATTCGGTGGCAGTTTATTTGGTTGTAAAGGTAAATGTTTTTTTTTTTTTGTAATTTTGGTCGTTTTATTTTTACCAAAAAAGATTTTTAAATCGTTTCGTTGATTTTGTCTGAATTAATTTTTTGTTTTGAATCTCTTGTACAGATTGTGGTTGTGACATTGGCGGTTCGGTGAATGGTATTTGTGATAAAACAAATGGTCAATGTAAGTGTCATCCGAGGGTGACGGGACGAACGTGTACTCAACCGTTAACAACACATTTCTATCCGACATTGTATCAGTTTCAATTTGAATACGAGGATGGGTATACACCGTCGGGCGCCAATGTTCGTTATCAATTCGACGAAGTTCAATTTCCCAATTTTAGTAAACGGGGGTATGCCAAATTTTCGACAATTCAAAGTGAGGTAATCAATGAAGTGCATATATTTCGATCATCGGTTTATCGTATGGTCATTCGGTATGTGAATCCAACGAATGAAAATATTGTAGCCGAAATACTAATAACATCCGATAATCCATCAGAAGTTGATCAAAAAGCCAAAGTACTATTTAAACCAACGAGCGCTCCCGAATTCGTTACAGTTTCTGGTTCAAAAGGTGAAATACCATCGGCTATTGTATTGGATCCGGGTCGATACACAATCAGTATCAAAACGGATAAATATTTATTTTTGGATTATTTTGTATTGTTGCCGGCCGCCTATTATGAAGCCAGTATATTAACACGGAAAATTGAAAACCCATGTGAAATTGGTGGTGGTAATGGGGTATGTCGACATTATAAGTATCCATCGTTAATTGAATTCAATCCGGCGGGTAAAAATGAAGCATTTATAACGGAAAATAATAAAGCTTATCCACCGAATGAATTCTATACGGATGCGGAACATTTGGGTATTATCCAGGAACATGAAGAATTACCGGAAATTACACCCACACAAAGAATATTAAATTATATTGTTGATGTACGCCGTTCAGGACCATACATTTTGGTTGTCGATTACATAACGAATCGTGCAAATGCTGAAACTTATATGTTACAGGTGGATTTGGCTGGGGAACCAGAAAAAGAGGGTATTGTTTCATTGTATCCGTGTGTATTTACAACTGTTTGTCGGCAACCTGTTATCGATGTTGAATCACGTGAAAAAATATTCTATTTTGATAAGGATGATTTACGGGCGATTGAGGTGGTCGGCGATGAACAAACCCACGTCGCTATAAAATCAATAACAGCCATTCCATTGGAAGAATGGTCTTTGGATTTAATAACACCGGCTAGTGTTTGCATTATGAAAGATAATAAATGTGTACCATCAACATTCCGTAGTGTACCCGATTCGAAAAAAATTGAATTTGAAACAACTGATAATGAATTTACGATTATCGATGGTGGTGGATCAACAACAACAGCACTCGATATAACATATCCAATTGATTTATATGATAATGCAACAAAATTAGTGTATCTAAATCAAAATTCATCGACAATTGAGATCCAATCAAAGGTATCGAGTCCCGGTCGTTATTATGTAATTGTACAATTTTATCAACCAAATCATCCACAATTTGATGTTCAATATAAAATTCGAATTGAACAAGAACCAACACAAACGCCACCAACATCATCCCCTGGGTCGGTACAACCATCATCACCACCATCATCTGGCGGTTCATCCCATCAAAGTTTACAATATAATGGTAAATTTCCGGTTCGTAATTGTCCATCGAATTCTGGATGTCGTCAACTCATAAAACAGGACAACGATTATACATGGTTTGACATTGAGGAGGGTATTACAATGGCATTTACAAATCCGTTGGCAAAAGGTGTATGGTTTGATTATGTGTTGTTGGTGCCCGCCGATCAATACCATGAAAATCTATTGCGTGAAGATACATTTGATCAAACAAAAGAATTCATTCAACGATGTGGTCAAGATCATTTTGACATCAAATTAAATTCAACGGAATTTTGTAAACAGGCGGTATTTTCATTGACGGCCGATTATAATAGCGGTGCTTTGCAGTGTAATTGTGATTATTCGGGTTCGACCAGTTTCGAGTGCGATCCATTCGGTGGTCAGTGTCAATGTAAACCGCATGTCATTGGTCGGCAATGCGAAGCATGCAAAACGGGTTTCTATGGATTCCCCGATTGTAAACCATGTGATTGTCCGTCGACGGCACTTTGCGAAAAGGACACGGGTGAATGTATATGTCCGCCTCGTGTAACCGGTGAAAAATGTGATAAATGTGAAGCGTTTACCTTTGGTTTTGATCAGATAATCGGCTGTGAATTGTGTAATTGTAATCCGATGGGTGTCGAACGAAATAATTTACAATGTGATTTGAATAATGGAACGTGTCAATGTCGACCGCACATCGAGGGACGTAGCTGTGACAAATGTATAAATGGTTTCTTTAATTTTCCACATTGTGAACCGTGTCGTTGCAGTGCCGAAGGAACAACATTCGAGATTTGTGACCAGCAAGATGAAACGTGTTTTTGTAAAAAGAACGTTATTGGGAAGGCCTGCGATCAATGTGTTGACGGAACGTACAATTTAAATCAGGCGAATCCCGATGGTTGTACAAAATGTTTCTGTTTTGGACGGACATCACGTTGTGATCGTGCATTTTTACGTTCATTCAATGTTAGCATGTTGAAAGATATTACCGTGCAATCGATAAAAATTATTGATGCTGAAGCGCATATCAATCCGATATTGTTGAGTGACAATGAATTGTATGTTAACGATTCATTGTTGGAATTACGGGTACCGGCTGAGGTATTGGTGAACGCTAACGATAATGATGATGGAAAATTTATTTATTTTGGATTTTTAGATTATTTACTTGATCAAAATAATCATTTATCGGCATACGGCGGATATCTAACGTATACAATTTATTATACAAAGAGTCTGTTTGGTAATGCTTACGTTGCACCGGATGTCATTCTGGAGGGTAAAGATATGGTGATTGTACATCAAAGTTATGAGCAACCGGCAATTGCACAGAATTTTTATGGTTCAGTGAAAATGATTGAATCTAATTTCCGTACAATTTCGGGTGCACCGGTGACACGCGATCAATTTATGATAATTTTACGTGATTTAAATTCAATATATGTACGGGCTAGTTATTTTGAACAGACAATTTTAACACGTTTGGCCGATGTCTATTTGACTATGGCCGATGACGATGAAGAGAATTATAAATACTATGAAGAGCTATCGGTGGAAAGATGTCAATGTCCACCGGGTTATAAGGGATTGTCATGTGAAGATTGTGCTCCCGGATATTATCGTGATAAAACGGGTCCGTACGGTGGTTATTGTGTACCGTGCCAATGTAATGGACACGCTGACACATGCGATTGTAATACAGGCATTTGTGACACATGTAAACATTATACAACCGGTGATCATTGTGAATTGTGCATTGAAGGTTATCATGGTAATGCAACATTTGGTACACCCCATGATTGTATGATTTGTGCTTGTCCAATGCCCATTGAAACGAATAATTTTGCTACGAGTTGTGAGATATCCGAAGATGGTTATAAAATACATTGTGTTTGCCGTACGGGATATACGGGAGCTCGTTGTCAAAGTTGTGCGGCCGGGTATTATGGTAATCCAGAAATTGAAGGTGAATTCTGTCGACCATGTCAATGTTCGGGTAACATAAATCCAGAAGAGCCGGGATCCTGTGACTCGGTAACTGGTGAATGTAAACTGTGTTTGAATAATACATCGGGAGCGGCTTGTAATTTATGTGCGCCCGGTTTTTATGGGGATGCCATTAAATTAAAAGATTGTCAAAGTTGTGTTTGTGATGATTTGGGTACGGAATTTTGTGATTCATTTGTGGGCACCTGTCACTGTTATGATAATGTCGTTGGCGATAAATGTGATCGTTGTGTTGAAGATCACTATGGATTTGATACGGGACGTGGATGTCGCGCTTGTGATTGTGCCATTGCATCGAATAGTACACAATGTGATGATCATACGGGTGAATGTCGTTGTAAACCGGGTGTTACCGGACGCCAATGTGATCGTTGCCTGCCCGGTTATTGGAATTATACCGTTGACGGTTGCCTGCCGTGTTCGTGTAATACCGATTATTCGCGTGGTCTCGGATGTAATGCACAAACGGGACAATGTGAATGTTTACCGGGTGTTGTCGGTGAAAAATGTGATGCGTGTCCGTATCGTTGGGTGCTAATTTCGGATAGCGGCTGTGAACAATGTGATATTTGTCATCATGCTCTACTGGACGTTACCGATTCTATGCGATCTCAATTGGATCCGGTAATATTAGATTTTAACACCGTTGCCGGTGGTTATTTCACGGCACAAAAATTAAATTACTATAATGATTTGGTGGATAAAATCGAGCCGGACGTTAAAGCACTCGATCCGAATGGTGTTAATTTAACACCGTTACACAACCAAATTGATGCTTTAGAAAGTGATTTACGTGCATTAGTACGTCGGGCAAATTATGCAAATGAAACGGCCGCTGAACGTGCAATGGGTTCGCGGCGTTTAATCAATGAATCGGGTAGTGTATTGGATGCTGGCCGTCTAGTCGGTAATAATGTACGAAATACCGTGCGTGAAGTTAAACAATTGGCGGATAGTTTTGATGCATCCGAGAGTACGACGAAAATCGATAAGGCCATTGAAGAGGCCGAGGAAATTGTTAAAAATCTAAAGGAATACGCATCGGACACGGATGCTGGCGCCTCATTTAAGCAATATCGTACCGTTCGCGAATTTTTGGGTAACATCACAATATTTAGTTTACCGATAAGCGAACAATATGCACGTCTGGAATATTTACGAAATGGTATCGGTAATTTTAGTGATAAAATGGAAGATTTATATGATTGGAGTGTACAAACGAATGCGAAAGCAACGGAAGCCGAATTAGGACATTTGCGTAATCGTGACGCTATGGCAAAGTTAAGGTTTGAAACGGTGGCGAATCAGAGTCGGGAGGCTCAACAGAATATTGACGATATTGCTGTGCTGTCGAAAAAAGGTGATATCACACTCGGTGAAATTATGAAACAATTAAATAATATGGACGAAGTTAATTCACAATTAAAGAAAACCAATCGTAAAATTGATAAACTTTTACCGCAACGCGAAAATGAATACGAGGAATTAAATGATTTAATTGAACAGGCAACAATCAATCAAAATAAATTAATTGAAACGGTAAGATCTGTAAACACACTCTTATATATTTATTATTATTATTAGCTGGCTCCATTTTCTTGCTCCATTTCTTTAGCGCGAATACATTTAAAAGAGTAATCGAATGTTCACATTATTATATTTGATTGATACAGGCAAAAGAAATCGGCGCTGAACTATCGAATATTACAGCAAATTCGGAACAAGCATTGAAAGCAGCCAACGCCTATACAGATATTGTTGATGCTGTTAAAGATGCTCGTGAATTTATCAGAATGGCAAATAATGCAACGGATCATTCATACAAATTATGCGATGGAATGTGTGATGAACGTGCAATCAAATCACGTATAATTGCCGGTGAACTATTGGGTGAAGCTCGTTCTTCGCTGCAAACAGTTCAAGATGAATTACAGCCGCACGTTAATCAATCAGCCGAAAAGGTTGCGAAAATCATTCGTACCAATGAATTGAGTGATAAACAAAATACAGCAATTAATGAGTAAGTGAATATATTAAACAAATTTATATAAAAATAATTTTGAATTAATATTTCCCGTTTTTTTCCGGGTTTTTCACCATTTGCAGTGCGTTAGATAATTTACGTATTGAATCACAACAAAGTGATGTTTGGCAAGGGGCTCGTGATAAAGCAATAGCGGCCGAAGAACAAGCCCAAGATGCACTTGGTATTTTAGAACCAATTGTTAAAAATCTATCAAATGATTTGGAGAACTCAAAACAAATGCCAAAGAAATTCGCCGATGCCATTAAGGATATTGATCAAGCAACGGGTCAAATAAATCGTGTCGGAACCCAATTACCCATCATCGAATCAATTGTCGACGAATTGACGCGTAAGCAAGATGAAATTGATAAAATCAATAGCGATTTAGGTGAACGTATGGAACGACTTCGTAGACAAATTGAAATGGCACGTGACGTTGCGAATGGCATTAAAGTTGGTGTTAATTTCCATCCAAATACAACATTAGAATTACAACCACCAAAAATGCCCGAATATCTATCGACAAATTCACGTGTATCGGCATACTTTAAAACAGATAAACCAAATGGTTTTCTAATGTATTTCGGTAATGAGAATAGTACTAATGTAAATGGTGCTGGTGGTAGTCCATCATCAAGCAGTAATGCTGGCGGTTCATCAAGACCACATCATGGCGGTGGTAAACATAATGATTTTATTGCATTAGAAATTGAAAATGGTTATCCAATTTTAACCATAGATTTGGGTACAAAACCACAAAAAATTATAAGTAATAAAAATGTGGCTGATGGTAAATGGCATCAGATAATCGCTGAACGAACCGGACCAATTGTAAAATTAATCGTTCGCGAACAATTGTCCGATGGTCGTGAACAAATCCATGAGGTTGAAGATCAAATATCCGGTCCAAATGCTGAATTTAATGTTGACAAAGAGAATAGTAAATTGTTCGTTGGTGGTTATCCACCCGATTTTAATTTACATGCAAAGGGTTTAAAATACAGTTCATTTGAGGGACAAATTGAAGATTTACGTATCGGTGATGAAGAAATTGGTTTATGGAATTTCCTGGATGGTCAAGATAATAATCATGGTGCAATTGAACGTGATCTCTTGATTGCCTCTGAGACCCCGTCGACCGGTTATCGTTTTAGCGGTCAAGGATATGCGATACTGAATGCCACTCCGTATACATGGAAGATGAAATCAAGTATCCAGTTTAAATTTAAAGCGGGTCGTGACACACAAGATGGCTTAATGTTTTATGCTGGTAAAAATCGTCACTTTATTTCGGTTGAAATGCGTTCCGGTGGTATTTATTTCCAATATAAATTGGGACAACATTTGGTGTCCATCGGATCCGATAAAGTATTTAACGATGATCGTTGGCATATGGTCGAAGCAGAGCGTTTAGGTAAAACCGGTGTACTGAAAGTGGACGGTATGGATATTTATAAACAAGAGACGGCGGACGGTACTGAAGAGAATCTTAAAGTATCGGATACAATGTACTTTGGTGGTCATCCGGGTAAAATTAATCATAGTGAAGTTACCACACGTAACTTTGACGGTTGCATTGATGATGTTTACATATCTGGTCGACCGGTTGATTTAAGTAATAATTTGAATGCGTATGGGGTGCGTCAAGGATGTCCGGCTAAATTTTCAGCAATATTATCATTTAAACCGGAACAAATAGGTTATTTACGACGCGGCAATTTGTCGGCCATCAATCACTTCCAATTGAATTTAAAATTCAAAACAATACAATCACAAGGTCTTATTTTCTATGCCACTAATTATGATCAAAGTGCTACAATTGGTTTAACCATTGCAATGCATGGTTCATTGATATTAAAGAGTATGGGTACCGTTGTTAGTTCCGGGGATAAAAAATATAATGATGGTGAATGGCATGTGGTGACGGCAATACGTGATGCTAAAAACTTACGAATGATTGTTGATGAAACGAAAACCTATAGGTAAGTTTTATTCAATTACCAATTTTATTATTACTAAAATAAACAACAAATTAACAAATAATAATTATTATTACAGTGAAGATATCGTATTTTCAAAACTATTTACAATCAAATTTGGTGATATTTATTTTGGTGGTTTACCAAAAGGTTTTAAAACGCCAGCATCTACATTACCTACAACCGCCTATTTTGTCGGTTGCATTAGCGACGTATTAATAAATGGTCAAATTGTAAATTTTGCCAATTCAACGGATCGTAAGAATACAATTTTGGATAATTGCTCACGTGATATTTTCGGTAATGGTTTTTATAAAGTAATCAAAAAAAAAAAAAAACGAAGCAATGATTAACATTTTAATTTTTTATAGATTACGATGTTTCATCGGTACCTATATTTTATCCAGACGAAAGTTATCGAATTGATGTTGATAAAGATTTTAAGACAGACACGGAAAAGAAACAAAAGGAATCGACAGAAGAAGACGAAGATGATGGTGAGGATGAAGAAGAATCAAGACGTAAACAACAACAGGAAAAAGAAGATCAAGCGGCAGCGGCTGCTGCTGAACGAAAACGAATTGAAGAAGAAGCGGCAAAACAAGCTGAAGAAGAAAAGGCAGCAAAACAAGCTGAAGAAGAAAAACTAAGACAATTGGCGGAAAAAGAACGGGAAAGGGAAAGGATTGAAGAAGAAGAACAACAACAAAAGGCGGCGGCTGAACGTGAACGTTTGGAAAAACAACGTGAATTCGATGAACAACTTAAAAAAGAAATGGAAAAATTACATCCAACGGTACCGCAAGAACCAATACCAACAACAACAAAACCGATAATATCGGCAACAAACACAACCACACAACGTACACCAACTCGACCAAGACCAACGATAAAACAAAATCGTATTTGTAAACTGCCAATTGAACCAGAAGTTGATGTTGATTTTGATGCTGGTTATCGATTTGGTAAATATATAATTATTAAAAACTGTTTTAAATTACCGACTACATGGTAATCATTTAAAAGAAATTTGAAACCTTTGAGTGTTTTTGTTTTGTTTTGTATTGTTTTGCAGGAACAACCGATGGCAGTCGCATTGAATTCACTCACATTCCGGCTAAACTTAAGAAAGCCTATGAAATATCATTTAATTTTAAAACAATGGAACCTCATGGCATGATGTTTTATGTGGCCGATAGTCGACATACCGATTTTATTGGTTTACATATGGAAAATGGAAGGGTAAGAAGAGAGACTATTTATTTAACTAATATGTAATAAAAATTATTGATGTTCACTTTTTTTTTATTACAATTCTCAGTTGATACATTCATTTAATGGTGGTTCGGGTAAAGCCAATATGACCTCTTTGAATACGTACAATGATGGTAAATGGTATTCGGTGATAATAATACGACAACATAATAAAGGACAATTGATTGTCGACGGTGAGGATATAACAGAAGGTGAATCACAAAATAATACACGTACAATGGCGATACAACCACCATTTTCATTTGGTGGTGTAGGACGAGAATCGGCCGAAGATATGTATATCAATTTAAAATTGGATAAAGGTACATATTTTAGCGGTTGTATACGTAATATTCAAATGGCCGGACGCCCATTGGGTGAACCGGCTCATACCATTGGTGTATCACCGTGTTCGGATGCCATTGAACAGGGTATATTCTTTGGTAAAGGAAATGGTTATGTTAAGGTACTATTATTATTAATTTTATTACCTAGAATAAGTTCTCGTTTGTTGTTTGTGGTGAAAAAATTTTAACTTCTCTGGCTCTCAAATCTAATTCACTTGTTGACCTACACCAACGTTTTGTTTTTTATTTTATTTTATTTCTTTATTTATTATTTTTCCTATAGCTACGTGATCGATTTAAAGTGGGCACCGAATTAACCATACAATTTGATATAAAACCAAGAACAATGAATGGTTTATTATTATCGGTGCATGGTAAAAAAGCGTATCTTATATTACAATTAATAAATGGTACAATACATTTTACGGTGGATAATGGTGATGGTCCAATTGTTGCCCGATTTATACCGGATCCATCGGATAATTTCTGTGATGGTGAATGGCGTACGATAACTGCTATTAAATCACAATACGTTATTACATTAATGGTGAATGCATTAAGTTCACAGCCGTCAATTGGTAGTGCAACTAGTCCATCAACGGATACATCAAGACCATTGTTCCTCGGCGGTCATCCACATTTGCAAAAGGTATAATTTTTGTCATTCTTTTTTGTTTCTTCTATATTTCTGTAATGTATTGTAATAATAATAATATCCCGTTTTTATATTCAATATTCCTTCCATATATTTGATGGATAAACAGATTCGTGGCTTAAAGGTACGTGAGCCATACCAGGGATGTATACGTAATGTTAAAATACGTGATGTTGCTGAAAATATAACACCAAATATGTTGGTTGGAAATGTACGAAATGGTGTTTGTCCAACGATTTAAAAAAAAACAAAAAAAAAAAAACAATAATTTATTTAAAACAAAAACAAATTAATAAATTTAATTTTATATTAATATTTAAAATTTGTATTTGTATTTTTTTTTCTATACGCTATATTAATATATAAATTTTTTTTTTAATGGAAATTATTTGGGGAAATTTCGTTATTTTTAATTTTTTAATTATTATAAACATTAATCATTTAGATTATAGATTTATTATTTTTGTTTGTTTCAAAGTAATACATTAATTAATTAATAATATAATGGGATAATAATAAAAATGTGCTCCTATACTATATTTAAAAAATAAATAGAGCAATATTTCAATATATAATATTAATTGATGTGTGCCCGCTTTATTTGACTATGCTATTTGATGAGATTGCTGGAGTTTTGCTGTTGATTCTCATTACAGATTGTTCCATTGGATCAATGTCTATTTGCCGATAATAACCAGCGATCAGCAGCAGCGTCTTATATAATAATTGCCATAAGAATTAGAAACGGATGGATATATGATTTATTAATATTATAAACCTAATTCTTGTAAATGATACCACCATAAATTTGATTTAAAACAATAAAAAATAACTAATTATCAATAAAATTTAATTATAATTCCTAAATTTTTGTTTGTTATTTGAACCCTTTGACAAATCTTATAAATGTTTACTGAAAATAAAAATTATATATTAATTTCATTTGTGAAAAAATTATTTTTAAAATGTGGGTCATTGAATTTATGCGATCCTAATCGAAAATCTTGAAAACGAAGCAAAAAACCACAAAAAAATAAAATTATCCATTGAAATCCATTAAGATTTCATATAACAAAATTTCTAAAATATCAGGCACACATAAATATGAGGAACAAACATTTTAAATTTTTATTTCTTTATTTATAAATTTCATACAAAAACCAAATCCTTTAAATTGTTAATATTATACAAATGTTAACGCTTTACAAATGTTACCATTCTATACAAATGTTAAAATTTTTTAAATATTTTTTCATTCAAATTTTTCATATATGAAATAATTATTTTTAAAATGTTGGTTATTGAATTTATGCGATCCTAATCGGAAATTATCAGAATGAGGAAGAAAAACCACTAAAAAGTGAAAAATTTTGTCGAAAAATCCACCAGATTTCATATAAAAATATTTTTAAAATACCAGGCATACATAACCAGAAATAGCAAAAAATTTTAAATATTTTTTCATAAAAATTTCTCATACATATTTTCCATATATGAAAAAATTATTTTTAAAATATTGGTCATTGAATTTATGCGATCCTATTCGAAAATGATGAAAACGAAGCAAAAAAACCACTAAAGAATCATAATATTGCTGAAAATCCATTGGTTTTCATATAACAATATTTCTAAAATACCAGGCACTCATAAATATGAGGAACAAACATTTTAAATTTTTATTTCTTTAAAAATTTCATCCAAAAAACAAAACCTTTAAAATTGTTAAAATTATACAAATGTTTTCGTACTATACAAATGTTATAATACTATACAAATGTTAAAACTTTTTACTTATTTTTTCATACTAAATTTTCATATATGAAAAAAATATTTTTAAAATTTTGGTCTTTGAATTTATGCGATCCTATTCGAAAATGATGTAGACGAAGCAAAAAACCACTAAAAAAAAAATATCCATTGAAATTCATTGCGTTTTCATATAACAAAATTTCTAAAATACCAGGCACACATAAATATGAGGAACAAACATTTTAAATTTTTATTTCTTTATTTATAATTTCAAACAAAAACCAAATCCTTTAAATTGTAAATACTATACAAATGTTTTAACTATATACAAATGTTATAATAATACAAATGTTTTAACTATATATAAATGTTAATACATTACAAATGTTTTAATACAAATGTTTTAACTATATATAAATGTTAATACATTACAAATGTTATAATACTATACAAATGTTTTATCTATATACAAATGTTATTATACCATACAAATGTTACGATATATATATAAATGTTACAATTCGATATAAATGTTAACGCTTTAAAAATGTTTTAATACTATACAAATGTTTTTTTTTGTAAACAATATAAAAAAATTATTAAAAATTTTACAATATTCATTTCAGAGATCGTTATCGGGAAACCAACAAAACGTTTTTTAATATTCAAAATTTTTATTTTTTTTTATCAGACAAGAATAAAAATTCTTTAATTTTTTTCGATGACCTCTAATAAACCTAATATTTTTGGATGTTATAACACCTTTACAATTCTGGTAGCCAACAATAGAAAATTATAATATTTATCGATCTCAATCCCAGTCCCAGCCTGATATCTCAATTGGTTTGGGCAGGAGGCACTTTTTGTTCCTTTGTGCCAATCGAAAGCACGTATAATTTATAGTATTTTACGAATTTAAATATTTTTTTCAGCTACCGTATTTTCACAGGCTTACTGAATTTTCCACAATATAAATGATTTTTTTTATCAACCAATTTTCTTGATATATCTAAGGAGTGATTGTTTTTTTTGTTGATCCATAATTTTTTCTTATCACCACGGTTTAGTAACGCTTAATAATATTAAAATATTTTAAAAATACATTCTTAAATACTAATGACGCCTAAGACGAATACAGTTCAATATTATATAATGATAAACGATACAATTTAGTTTATAATATTCGATAAATGCAATTTCGTATGTGATGTTGAAGTATTTGCCGGTATGACGGCTTGTGATTCACATTGATATAAGTTGTATAAATTGTTATAGCTGATTGTTTTATAATGATTATACTATGCTGATTGAATTTTTTTGTTTAAACTATGTTGATGATTTTATATTGATGATACTATGCTGATTGAATTATAATGATTATACTATGCTGATTATGTTATATTGTTGATACTATGCTGATTGAATTATAATGATTATACTATGCTGATTATGTTATATTGATGATACTATGAAAATTGCATTCATCTAATTTTCTAGACCAAATTGAACTATTTGGAATCTATTCAGTAAACCATTACAACGAGTTATAGTATAATATTTTGAATTGTTGACATATTTCGAATCGTAATATTAAAGTGTGTATGAAAAACATTGGCTTTTTCATATTATATCAAGTACAGAGCGATTATATTTTGCAAAAGATGGGGAAACAAAATTATCTTAAACTAATGGATGGATTTTATGTGTTTAGTAGTAAATCGGAATTAGATTTCTTAAGTATTTGATTAATAGCATCATTAAAAGATCATCAACATATAATTTGAAACAGTAAATCGCCACAAACGAATACAGTTCAATATTATATGATGATAAACGATTCAATTTAGTTTATAATATTCGATAAATGCAATTTCGTATGTGATGTTGAAGTATTTGCGGGTATGACGGCTTGTGATTCACATTGAAATAAGTTGTATAAATTGTTATAGCTGATTGTTTTATAATGATTATACAATGCTGATTGAATTTTATTGTTTAAACTATGTTGATTATTTTATATTGATGATACTATGCTGATTGAATTATAATGATTATACTATGCTGATTATGTTATATTGTTGATACTATGCTGATTGAATTATAATGATTATACTATGCTGATTATGTTATATTGATGATACTATGAAAATTGCATTCATCTAATTTTCTAGACCAAATTGAACTATTTTGAATCTATTCAGTAAACCATTACAACGAGTTATTGTATAATATTATGAATTGTTTTCATATTTCGAATCGTAATAATAAAGTGTGTATGAAAAACATTTGCTTTTTCGTATTATATCAAGTACAGAGCGATTATATTTTACAAAAGATGGGGAAACAAAATTATCGTTAACTAATGGATGGATTTTATGTGTTTAGTAGTAAATCGAAATTAGATTTCTTAAGTATTTGATTAATAGCATCATTAAAAGATCATCAACATATAATTTGAAACAGTAAATCGCCACAGACGAATACAGTTCAATATTATATGATGATAAACGATTCAAATTGATCGACAAATTGAATAAATGCAACTTCAAAACATATCATGGATGATGAAAAATTATCATTTATGCAATTTTGTAAACCAATTGGAACTGTTTAGAATAGAGTTTGTGATCCGAAATGACGGGTTATATAAAAGTATTATATGTTCATAGTTCAATAATATATGAAGACAAAAAATTCAAATTGTTCGACAAATTGGATAAATGCAATTTCGTATGTGATGTTGAAGTATTTGCCGGTATGACGGCTTGTGATTCACATTGAAATAAGTTGTATAAATTGTTATAGCTGATTGTTTTATAATGATTATACTATGCTGATTGAATTTTATTGTTTAAACTATGTTGATTATTTTATATTGATGATACTATGCTGATTGAATTATAATGATTATACTATGCTGATTATGTTATATTGTTGATACTATGCTGATTGAATTATAATGATTATACTATGCTGATTATGTTATATTGATGATACTATGAAAATTGCATTCATCTAATTTTCTAGACCAAATTGAACTATTTGGAATCTATTCAGTAAACCATTACAACGAGTTATAGTATAATATTTTGAATTGTTGACATATTTCGAATCGTAATAATAAAGTGTGTATAAAAAACATTGGCTTTTTCATATTATATCAAGTACAGAGCGATTATATTTTACAAAAGATGGGGAAACAAAATTATCTTAAACTAATGGATGGATTTTATGTGTTTAGTAGTAAATCGGAATTAGATTTCTTAAGTATTTGATTAATAGCATCATTAAAAGATCATCAACATATAATTTGAAACAGTAAATCGCCACAAACGAATACAGTTCAATATTATATGATGATAAACGATTCAATTTAGTTTATAATATTCGATAAATGCAATTTCGTATGTGATGTTGAAGTATTTGCCGGTATGACGGCTTGTGATTCACATTGAAATAAGTTGTATAAATTGTTATAGCTGATTGTTTTATAATGATTATACTATGCTGATTGAATTTTATTGTTTAAACTATGTTGATGATTTTATATTGATGATACTATGCTGATTGAATTATAATGATTATACTATGCTGATTATGTTATATTGTTGATACTATGCTGATTGAATTATAATGATTATACTATGCTGATTATGTTATATTGATGATACTATGAAAATTGCATTCATCTAATTTTCTAGACCAAATTGAACTATTTTGAATCTATTCAGTAAACCATTACAACGAGTTATAGTATAATATTTTGAATTGTTTTCATATTTCGAATCGTAATAATAAAGTGTGTATGAAAAACATTTGCTTTTTCATATTATATCAAGTACAGAGCGATTATATTTTAGAAAAGATGGGGAAACAAAATTATCTTTAACTAATGGATGGATTTTATGTGTTTAGTAGTAAATCGAAATTAGATTTCTTAAGTATTTGATTAATAGCATCATTTAAAAATCATCAACATATAATTTGAAACAGTAAATCGCCACAGACGAATGCAGTTCAATATTATATGATAATAAACGATTCAATTTAGTTTACAATATTCGATAAATGCAATTTCGTATGTGATGTTGAAGTATTCGCCGGTACGACGGCTTGTGATTCACATTGAAATAAGTTGTATAAATTGTTATAGCTGATTGTTTTATAATGATTATACTATGCTGATTGAATTTTATTGTTTAAACTATGTTGATTATTTTATATTGATGATACTATGCTGATTGAATTATGATGATTATACTATGTTGATTATGTTATATTGTTGATACTATGCTGATTGAATTATAATGATTATACTATGCTGATTATGTTATATTGATGATACTATGAAAATTGCATTCATCTAATTTTCTAGACCAAATTGAACTATTTGGAATCTATTCAGTAAACCATTACAACGAGTTATAGTATAATATTTTGAATTGTTTACATATTTCGGATCGTAATGATAAAGTGTGTATAAAAAACATTGGCTATTTCATATTATATCAAGTACAGAGCGATTATATTTTACAAAAGATGGGGAAACAAAATTATCTTAAACTAATGGATGGATTTTATGTGTTTAGTAGTAAATCGGAATTAGATTTCTTAAGTATTTGATTAATAGCATCATTAAAAGATCACCAACATATAATTTGAAACAGTAAATCGCCACAGACGAATACAGTTCAATATTATATGATGATAAACGATTCAATTTAGTTTATAATATTCGATAAATGCAATTTCGTATGTGATGTTGAAGTATTTGCCGGTATGACGGCTTGTGATTCACATTGAAATAAGTTGTATAAATTGTTATAGCTGATTGTTTTATATTGATGATACTATGCTGATTGAATTATAATGATTATACTATGTTGATTATGTTTTATTGTTGATACTATGCTGATTGAATTATAATGATTATACTATGCTGATTATGTTATATTGATGATACTATGAAAATTGCATTCATCTAATTTTCTAGACCAAATTGAACTATTTTGAATCTATTCAGTAAACCATTACAACGAGTTATAGTATAATATTTTGAATTGTTTTCATATTTCGAATCGTAATAATAAAGTGTGTATGAAAAACATTGGCTTTTTCATATTATATCAAGTACAGAGCGATTATATTTTAGAAAAGATGGGGAAACAAAATTATCTTTAACTAATGGATGGATTTGATGTGTTTAGTAGTAAATCGAAATTAGATTTCTTAAGTATTTGATTAATAGCATCATTTAAAAATCATCAACATATAATTTGAAACAGTAAATCGCCACAGACGAATACAGTTCAATATTATATGATAATAAACGATTCAATTTAGTTTACAATATTCGATAAATGCAATTTCGTTTGTGATGTTGAAGTATTTGCCGGTATGACGGCTTGTGATTCACATTGAAATAAGTTGTATAAATTGTTATAGCTGATTGTTTTATAATTATTATACTATGCTGATTGAATTTTATTGTTTAAACTATGTTGATTATTTTATATTGATGATACTATGCTGATTGAATTATAATGATTATACTATGCTGATTATGTTATATTGTTGATACTATGCTGATTGAATTATAATGATTATACTATGCTGATTATGTTATATTGATGATACTATGAAAATTGCATTCATCTAATTTTCTAGACCAAATTGAACTATTTGGAATCTATTCAGTAAACCATTACAACGAGTTATAGTATAATATTTTGAATTGTTGACATATTTCGAATCGTAATATTAAAGTGTGTATGAAAAACATTGGCTTTTTCATATTATATCAAGTACAGAGCGATTATATTTTGCAAAAGATGGGGAAACAAAATTATCTTAAACTAATGGATGGATTTTATGTGTTTAGTAGTAAATCGGAATTAGATTTCTTAAGTATTTGATTAATAGCATCATTAAAAGATCATCAACATATAATTTGAAACAGTAAATCGCCACAAACGAATACAGTTCAATATTATATGATGATAAACGATTCAATTTAGTTTATAATATTCGATAAATGCAATTTCGTATGTGATGTTGAAGTATTTGCCGGTATGACGGCTTGTGATTCACATTGAAATAAGTTGTATAAATTGTTATAGCTGATTGTTTTATAATGATTATACTATGCTGATTGAATTTTATTGTTTAAACTATGTTGATGATTTTATATTGATGATACTATGCTGATTGAATTATAATGATTATACTATGCTGATTATGTTATATTGTTGATACTATGCTGATTGAATTATAATGATTATACTATGCTGATTATGTTATATTGATGATACTATGAAAATTGCATTCATCTAATTTTCTAGACCAAATTGAACTATTTTGAATCTATTCAGTAAACCATTACAACGAGTTATAGTATAATATTTTGAATTGTTTTCATATTTCGAATCGTAATAATAAAGTGTGTATGAAAAACATTTTCTTTTTCATATTATATCAAGTACAGAGCGATTATATTTTAGAAAAGATGGGGAAACAAAATTATCTTTAACTAATGGATGGATTTTATGTGTTTAGTAGTAAATCGAAATTAGATTTCTTAAGTATTTGATTAATAGCATCATTTAAAAATCATCAACATATAATTTGAAACAGTAAATCGCCACAGACGAATACAGTTCAATATTATATGATAATAAACGATTCAATTTAGTTTACAATATTCGATAAATGCAATTTCGTATGTGATGTTGAAGTATTCGCCGGTACGACGGCTTGTGATTCACATTGAAATAAGTTGTATAAATTGTTATAGCTGATTGTTTTATAATGATTATACTATGCTGATTGAATTTTATTGTTTAAACTATGTTGATTATTTTATATTGATGATACTATGCTGATTGAATTATGATGATTATACTATGTTGATTATTTTATATTGATGATACTATGCTGATTGAATTATGATGATTATACTATGTTGATTATGTTATATTGTTGATACTATGCTGATTGAATTATAATGATTATACTATGCTGATTATGTTATATTGATGATACTATGAAAATTGCATTCATCTAATTTTCTAGACCAAATTGAACTATTTGGAATCTATTCAGTAAACCATTACAACGAGTTATAGTATAATATTTTGAATTGTTTACATATTTCGGATCGTAATGATAAAGTGTGTATAAAAAACATTGGCTATTTCATATTATATCAAGTACAGAGCGATTATATTTTACAAAAGATGGGGAAACAAAATTATCTTAAACTAATGGATGGATTTTATGTGTTTAGTAGTAAATCGGAATTAGATTTCTTAAGTATTTGATTAATAGCATCATTAAAAGATCACCAACATATAATTTGAAACAGTAAATCGCCACAGACGAATACAGTTCAATATTATATGATGATAAACGATTCAATTTAGTTTATAATATTCGATAAATGCAATTTCGTATGTGATGTTGAAGTATTTGCCGGTATGACGGCTTGTGATTCACATTGAAATAAGTTGTATAAATTGTTATAGCTGATTGTTTTATATTGATGATACTATGCTGATTGAATTATAATGATTATACTATGTTGATTATGTTTTATTGTTGATACTATGCTGATTGAATTATAATGATTATACTATGCTGATTATGTTATATTGATGATACTATGAAAATTGCATTCATCTAATTTTCTAGACCAAATTGAACTATTTTGAATCTATTCAGTAAACCATTACAACGAGTTATAGTATAATATTTTGAATTGTTTTCATATTTCGAATCGTAATAATAAAGTGTGTATGAAAAACATTGGCTTTTTCATATTATATCAAGTACAGAGCGATTATATTTTAGAAAAGATGGGGAAACAAAATTATCTTTAACTAATGGATGGATTTGATGTGTTTAGTAGTAAATCGAAATTAGATTTCTTAAGTATTTGATTAATAGCATCATTTAAAAATCATCAACATATAATTTGAAACAGTAAATCGCCACAGACGAATACAGTTCAATATTATATGATAATAAACGATTCAATTTAGTTTACAATATTCGATAAATGCAATTTCGTTTGTGATGTTGAAGTATTTGCCGGTATGACGGCTTGTGATTCACATTGAAATAAGTTGTATAAATTGTTATAGCTGATTGTTTTATAATTATTATACTATGCTGATTGAATTTTATTGTTTAAACTATGTTGATTATTTTATGTTGATGATACTATGCTGATTGAATTATAATGATTATACTATGCTGATTATGTTATATTGTTGATACTATGCTGATTGAATTATAATGATTATACTATGCTGATTATGTTATATTGATGATACTATGAAAATTGCATTCATCTAATTTTCTAGACCAAATTGAACTATTTGGAATCTATTCAGTAAACCATTACAACGAGTTATAGTATAATATTTTGAATTGTTGACATATTTCGAATCGTAATATTAAAGTGTGTATGAAAAACATTGGCTTTTTCATATTATATCAAGTACAGAGCGATTATATTTTGCAAAAGATGGGGAAACAAAATTATCTTAAACTAATGGATGGATTTTATGTGTTTAGTAGTAAATCGGAATTAGATTTCTTAAGTATTTGATTAATAGCATCATTAAAAGATCATCAACATATAATTTGAAACAGTAAATCGCCACAAACGAATACAGTTCAATATTATATGATGATAAACGATTCAATTTAGTTTATAATATTCGATAAATGCAATTTCGTATGTGATGTTGAAGTATTTGCCGGTATGACGGCTTGTGATTCACATTGAAATAAGTTGTATAAATTGTTATAGCTGATTGTTTTATAATGATTATACTATGCTGATTGAATTTTATTGTTTAAACTATGTTGATGATTTTATATTGATGATACTATGCTGATTGAATTATAATGATTATACTATGCTGATTATGTTATATTGTTGATACTATGCTGATTGAATTATAATGATTATACTATGCTGATTATGTTATATTGATGATACTATGAAAATTGCATTCATCTAATTTTCTAGACCAAATTGAACTATTTTGAATCTATTCAGTAAACCATTACAACGAGTTATAGTATAATATTTTGAATTGTTTTCATATTTCGAATCGTAATAATAAAGTGTGTATGAAAAACATTTTCTTTTTCATATTATATCAAGTACAGAGCGATTATATTTTAGAAAAGATGGGGAAACAAAATTATCTTTAACTAATGGATGGATTTTATGTGTTTAGTAGTAAATCGAAATTAGATTTCTTAAGTATTTGATTAATAGCATCATTTAAAAATCATCAACATATAATTTGAAACAGTAAATCGCCACAGACGAATACAGTTCAATATTATATGATAATAAACGATTCAATTTAGTTTACAATATTCGATAAATGCAATTTCGTATGTGATGTTGAAGTATTCGCCGGTACGACGGCTTGTGATTCACATTGAAATAAGTTGTATAAATTGTTATAGCTGATTGTTTTATAATGATTATACTATGCTGATTGAATTTTATTGTTTAAACTATGTTGATTATTTTATATTGATGATACTATGCTGATTGAATTATGATGATTATACTATGTTGATTATGTTATATTGTTGATACTATGCTGATTGAATTATAATGATTATACTATGCTGATTATGTTATATTGATGATACTATGAAAATTGCATTCATCTAATTTTCTAGACCAAATTGAACTATTTGGAATCTATTCAGTAAACCATTACAACGAGTTATAGTATAATATTTTGAATTGTTTACATATTTCGGATCGTAATGATAAAGTGTGTATAAAAAACATTGGCTATTTCATATTATATCAAGTACAGAGCGATTATATTTTACAAAAGATGGGGAAACAAAATTATCTTAAACTAATGGATGGATTTTATGTGTTTAGTAGTAAATCGGAATTAGATTTCTTAAGTATTTGATTAATAGCATCATTAAAAGATCACCAACATATAATTTGAAACAGTAAATCGCCACAGACGAATACAGTTCAATATTATATGATGATAAACGATTCAATTTAGTTTATAATATTCGATAAATGCAATTTCGTATGTGATGTTGAAGTATTTGCCGGTATGACGGCTTGTGATTCACATTGAAATAAGTTGTATAAATTGTTATAGCTGATTGTTTTATATTGATGATACTATGCTGATTGAATTATAATGATTATACTATGTTGATTATGTTTTATTGTTGATACTATGCTGATTGAATTATAATGATTATACTATGCTGATTATGTTATATTGATGATACTATGAAAATTGCATTCATCTAATTTTCTAGACCAAATTGAACTATTTTGAATCTATTCAGTAAACCATTACAACGAGTTATAGTATAATATTTTGAATTGTTTTCATATTTCGAATCGTAATAATAAAGTGTGTATGAAAAACATTGGCTTTTTCATATTATATCAAGTACAGAGCGATTATATTTTAGAAAAGATGGGGAAACAAAATTATCTTTAACTAATGGATGGATTTGATGTGTTTAGTAGTAAATCGAAATTAGATTTCTTAAGTATTTGATTAATAGCATCATTTAAAAATCATCAACATATAATTTGAAACAGTAAATCGCCACAGACGAATACAGTTCAATATTATATGATAATAAACGATTCAATTTAGTTTACAATATTCGATAAATGCAATTTCGTTTGTGATGTTGAAGTATTTGCCGGTATGACGGCTTGTGATTCACATTGAAATAAGTTGTATAAATTGTTATAGCTGATTGTTTTATAATGATTATACTATGCTGATTGAATTTTATTGTTTAAACTATGTTGATTATTTTATATTGATGATACTATGCTGATTGAATTATAATGATTATACTATGCTGATTATGTTATATTGTTGATACTATGCTGATTGAATTATAATGATTATACTATGCTGATTATGTTATATTGATGATACTATGAAAATTGCATTCATCTAATTTTCTAGACCAAATTGAACTATTTGGAATCTATTCAGTAAACCATTACAACGAGTTATAGTATAATATTTTGAATTGTTTTCATATTTCGGATCGTAATGATAAAGTGTGTATAAAAAACATTGGCTTTTTCGTATTATATCAAGTACAGAGCGATTATATTTTACAAAAGATGGGGAAACAAAATTATCTTAAACTAATGGATGGATTTTATGTGTTTAGTAGTAAATGGGAATTAGATTTCTTAAGTATTTGATTAATAGCATCATTAAAAGATCACCAACATATAATTTGAAACAGTAAATCGCCACAGACGAATACAGTTCGATATTATATGATGATAAACGATTCAATTTAGTTTATAATATTCGATAAATGCAATTTCGTATGTGATGTTGAAGTATTTGCCGGTATGACGGCTTGTGATTCACATTGAAATAAGTTGTATAAATTGTTATAGCTGATTGATATTTCTGATATTTTGCAAAAGATGGGGAAACAAAATTATCTTAAACTAATGGATGGATTTTATGTGTTTAGTAGTAAATCGGAATTAGATTTCTTAAGTATTTGATTAATAGCATCATTAAAAGATCATCAACATATAATTTGAAACAGTACATCGCCACAGACGAATACAGTTCAATATTATATGATAAACGATTCAAATTGATCGACAAATTGAATAAATGCAACTTCACAACATATCATGGATGATGAAAAATTATCATTTATGCAATTTTGTAAACCAATTGGAACTGTTTAGAATAGAGTTTGTGATCGGAAACGACGGGTTATATAAAAGTATTATATGTTCATAGTTCAATAATATATGAAGACAAAACATTCAAATTGTTCGACAAATTGGATAAATGCAATTTCGTATGTGATGTTGAAGTATTTGCCGGTATGACGGCTTGTGATTCACATTGAAATAAGTTGTATAAATTGTTATAGCTGATTGTTTTATAATGATTATACTATGCTGATTGAATTTTATTGTTTAAACTATGTTGATTATTTTATATTGATGATACTATGCTGATTGAATCATAATGATTATACTATGTTGATTATGTTATATTGTTGATACTATGCTGATTGAATTATAATGATTATACTATGCTGATTATGTTATATTGATGATACTATGAAAATTGCATTCATCTAATTTTCTAGACCAAATTGAACTATTTTGAATCTATTCAGTAAACCATTACAACGAGTTATAGTATAATATTATGAATTGTTTTCATATTTCGAATCGTAATAATAAAGTGTGTATGAAAAACATTGGCTTTTTCGTATTATATCAAGTACAGAGCGATTATATTTTACAAAAGATGGGGAAACAAAATTATCTTAAACTAATGGATGGATTTTATGTGTTTAGTAGTAAATCGGAATTAGATTTCTTAAGTATTTGATTAATAGCATCATTAAAAAATCACCAACATATAATTTGAAACAGTAAATCGCCACAGACGAATACAGTTCAACATTATATGATGATAAACGATTCAATTTAGTTTATAATATTCGATAAATGCAATTTCGTATGTGATGTTGAAGTATTTGCCGGTATGACGGCTTGTGATTCACATTGAAATAAGTTGTATAAATTGTTATAGCTGATTGTTTTATAATGATTATACTATGCTGATTGAATTTTATTGTTTAAACTATGTTGATTATTTTATATTGATGATACTATGCTGATTGAATTATAATGATTATGTTATATTGTTGATACTATGCTGATTGAATTATAATGATTATACTATGCTGATTATGTTATATTGATGATACTATGAAAATTGCATTCATCTAATTTTCTAGACCAAATTGAACTATTTTGAATCTATTCAGTAAACCATTACAACGAGTTATAGTGTAATATTTTGAATTGTTTTCATATTTCGAATCGTAATAATAAAGTGTGTATGAAAAACATTGGCTTTTTCATATTATATCAAGTACAGAGCGATTATATTTTAGAAAAGATGGGGAAACAAAATTATCTTTAACTAATGGATGGATTTTATGTGTTTAGTAGTAAATCGAAATTAGATTTCTTAAGTATTTGATTAATAGCATCATTTAAAAATCATCAACATATAATTTGAAACAGTAAATCGCCACAGACGAATACAGTTCAATATTATATGATAATAAACGATTCAATTTAGTTTACAATATTCGATAAATGCAATTTCGTTTGTGATGTTGAAGTATTTGCCGGTATGACGGCTTGTGATTCACATTGAAATAAGTTGTATAAATTGTTATAGCTGATTGTTTTATAATGATTATACTATGCTGATTGAATTTTATTGTTTAAACTATGTTGATTATTTTATATTGATGATACTATGCTGATTGAATTTTATTGTTTAAACTATGTTGATTATTTTATATTGATGATACTATGCTGATTGAATTATAATGATTATACTATGCTGATTATGTTATATTGATGATACTATGAAAATTGCATTCATCTAATTTTCTAGACCAAATTGAACTATTTGGAATCTATTCAGTAAACCATTACAACGAGTTATAGTATAATATTTTGAATTGTTTTCATATTTCGAATCGTAATAATAAAGTGTGTATGAAAAACATTGGCTTTTTCATATTATATCAAGTGCAGAGCGATTATATTTTAGAAAAGATGGGGAAACAAAATTATCTTTAACTAATGGATGGATTTTATGTGTTTAGTAGTAAATCGGAATTAGATTTCTTAAGTATTTGATTAATAGCATCATTAAAAAATCACCAACATATAATTTGAAACAGTAAATCGCCACAGACGAATACAGTTCAACATTATATGATGATAAACGATTCAATTTAGTTTATAATATTCGATAAATGCAATTTCGTATGTGATGTTGAAGTATTTGCCGGTATGACGGCTTGTGATTCACATTGAAATAAGTTGTATAAATTGTTATAGCTGATTGTTTTATAATGATTATACAATGCTGATTGAATTTTATTGTTTAAACTATGTTGATTATTTTATATTGATGATACTATGCTGATTGAATTATGATGATTATATTATGTTGATTATGTTATATTGTTGATACTATGCTGATTGAATTATAATGATTATACTATGCTGATTATGTTATATTGATGATACTATGAAAATTGCATTCATCTAATTTTCTAGACCAAATTGAACTATTTGGAATCTATTCAGTAAACCATTACAACGAGTTATAGTATAATATTTTGAATTGTTTTCATATTTCGGATCGTAATGATAAAGTGTGTATAAAAAACATTGGCTTTTTCATATTATATCAAGTACAGAGCGATTATATTTTACAAAAGATGGGGAAACAAAATTATCTTAAACTAATGGATGGATTTTATGTGTTTAGTAGTAAATCGGAATTAGATTTCTTAAGTATTTGATTAATAGCATCATTAAAAGATCACCAACATATAATTTGAAACAGTAAATCGCCACAGACGAATACAGTTCAATATTATATGATGATAAACGATTCAATTTAGTTTATAATATTCGATAAATGCAATTTCGTATGTGATGTTGAAGTATTTGCCGGTATGACGGCTTGTGATTCACATTGAAATAAGTTGTATAAATTGTTATAGCTGATTGTTTTATAATGATTATACTATGCTGATTGAATTTTATTGTTTAAACTATGTTGATTATTTTATATTGATGATACTATGCTGATTGAATTATGATGATTATACTATGTTGATTATGTTATATTGTTGATGCTATGAAAATTGCATTCATCTAATTTTCTAGACCAAATTGAACTATTTTGAATCTATTCAGTAAACCATTACAACGAGTTATAGTATAATATTATGAATTGTTTTCATATTTCGAATCGTAATAATAAAGTGTGTATGAAAAACATTGGCTTTTTCATATTATATCAAGTACAGAGCGATTATATTTTAGAAAAGGTGGGGAAACAAAATTATCTTTAACTAATGGATGGATTTTATGTGTTTAGTAGTAAATCGGAATTAGATTTCTTAAGTATTTGATTAATTGCATCATTAAAAAATCACAAACAAATTATATGATGATAAACGATTCAATTTAGTTTATAATATTCGATAAATGCAATTTCGTATGTGATGTTGAAGTATTTGCCGGTATGACGGCTTGTGATTCACATTGAAATAAGTTGTATAAATTGTTATAGCTGATTGTTTTATAATGATTATACTATGCTGATTGAATTTTATTGTTTAAACTATGTTGATTATTTTATATTGATGATACTATGCTGATTGAATTATAATGATTATACTATGTTGATTATGTTTTATTGTTGATACTATGCTGATTGAATTATAATGATTATACTATGCTGATTATGTTATATTGATGATACTATGAAAATTGCATTCATCTAATTTTCTAGACCAAATTGAACTATTTTGAATCTATTCAGTAAACCATTACAACGAGTTATAGTATAATATTTTGAATTGTTTTCATATTTCGAATCGTAATAATAAAGTGTGTATGAAAAACATTGGCTTTTTCATATTATATCAAGTACAGAGCGATTATATTTTAGAAAAGATGGGGAAACAAAATTATCTTTAACCCTAGGATGCATATATGGGTATTTTAATACCCATTAGATTTTAAAAGTGCTGTAAAAACTTTATTTTTTTACTTTTGCCTATGTCCTTTGGTGACATCTTCGAATATTCAATTCTATCTAAAATTCTGTAATGGACTTACAAACAAAGTGTTCAGAATCATAGCCATTCTTGTTTTGGAAAGACATCGCGGATTTGCATATTCTAGGTATAATTATGCCCATGATTAAAAATAATTGTATTATACAGGGTTTGCCGGGGATCGACAACAATATGCTGTTTTTAGGTCCTGTGGTTCATTTGGAGTCGAAAACATTCTCAAAAATTTTGTTCCATTTGCCTTCGTTGAGGAATTAAGCGAAAAACAAACCGATTTTTGGAGATTTTCATGTTTTTCGCGACTCTGGAGCACTTATCACCACAACTGGTTATTGTAATTGAAAGATCAGATACACTATTAGCATTAGCATTAAATCGTCTATAAATTACATTAAAAATCATGTAGATCGGAAAATCGGTTCTCTAGATATTTAAAGAAATGTGTGTAAAAAATAAGTCTTATTTTTTGTTCTCTAAAGTTTAGGGTACCATATCTCGAAAAGACACCTTTTATAAATGTACGTCCAACTTGCTTAAAAACTTGCTACATTATTTAGCTTTCGTATGACATACAATTCCATGTGATATTTCTAATACTTTCGAAGTTATTCACGATTAAATAAAAATATAGAACATTTTTAATGGTCAATTTGCATTTAAATTTTATTTTATTTCTTTTTGTATTAAAAAAATGGATCTGAATACTTTTTTAAGGTAATACTCAAGAACCAGACGATGGCCAATTATGTTCAGATACTTGAATCATTGTAAAATTTTATTACCAAACGATTTATTATCATTTGGAAGTTCTAAGCGTATGGTTTAAAGTGATATCTATGAAAAACCTCTTGGCTGAAATATTTTTGTGTTTCAACAATGGGTTATTTGAGAATATCTTAAAAACGGTTTGGAATCGGATTACCAAATGTGCGGTGCTTGAAAGATATAAGAAATAGCCAGAAAACGTAACTAGTCCGGTCTAATTATCTTAAGAATTAAGGAAGTTAGTTGAAATTTTATCTCTGGGTATAAATATACCCGGTTTATGCAAAAGTGTAGAATTTTTGGTTATGCATCCTAGGGTTAACTAATGGATGGATTTTATGTGTTTAGTAGTAAATCGAAATTAGATTTCTTAAGTATTTGATTAATAGCATCATTTAAAAATCATCAACATATAATTTGAAACAGTAAATCGCCACAGACGAATACAGTTCAATATTATATGATAATAAACGATTCAATTTAGTTTATAATATTCGATAAATGCAATTTCGTATGTGATGTTGAAGTATTTGCCGGTATGACGGCTTGTGATTCACATTGAAATAAGTTGTATAAATTGTTATAACTGATTGTTTTATAATTATTATACTATGCTGATTGAATTTTATTGTTTAAACTATGTTGATTATTTTATATTGATGATA
Organism: Dilophus febrilis; assembly: GCA_958336335.1. NCBI lineage: Eukaryota > Metazoa > Arthropoda > Insecta > Diptera > Bibionidae > Dilophus > Dilophus febrilis. The sequence goes on along the minus strand of OY284469.1, from coordinate 54,803,178 downwards.
CTATGCTGATTGAATTATAATGATTATACTATGCTGATTATGTTATATTGTTGATACTATGCTGATTGAATTATAATGATTATACTATGCTGATTATGTTATATTGATGATACTATGAAAATTGCATTCATCTAATTTTCTAGACCAAATTGAACTATTTGGAATCTATTCAGTAAACCATTACAACGAGTTATAGTATAATATTTTGAATTGTTTTCATATTTCGAATCGTAATAATAAAGTGTGTATAAAAAACATTGGCTTTTTCATATTATATCAAGTACAGGGCGATTATATTTTACAAAAGATGGGGAAACAAAATTATCTTTAACTAATGGATGGATTTTATGTGTTTAGTAGTAAATCGACATTAGATTTCTTAAGTATTTGATTAATAGCATCATTTAAAAATCATCAACATATAATTTGAAACAGTAAATCGCCACAGACGAATACAGTTCAATATTATATGATAATAAACGATTCAATTTAGTTTACAATATTCGATAAATGCAATTTCGTATGTGATGTTGAAGTATTTGCCGGTATGACGGCTAGTGATTCACATTGAAATAAGTTGTATAAATTGTTATAACTGATTGTTTTATAATTATTATACTATGGTGATTGAATTTTATTGTTTAAACTATGTTGATTATTTTATATTGATGATACTATGCTGATTGAATTATAATGATTATACTATGCTGATTATGTTATATTGTTGATACTATGCTGATTGAATTATAATGATTATACTATGCTGATTATGTTATATTGATGATACTATGAAAATTGCATTCATCTAATTTTCTAGACCAAATTGAACTATTTGGAATCTATTCAGTAAACCATTACAACGAGTTATAGTATAATATTTTGAATTGTTTTCATATTTCGGATCGCAATGATAAAGTGTGTATAAAAAACATTGGCTTTTTCATATTATATCAAGTACAGAGCGATTATATTTTACAAAAGATGGGGAAACAAAATTATCTTAAACTAATGGATGGATTTTATGTGTTTAGTAGTAAATCGGAATTAGATTTCTTAAGTATTTGATTAATAGCATCATTAAAAGATCACCAACATATAATTTGAAACAGTAAATCGCCACAGACGAATACAGTTCAATATTATATGATGATAAACGATTCAATTTAGTTTATAATATTCGATAAATGCAATTTCGTATGTGATGTTGAAGTATTTGCCGGTATGACGGCTTGTGATTCACATTGAAATAAGTTGTATAAATTGTTATAGTTGATTGATATTTCTGATATTTTGCAAAAGATGGGGAAACAAAATTATCTTAAACTAATGGATGGATTTTATGTGTTTAGTAGTAAATCGGAATTAGATTTCTTAAGTATTTGATTAATAGCATCATTAAAAGATCATCAACATATAATTTGAAACAGTACATCGCCACAGACGAATACAGTTCAATATTATATGATAAACGATTCAAATTGATCGACAAATTGAATAAATGCAACTTCACAACATATCATGGATGATGAAAAATTATCATGTATGCAATTTTGTAAACCAATTGGAACTGTTTAGAATAGAGTTTGTGATCGGAAACGACGGGTTATATAAAAGTATTATATGTTCATAGTTCAATAATATATGAAAACAAAACATTCAAATTGTTCGACAAATTGGATAAATGCAATTTCGTATGTGATGTTGAAGTATTTGCCGGTATGACGGCTTGTGATTCACATTAAAATAAGTTGTATAAATTGTTATAGCTGATTGTTTTATAATGATTATAATATGCTGATTGAATTTTATTGTTTAAACTATGTTGATTATTTTATATTGATGATACTATGCTGATTGAATCATAATGATTATACTATGCTGATTATGTTATATTGATGATACTATGAAAATTGCATTCATCTAATTTTCTAGACCAAATTGAACTATTTTGAATCTATTCAGTAAACCATTACAACGAGTTATAGTATAATATTATGAATTGTTTTCATATTTCGAATCGTAATAATAAAGTGTGTATGAAAAACATTGGCTTTTTCGTATTATATCAAGTACAGAGCGATTATATTTTACAAAAGATGGGGAAACAAAATTATCTTAAACTAATGGATGGATTTTATGTGTTTAGTAGTAAATCGGAATTATTTCTTAAGTATTTGATTAATAGCATCATTAAAAGATCATCAACATATAATTTGAAACAGTACATCGCCACAGACGAATACAGTTCAATATTATATGATAAACGATTCAAATTGATCGACAAATTGGATAAATGCAATTTCGTATGTGATGTTGAAGTATTTGCCGGTATGACGGCTTGTGATTCACATTGAAATAAGTTGTATAAATTGTTATAACTGATTGTTTTATAATGATTATACTATGCTGATTGAATTTTATTGTTTAAACTATGTTGATTATTTTATATTGATGATACTATGCTGATTGAATCATAATGATTATACTATGTTGATTATGTTATATTGTTGATACTATGCTGATTGAATTATAATGATTATACTATGCTGATTATGTTATATTGATGATACTATGAAAATTGCATTCATCTAATTTTCTAGACCAAATTGAACTATTTTGAATCTATTCAGTAAACCATTACAACGAGTTATAGTATAATATTATGAATTGTTTTCATATTTCGAATCGTAATAATAAAGTGTGTATGAAAAACATTGGCTTTTTCGTATTATATCAAGTACAGAGCGATTATATTTTACAAAAGATGGGGAAACAAAATTATCTTAAACTAATGGATGGATTTTATGTGTTTAGTAGTAAATCGGAATTAGATTTCTTAAGTATTTGATTAATAGCATCATTAAAAAATCACCAACATATAATTTGAAACAGTAAATCGCCACAGACGAATACAGTTCAACATTATATGATGATAAACGATTCAATTTAGTTTATAATATTCGATAAATGCAATTTCGTATGTGATGTTGAAGTATTTGTCGGTATGACGGCTTGTGATTCACATTGAAATAAGTTGTATAAATTGTTATAGCTGATTGTTTTATAATGATTATACTATGCTGATTGAATTTTATTGTTTAAACTATGTTGATTATTTTATATTGATGATACTATGCTGATTGAATTATAATGATTATGTTATATTTTTGATACTATGCTGATTGAATTATAATGATTATACTATGCTGATTATGTTATATTGATGATACTATGAAAATTGCATTCATCTAATTTTCTAGACCAAATTGAACTATTTGGAATCTATTCAGTAAACCATTACAACGAGTTATAGTACATATTTTGAATTGTTGACATATTTCGAATCGTAATATTAAAGTATGTATGAAAAACATTGGCTTTTTCATATTATATCAAGTACAGAGCGATTATATTTTGCAAAAGATGGGGAAACAAAATTATCTTAAACTAATGGATGGATTTTATGTGTTTAGTAGTAAATCGGAATTATTTCTTAAGTATTTGATTAATAGCATCATTAAAAGATCATCAACATATAATTTGAAACAGTACATCGCCACAGACGAATACAGTTCAATATTATATGATAAACGATTCAAATTGATCGACAAATTGGATAAATGCAATTTCGTATGTGATGTTGAAGTATTTGCCGGTATGACGGCTTGTGATTCACATTGAAATAAGTTGTATAAATTGTTATAACTGATTGTTTTATAATTATTATACTATGCTGATTGAATTTTATTGTTTAAACTATGTTGATTATTTTATATTGATGATACTATGCTGATTGAATTATAATGATTATACTATGCTGATTATGTTATATTGTTGATACTATGCTGATTGAATTATAATGATTATACTATGCTGATTATGTTATATTGATGATACTATGAAAATTGCATTCATCTAATTTTCTAGACCAAATTGAACTATTTGGAATCTATTCAGTAAACCATTACACCGAGTTATAGTATAATATTTTGAATTGTTTTCATATTTCGGATCGTAATGATAAAGTGTGTATAAAAAACATTGGCTTTTTCATATTATATCAAGTACAGAGCGATTATATTTTACAAAAGATGGGGAAACAAAATTATCTTAAACTAATGGATGGATTTTATGTGTTTAGTAGTAAATCGGAATTAGATTTCTTAAGTATTTGATTAATAGCATCATTAAAAGATCACCAACATATAATTTGAAACAGTAAATCGCCACAGACGAATACAGTTCAATATTATATGATGATAAACGATTCAATTTAGTTTATAATATTCGATAAATGCAATTTCGTATGTGATGTTGAAGTATTTGCCGGTATGACGGCTTGTGATTCACATTGAAATAAGTTGTATAAATTGTTATAGCTGATTGATATTTCTGATATTTTGCAAAAGATGGGGAAACAAAATTATCTTAAACTAATGGATGGATTTTATGTGTTTAGTAGTAAATCGGAATTATTTCTTAAGTATTTGATTAATAGCATCATTAAAAGATCATCAACATATAATTTGAAACAGTACATCGCCACAGACGAATACAGTTCGATATTATATGATAAACGATTCAAATTGATCGACAAATTGCATAAATGCAACTTCACAACATATCATGGATGATGAAAAATTATCATTTATGCAATTTTGTAAACCAATTGGAACTGTTTAGAATAGAGTTTGTGATCGGAAACGACGGGTTATATAAAAGTATTATATGTTCATAGTTCAATAATATATGAAGACAAAACATTCAAATTGTTCGACAAATTGGATAAATGCAATTTCGTATGTGATGTTGAAGTATTTGCCGGTATGACGGCTTGTGATTCACATTGAAATAAGTTGTATAAATTGTTATAGCTGATTGTTTTATAATGATTATACTATGCTGATTGAATTTTATTGTTTAAACTATGTTGATTATTTTATATTGATGATACTATGCTGATTGAATTATGATGATTATACTATGTTGATTATGTTATATTGTTGATACTAGCTGATTGAATTATAATGATTATACTATGCTGATTATGTTATATTGATGATACTATGAAAATTGCATTCATCTAATTTTCTAGACCAAATTGAACTATTTTGAATCTATTCAGTAAACCATTACAACGAGTTATAGTGTAATATTATGAATTGTTTTCATATTTCGAATCGTAATAATAAAGTGTGTATGAAAAACATTGGCTTTTTCGTATTATATCAAGTACAGAGCGATTATATTTTACAAAAGATGGGGAAACAAAATTATCTTAAACTAATGGATGGATTTTATGTGTTTAGTAGTAAATCGGAATTAGATTTCTTAAGTATTTGATTAATAGCATCATTAAAAGATCATCAACATATAATTTGAAACAGTAAATCGCCACAGACGAATACAGTTCAATATTATATGATGATAAACGATTCAATTTAGTTTATAATATTCGATAAATGCAATTTCGTATGTGATGTGGAAGTATTTGCCGGTATGACGGCTTGTGATTCAGATTGAAATAAGTTGTATATATTGTTATAGCTGATTGTTTTATAATGATTATACTATGCTGATTGAATTTTATTGTTTAAACTATGTTGATTATTTTATATTGATGATACTATGCTGATTGAATTATAATGATTATACTATGCTGATTATGTTATATTGATGATACTATGAAAATTGCATTCATCTAATTTTCTAGACCAAATTGAACAATTTGGAATCTATTCAGTAAACCATTACAACGAGTTATAGTATAATATTTTGAATTGTTTTCATATTTCGGATCGTAATGATAAAGTGTGTATAAAAAACATTGGCTTTTTCATATTATATCAAGTACAGAGCGATTATATTTTACAAAAGATGGGGAAACAAAATTATCTTAAACTAATGGATGGATTTTATGTGTTTAGTAGTAAATCGGAATTAGATTTCTTAAGTATTTGATTAATAGCATCATTAAAAGATCACCAACATATAATTTGAAACAGTAAATCGCCACAGACGAATACAGTTCAAAATTATATGATGATAAACGATTCAATTTAGTTTATAATATTCGATAAATGCAATTTCGTATGTGATGTTGAAGTATTTGCCGGTATGACGGCTTGTGATTCACATTGAAATAAGTTGTATAAATTGTTATAGCTGATTGTTTTATAATGATTATACTATGCTGATTGAATTTTATTGTTTAAACTATGTTGATTATTTTATATTGATGATACTATGCTGATTGAATTATGATGATTATACTATGTTGATTATGTTATATTGTTGATACTATGCTGATTGAATTATAATGATTATACTATGCTGATTATGTTATATTGATGATACTATGAAAATTGCATTCATCTAATTTTCTAGACCAAATTGAACTATTTGGAATCTATTCAGTAAACCATTACAACGAGTTATAGTATAATATTTTGAATTGTTTTCATATTTCGGATCGTAATGATAAAGTGTGTATAAAAAACATTGGCTTTTTCATATTATATCAAGTACAGAGCGATTATATTTTACAAAAGATGGGGAAACAAAATTATCTTAAACTAATAGATGGATTTTATGTGTTTAGTAGTAAATCGGAATTAGATTTCTTAAGTATTTGATTAATAGCATCATTAAAAGATCACCAACATATAATTTGAAACAGTAAATCGCCACAGACGAATACAGTTCAATATTATATGATAAACGATTGAAATTGATCGACAAATTGAATAAATGCAACTTCACAACATATCATGGATGATGAAAAATTATCATTTATGCAATTTTGTAAACCAATTGGAACTGTTTAGAATAGAGTTTATAGTTCAATAATATATGAAGACAAAACATTCAAATTGTTCGACAAATTGGATAAATGCAATTTCGTATGTGATGTTGAAGTATTTGCCGGTATGACGGCTTGTGATTCACATTGAAATAAGTTGTATAAATTGTTATAGCTGATTGTTTTATAATGATTATACTATGCTGATTGAATTTTATTGTTTAAACTATGTTGATTATTTTATATTGATGATACTATGCTGATTGAATTATAATGATTATACTATGCTGATTATGTTATATTGTTGATACTATGCTGATTGAATTATAATGATTATACTATGCTGATTATGTTATATTGATGATACTATGAAAATTGCATTCATCTAATTTTCTAGACCAAATTGAACTATTTTGAATCTATTCAGTAAACCATTACAACGAGTTATAGTATAATATTTTGAATTGTTTTCATATTTCGAATCGTAATAATAAAGTGTGTATGAAAAACATTGGCTTTTTCGTATTATATCAAGTACAGAGCGATTATATTTTACAAAAGATGGGGAAACAAAATTATCGTAAACTAATGGATGGATTTTATGTGTTTAGTAGTAAATCGGAATTAGATTTCTTAAGTATTTGATTAATAGCATCATTAAAAAATCACCAACATATAATTTGAAACAGTAAATCGCCACAGACGAATACAGTTCAACATTATATGATGATAAACGATTCAATTTAGTTTATAATATTCGATAAATGCAATTTCGTATGTGATGTTGAAGTATTTGCCGGTTTAACGGCTTGTGATTCACATTGAAATAAGTTGTATAAATTGTTATAGCTGATTGTTTTATAATGATTATACTATGCTGATTGAATTTTATTGTTTAAACTATGTTGATTATTTTATATTGATGATACTATGCTGATTGAATTATAATGATTATGTTATATTGTTGATACTATGCTGATTGAATTATAATGATTATACTATGCTGATTATGTTATATTGATGATACTATGAAAATTGCATTCATCTAATTTTCTAGACCAAATTGAACTATTTTGAATCTATTCAGTAAACCATTACAACGAGTTATAGTATAATATTATGAATTGTTTTCATATTTCGAATCGTAATAATAAAGTGTGTATGAAAAACATTGGCTTTTTCGTATTATATCAAGTACAGAGCGATTGTATTTTACAAAAGATGTGGAAACAAAATTATCTTAAACTAATGGATGGATTTTATCTGTTTAGTAGTAAATCGGAATTAGATTTCTTAAGTATTTGATTAATAGCATCATTAAAAAATCACCAACATATAATTTGAAACAGTAAATCGCCACAGACGAATACAGTTCAATATTATATGATGATAAACGATTCAATTTAGTTTATAATATTCGATAAATGCAATTTCGTATGTGATGTTGAAGTATTTGCCGGTATGACGGCTTGTCATTCACATTGAAATAAGTTGTATAAATTGTTATAGCTGATTGTTTTATAATGATTATACTATGCTGATTGAATTTTATTGTTTAAACTATGTTGATTATTTTATATTGATGATACTATGCTGATTGAATTATAATGATTATACTATATTGATTATGTTATATTGTTGATACTATGCTGATTGAATTATAATGATTATACTATGCTGATTATGTTATATTGATGATACTATGAAAATTGCATTCATCTAATTTTCTAGACCAAATTGAACTATTTTGAATCTATTCAGTAAACCATTACAACGAGTTATAGTATAATATTTTGAATTGTTTTCATATTTCGAATCGTAATAATAAAGTGTGTATGAAAAACATTGGCTTTTTCGTATTATATCAAGTACAGAGCGATTATATTTTACAAAAGATGGGGAAACAAAATTATCGTAAACTAATGGATGGATTTTATGTGTTTAGTAGTAAATCGGAATTAGATTTCTTAAGTATTTGATTAATAGCATCATTAAAAAATCACCAACATATAATTTGAAACAGTAAATCGCCACAGACGAATACAGTTCAACATTATATGATGATAAACGATTCAATTTAGTTTATAATATTCGATAAATGCAATTTCGTATGTGATGTTGAAGTATTTGCCGGTATGACGGCTTGTGATTCACATTGAAATAAGTTGTATAAATTGTTATAGCTGATTGTTTTATAATGATTATACTATGCTGATTGAATTTTATTGTTTAAACTATGTTGATTATTTTATATTGATGATACTATGCTGATTGAATTATAATGATTATGTTATATTGTTGATACTATGCTGATTGAATTATAATGATTATACTATGCTGATTATGTTATATTGATGATACTATGAAAATTGCATTCATCTAATTTTCTAGACCAAATTGAACTATTTTGAATCTATTCAGTAAACCATTACAACGAGTTATAGTATAATATTTTGAATTGTTTTCATATTTCGAATCGTAATAATAAAGTGTGTATGAAAAACATTGGCTTTTTCGTATTATATCAAGTACAGAGCGATTATATTTTACAAAAGATGGGGAAACAAAATTATCTTAAACTAATGGATGGATTTTATGTGTTTAGTAGTAAATCGGAATTAGATTTCTTAAGTATTTGATTAATAGCATCATTAAAAGATCATCAACGTATAATTTGAAACAGTACATCGCCACAGACGAATACAGTTCAATATTATATGATAAACGATTCAAATTGATCGACAAATTGAATAAATGCAACTTCACAACATATCATGGATGATGAAAAATTATCATTTATGCAATTTTGTAAACCAATTGGAACTGTTTAGAATAGAGTTTATGATCGGAAACGACGGGTTATATAAAAGTATTATATGTTCATAGTCCAATAATATATGAAGACAAAACATTCAAATTGTTCGACAAATTGGATAAATGCAATTTCGTATGTGATGTTGAAGTATTTGCCGGTATGACGGCTTGTGATTCACATTGAAATAAGTTGTATAAATTGTTATAGCTGATTGTTTTATAATGATTATACTATGCTGATGGAATTTTATTGTTTAAACTATGTTGATTATTTTATATTGATGATACTATGCTGATTGAATTATAATGATTATACTATGTTGATTATGTTATATTGTTGATACTATGCTGATTGAATTATAATGATTATACTATGCTGATTATGTTATATTGATGATACTATGAAAATTGCATTCATCTAATTTTCTAGACCAAATTGAACTATTTTGAATCTATTCAGTAAACCATTACAACGAGTTATAGTATAATATTATGAATTGTTTTCATATTTCGAATCGTAATAATAAAGAGTGTATGAAAAACATTGGCTTTTTCGTATTATATCAAGTACAGAGCGATTATATTTTACAAAAGATGGGGAAACAAAATTATCTTAAACTAATGGATGGATTTTATGTGTTTAGTAGTAAATCGGAATTAGATTTCTTAAGTATTTGATTAATAGCATCATTAAAAAATCACCAACATATAATTTGAAACAGTAAATCGCCACAGACGAATACAGTTCAACATTATATGATGATAAACGATTCAATTTAGTTTATAATATTCGATAAATGCAATTTCGTATGTGATGTTGAAGTATTTGCCGGTATGACGGCTTGTGATTCACATTGAAATAAGTTGTATAAATTGTTATAGCTGATTGTTTTATAATGATTATACTATGCTGATTGAATTTTATTGTTTAAACTATGTTGATTATTTTATATTGATGATACTATGCTGATTGAATTATAATGATTATACTATGCTGATTATGTTATATTGATGATACTATGAAAATTGCATTCATCTAATTTTCTAGACCAAATTGAACTATTTGGAATCTATTCAGTAAACCATTACAACGAGTTATAGTATAATATTTTGAATTGTTTTCATATTTCGAATCGTAATAATAAAGCGTGTATGAAAAACATTGGCTTTTTCATATTATATCAAGTACAGAGCGATTATATTTTAGAAAAGATGGGGAAACAAAATTATCTTTAACTAATGGATGGATTTTATGTGTTTAGTAGTAAATCGAAATTAGATTTCTTAAGTATTTGATTAATAGCATCATTTAAAAATCATCAACATATAATTTGAAACAGTAAATCGCCACAGACGAATACAGTTCAATATTATATGATAATAAACGATTCAATTTAGTTTACAATATTCGATAAATGCAATTTCGTTTGTGATGTTGAAGTATTTGCCGGTATGACGGCTTGTGATTCACATTGAAATAAGTTGTATAAATTGTTATAACTGATTGTTTTATAACTATTATACTATGCTGATTGAATTTTATTGTTTAAACTATGTTGATTATTTTATATTGATGATACTATGCTGATTGAATTATAATGATTATGTTATATTGTTGATACTATGCTGATTGAATTATAATGATTATACTATGCTGATTTGGTTATATTGATGATACTATGAAAATTGCATTCATCTAATTTTCTAGACCAAATTGAACTATTTTGAATCTATTCAGTAAACCATTACAACGAGTTATAGTATAATATTATGAATTGTTTTCATATTTCGAATCGTAATAATAAAGTGTGTATGAAAAACATTCGCTTTTTCATATTACATGAAGTACAGAGCGATTATATTTTACAAAAGATGGGGAAACAAAATTATCTTAAACTAATGGATGGATTTTATGTGTTTAGTAGTAAATCGGAATTAGATTTCTTAAGTATTTGATTAATAGCATCATTAAAAAATCACCAACATATAATTTGAAACAGTAAATCGCCACAGACGAATACAGTTCAACATTATATGATGATAAACGATTCAATTTAGTTTATAATATTCGATAAATGCAATTTCGTATGTGATGTTGAAGTATTTGCCGGTATGACGGCTTGTGATTCACATTGAAATAAGTTGTATAAATTGTTATAGCTGATTGTTTTATAATGATTATACTATGCTGATTGAATTTTATTGTTTAAACTATGTTGATTATTTTATATTGATGATACTATGCTGATTGAATTATAATGATTATACTATGCTGATTATGTTATATTGATGATACTATGAAAATTGCATTCATCTAATTTTCTAGACCAAATTGAACTATTTGGAATCTATTCAGTAAACCATTACAACGAGTTATAGTATAATATTTTGAATTGTTTTCATATTTCGAATCGTAATAATAAAGCGTGTATGAAAAACATTGGCTTTTTCATATTATATCAAGTACAGAGCGATTATATTTTAGAAAAGATGGGGAAACAAAATTATCTTTAACTAATGGATGGATTTTATGTGTTTAGTAGTAAATCGAAATTAGATTTCTTAAGTATTTGATTAATAGCATCATTTAAAAATCATCAACATATAATTTGAAACAGTAAATCGCCACAGACGAATACAGTTCAATATTATATGATAATAAACGATTCAATTTAGTTTACAATATTCGATAAATGCAATTTCGTTTGTGATGTTGAAGTATTTGCCGGTATGACGGCTTGTGATTCACATTGAAATAAGTTGTATAAATTGTTATAACTGATTGTTTTATAACTATTATACTATGCTGATTGAATTTTATTGTTTAAACTATGTTGATTATTTTATATTGATGATACTATGCTGATTGAATTATAATGATTATGTTATATTGTTGATACTATGCTGATTGAATTATAATGATTATACTATGCTGATTATGTTATATTGATGATACTATGAAAATTGCATTCATCTAATTTTCTAGACCAAATTGAACTATTTGGAATCTATTCAGTAAACCATTACAACGAGTTATAGTATAATATTTTGAATTGTTTTCATATTTCGAATCGTAATAATAAAGCGTGTATGAAAAACATTGGCTTTTTCATATTATATCAAGTACAGAGCGATTATATTTTAGAAAAGATGGGGAAACAAAATTATCTTTAACTAATGGATGGATTTTATGTGTTTAGTAGTAAATCGAAATTAGATTTCTTAAGTATTTGATTAATAGCATCATTTAAAAATCATCAACATATAATTTGAAACAGTAAATCGCCACAGACGAATACAGTTCAATATTATATGATAATAAACGATTCAATTTAGTTTACAATATTCGATAAATGCAATTTCGTTTGTGATGTTGAAGTATTTGCCGGTATGACGGCTTGTGATTCACATTGAAATAAGTTGTATAAATTGTTATAGCTGATTGTTTTATAATGATTATACTATGCTGATTGAATTTTATTGTTTAAACTATGTTGATTATTTTATATTGATGATACTATGCTGATTGAATTATAATGATTATGTTATATTGTTGATACTATGCTGATTGAATTATAATGATTATACTATGCTGATTATGTTATATTGATGATACTATGAAAATTGCATTCATCTAATTTTCTAGACCAAATTGAACTATTTTGAATCTATTCAGTAAACCATTACAACGAGTTATAGTATAATATTATGAATTGTTTTCATATTTCGAATCGTAATAATAAAGTGTGTATGAAAAACATTGGCTTTTTCGTATTATATCAAGTACAGAGCGATTATATTTTACAAAAGATGTGGAAAGAAAATTATCTTAAACTAATGGATGGATTTTATGTGTTTAGTAGTAAATCGGAATTAGATTTCTTAAGTATTTGATTAATAGCATCATTAAAAGATCATCAACATATAATTTGAAACAGTAAATCGCCACAGACGAATACAGTTCAATATTATATGATGATAAACGATTCAATTTAGTTTATAATATTCGATAAATGCAATTTCGTATGTGATGTGGAAGTATTTGCCGGTATGACGGCTTGTGATTCACATTGAAATAAGTTGTATATATTGTTATAGCTGATTATTTTATATTGATGATACTATGCTGATTGAATTATAATGATTATACTATGCTGATTATGTTATATTGATGATACTATGAAAATTGCATTCATCTAATTTTCTAGACCAAATTGAACTATTTGGAATCTATTCAGTAAACCATTACAACGAGTTACAGTATAATATTTTGAATTGTTTTCATATTTCGGATCGTAATGATAAAGTGTGTATAAAAAACATTGGCTTTTTCATATTATATCAAGTATAGAGCGATTATATTTTACAAAAGATGGGGAAACAAAATTATCTTAAACTAATGGATGGATTTTATGTGTTTAGTAGTAAATCGGAATTAGATTTCTTAAGTATTTGATTAATAGCATCATTAAAAGATCACCAACATATAATTTGAAACAGTAAATCGCCACAGACGAATACAGTTCAACATTATATGATGATAAACGATTCAATTTAGTTTATAATATTCGATAAATGCAATTTCGTATGTGATGTTGAAGTATTTGCCGGTATGACGGCTTGTGATTCACATTGAAATAAGTTGTATAAATTGTTATAGCTGATTGTTTTATAATGATTATACTATGCTGATTGAATTTTATTGTTTAAACTATGTTGATTATTTTATATTGATGATACTATGCTGATTGAATTATAATGATTATACTATATTGATTATGTTATATTGTTGATACTATGCTGATTGAATTATAATGATTATACTATGCTGATTATGTTATATTGATGATACTATGAAAATTGCATTCATCTAATTTTCTAGACCAAATTGAACTATTTGGAATCTATTCAGTAAACCATTACAACGAGTTATAGTATAATATTATGAATTGTTTTCATATTTCGAATCGTAATAATAAAGTGTGTATGAAAAACATTCGCTTTTTCATATTACATCAAGTACAGAGCGATTATATTTTACAAAAGATGGGGAAACAAAATTATCTAAAACTAATGGATGGATTTTATGTGTTTAGTAGTAAATCGGAATTAGATTTCTTAAGTATTTGATTAATAGCATCATTAAAAGATCATCAACATATAATTTGAAACAGTAAATCGCCACAGACGAATACAGTTCAATATTATATGATGATAAACGATTCAATTTAGTTTATAATATTCGATAAATGCAATTTCGTATGTGATGTGGAAGTATTTGCCGGTATGACGGCTTGTGATTCACATTGAAATAAGTTGTATATATTGTTATAGCTGATTATTTTATATTGATGATACTATGCTGATTGAATTATAATGATTATACTATGCTGATTATGTTATATTGATGATACTATGAAAATTGCATTCATCTAATTTTCTAGACCAAATTGAACTATTTGGAATCTATTCAGTAAACCATTACAACGAGTTACAGTATAATATTTTGAATTGTTTTCATATTTCGGATCGTAATGATAAAGTGTGTATAAAAAACATTGGCTTTTTCATATTATATCAAGTATAGAGCGATTATATTTTACAAAAGATGGGGAAACAAAATTATCTTAAACTAATGGATGGATTTTATGTGTTTAGTAGTAAATCGGAATTAGATTTCTTAAGTATTTGATTAATAGCATCATTAAAAGATCACCAACATATAATTTGAAACAGTAAATCGCCACAGACGAATGCAGTTCAACATTATATGATGATAAACGATTCAATTTAGTTTATAATATTCGATAAATGCAATTTCGTATGTGATGTTGAAGTATTTGCCGGTATGACGGCTTGTGATTCACATTGAAATAAGTTGTATAAATTGTTATAGCTGATTGTTTTATAATGATTATACTATGCTGATTGAATTTTATTGTTTAAACTATGTTGATTATTTTATATTGATGATACTATGCTGATTGAATTATAATGATTATACTATGCTGATTATGTTATATTGTTGATACTATGCTGATTGAATTATAATGATTATACTATGCTGATTATGTTATATTGATGATACTATGAAAATTGCATTCATCTAATTTTCTAGACCAAATTGAACTATTTGGAATCTATTCAGTAAACCATTACAACGAGTTATAGTATAATATTTTGAATTGTTTTCATATTTCGAATCGTAATAATAAAGTGTGTATGAAAAACATTGGCTTTTTCGTATCAAGTACAGAGCGATTATATTTTACAAAAGATGGGGAAACAAAATTATCGTAAACTAATGGATGGATTTTATGTGTTTAGTAGTAAATCGGAATTAGATTTCTTAAGTATTTGATTAATAGCATCATTAAAAAATCACCAACATATAATTTGAAACAGTAAATCGCCACAGACGAATACAGTTCAACATTATATGATGATAAACGATTCAATTTAGTTTATAATATTCGATAAATGCAATTTCGTATGTGATGTTGAAGTATTTGCCGGTATGACGGCTTGTGATTCACATTGAAATAAGTTGTATAAATTGTTATAGCTGATTGTTTTATAATGATTATACTATGCTGATTGAATTTTATTGTTTAAACTATGTTGATTATTTTATATTGATGATACTATGCTGATTGAATTATAATGATTATACTATATTGATTATGTTATATTGTTGATACTATGCTGATTGAATTATAATGATTATACTATGCTGATTATGTTATATTGATGATACTATGAAAATTGCATTCATCTAATTTTCTAGACCAAATTGAACTATTTTGAATCTATTCAGTAAACCATTACAACGAGTTATAGTATAATATTATGAATTGTTTTCATATTTCGAATCGTAATAATAAAGTGTGTATGAAAAACATTCGCTTTTTAATATTACATCAAGTACCGAGCGATTATATTTTACAAAAGATGGGGAAACAAAATTATCTTAAACTAATGGATGGATTTTATGTGTTTAGTAGTAAATCGGAATTAGATTTCTTAAGTATTTGATTAATAGCATCATTAAAAGATCATCAACATATAATTTGAAACAGTAAATCGCCACAGACGAATACAGTTCAATATTATATGATGATAAACGATTCAATTTAGTTTATAATATTCGATAAATGCAATTTCGTATGTGATGTTGAAGTATTTGCCGGTATGACGGCTTGTGATTCACATTGAAATAAGTTGTATAAATTGTTATAGCTGATTGTTTTATAATGATTATACTATGCTGATTGAATTTTATTGTTTAAACTATGTTGATTATTTTATATTGATGATACTATGCTGATTGAATTATAATGATTATACTATGCTGATTATGTTATATTGATGATACTATGAAAATTGCATTCATCTAATTTTCTAGACCAAATTGAACTATTTGGAATCTATTCAGTAAACCATTACAACGAGTTATAGTATAATATTTTGAATTGTTTTCATATTTCGAATCGTAATAATAAAGTGTGTATAAAAAACATTGGCTTTTTCATATTATATCAAGTACAGAGCGATTATATTTTACAAAAGATGGGGAAACAAAATTATCTTAAACTAATGGATGGATTTTATGTGTTTAGTAGTAAATCGGAATTAGATTTCTTAAGTATTTGATTAATAGCATCATTAAAAGAGCATCAACATATAATTTGAAACAGTAAATCGCCACAGACGAATACAGTTCAATATTATATGATGATAAACGATTCAATTTAGTTTATAATATTCGATAAATGCAATTTCGTATGTGATGTGGAAGTATTTGCCGGTATGACGGCTTGTGATTCACATTGAAATAAGTTGTATAAATTGTTATAGCTGATTGTTTTATAATGATTATACTATGCTGATTGAATTTTATTGTTTAAACTATGTTGATTATTTTATATTGATGATACTATGCTGATTGAATTATAATGATTATACTATGCTGATTATGTTATATTGTTGATACTATGCTGATTGAATTATAATGATTATACTATGCTGATTATGTTATATTGATGATACTATGAAAATTGCATTCATCTAATTTTCTAGACCAAATTGAACTATTTGGAATCTATTCAGTAAACCATTACAACGAGTTATAGTATAATATTTTGAATTGTTTTCATATTTCGAATCGTAATAATAAAGTGTGTATGAAAAACATTGGCTTTTTCGTATTATATCAAGTACAGAGCGATTATATTTTACAAAAGATGGGGAAACAAAATTATCTTAAACTAATGGATGGATTTTATGTGTTTAGTAGTAAATCGGAATTAGATTTCTTAAGTATTTGATTAATAGCATCATTAAAAGATCATCAACATATAATTTGAAACAGTAAATCGCCACAGACGAATACAGTTCAATATTATATGATGATAAACGATTCAATTTAGTTTATAATATTCGATAAATGCAATTTCGTATGTGATGTGGAAGTATTTGCCGGTATGACGGCTTGTGATTCACATTGAAATATAAGTTGTATAAATTGTTATAGCTGATTGTTTTATAATGATTATACTATGCTGATTGAATTTTATTGTTTAAACTATGTTGATTATTTTATATTGATGATACTATGCTGATTGAATTATAATGATTATACTATATTGATTATGTTATATTGTTGATACTATGCTGATTGAATTATAATGATTATACTATGCTGATTATGTTATATTGATGATACTATGAAAATTGCATTCATCTAATTTTCTAGACCAAATTGAACTATTTGGAATCTATTCAGTAAACCATTACAACGAGTTATAGTATAATATTATGAATTGTTTTCATATTTCGAATCGTAATAATAAAGTGTGTATGAAAAACATTCGCTTTTTCATATTACATCAAGTACAGAGCGATTATATTTTACAAAAGATGGGGAAACAAAATTATCTAAAACTAATGGATGGATTTTATGTGTTTAGTAGTAAATCGGAATTAGATTTCTTAAGTATTTGATTAATAGCATCATTAAAAGATCATCAACATATAATTTGAAACAGTAAATCGCCACAGACGAATACAGTTCAATATTATATGATGATAAACGATTCAATTTAGTTTATAATATTCGATAAATGCAATTTCGTATGTGATGTGGAAGTATTTGCCGGTATGACGGCTTGTGATTCACATTGAAATAAGTTGTATATATTGTTATAGCTGATTATTTTATATTGATGATACTATGCTGATTGAATTATAATGATTATACTATGCTGATTATGTTATATTGATGATACTATGAAAATTGCATTCATCTAATTTTCTAGACCAAATTGAACTATTTGGAATCTATTCAGTAAACCATTACAACGAGTTACAGTATAATATTTTGAATTGTTTTCATATTTCGGATCGTAATGATAAAGTGTGTATAAAAAACATTGGCTTTTTCATATTATATCAAGTATAGAGCGATTATATTTTACAAAAGATGGGGAAACAAAATTATCTTAAACTAATGGATGGATTTTATGTGTTTAGTAGTAAATCGGAATTAGATTTCTTAAGTATTTGATTAATAGCATCATTAAAAGATCACCAACATATAATTTGAAACAGTAAATCGCCACAGACGAATGCAGTTCAACATTATATGATGATAAACGATTCAATTTAGTTTATAATATTCGATAAATGCAATTTCGTATGTGATGTTGAAGTATTTGCCGGTATGACGGCTTGTGATTCACATTGAAATAAGTTGTATAAATTGTTATAGCTGATTGTTTTATAATGATTATACTATGCTGATTGAATTTTATTGTTTAAACTATGTTGATTATTTTATATTGATGATACTATGCTGATTGAATTATAATGATTATACTATGCTGATTATGTTATATTGTTGATACTATGCTGATTGAATTATAATGATTATACTATGCTGATTATGTTATATTGATGATACTATGAAAATTGCATTCATCTAATTTTCTAGACCAAATTGAACTATTTGGAATCTATTCAGTAAACCATTACAACGAGTTATAGTATAATATTTTGAATTGTTTTCATATTTCGAATCGTAATAATAAAGTGTGTATGAAAAACATTGGCTTTTTCGTATTATATCAAGTACAGAGCGATTATATTTTACAAAAGATGGGGAAACAAAATTATCTTAAACTAATGGATGGATTTTATGTGTTTAGTAGTAAATCGGAATTAGATTTCTTAAGTATTTGATTAATAGCATCATTAAAAGATCATCAACATATAATTTGAAACAGTAAATCGCCACAGACGAATACAGTTCAATATTATATGATGATAAACGATTCAATTTAGTTTATAATATTCGATAAATGCAATTTCGTATGTGATGTGGAAGTATTTGCCGGTATGACGGCTTGTGATTCACATTGAAATATAAGTTGTATAAATTGTTATAGCTGATTGTTTTATAATGATTATACTATGCTGATTGAATTTTATTGTTTAAACTATGTTGATTATTTTATATTGATGATACTATGCTGATTGAATTATAATGATTATACTATGCTGATTATGTTATATTGTTGATACTATGCTGATTGAATTATAATGATTATACTATGCTGATTATGTTATATTGATGATACTATGAAAATTGCATTCATCTAATTTTCTAGACCAAATTGAACTATTTGGAATCTATTCAGTAAACCATTACAACGAGTTATAGTATAATATTTTGAATTGTTTTCATATTTCGAATCGTAATAATAAAGTGTGTATGAAAAACATTGGCTTTTTCGTATCAAGTACAGAGCGATTATATTTTACAAAAGATGGGGAAACAAAATTATCGTAAACTAATGGATGGATTTTATGTGTTTAGTAGTAAATCGGAATTAGATTTCTTAAGTATTTGATTAATAGCATCATTAAAAAATCACCAACATATAATTTGAAACAGTAAATCGCCACAGACGAATACAGTTCAACATTATATGATGATAAACGATTCAATTTAGTTTATAATATTCGATAAATGCAATTTCGTATGTGATGTTGAAGTATTTGCCGGTATGACGGCTTGTGATTCACATTGAAATAAGTTGTATAAATTGTTATAGCTGATTGTTTTATAATGATTATACTATGCTGATTGAATTTTATTGTTTAAACTATGTTGATTATTTTATATTGATGATACTATGCTGATTGAATTATAATGATTATACTATGCTGATTATGTTATATTGTTGATACTATGCTGATTGAATTATAATGATTATACTATGCTGATTATGTTATATTGATGATACTATGAAAATTGCATTCATCTAATTTTCTAGACCAAATTGAACTATTTTGAATCTATTCAGTAAACCATTACAACGAGTTATAGTATAATATTATGAATTGTTTTCATATTTCGAATCGTAATAATAAAGTGTGTATGAAAAACATTGGCTTTTTCGTATTATATCAAGTACAGAGCGATTATATTTTACAAAAGATGTGGAAACAAAATTATCTTAAACTAATGGATGGATTTTATCTGTTTAGTAGTAAATCGGAATTAGATTTCTTAAGTATTTGATTAATAGCATCATTAAAAAATCACCAACATATAATTTGAAACAGTAAATCGCCACAGACGAATACAGTTCAATATTATATGATGATAAACGATTCAATTTAGTTTATAATATTCGATAAATGCAATTTCGTATGTGATGTTGAAGTATTTGCCGGTATGACGGCTTGTGATTCACATTGAAATAAGTTGTATAAATTGTTATAGCTGATTGTTTTATAATGATTATACTATGCTGATTGAATTTTATTGTTTAAACTATGTTGATTATTTTATATTGATGATACTATGCTGATTGAATTATAATGATTATACTATATTGATTATGTTATATTGTTGATACTATGCTGATTGAATTATAATGATTATACTATGCTGATTATGTTATATTGATGATACTATGAAAATTGCATTCATCTAATTTTCTAGACCAAATTGAACTATTTGGAATCTATTCAGTAAACCATTACAACGAGTTATAGTATAATATTATGAATTGTTTTCATATTTCGAATCGTAATAATAAAGTGTGTATGAAAAACATTGGCTTTTTCGTATTATATCAAGTACAGAGCGATTATATTTTACAAAAGATGTGGAAACAAAATTATCTTAAACTAATGGATGGATTTTATCTGTTTAGTAGTAAATCGGAATTAGATTTCTTAAGTATTTGATTAATAGCATCATTAAAAAATCACCAACATATAATTTGAAACAGTAAATCGCCACAGACGAATACAGTTCAATATTATATGATGATAAACGATTCAATTTAGTTTATAATATTCGATAAATGCAATTTCGTATGTGATGTAGAAGTATTTGCCGGTATGACGGCTTGTGATTCACATTGAAATAAGTTGTATAAATTGTTATAGCTGATTGTTTTATAATGATTATACTATGCTGATTGAATTTTATTGTTTAAACTATGTTGATTATTTTATATTGATGATACTATGCTGATTGAATTATAATGATTATACTATATTGATTATGTTATATTGTTGATACTATGCTGATTGAATTATAATGATTATACTATGCTGATTATGTTATATTGATGATACTATGAAAATTGCATTCATCTAATTTTCTAGACCAAATTGAACTATTTTGAATCTATTCAGTAAACCATTACAACGAGTTATAGTATAATATTATGAATTGTTTTCATATTTCGAATCGTAATAATAAAGTGTGTATGAAAAACATTCGCTTTTTAATATTACATCAAGTACCGAGCGATTATATTTTACAAAAGATGGGGAAACAAAATTATCTTAAACTAATGGATGGATTTTATGTGTTTAGTAGTAAATCGGAATTAGATTTCTTAAGTATTTGATTAATAGCATCATTAAAAGATCATCAACATATAATTTGAAACAGTAAATCGCCACAGACGAATACAGTTCTATATTATATGGTGATAAACGATTCAATTTAGTTTATAATATTCGATAAATGCAATTTCGTATGTGATGTTGAAGTATTTGCCGGTATGACGGCTTGTGATTCACATTGAAATAAGTTGTATAAATTGTTATAGCTGATTGTTTTATAATGATTATACTATGCTGATTGAATTTTATTGTTTAAACTATGTTGATTATTTTATATTGATGATACTATGCTGATTGAATTATAATGATTATACTATGCTGATTATGTTATATTGATGATACTATGAAAATTGCATTCATCTAATTTTCTAGACCAAATTGAACTATTTGGAATCTATTCAGTAAACCATTACAACGAGTTATAGTATAATATTTTGAATTGTTTTCATATTTCGAATCGTAATAATAAAGTGTGTATAAAAAACATTGGCTTTTTCATATTATATCAAGTACAGAGCGATTATATTTTACAAAAGATGGGGAAACAAAATTATCTTAAACTAATGGATGGATTTTATGTGTTTAGTAGTAAATCGGAATTAGATTTCTTAAGTATTTGATTAATAGCATCATTAAAAGAGCATCAACATATAATTTGAAACAGTAAATCGCCACAGACGAATACAGTTCAATATTATATGATGATAAACGATTCAATTTAGTTTATAATATTCGATAAATGCAATTTCGTATGTGATGTGGAAGTATTTGCCGGTATGACGGCTTGTGATTCACATTGAAATATAAGTTGTATAAATTGTTATAGCTGATTGTTTTATAATGATTATACTATGCTGATTGAATTTTATTGTTTAAACTATGTTGATTATTTTATATTGATGATACTATGCTGATTGAATTATAATGATTATACTATGCTGATTATGTTATATTGTTGATACTATGCTGATTGAATTATAATGATTATACTATGCTGATTATGTTATATTGATGATACTATGAAAATTGCATTCATCTAATTTTCTAGACCAAATTGAACTATTTGGAATCTATTCAGTAAACCATTACAACGAGTTATAGTATAATATTTTGAATTGTTTTCATATTTCGAATCGTAATAATAAAGTGTGTATGAAAAACATTGGCTTTTTCGTATTATATCAAGTACAGAGCGATTATATTTTACAAAAGATGGGGAAACAAAATTATCTTAAACTAATGGATGGATTTTATGTGTTTAGTAGTATATCGGAATTAGATTTCTTAAGTATTTGATTAATAGCATCATTAAAAGATCATCAACATATAATTTGAAACAGTAAATCGCCACAGACGAATACAGTTCAATATTATATGATGATAAACGATTCAATTTAGTTTATAATATTCGATAAATGCAATTTCGTATGTGATGTGGAAGTATTTGCCGGTATGACGGCTTGTGATTCACATTGAAATATAAGTTGTATAAATTGTTATAGCTGATTGTTTTATAATGATTATACTATGCTGATTGAATTTTATTGTTTAAACTATGTTGATTATTTTATATTGATGATACTATGCTGATTGAATTATAATGATTATACTATGCTGATTATGTTATATTGTTGATACTATGCTGATTGAATTATAATGATTATACTATGCTGATTATGTTATATTGATGATACTATGAAAATTGCATTCATCTAATTTTCTAGACCAAATTGAACTATTTGGAATCTATTCAGTAAACCATTACAACGAGTTATAGTATAATATTTTGAATTGTTTTCATATTTCGAATCGTAATAATAAAGTGTGTATGAAAAACATTGGCTTTTTCGTATCAAGTACAGAGCGATTATATTTTACAAAAGATGGGGAAACAAAATTATCGTAAACTAATGGATGGATTTTATGTGTTTAGTAGTAAATCGGAATTAGATTTCTTAAGTATTTGATTAATAGCATCATTAAAAAATCACCAACATATAATTTGAAACAGTAAATCGCCACAGACGAATACAGTTCAACATTATATGATGATAAACGATTCAATTTAGTTTATAATATTCGATAAATGCAATTTCGTATGTGATGTTGAAGTATTTGCCGGTATGACGGCTTGTGATTCACATTGAAATAAGTTGTATAAATTGTTATAGCTGATTGTTTTATAATGATTATACTATGCTGATTGAATTTTATTGTTTAAACTATGTTGATTATTTTATATTGATGATACTATGCTGATTGAATTATAATGATTATACTATGCTGATTATGTTATATTGTTGATACTATGCTGATTGAATTATAATGATTATACTATGCTGATTATGTTATATTGATGATACTATGAAAATTGCATTCATCTAATTTTCTAGACCAAATTGAACTATTTTGAATCTATTCAGTAAACCATTACAACGAGTTATAGTATAATATTATGAATTGTTTTCATATTTCGAATCGTAATAATAAAGTGTGTATGAAAAACATTGGCTTTTTCGTATTATATCAAGTACAGAGCGATTATATTTTACAAAAGATGTGGAAACAAAATTATCTTAAACTAATGGATGGATTTTATCTGTTTAGTAGTAAATCGGAATTAGATTTCTTAAGTATTTGATTAATAGCATCATTAAAAAATCACCAACATATAATTTGAAACAGTAAATCGCCACAGACGAATACAGTTCAATATTATATGATGATAAACGATTCAATTTAGTTTATAATATTCGATAAATGCAATTTCGTATGTGATGTTGAAGTATTTGCCGGTATGACGGCTTGTGATTCACATTGAAATAAGTTGTATAAATTGTTATAGCTGATTGTTTTATAATGATTATACTATGCTGATTGAATTTTATTGTTTAAACTATGTTG
Organism: Dilophus febrilis; assembly: GCA_958336335.1. Classification (NCBI taxonomy): domain Eukaryota; kingdom Metazoa; phylum Arthropoda; class Insecta; order Diptera; family Bibionidae; genus Dilophus; species Dilophus febrilis. The sequence goes on along the minus strand of OY284469.1, from coordinate 54,777,728 downwards.
ATTATTTTATATTGATGATACTATGCTGATTGAATTATAATGATTATACTATATTGATTATGTTATATTGTTGATACTATGCTGATTGAATTATAATGATTATACTATGCTGATTATGTTATATTGATGATACTATGAAAATTGCATTCATCTAATTTTCTAGACCAAATTGAACTATTTGGAATCTATTCAGTAAACCATTACAACGAGTTATAGTATAATATTATGAATTGTTTTCATATTTCGAATCGTAATAATAAAGTGTGTATGAAAAACATTGGCTTTTTCGTATTATATCAAGTACAGAGCGATTATATTTTACAAAAGATGTGGAAACAAAATTATCTTAAACTAATGGATGGATTTTATCTGTTTAGTAGTAAATCGGAATTAGATTTCTTAAGTATTTGATTAATAGCATCATTAAAAAATCACCAACATATAATTTGAAACAGTAAATCGCCACAGACGAATACAGTTCAATATTATATGATGATAAACGATTCAATTTAGTTTATAATATTCGATAAATGCAATTTCGTATGTGATGTTGAAGTATTTGCCGGTATGACGGCTTGTGATTCACATTGAAATAAGTTGTATAAATTGTTATAGCTGATTGTTTTATAATGATTATACTATGCTGATTGAATTTTATTGTTTAAACTATGTTGATTATTTTATATTGATGATACTATGCTGATTGAATTATAATGATTATACTATATTGATTATGTTATATTGTTGATACTATGCTGATTGAATTATAATGATTATACTATGCTGATTATGTTATATTGATGATACTATGAAAATTGCATTCATCTAATTTTCTAGACCAAATTGAACTATTTTGAATCTATTCAGTAAACCATTACAACGAGTTATAGTATAATATTATGAATTGTTTTCATATTTCGAATCGTAATAATAAAGTGTGTATGAAAAACATTCGCTTTTTAATATTACATCAAGTACCGAGCGATTATATTTTACAAAAGATGGGGAAACAAAATTATCTTAAACTAATGGATGGATTTTATGTGTTTAGTAGTAAATCGGAATTAGATTTCTTAAGTATTTGATTAATAGCATCATTAAAAGATCATCAACATATAATTTGAAACAGTAAATCGCCACAGACGAATACAGTTCAATATTATATGATGATAAACGATTCAATTTAGTTTATAATATTCGATAAATGCAATTTCGTATGTGATGTTGAAGTATTTGCCGGTATGACGGCTTGTGATTCACATTGAAATAAGTTGTATAAATTGTTATAGCTGATTGTTTTATAATGATTATACTATGCTGATTGAATTTTATTGTTTAAACTATGTTGATTATTTTATATTGATGATACTATGCTGATTGAATTATAATGATTATACTATGCTGATTATGTTATATTGATGATACTATGAAAATTGCATTCATCTAATTTTCTAGACCAAATTGAACTATTTGGAATCTATTCAGTAAACCATTACAACGAGTTATAGTATAATATTTTGAATTGTTTTCATATTTCGAATCGTAATAATAAAGTGTGTATAAAAAACATTGGCTTTTTCATATTATATCAAGTACAGAGCGATTATATTTTACAAAAGATGGGGAAACAAAATTATCTTAAACTAATGGATGGATTTTATGTGTTTAGTAGTAAATCGGAATTAGATTTCTTAAGTATTTGATTAATAGCATCATTAAAAGAGCATCAACATATAATTTGAAACAGTAAATCGCCACAGACGAATACAGTTCAATATTATATGATGATAAACGATTCAATTTAGTTTATAATATTCGATAAATGCAATTTCGTATGTGATGTTGAAGTATTTGCCGGTATGACGGCTTGTGATTCACATTGAAATAAGTTGTATAAATTGTTATAGCTGATTGTTTTATAATGATTATACAATGCTGATTGAATTTTATTGTTTAAACTATGTTGATTATTTTATATTGATGATACTATGCTGATTGAATTATAATGATTATACTATGCTGATTATGTTATATTGTTGATACTATGCTGATTGAATTATAATGATTATACTATGCTGATTATGTTATATTGATGATACTATGAAAATTGCATTCATCTAATTTTCTAGACCAAATTGAACTATTTGGAATCTATTCAGTAAACCATTACAACGAGTTATAGTATAATATTTTGAATTGTTTTCATATTTCGGATCGTAATGATAAAGTGTGTATAAAAAACATTGGCTTTTTCATATTATATCAAGTACAGAGCGATTATATTTTACAAAAGATGGGGAAACAAAATTATCTTAAACTAATGGATGGATTTTATGTGTTTAGTAGTAAATCGGAATTAGATTTCTTAAGTATTTGATTAATAGCATCATTAAAAGATCACCAACATATAATTTGAAACAATAAATCGCCACAGACGAATACAGTTCAATATTATATGATGATAAACGATTCAATTTAGTTTATAATATTCGATAAATGCAATTTCGTATGTGATGTTGAAGTATTTGCCGGTATGACGGCTTGTGATTCACATTGAAATACGTTGTATAAATTGTTATAGCTGATTGTTGTATAATGATTATACTATGCTGATTGAATTTTATTGTTTAAACTATGTTGATTATTTTATATTGATGATACTATGCTGATTGAATTATGATGATTATACTATGTTGATTATGTTATATTGTTGATACTATGCTGATTGAATTATAATGATTATACTATGCTGATTATGTTATATTGATGATACTATGAAAATTGCATTCATCTAATTTTCTAGACCAAATTGAACTATTTGGAATCTATTCAGTAAACCATTACAACGAGTTATAGTATAATATTTTGAATTGTTGACATATTTCGAATCGTAATATTAAAGTATGTATGAAAAACATTGGCTTTTTCATATTATATCAAGTACAGAGCGATTATATTTTGCAAAAGATGGGGAAACAAAATTATCTTAAACTAATGGATGGATTTTATGTGTTTAGTAGTAAATCGGAATTAGATTTCTTAAGTATTTGATTAATAGCATCATTAAAAGATCATCAACGTATAATTTGAAACAGTACATCGCCACAGACGAATACAGTTCAATATTATATGATAAACGATTCAAATTGATCGACAAATTGAATAAATGCAACTTCACAACATATCATGGATGATGAAAAATTATCATTTATGCAATTTTGTAAACCAATTGGAACTGTTTAGAATAGAGTTTGTGATCGGAAACGACGGGTTATATAAAAGTATTATATGTTCATAGTTCAATAATATATGAAGACAAAACATTCAAATTGTTCGACAAATTGGATAAATGCAATTTCGTATGCGATGTTGAAGTATTTGCCGGTATGACGGCTTGTGATTCACATTGAAATAAGTTGTATAAATTGTTATAGCTGATTGTTTTATAATGATTATACTATGCTGATTGAATTTTATTGTTTAAACTATGTTGATTATTTTATATTGATGATACTATGCTGATTGAATTATAATGATTATACTATGTTGATTATGTTATATTGTTGATACTATGCTGATTGAATTATAATGATTATACTATGCTGATTATGTTATATTGATGATACTATGAAAATTGCATTCATCTAATTTTCTAGACCAAATTGAACTATTTTGAATCTATTCAGTAAACCATTACAACGAGTTATAGTATAATATTATGAATTGTTTTCATATTTCGAATCGTAATAATAAAGTGTGTATGAAAAACATTGGCTTTTCGTATTATATCAAGTACAGAGCGATTATATTTTACAAAAGATGGGGAAACAAAATTATCTTAAACTAATGGATGGATTTTATGTGTTTAGTAGTAAATCGGAATTAGATTTCTTAAGTATTTGATTAATAGCATCATTAAAAAATCACCAACATATAATTTGAAACAGTAAATCGCCACAGACGAATACAGTTCAATATTATATGATGATAAACGATTCAATTTAGTTTATAATATTCGATAAATGCAATTTCGTATGTGATGTTGAAGTATTTGCCGGTATGACGGCTTGTGATTCACATTGAAATAAGTTGTATAAATTGTTATAGCTGATTGTTTTATAATGATTATACTATGCTGATTGAATTTTATTGTTTAAACTATGTTGATTATTTTATATTGATGATACTATGCTGATTGAATTATGATGATTATACTATGTTGATTATGTTATATTGATGATACTATGAAAACTGCATTCATCTAATTTTCTAGACCAAATTTAACTATTTTGAATCTATTCAGTAAACCATTACAACGAGTTATAGTATAATATTATGAATTGTTTTCATATTTCGAATCGTAATAATAAAGTGTGTATGAAAAACATTGGCTTTTCGTATTATATCAAGTACAGAGCGATTATATTTTACAAAAGATGGGGAAACAAAATTATCTTAAACTAATGGATGGATTTTATGTGTTTAGTAGTAAATCGGAATTAGATTTCTTAAGTATTTGATTAATAGCATCATTAAAAAATCAACAACATATAATTTGAAACAGTAAATCGCCACAGACGAATACAGTTCAATATTATATGATGATAAACGATTCAATTTAGTTTATAATATTCGATAAATGCAATTTCGTATGTGATGTTGAAGTATTTGCCGGTATGACGGCTTGTGATTCACATTGAAATAAGTTGTATAAATTGTTATAGCTGATTGTTTTATAATGATTATACAATGCTGATTGAATTTTATTGTTTAAACTATGTTGATTATTTTATATTGATGATACTATGCTGATTGAATTATAATGATTATACTATGCTGATTATGTTATATTGATGATACTATGAAAATTGCATTCATCTAATTTTCTAGACCAAATTGAACTATTTGGAATCTATTCAGTAAACCATTACAACGAGTTATAGTATAATATTTTGAATTGTTTTCATATTTCGGATCGTAATGATAAAGTGTGTATAAAAAACATTGGCTTTTTCATATTATATCAAGTACAGAGCGATTATATTTTACAAAAGATGGGGAAACAAAATTATCTTAAACTAATGGATGGATTTTATCTGTTTAGTAGTAAATCGGAATTAGATTTCTTAAGTATTTGATTAATAGCATCATTAAAAGATCACCAACATATAATTTGAAACATTAAATCGCCACAGACGAATACAGTTCAATATTATATGATGATAAACGATTCAATTTAGTTTATAATATTCGATAAATGCAATTTCGTATGTGATGTTGAAGTATTTGCCGGTATGACGGCTTGTGATTCACATTGAAATAAGTTGTATAAATTGTTATAGCTGATTGTTGTATAATGATTATACTATGCTGATTGAATTTTATTGTTTAAACTATGTTGATTATTTTATATTGATGATACTATGCTGATTGAATTATGATGATTATACTATGTTGATTATGTTATATTGTTGATACTATGCTGATTGAATTATAATGATTATACTATGCTGATTATGTTATATTGATGATACTATGAAAATTGCATTCATCTAATTTTCTAGACCAAATTGAACTATTTGGAATCTATTCAGTAAACCATTACAACGAGTTATAGTATAATATTTTGAATTGTTTTCATATTTCGGATCGTAATGATAAAGTGTGTATAAAAAACATTGGCTTTTTCATATTATATCAAGTACAGAGCTATTATATTTTACAAAAGATGGGGAAACAAAATTATCTTAAACTAATGGATGGATTTTATGTGTTTAGTAGTAAATCGGAATTAGATTTCTTAAGTATTTGATTAATAGCATCATTAAAAAATCACCAACATATAATTTGAAACAGTAAATCGCCACAGACGAATACAGTTCAATATTATATGATGATAAACGATTCAATTTAGTTTATAATATTCGATAAATGCAATTTCGTATGTGATGTTGAAGTATTTGCCGGTATGACGGCTTGTGATTCACATTGAAATAAGTTGTATAAATTGTTATAGCTGATTGTTTTATAATGATTATACTATGCTGATTGAATTTTATTGTTTAAACTATGTTGATTATTTTATATTGATGATACTATGCTGATTGAATTATGATGATTATACTATGTTGATTATGTTATATTGTTGATACTATGCTGATTGAATTATAATGATTATACTATGCTGATTATGTTATATTGATGATACTATGAAAATTACATTCATCTAATTTTCTAGACCAAATTGAACTATTTTGAATCTATTCAGTAAACCATTACAACGAGTTATAGTATAATATTATGAATTGTTTTCATATTTCGAATCGTAATAATAAAGTGTGTATGAAAAACATTGGCTTTTCGTATTATATCAAGTACAGAGCGATTATATTTTACAAAAGATGGGGAAACAAAATTATCTTAAACTAATGGATGGATTTTATGTGTTTAGTAGTAAATCGGAATTAGATTTCTTAAGTATTTGATTAATAGCATCATTAAAAAATCACCAACATATAATTTGAAACAGTAAATCGCCACAGACGAATACAGTTCAATATTATATGATGATAAACGATTCAATTTAGTTTATAATATTCGATAAATGCAATTTCGTATGTGATGTTGAAGTATTTGCCGGTATGACGGCTTGTGATTCACATTGAAATAAGTTGTATAAATTGTTATAGCTGATTGTTTTATAATGATTATACTATGCTGATTGAATTTTATTGTTTAAACTATGTTGATTATTTTATATTGATGATACTATGCTGATTGAATTATAATGATTATACTATGCTGATTATGTTATATTGTTGATACTATGCTGATTGAATTATAATGATTATACTATGCTGATTATGTTATATTGATGATACTATGAAAATTGCATTCATCTAATTTTCTAGACCAAATTGAACTATTTGGAATCTATTCAGTAAACCATTACAACGAGTTATAGTATAATATTTTGAATTGTTTTCATATTTCGGATCGTAATGATAAAGTGTGTATGAAAAACATTGGCTTTTCGTATTATATCAAGTACAGAGCGATTATATTTTACAAAAGATGGGGAAACAAAATTATCTTAAACTAATGGATGGATTTTATGTGTTTAGTAGTAAATCGGAATTAGATTTCTTAAGTATTTGATTAATAGCATCATTAAAAAATCAACAACATATAATTTGAAACAGTAAATCGCCACAGACGAATACAGTTCAATATTATATGATGATAAACGATTCAATTTAGTTTATAATATTCGATAAATGCAATTTCGTATGTGATGTTGAAGTATTTGCCGGTATGACGGCTTGTGATTCACATTGAAATAAGTTGTATAAATTGTTATAGCTGATTGTTTTATAATGATTATACAATGCTGATTGAATTTTATTGTTTAAACTATGTTGATTATTTTATATTGATGATACTATGCTGATTGAATTATAATGATTATACTATGCTGATTATGTTATATTGATGATACTATGAAAATTGCATTCATCTAATTTTCTAGACCAAATTGAACTATTTGGAATCTATTCAGTAAACCATTACAACGAGTTATAGTATAATATTTTGAATTGTTTTCATATTTCGGATCGTAATGATAAAGTGTGTATAAAAAACATTGGCTTTTTCATATTATATCAAGTACAGAGCGATTATATTTTACAAAAGATGGGGAAACAAAATTATCTTAAACTAATGGATGGATTTTATCTGTTTAGTAGTAAATCGGAATTAGATTTCTTAAGTATTTGATTAATAGCATCATTAAAAGATCACCAACATATAATTTGAAACATTAAATCGCCACAGACGAATACAGTTCAATATTATATGATGATAAACGATTCAATTTAGTTTATAATATTCGATAAATGCAATTTCGTATGTGATGTTGAAGTATTTGCCGGTATGACGGCTTGTGATTCACATTGAAATAAGTTGTATAAATTGTTATAGCTGATTGTTGTATAATGATTATACTATGCTGATTGAATTTTATTGTTTAAACTATGTTGATTATTTTATATTGATGATACTATGCTGATTGAATTATGATGATTATACTATGTTGATTATGTTATATTGTTGATACTATGCTGATTGAATTATAATGATTATACTATGCTGATTATGTTATATTGATGATACTATGAAAATTGCATTCATCTAATTTTCTAGACCAAATTGAACTATTTGGAATCTATTCAGTAAACCATTACAACGAGTTATAGTATAATATTTTGAATTGTTTTCATATTTCGGATCGTAATGATAAAGTGTGTATAAAAAACATTGGCTTTTTCATATTATATCAAGTACAGAGCTATTATATTTTACAAAAGATGGGGAAACAAAATTATCTTAAACTAATGGATGGATTTTATGTGTTTAGTAGTAAATCGGAATTAGATTTCTTAAGTATTTGATTAATAGCATCATTAAAAAATCACCAACATATAATTTGAAACAGTAAATCGCCACAGACGAATACAGTTCAATATTATATGATGATAAACGATTCAATTTAGTTTATAATATTCGATAAATGCAATTTCGTATGTGATGTTGAAGTATTTGCCGGTATGACGGCTTGTGATTCACATTGAAATAAGTTGTATAAATTGTTATAGCTGATTGTTTTATAATGATTATACTATGCTGATTGAATTTTATTGTTTAAACTATGTTGATTATTTTATATTGATGATACTATGCTGATTGAATTATGATGATTATACTATGTTGATTATGTTATATTGTTGATACTATGCTGATTGAATTATAATGATTATACTATGCTGATTATGTTATATTGATGATACTATGAAAATTACATTCATCTAATTTTCTAGACCAAATTGAACTATTTTGAATCTATTCAGTAAACCATTACAACGAGTTATAGTATAATATTATGAATTGTTTTCATATTTCGAATCGTAATAATAAAGTGTGTATGAAAAACATTGGCTTTTCGTATTATATCAAGTACAGAGCGATTATATTTTACAAAAGATGGGGAAACAAAATTATCTTAAACTAATGGATGGATTTTATGTGTTTAGTAGTAAATCGGAATTAGATTTCTTAAGTATTTGATTAATAGCATCATTAAAAAATCACCAACATATAATTTGAAACAGTAAATCGCCACAGACGAATACAGTTCAATATTATATGATGATAAACGATTCAATTTAGTTTATAATATTCGATAAATGCAATTTCGTATGTGATGTTGAAGTATTTGCCGGTATGACGGCTTGTGATTCACATTGAAATAAGTTGTATAAATTGTTATAGCTGATTGTTTTATAATGATTATACTATGCTGATTGAATTTTATTGTTTAAACTATGTTGATTATTTTATATTGATGATACTATGCTGATTGAATTATAATGATTATACTATGCTGATTATGTTATATTGTTGATACTATGCTGATTGAATTATAATGATTATACTATGCTGATTATGTTATATTGATGATACTATGAAAATTGCATTCATCTAATTTTCTAGACCAAATTGAACTATTTGGAATCTATTCAGTAAACCATTACAACGAGTTATAGTATAATATTTTGAATTGTTTTCATATTTCGGATCGTAATGATAAAGTGTGTATAAAAAACATTGGCTTTTTCATATTATATCAAGTACAGAGCGATTATATTTTACAAAAGATGGGGAAACAAAATTATCTTAAACTAATGGATGGATTTTATGTGTTTAGTAGTAAATCGGAATTAGATTTCTTAAGTATTTGATTAATAGCATCATTAAAAGATCACCAACATATAATTTGAAACGGTAAATCGCCACAGACGAATACAGTTCAATATTATATGATGATAAACGATTCAATTTAGTTTATAATATTCGATAAATGCAATTTCGTATGTGATGTTGAAGTATTTGCCGGTATGACGGCTTGTGATTCACATTGAAATAAGTTGTATAAATTGTTATAGCTGATTGTTTTATAATGATTATACTATGCTGATTGAATTTTATTGTTTAAACTATGTTGATTATTTTATATTGATGATACTATGCTGATTGAATTATGATGATTATACTATGTTGATTATGTTATATTGTTGATACTATGAAAATTGCATTCATCTAATTTTCTAGACCAAATTGAACTATTTTGAATCTATTCAGTAAACCATTACAACGAGTTATAGTATAATATTATGAATTGTTTTCATATTTCGAATCGTAATAATAAAGTGTGTATGAAAAACATTGGCTTTTCGTATTATATCAAGTACAGAGCTATTATATTTTACAAAAGATGGGGAAACAAAATTATCTTAAACTAATGGATGGATTTTATGTGTTTAGTAGTAAATCGGAATTAGATTTCTTAAGTATTTGATTAATAGCATCATTAAAAAATCACCAACATATAATTTGAAACAGTAAATCGCCACAGATGAATACAGTTCAATATTATATGATGATAAACGATTCAATTTAGTTTATAATATTCGATAAATGCAATTTCGAATGTGATGTTGAAGTATTTGCCGGTATGACGGCTTGTGATTCACATTGAAATAAGTTGTATAAATTGTTATAGCTGATTGTTTTATAATGATTATACTATGCTGATTGAATTTTATTGTTTAAACTATGTTGATTATTTTATATTGATGATACTATGCTGATTGAATTATAATGATTATGTTATATTGTTGATACAATGCTGATTGAATTATAATGATTATACTATGCTGATTATGTTATATTTATGATACTATGAAAATTGCATTCATCTAATTTTCTAGACCAAATTGAACTATTTGGAATCTATTCAGTAAACCATTACAACGAGTTATGGTATAATATTTTGAATTGTTGACATATTTCGAATCGTAATATTAAAGTATGTATGAAAAACATTGGCTTTTTCATATTATATCAAGTACAGAGCGATTATATTTTGCAAAAGATGGGGAAACAAAATTATCTTAAACTAATGGATGGATTTTATGTGTTTAGTAGTAAATCGGAATTAGATTTCTTAAGTATTTGATTAATAGCATCATTAAAAGATCATCAACATATAATTTGAAACAGTACATCGCCACAGACGAATACAGTTCAATATTATATGATAAACGATTCAAATTGATCGACAAATTGAATAAATGCAACTTCACAACATATCATGGAAGATGAAAAATTATCATTTATGCAATTTTGTAAACCAATTGGAACTGTTTAGAATAGAGTTTGTGATCGGAAACGACGGGTTATATAAAAGTATTATATGTTCATAGTTCAATAATATATGAAGACAAAACATTCAAATTGTTCGACAAATTGGATAAATGCAATTTCGTATGTGATGTTGAAGTATTTGCCGGTATGACGGCTTGTGATTCACATTGAAATAAGTTGTATAAATTGTTATAGCTGATTGTTTTATAATGATTATACTATGCTGATTGAATTTTATTGTTTAAACTATGTTGATTATTTCATATTGATGATACTATGCTGATTGAATTATGATGATTATACTATGTTGATTATGTTATATTGTTGATACTATGCTGATTGAATTATAATGATTATACTATGCTGATTATGTTATATTGATGATACTATGAAAATTGCATTCATCTAATTTTCTAGACCAAATTGAACTATTTTGAATCTATTCAGTAAACCATTACAACGAGTTATAGTATAATATTATGAATTGTTTTCATATTTCGAATCGTAATAATAAAGTGAGTATGAAAAACATTGGCTTTTTCGTATTATATCAAGTACAGAGCGATTATATTTTACAAAAGATGGGGAAACAAAATTATCTTAAACTAATGGATGGATTTTATGTGTTTAGTAGTAAATCGGAATTAGATTTCTTAAGTATTTGATTAATAGCATCATTAAAAAATCACCAACATATAATTTGAAACAGTAAATCGCCACAGACGAATACAGTTCAATATTATATGATGATAAACGATTCAATTTAGTTTATAATATTCGATAAATGCAATTTCGTATGTGATGTTGAAGTATTTGCCGGTATGACGGCTTGTGATTCACATTGAAATAAGTTGTATAAATTGTTATAGCTGATTGTTTTATAATGATTATACTATGCTGATTGAATTTTATTGTTTAAACTATGTTGATTATTTTATATTGATGATACTATGCTGATTGAATTATGATGATTATACTATGCTGATTATGTTATATTGTTGATACTATGCTGATTGAATTATAATGATTATACTATGCTGATTATGTTATATTGATGATACTATGAAAATTGCATTCATCTAATTTTCTAGACCAAATTGAACTATTTGGAATCTATTCAGTAAACCATTACAACGAGTTATAGTATAATATTTTGAATTGTTTTCATATTTCGGATCGTAATGATAAAGTGTGTATAAAAAACATTGGCTTTTTCATATTATATCAAGTACAGAGCGATTATATTTTACAAAAGATGGGGAAACAAAATTATCTTAAACTAATGGATGGATTTTATGTGTTTAGTAGTAAATCGGAATTAGATTTCTTAAGTATTTGATTAATAGCATCATTAAAAGATCACCAACATATAATTTGAAACATTAAATCGCCACAGACGAATACAGTTCAATATTATATGATGATAAACGATTCAATTTAGTTTATAATATTCGATAAATGCAATTTCGTATGTGATGTTGAAGTATTTGCCGGTATGACGGCTTGTGATTCACATTGAAATAAGTTGTATAAATTGTTATAGCTGATTGTTGTATAATGATTATACTATGCTGATTGAATTTTATTGTTTAAACTATGTTGATTATTTTATATTGATGATACTATGCTGATTGAAATATGATGATTATACTATGTTGATTCTGTTATATTGTTGATACTATGAAAATTGCATTCATCTAATTTTCTAGACCAAATTGAACTATTTTGAATCTATTCAGTAAACCATTACAACGAGTTATAGTATAATATTATGAATTGTTTTCATATTTCGAATCGTAATAATAAAGTGTGTATGAAAAACATTGGCTTTTCGTATTATATCAAGTACAGAGCTATTATATTTTACAAAAGATGGGGAAACAAAATTATCTTAAACTAATGGATGGATTTTATGTGTTTAGTAGTAAATCGGAATTAGATTTCTTAAGTATTTGATTAATAGCATCATTAAAAAATCACCAACATATAATTTGAAACAGTAAATCGCCACAGATGAATACAGTTCAATATTATATGATGATAAACGATTCAATTTAGTTTATAATATTCGATAAATGCAATTTCGAATGTGATGTTGAAGTATTTGCCGGTATGACGGCTTGTGATTCACATTGAAATAAGTTGTATAAATTGTTATAGCTGATTGTTTTATAATGATTATACTATGCTGATTGAATTTTATTGTTTAAACTATGTTGATTATTTTATATTGATGATACTATGCTGATTGAATTATAATGATTATGTTATATTGTTGATACAATGCTGATTGAATTATAATGATTATACTATGCTGATTATGTTATATTTATGATACTATGAAAATTGCATTCATCTAATTTTCTAGACCAAATTGAACTATTTGGAATCTATTCAGTAAACCATTACAACGAGTTATGGTATAATATTTTGAATTGTTGACATATTTCGAATCGTAATATTAAAGTATGTATGAAAAACATTGGCTTTTTCATATTATATCAAGTACAGAGCGATTATATTTTGCAAAAGATGGGGAAACAAAATTATCTTAAACTAATGGATGGATTTTATGTGTTTAGTAGTAAATCGGAATTAGATTTCTTAAGTATTTGATTAATAGCATCATTAAAAGATCATCAACATATAATTTGAAACAGTACATCGCCACAGACGAATACAGTTCAATATTATATGATAAACGATTCAAATTGATCGACAAATTGAATAAATGCAACTTCACAACATATCATGGAAGATGAAAAATTATCATTTATGCAATTTTGTAAACCAATTGGAACTGTTTAGAATAGAGTTTGTGATCGGAAACGACGGGTTATATAAAAGTATTATATGTTCATAGTTCAATAATATATGAAGACAAAACATTCAAATTGTTCGACAAATTGGATAAATGCAATTTCGTATGTGATGTTGAAGTATTTGCCGGTATGACGGCTTGTGATTCACATTGAAATAAGTTGTATAAATTGTTATAGCTGATTGTTTTATAATGATTATACTATGCTGATTGAATTTTATTGTTTAAACTATGTTGATTATTTTATATTGATGATACTATGCTGATTGAATTATGATGATTATACTATGCTGATTATGTTATATTGTTGATACTATGCTGATTGAATTATAATGATTATACTATGCTGATTATGTTATATTGATGATACTATGAAAATTGCGTTCATCTAATTTTCTAGACCAAATTGAACTATTTGGAATCTATTCAGTAAACCATTACAACGAGTTATAGTATAATATTTTGAATTGTTTTCATATTTCGGATCGTAATGATAAAGTGTGTATAAAAAACATTGGCTTTTTCATATTATATCAAGTACAGAGCGATTATATTTTACAAAAGATGGGGAAACAAAATTATCTTAAACTAATGGATGGATTTTATGTGTTTAGTAGTAAATCGGAATTAGATTTCTTAAGTATTTGATTAATAGCATCATTAAAAGATCACCAACATATAATTTGAAACATTAAATCGCCACAGACGAATACAGTTCAATATTATATGATGATAAACGATTCAATTTAGTTTATAATATTCGATAAATGCAATTTCGTATGTGATGTTGAAGTATTTGCCGGTATGACGGCTTGTGATTCACATTGAAATAAGTTGTATAAATTGTTATAGCTGATTGTTTTATAATGATTATACTATGCTGATTGAATTTTATTGTTTAAACTATGTTGATTATTTTATATTGATGATACTATGCTGATTGAATTATGATGATTATACTATGTTGATTATGTTATATTGTTGATACTATGCTGATTGAATTATAATGATTATACTATGCTGATTATGTTATATTGATGATACTATGAAAATTGCATTCATCTAATTTTCTAGACCAAATTGAACTATTTGGAATCTATTCAGTAAACCATTACAACGAGTTATAGTATAATATTTTGAATTGTTTTCATATTTCGAATCGTAATAATAAAGTGTGTATAAAAAACATTGGCTTTTTCATATTATATCAAGTACAGAGCGATTATATTTTACAAAAGATGGGGAAACAAAATTATCTTAAACTAATGGATGGATTTTATGTGTTTAGTAGTAAATCGGAATTAGATTTCTTAAGTATTTGATTAATAGCATCATTAAAAGATCATCAACATATAATTTGAAACAGTAAATCGCCACAGACGAATACAGTTCAATATTATATGATGATAAACGATTCAATTTAGTTTATAATATTCGATAAATGCAATTTCGTATGTGATGTTGAAGTATTTGCCGGTATGACGGCTTGTGATTCACATTGAAATAAGTTGTATAAATTGTTATAGCTGATTGTTTTATAATGATTATACAATGCTGATTGAATTTTATTGTTTAAACTATGTTGATTATTTTATATTGATGATACTATGCTGATTGAATTATAATGATTATACTATGCTGATTATGTTATATTGCTGATTGAATTATAATGATTATACTATGCTGATTATGTTATATTGATGATACTATGAAAATTGCATTCATCTAATTTTCTAGACCAAATTGAACTATTTGGAATCTATTCAGTAAACCATTACAACGAGTTATAGTATAATATTTTGAATTGTTTTCATATTTCGGATCGTAATGATAAAGTGTGTATAAAAAACATTGGCTTTTTCATATTATATCAAGTACAGAGCGATTATATTTTACAAAAGATGGGGAAACAAAATTATCTTAAACTAATGGATGGATTTTATGTGTTTAGTAGTAAATCGGAATTAGATTTCTTAAGCATTTGATTAATAGCATCATTAAAAGATCATCAACATATAATTTGAAACAGTAAATCGCCACAGACGAATACAGTTCAATATTATATGATGATAAACGATTCAATTTAGTTTATAATATTCGATAAATGCAATTTCGTATGTGATGTTGAAGTATTTGCCGGTATGACGGCTTGTGATTCACATTGAAATAAGTTGTATAAATTGTTATAGCTGATTGTTTTATAATGATTATACAATGCTGATTGAATTTTATTGTTTAAACTATGTTGATTATTTTATATTGATGATACTATGCTGATTGAATTATAATGATTATACTATGCTGATTATGTTATATTGCTGATTGAATTATAATGATTATACTATGCTGATTATGTTATATTGATGATACTATGAAAATTGCATTCATCTAATTTTCTAGACCAAATTGAACTATTTGGAATCTATTCAGTAAACCATTACAACGAGTTATAGTATAATATTTTGAATTGTTTTCATATTTCGGATCGTAATGATAAAGTGTGTATAAAAAACATTGGCTTTTTCATATTATATCAAGTACAGAGCGATTATATTTTACAAAAGATGGGGAAACAAAATTATCTTAAACTAATGGATGGATTTTATGTGTTTAGTAGTAAATCGGAATTAGATTTCTTAAGTATTTGATTAATAGCATCATTAAAAGATCACCAACATATAATTTGAAACATTAAATCGCCACAGACGAATACAGTTCAATATTATATGATGATAAACGATTCAATTTAGTTTATAATATTCGATAAATGCAATTTCGTATGTGATGTTGAAGTATTTGCCGGTATGACGGCTTGTGATTCACATTGAAATAAGTTGTATAAATTGTTATAGCTGATTGTTGTATAATTATTATACTATGCTGATTGAACGTTATTGTTTAAACTATGTTGATTATTTTATATTGATGATACTATGCTGATTGAATTATGATGATTATACTATGTTGATTATGTTATATTGTTGATACTATGCTGATTGAATTATAATGATTATACTATGCTGATTATGTTATATTGATGATATTATGAAAATTGCATTCATCTAATTTTCTAGACCAAATTGAACTATTTGGAATCTATTCAGTAAACCATTACAACGAGTTATAGTATAATATTTTGAATTGTTGACATATTTCGAATCGTAATATTAAAGTATGTATGAAAAACATTGGCTTTTTCATATTATATCAAGTACAGAGCGATTATATTTTGCAAAAGATGGGGAAACAAAATTATCTTAAACTAATGGATGGATTTTATGTGTTTAGTAGTAAATCGGAATTAGATTTCTTAAGTATTTGATTAATAGCATCATTAAAAGATCATCAACGTATAATTTGAAACAGTACATCGCCACAGACGAATACAGTTCAATATTATATGATAAACGATTCAAATTGATCGACAAATTGAATAAATGCAACTTCACAACATATCATGGATGATGAAAAATTATCATTTATGCAATTTTGTAAACCAATTGGAACTGTTTAGAATAGAGTTTGTGATCGGAAACGACGGGTTATATAAAAGTATTATATGTTCATAGTTCAATAATATATGAAGACAAAACATTCAAATTGTTCGACAAATTGGATAAATGCAATTTCGTATGCGATGTTGAAGTATTTGCCGGTATGACGGCTTGTGATTCACATTGAAATAAGTTGTATAAATTGTTATAGCTGATTGTTTTATAATGATTATACTATGCTGATTGAATTTTATTGTTTAAACTATGTTGATTATTTTATATTGATGATACTATGCTGATTGAATTATGATGATTATACTATGTTGATTATGTTATATTGTTGATACTATGCTGATTGAATTATAATGATTATACTATGCTGATTATGTTATATTGATGATACTATGAAAATTGCATTCATCTAATTTTCTAGACCAAATTGAACTATTTTGAATCTATTCAGTAAACCATTACAACGAGTTATAGTATAATATTATGAATTGTTTTCATATTTCGAATCGTAATAATAAAGTGTGTATGAAAAACATTGGCTTTTCGTATTATATCAAGTACAGAGCGATTATATTTTACAAAAGATGGGGAAACAAAATTATCTTAAACTAATGGATGGATTTTATGTGTTTAGTAGTAAATCGGAATTAGATTTCTTAAGTATTTGATTAATAGCATCATTAAAAAATCACCAACATATAATTTGAAACAGTAAATCGCCACAGACGAATACAGTTCAATATTATATGATGATAAACGATTCAATTTAGTTTATAATATTCGATAAATGCAATTTTGTATGTGATGTTGAAGTATTTGTCGGTATGACGGCTTGTGATTCACATTGAAATAAGTTGTATAAATTGTTATAGCTGATTGTTTTATAATGATTATACTATGCTGATTGAATTTTATTGTTTAAACTATGTTGATTATTTTATATTGATGATACTATGCTGATTGAATTATGATGATTATACTATGTTGATTATGTTATATTGTTGATACTATGCTGATTGAATTATAATGATTACACTATGCTGATTATGTTATATTGATGATACTATGAAAATTGCATTCATCTAATTTTCTAGACCAAATTGAACTATTTTGAATCTATTCAGTAAACCATTACAACGAGTTATAGTATAATATTATGAATTGTTTTCATATTTCGAATCGTAATAATAAAGTGTGTATGAAAAACATTGGCTTTTCGTATTATATCAAGTACAGAGCGATTATATTTTACAAAAGATGGGGAAACAAAATTATCTTAAACTAATGGATGGATTTTATGTGTTTAGTAGTAAATCGGAATTAGATTTCTTAAGTATTTGATTAATAGCATCATTAAAAAATCACCAACATATAATTTGAAACAGTAAATCGCCACAGACGAATACAGTTCAATATTATATGATGATAAACGATTCAATTTAGTTTATAATATTCGATAAATGCAATTTCGTATGTGATGTTGAAGTATTTGCCGGTATGACGGCTTGTGATTCACATTGAAATAAGTTGTATAAATTGTTATAGCTGATTGTTTTATAATGATTATACAATGCTGATTGAATTTTATTGTTTAAACTATGTTGATTATTTTATATTGATGATACTATGCTGATTGAATTATAATGATTATACTATGCTGATTATGTTATATTGCTGATTGAATTATAATGATTATACTATGCTGATTATGTTATATTGATGATACTATGAAAATTGCATTCATCTAATTTTCTAGACCAAATTGAACTATTTGGAATCTATTCAGTAAACCATTACAACGAGTTATAGTATAATATTTTGAATTGTTTTCATATTTCGGATCGTAATGATAAAGTGTGTATAAAAAACATTGGCTTTTTCATATTATATCAAGTACAGAGCGATTATATTTTACAAAAGATGGGGAAACAAAATTATCTTAAACTAATGGATGGATTTTATCTGTTTAGTAGTAAATCGGAATTAGATTTCTTAAGTATTTGATTAATAGCATCATTAAAAGATCACCAACATATAATTTGAAACATTAAATCGCCACAGACGAATACAGTTCAATATTATATGATGATAAACGATTCAATTTAGTTTATAATATTCGATAAATGCAATTTCGTATGTGATGTTGAAGTATTTGCCGGTATGACGGCTTGTGATTCACATTGAAATAAGTTGTATAAATTGTTATAGCTGATTGTTGTATAATGATTATACTATGCTGATCGAATTTTATTGTTTAAACTATGTTGATTATTTTATATTGATGATACTATGCTGATTGAATTATGATGATTATACTATGTTGATTATGTTATATTGTTGATACTATGCTGATTGAATTATAATGATTCTACTATGCTGATTATGTTATATTGATGATACTATGAAAATTGCATTCATCTAATTTTCTAGACCAAATTGAACTATTTGGAATCTATTCAGTAAACCATTACAACGAGTTATAGTATAATATTTTGAATTGTTGACATATTTCGAATCGTAATATTAAAGTATGTATGAAAAACATTGGCTTTTTCATATTATATCAAGTACAGAGCGATTATATTTTGCAAAAGATGGGGAAACAAAATTATCTTAAACTAATGGATGGATTTTATGTGTTTAGTAGTAAATCGGAATTAGATTTCTTAAGTATTTGATTAATAGCATCATTAAAAGATCATCAACGTATAATTTGAAACAGTACATCGCCACAGACGAATACAGTTCAATATTATATGATAAACGATTCAAATTGATCGACAAATTGAATAAATGCAACTTCACAACATATCATGGATGATGAAAAATTATCATTTATGCAATTTTGTAAACCAATTGGAACTGTTTAGAATAGAGTTTGTGATCGGAAACGACGGGTTATATAAAAGTATTATATGTTCATAGTTCAATAATATATGAAGACAAAACATTCAAATTGTTCGACAAATTGGATAAATGCAATTTCGTATGCGATGTTGAAGTATTTGCCGGTATGACGGCTTGTGATTCACATTGAAATAAGTTGTATAAATTGTTATAGCTGATTGTTTTATAATGATTATACTATGCTGATTGAATTTTATTGTTTAAACTATGTTGATTATTTTATATTGATGATACTATGCTGATTGAATTATGATGATTATACTATGTTGATTATGTTATATTGTTGATACTATGCTGATTGAATTATAATGATTATACTATGCTGATTATGTTATATTGATGATACTATGAAAATTGCATTCATCTAATTTTCTAGACCAAATTGAACTATTTTGAATCTATTCAGTAAACCATTACAACGAGTTATAGTATAATATTATGAATTGTTTTCATATTTCGAATCGTAATAATAAAGTGTGTATGAAAAACATTGGCTTTTCGTATTATATCAAGTACAGAGCGATTATATTTTACAAAAGATGGGGAAACAAAATTATCTTAAACTAATGGATGGATTTTATGTGTTTAGTAGTAAATCGGAATTAGATTTCTTAAGTATTTGATTAATAGCATCATTAAAAAATCACCAACATATAATTTGAAACAGTAAATCGCCACAGACGAATACAGTTCAATATTATATGATGATAAACGATTCAATTTAGTTTATAATATTCGATAAATGCAATTTTGTATGTGATGTTGAAGTATTTGCCGGTATGACGGCTTGTGATTCACATTGAAATAAGTTGTATAAATTGTTATAGCTGATTGTTTTATAATGATTATACTATGCTGATTGAATTTTATTGTTTAAACTATGTTGATTATTTTATATTGATGATACTATGCTGATTGAATTATGATGATTATACTATGTTGATTATGTTATATTGTTGATACTATGCTGATTGAATTATAATGATTATACTATGCTGATTATGTTATATTGATGATACTATGAAAATTGCATTCATCTAATTTTCTAGACCAAATTGAACTATTTTGAATCTATTCAGTAAACCATTACAACGAGTTATAGTATAATATTATGAATTGTTTTCATATTTCGAATCGTAATAATAAAGTGTGTATGAAAAACATTGGCTTTTCGTATTATATCAAGTACAGAGCGATTATATTTTACAAAAGATGGGGAAACAAAATTATCTTAAACTAATGGATGGATTTTATGTGTTTAGTAGTAAATCGGAATTAGATTTCTTAAGTATTTGATTAATAGCATCATTAAAAAATCACCAACATATAATTTGAAACAGTAAATCGCCACAGACGAATACAGTTCAATATTATATGATGATAAACGATTCAATTTAGTTTATAATATTCGATAAATGCAATTTCGTATGTGATGTTGAAGTATTTGCCGGTATGACGGCTTGTGATTCACATTGAAATAAGTTGTATAAATTGTTATAGCTGATTGTTTTATAATGATTATACAATGCTGATTGAATTTTATTGTTTAAACTATGTTGATTATTTTATATTGATGATACTATGCTGATTGAATTATAATGATTATACTATGCTGATTATGTTATATTGTTGATACTATGCTGATTGAATTATAATGATTATACTATGCTGATTATGTTATATTGATGATACTATGAAAATTGCATTCATCTAATTTTCTAGACCAAATTGAACTATTTGGAATCTATTCAGTAAACCATTACAACGAGTTATAGTATAATATTTTGAATTGTTTTCATATTTCGGATCGTAATGATAAAGTGTGTATAAAAAACATTGGCTTTTTCATATTATATCAAGTACAGAGCGATTATATTTTACAAAAGATGGGGAAACAAAATTATCTTAAACTAATGGATGGATTTTATCTGTTTAGTAGTAAATCGGAATTAGATTTCTTAAGTATTTGATTAATAGCATCATTAAAAGATCACCAACATATAATTTGAAACATTAAATCGCCACAGACGAATACAGTTCAATATTATATGATGATAAACGATTCAATTTAGTTTATAATATTCGATAAATGCAATTTCGTATGTGATGTTGAAGTATTTGCCGGTATGACGGCTTGTGATTCACATTGAAATAAGTTGTATAAATTGTTATAGCTGATTGTTGTATAATGATTATACTATGCTGATCGAATTTTATTGTTTAAACTATGTTGATTATTTTATATTGATGATACTATGCTGATTGAATTATGATGATTATACTATGTTGATTATGTTATATTGTTGATACTATGCTGATTGAATTATAATGATTCTACTATGCTGATTATGTTATATTGATGATACTATGAAAATTGCATTCATCTAATTTTCTAGACCAAATTGAACTATTTGGAATCTATTCAGTAAACCATTACAACGAGTTATAGTATAATATTTTGAATTGTTGACATATTTCGAATCGTAATATTAAAGTATGTATGAAAAACATTGGCTTTTTCATATTATATCAAGTACAGAGCGATTATATTTTGCAAAAGATGGGGAAACAAAATTATCTTAAACTAATGGATGGATTTTATGTGTTTAGTAGTAAATCGGAATTAGATTTCTTAAGTATTTGATTAATAGCATCATTAAAAGATCATCAACGTATAATTTGAAACAGTACATCGCCACAGACGAATACAGTTCAATATTATATGATAAACGATTCAAATTGATCGACAAATTGAATAAATGCAACTTCACAACATATCATGGATGATGAAAAATTATCATTTATGCAATTTTGTAAACCAATTGGAACTGTTTAGAATAGAGTTTGTGATCGGAAACGACGGGTTATATAAAAGTATTATATGTTCATAGTTCAATAATATATGAAGACAAAACATTCAAATTGTTCGACAAATTGGATAAATGCAATTTCGTATGCGATGTTGAAGTATTTGCCGGTATGACGGCTTGTGATTCACATTGAAATAAGTTGTATAAATTGTTATAGCTGATTGTTTTATAATGATTATACTATGCTGATTGAATTTTATTGTTTAAACTATGTTGATTATTTTATATTGATGATACTATGCTGATTGAATTATGATGATTATACTATGTTGATTATGTTATATTGTTGATACTATGCTGATTGAATTATAATGATTATACTATGCTGATTATGTTATATTGATGATACTATGAAAATTGCATTCATCTAATTTTCTAGACCAAATTGAACTATTTTGAATCTATTCAGTAAACCATTACAACGAGTTATAGTATAATATTATGAATTGTTTTCATATTTCGAATCGTAATAATAAAGTGTGTATGAAAAACATTGGCTTTTCGTATTATATCAAGTACAGAGCGATTATATTTTACAAAAGATGGGGAAACAAAATTATCTTAAACTAATGGATGGATTTTATGTGTTTAGTAGTAAATCGGAATTAGATTTCTTAAGTATTTGATTAATAGCATCATTAAAAAATCACCAACATATAATTTGAAACAGTAAATCGCCACAGACGAATACAGTTCAATATTATATGATGATAAACGATTCAATTTAGTTTATAATATTCGATAAATGCAATTTTGTATGTGATGTTGAAGTATTTGCCGGTATGACGGCTTGTGATTCACATTGAAATAAGTTGTATAAATTGTTATAGCTGATTGTTTTATAATGATTATACTATGCTGATTGAATTTTATTGTTTAAACTATGTTGATTATTTTATATTGATGATACTATGCTGATTGAATTATGATGATTATACTATGTTGATTATGTTATATTGTTGATACTATGCTGATTGAATTATAATGATTATACTATGCTGATTATGTTATATTGATGATACTATGAAAATTGCATTCATCTAATTTTCTAGACCAAATTGAACTATTTTGAATCTATTCAGTAAACCATTACAACGAGTTATAGTATAATATTATGAATTGTTTTCATATTTCGAATCGTAATAATAAAGTGTGTATGAAAAACATTGGCTTTTCGTATTATATCAAGTACAGAGCGATTATATTTTACAAAAGATGGGGAAACAAAATTATCTTAAACTAATGGATGGATTTTATGTGTTTAGTAGTAAATCGGAATTAGATTTCTTAAGTATTTGATTAATAGCATCATTAAAAAATCACCAACATATAATTTGAAACAGTAAATCGCCACAGACGAATACAGTTCAATATTATATGATGATAAACGATTCAATTTAGTTTATAATATTCGATAAATGCAATTTCGTATGTGATGTTGAAGTATTTGCCGGTATGACGGCTTGTGATTCACATTGAAATAAGTTGTATAAATTGTTATAGCTGATTGTTTTATAATGATTATACAATGCTGATTGAATTTTATTGTTTAAACTATGTTGATTATTTTATATTGATGATACTATGCTGATTGAATTATAATGATTATACTATGCTGATTATGTTATATTGTTGATACTATGCTGATTGAATTATAATGATTATACTATGCTGATTATGTTATATTGATGATACTATGAAAATTGCATTCATCTAATTTTCTAGACCAAATTGAACTATTTGGAATCTATTCAGTAAACCATTACAACGAGTTATAGTATAATATTTTGAATTGTTTTCATATTTCGGATCGTAATGATAAAGTGTGTATAAAAAACATTGGCTTTTTCATATTATATCAAGTACAGAGCGATTATATTTTACAAAAGATGGGGAAACAAAATTATCTTAAACTAATGGATGGATTTTATCTGTTTAGTAGTAAATCGGAATTAGATTTCTTAAGTATTTGATTAATAGCATCATTAAAAGATCACCAACATATAATTTGAAACATTAAATCGCCACAGACGAATACAGTTCAATATTATATGATGATAAACGATTCAATTTAGTTTATAATATTCGATAAATGCAATTTCGTATGTGATGTTGAAGTATTTGCCGGTATGACGGCTTGTGATTCACATTGAAATAAGTTGTATAAATTGTTATAGCTGATTGTTGTATAATGATTATACTATGCTGATTGAATTTTATTGTTTAAACTATGTTGATTATTTTATATTGATGATACTATGCTGATTGAATTATGATGATTATACTATGTTGATTATGTTATATTGTTGATACTATGCTGATTGAATTATAATGATTATACTATGCTGATTATGTTATATTGATGATACTATGAAAATTGCATTCATCTAATTTTCTAGACCAAATTGAACTATTTGGAATCTATTCAGTAAACCATTACAACGAGTTATAGTATAATATTTTGAATTGTTTTCATATTTCGGATCGTAATGATAAGGTGTGTATAAAAAACATTGGCTTTTTCATATTATATCAAGTACAGAGCGATTATATTTTACAAAAGATGGGGAAACAAAATTATCTTAAACTAATGGATGGATTTTATGTGTTTAGTAGTAAATCGGAATTAGATTTCTTAAGTATTTGATTAATAGCATCATTAAAAGATCACCAACATATAATTTGAAACGGTAAATCGCCACAGACGAATACAGTTCAATATTATATGATGATAAACGATTCAATTTAGTTTATAATATTCGATAAATGCAATTTCGTATGTGATGTTGAAGTATTTGCCGGTATGACGGCTTGTGATTCACATTGAAATAAGTTGTATAAATTGTTATAGCTGATTGTTTTATAATGATTATACTATGCTGATTGAATTTTATTGTTTAAACTATGTTGATTATTTTATATTGATGATACTATGCTGATTGAATTATAATGATTATACTATGTTGATTATGTTATATTGTTGATACTATGCTGATTGAATTATAATGATTATACTATGCTGATTATGTTATATTGATGATACTATGAAAATTGCATTCATCTAATTTTCTAGACCAAATTGAACTATTTGGAATCTATTCAGTAAACCATTACAACGAGTTATAGTATAATATTTTGAATTGTTTTCATATTTCGGATCGTAATGATAAAGTGTGTATAAAAAACATTGGCTTTTTCATATTATATCAAGTACAGAGCGATTATATTTTACAAAAGATGGGGAAACAAAATTATCTTAAACTAATGGATGGATTTTATGTGTTTAGTAGTAAATCGGAATTAGATTTCTTAAGTATTTGATTAATAGCATCATTAAAAGATCATTAACATATAATTTGAAACAGTACATCGCCACAGACGAATACAGTTCAATATTATATGATAAACGATTCAAATTGATCGACAAATTGAATAAATGCAACTTCACAACATATCATGGATGATGAAAAATTATCATTTATGCAATTTTGTAAACCAATTGGAACTGTTTAGAATAGAGTTTGTGATCGGAAACGACGGGTTATATAAAAGTATTATATGTTCATAGTTCAATAATATATGAAGACAAAACATTCAAATTGTTCGACAAATTGTATAAATGCAATTTCGTATGTGATGTTGAAGTATTTGCCGGTATGACGGCTTGTGATTCACATTGAAATAAGTTGTATAAATTGTTATAGCTGATTGTTTTATAATGATTATACTATGCTGATTGAATTTTATTGTTTAAACTATGTTGATTATTTCATATTGATGATACTATGCTGATTGAATTATGATGATTATACTATGTTGATTATGTTATATTGTTGATACTATGCTGATTGAATTATAATGATTATACTATGCTGATTATGTTATATTGATGATACTATGAAAATTGCATTCATCTAATTTTCTAGACCAAATTGAACTATTTTGAATCTATTCAGTAAACCATTACAACGAGTTATAGTATAATATTATGAATTGTTTTCATATTTCGAATCGTAATAATAAAGTGTGTATGAAAAACATTGGCTTTTTCGTATTATATCAAGTACAGAGCGATTATATTTTACAAAAGATGGGGAAACAAAATTATCTTAAACTAATGGATGGATTTTATGTGTTTAGTAGTAAATCGGAATTAGATTTCTTAAGTATTTGATTAATAGCATCATTAAAAAATCACCAACATATAATTTGAAACAGTATATCGCCACAGACGAATACAGTTCAATATTATATGATGATAAACGATTCAATTTAGTTTATAATATTCGATAAATGCAATTTCGTATGTGATGTTGAAGTATTTGCCGGTATGACGGCTTGTGATTCACATTGAAATAAGTTGTATAAATTGTTATAGCTGATTGTTTTATAATGATTATAATATGCTGATTGAATTTTATTGTTTAAACTATGTTGATTATTTTATATTGATGATACTATGCTGATTGAATTATGATGATTATACTATGTTGATTATGTTATATTGTTGATACTATGCTGATTGAATTATAATGATTATACTATGCTGATTATGTTATATTGATGATACTATGAAAATTGCATTCATCTAATTTTCTAGACCAAATTGAACTATTTGGAATCTATTCAGTAAACCATTACAACGAGTTATAGTATAATATTTTGAATTGTTTTCATATTTCGGATCGTAATGATAAAGTGTGTATAAAAAACATTGGCTTTTTCATATTATATCAAGTACAGAGCGATTATATTTTACAAAAGATGGGGAAACAAAATTATCTTAAACTAATGGATGGATTTTATGTGTTTAGTAG
Organism: Dilophus febrilis; assembly: GCA_958336335.1. NCBI lineage: Eukaryota > Metazoa > Arthropoda > Insecta > Diptera > Bibionidae > Dilophus > Dilophus febrilis. The sequence goes on along the minus strand of OY284469.1, from coordinate 54,749,545 downwards.
TAAATCGGAATTAGATTTCTTAAGTATTTGATTAATAGCATCATTAAAAGATCATTAACATATAATTTGAAACAGTACATCGCCACAGACGAATACAGTTCAATATTATATGATAAACGATTCAAATTGATCGACAAATTGAATAAATGCAACTTCACAACATATCATGGATGATGAAAAATTATCATTTATGCAATTTTGTAAACCAATTGGAACTGTTTAGAATAGAGTTTGTGATCGGAAACGACGGGTTATATAAAAGTATTATATGTTCATAGTTCAATAATATATGAAGACAAAACATTCAAATTGTTCGACAAATTGTATAAATGCAATTTCGTATGTGATGTTGAAGTATTTGCCGGTATGACGGCTTGTGATTCACATTGAAATAAGTTGTATAAATTGTTATAGCTGATTGTTTTATAATGATTATACTATGCTGATTGAATTTTATTGTTTAAACTATGTTGATTATTTCATATTGATGATACTATGCTGATTGAATTATGATGATTATACTATGTTGATTATGTTATATTGTTGATACTATGCTGATTGAATTATAATGATTATACTATGCTGATTATGTTATATTGATGATACTATGAAAATTGCATTCATCTAATTTTCTAGACCAAATTGAACTATTTTGAATCTATTCAGTAAACCATTACAACGAGTTATAGTATAATATTATGAATTGTTTTCATATTTCGAATCGTAATAATAAAGTGTGTATGAAAAACATTGGCTTTTTCGTATTATATCAAGTACAGAGCGATTATATTTTACAAAAGATGGGGAAACAAAATTATCTTAAACTAATGGATGGATTTTATGTGTTTAGTAGTAAATCGGAATTAGATTTCTTAAGTATTTGATTAATAGCATCATTAAAAAATCACCAACATATAATTTGAAACAGTATATCGCCACAGACGAATACAGTTCAATATTATATGATGATAAACGATTCAATTTAGTTTATAATATTCGATAAATGCAATTTCGTATGTGATGTTGAAGTATTTGCCGGTATGACGGCTTGTGATTCACATTGAAATAAGTTGTATAAATTGTTATAGCTGATTGTTTTATAATGATTATAATATGCTGATTGAATTTTATTGTTTAAACTATGTTGATTATTTTATATTGATGATACTATGCTGATTGAATTATGATGATTATACTATGTTGATTATGTTATATTGTTGATACTATGCTGATTGAATTATAATGATTATACTATGCTGATTATGTTATATTGATGATACTATGAAAATTGCATTCATCTAATTTTCTAGACCAAATTGAACTATTTTGAATCTATTCAGTAAACCATTACAACGAGTTATAGTATAATATTATGAAATGTTTTCATATTTCGAATCGTAATAATAAAGTGTGTATGAAAAACATTGGCTTTTCGTATTATATCAAGTACAGAGCGATTATATTTTACAAAAGATGGGGAAACAAAATTATCTTAAACTAATGGATGGATTTTATGTGTTTAGTAGTAAATCGGAATTAGATTTCTTAAGTATTTGATTAATAGCATCATTAAAAAATCACCAACATATAATTTGAAACAGTAAATCGCCACAGACGAATACAGTTCAATATTATATGATGATAAACGATTCAATTTAGTTTATAATATTCGATAAATGCAATTTCGTATGTGATGTTGAAGTATTTGCCGGTATGACGGCTTGTGATTCACATTGAAATAAGTTGTATAAATTGTTATAGCTGATTGTTTTATAATGATTATACTATGCTGATTGAATTTTATTGTTTAAACTATGTTGATTATTTTATATTGATGATACTATGCTGATTGAATTATAATGATTATGTTATATTGTTGATACTATGCTGATTGAATTATAATGATTATACTATGCTGATTATGTTATATTGATGATACTATGAAAATTGCATTCATCTAATTTTCTAGACCAAATTGAACTATTTTGAATCTATTCAGTAAACCATTACAACGAGTTATAGTATAATATGATGAATTGTTTTCATATTTCGAATCGTAATAATAAAGTGTGTATGAAAAACATTCGCTTTTTCATATTACATCAAGTACAGAGCGATTATATTTTACAAAAGATGGGGAAACAAAATTATCTTAAACTAATGGATGGATTTTATGTGTTTAGTAGTAAATCGGAATTAGATTTCTTAAGTATTTGATTAATAGCATCATTAAAAGATCATCAACATATAATTTGAAACAGTAAATCGCCACAGACGAATACAGTTCAATATTATATGATGATAAACGATTCAATTTAGTTTATAATATTCGATAAATGCAATTTCGTATGTGATGTGGAAGTATTTGCCGGTATGACGGCTTGTGATTCACATTGAAATAAGTTGTATATATTGTTATAGCTGATTGTTTTATAATGATTATACTATGCTGATTGAATTTTATTGTTAAAACTATGTTGATTATTTTATATTGATGATACTATGCTGATTGAATTATAATGATTATACTATGCTGATTATGTTATATTGATGATACTATGAAAATTGCATTCATCTAATTTTCTAGACCAAATTGAACTATTTGGAATCTATTCAGTAAACCATTACAACGAGTTATAGTATAATATTTTGAATTGTTTTCATATTTCGAATCGTAATAATAAAGTGTGTATAAAAAACATTGGCTTTTTCATATTATATCAAGTACAGAGCGATTATATTTTACAAAAGATGGGGAAACAAAATTATCTTAAACTAATGGATGGATTTTATGTGTTTAGTAGTAAATCGGAATTAGATTTCTTAAGTATTTGATTAATAGCATCATTAAAAGATCATCAACATATAATTTGAAACAGTAAATCGCCACAGACGAATACAGTTCAATATTATATGATGATAAACGATTCAATTTAGTTTATAATATTCGATAAATGCAATTTCGTATGTGATGTTGAAGTATTTGCCGGTATGACGGCTTGTGATTCACATTGAAATAAGTTGTATAAATTGTTATAGCTGATTGTTTTATAATGATTATACAATGCTGATTGAATTTTATTGTTTAAACTATGTTGATTATTTTATATTGATGATACTATGCTGATTGAATTATAATGATTATACTATGCTGATTATGTTATATTGTTGATACTATGCTGATTGAATTATAATGATTATACTATGCTGATTATGTTATATTGATGATACTATGAAAATTGCATTCATCTAATTTTCTAGACCAAATTGAACTATTTGGAATCTATTCAGTAAACCATTACAACGAGTTATAGTATAATATTTTGAATTGTTTTCATATTTCGGATCGTAATGATAAAGTGTGTATAAAAAACATTGGCTTTTTCATATTATATCAAGTACAGAGCGATTATATTTTACAAAAGATGGGGAAACAAAATTATCTTAAACTAATGGATGGATTTTATGTGTTTAGTAGTAAATCGGAATTAGATTTCTTAAGTATTTGATTAATAGCATCATTAAAAGATCACCAACATATAATTTGAAACATTAAATCGCCACAGACGAATACAGTTCAATATTATATGATGATAAACGATTCAATTTAGTTTATAATATTCGATAAATGCAATTTCGTATGTGATGTTGAAGTATTTGCCGGTATGACGGCTTGTGATTCACATTGAAATAAGTTGTATAAATTGTTATAGCTGATTGTTGTATAATGATTATACTATGCTGATTGAATTTTATTGTTTAAACTATGTTGATTATTTTATATTGATGATACTATGCTGATTGAATTATGATGATTATACTATGTTGATTATGTTATATTGTTGATACTATGCTGATTGAATTATAATGATTATACTATGCTGATTATGTTATATTGATGATACTATGAAAATTGCATTCATCTAATTTTCTAGACCAAATTGAACTATTTTGAATCTATTCAGTAAACCATTACAACGAGTTATAGTATAATATTATGAATTGTTTTCATATTTCGAATCGTAATAATAAAGTGTGTATGAAAAACATTGGCTTTTTCGTATTATATCAAGTACAGAGCGATTATATTTTACAAAAGATGGGGAAACAAAATTATTTTAAACTAATGGATGGATTTTATGTGTTTAGTAGTAAATCGGAATTAGATTTCTTAAGTATTTGATTAATAGCATCATTAAAAAATCACCAACATATAATTTGAAACAGTAAATCGCCACAGACGAATACAGTTCAATATTATATGATGATAAACGATTCAATTAAGTTTATAATATTCGATAAATGTAATTTCGTATGTGATGTTGAAGTATTTGCCGGTATGACGGCTTGTGATTCACATTGAAATAAGTTGTATAAATTGTTATAGCTGATTGTTTTATAATGATTATACTATGCTGATTGAATTTTATTGTTTAAACTATGTTGATTATTTTATATTGATGATACTATGCTGATTGAATTATAATGATTATACTATGCTGATTATGTTATATTGATGATACTATGAAAATTGCATTCATCTAATTTTCTAGACCAAATTGAACTATTTGGAATCTATTCAGTAAACCATTACAACGAGTTATAGTATAATATTTTGAATTGTTTTCATATTTCGAATCGTAATAATAAAGTGTGTATGAAAAACATTGGCTTTTTCATATTATATTGTACCAAGTACATAGCGATTATTTTTTACAAAAAATGGGGAAACAAAATTATCTTAAACTAATGGATGGATTTTATGTGTTTATTGGTAAATCGGAATTAGATTTCTTAAGTATTTGATAGATAGCATCATTAAAAGATCATCAACATATAATTTGAAACAGTAAATCGCCACAGACGAATACAGTTCAATATTATATGATGATAAACGATTCAATTTAGTTTATAATATTCGATAAATGCAATTTCGTATGTGATGTTGAAGTATTTGCCGGTATGACGGCTTGTGATTCACATTGAAATAAGTTGTATAAATTGTTATAGCTGATTGTTGTATAATGATTATACTATGCTGATTGAATTTTATTGTTTAAACTATGTTGATTATTTTATATTGATGATACTATGCTGATTGAATTATGATGATTATACTATGTTGATTCTGTTATATTGTTGATACTATGCTGATTGAATTATAATGATTATACTATGCTGATTATGTTATATTGATGATACTATGAAAATTGCATTCATCTAATTTTCTAGACCAAATTGAACTATTTGGAATCTATTCAGTAAACCATTACAACGAGTTATAGTATAATATTTTGAATTATTTTCATATTTCGAATCGTAATAATAAAGTGTGTATAAAAAACATTGGCTTTTTCATATTATATCAAGTACAGAGCGATTATATTTTACAAAAGATGGGGAAACAAAATTATCTTAAACTAATGGATGGATTTTATGTGTTTAGTAGTAAATCGGAATTAGATTTCTTAAGTATTTGATTAATAGCATCATTAAAAGATCATCAACATATAATTTGAAACAGTAAATCGCCACAGACGAATACAGTTCAATATTATATGATGATAAACGATTCAATTTAGTTTATAATATTCGATAAATGCAATTTCGTATGTGATGTTGAAGTATTTGCCGGTATGACGGCTTGTGATTCACATTGAAATAAGTTGTATAAATTGTTATAGCTGATTGTTTTATAATGATTATACAATGCTGATTGAATTATATTGTTTAAACTATGTTGATTATTTTATATTGATGATACTATGCTGATTGAATTATAATGATTATACTATGCTGATTATGTTATATTGTTGATACTATGCTGATTGAATTATAATGATTATACTATGCTGATTATGTTATATTGATGATACTATGAAAATTGCATTCATCTAATTTTCTAGACCAAATTGAACTATTTGGAATCTATTCAGTAAACCATTACAACGAGTTATAGTATAATATTTTGAATTGTTTTCATATTTCGGATCGTAATGATAAAGTGTGTATAAAAAACATTGGCTTTTTCATATTATATCAAGTACAGAGCGATTATATTTTACAAAAGATGGGGAAACAAAATTATCTTAAACTAATGGATGGATTTTATGTGTTTAGTAGTAAATCGGAATTAGATTTCTTAAGTATTTGATTAATAGCATCATTAAAAGATCATCAACATATAATTTGAAACAGTAAATCGCCACAGACGAATACAGTTCAATATTATATGATGATAAACGATTCAATTTAGTTTATAATATTCGATAAATGCAATTTCGTATGTGATGTTGAAGTATTTGCCGGTATGACGGCTTGTGATTCACATTGAAATAAGTTGTATAAATTGTTATAGCTGATTGTTTTATAATGATTATACAATGCTGATTGAATTTTATTGTTTAAACTATGTTGATTATTTTATATTGATGATACTATGCTGATTGAATTATAATGATTATACTATGCTGATTATGTTATATTGCTGATTGAATTATAATGATTATACTATGCTGATTATGTTATATTGATGATACTATGAAAATTGCATTCATCTAATTTTCTAGACCAAATTGAACTATTTTGAATCTATTCAGTAAACCATTACAACGAGTTATAGTATAATATTATGAATTGTTTTCATATTTCGAATCGTAATAATAAAGTGTGTATGAAAAACATTGGCTTTTCGTATTATATCAAGTACAGAGCGATTATATTTTACAAAAGATGGGGAAACAAAATTATCTTAAACTAATGGATGGATTTTATGTGTTTAGTAGTAAATCGGAATTAGATTTCTTAAGTATTTGATTAATAGCATCATTAAAAAATCACCAACATATAATTTGAAACAGTAAATCGCCACAGACGAATACAGTTCAATATTATATGATGATAAACGATTCAATTTAGTTTATAATATTCGATAAATGCAATTTCGTATGTGATGTTGAAGTATTTGCCGGTATGACGGCTTGTGATTCACATTGAAATAAGTTGTATAAATTGTTATAGCTGATTGTTTTATAATGATTATACAATGCTGATTGAATTTTATTGTTTAAACTTTGTTGATTATTTTATATTGATGATACTATGCTGATTGAATTATAATGATTATACTATGCTGATTATGTTATATTGCTGATTGAATTATAATGATTATACTATGCTGATTATGTTATATTGATGATACTATGAAAATTGCATTCATCTAATTTTCTAGACCAAATTGAACTATTTGGAATCTATTCAGTAAACCATTACAACGAGTTATAGTATAATATTTTGAATTGTTTTCATATTTCGGATCGTAATGATAAAGTGTGTATAAAAAACATTGGCTTTTTCATATTATATCAAGTACAGAGCGATTATATTTTACAAAAGATGGGGAAACAAAATTATCTTAAACTAATGGATGGATTTTATCTGTTTAGTAGTAAATCGGAATTAGATTTCTTAAGTATTTGATTAATAGCATCATTAAAAGATCACCAACATATAATTTGAAACATTAAATCGCCACAGACGAATACAGTTCAATATTATATGATGATAAACGATTCAATTTAGTTTATAATATTCGATAAATGCAATTTCGTATGTGATGTTGAAGTATTTGCCGGTATGACGGCTTGTGATTCACATTGAAATAAGTTGTATAAATTGTTATAGCTGATTGTTGTATAATGATTATACTATGCTGATTGAATTTTATTGTTTAAACTATGTTGATTATTTTATATTGATGATACTATGCTGATTGAATTATGATGATTATACTATGTTGATTATGTTATATTGTTGATACTATGCTGATTGAATTATAATGATTATACTATGCTGATTATGTTATATTGATGATACTATGAAAATTGCATTCATCTAATTTTCTAGACCAAATTGAACTATTTGGAATCTATTCAGTAAACCATTACAACGAGTTATAGTATAATATTTTGAATTGTTTTCATATTTCGGATCGTAATGATAAAGTGTGTATAAAAAACATTGGCTTTTTCATATTATATCAAGTACAGAGCGATTATATTTTACAAAAGATGGGGAAACAAAATTATCTTAAACTAATGGATGGATTTTATGTGTTTAGTAGTAAATCGGAATTAGATTTCTTAAGTATTTGATTAATAGCATCATTAAAAGATCACCAACATATAATTTGAAACGGTAAATCGCCACAGACGAATACAGTTCAATATTATATGATGATAAACGATTCAATTTAGTTTATAATATTCGATAAATGCAATTTCGTATGTGATGTTGAAGTATTTGCCGGTATGACGGCTTGTGATTCACATTGAAATAAGTTGTATAAATTGTTATAGCTGATTGTTTTATAATGATTATACTATGCTGATTGAATTTTATTGTTTAAACTATGTTGATTATTTTATATTGATGATACTATGCTGATTGAATTATAATGATTATACTATGCTGATTATGTTATATTGATGATACTATGAAAATTGCATTCATCTAATTTTCTAGACCAAATTGAACTATTTTGAATCTATTCAGTAAACCATTACAACGAGTTATAGTATAATATTATGAATTGTTTTCATATTTCGAATCGTAATAATAAAGTGTGTATGAAAAACATTGGCTTTTCGTATTATATCAAGTACAGAGCGATTATATTTTACAAAAGATGGGGAAACAAAATTATCTTAAACTAATGGATGGATTTTATGTGTTTAGTAGTAAATCGGAATTAGATTTCTTAAGTATTTGATTAATAGCATCATTAAAAAATCACCAACATATAATTTGAAACAGTAAATCGCCACAGACGAATACAGTTCAATATTATATGATGATAAACGATTCAATTTAGTTTATAATATTCGATAAATGCAATTTCGTATGTGATGTTGAAGTATTTGCCGGTATGACGGCTTGTGATTCACATTGAAATAAGTTGTATAAATTGTTATAGCTGATTGTTTTATAATGATTATACTATGCTGATTGAATTTTATTGTTTAAACTATGTTGATTATTTTATATTGATGATACTATGCTGATTGAATTATGATGATTATACTATGTTGATTATGTTATATTGTTGATACTATGCTGATTGAATTATAATGATTATACTATGCTGATTATGTTATATTGATGATACTATGAAAATTGCATTCATCTAATTTTCTAGACCAAATTGAACTATTTGGAATCTATTCAGTAAACCATTACAACGAGTTATAGTATAATATTTTGAATTGTTTTCATATTTCGGATCGTAATGATAAAGTGTGTATAAAAAACATTGGCTTTTTCATATTATATCAAGTACAGAGCGATTATATTTTACAAAAGATGGGGAAACAAAATTATCTTAAACTAATGGATGGATTTTATGTGTTTAGTAGTAAATCGGAATTAGATTTCTTAAGTATTTGATTAATAGCATCATTAAAAGATCATCAACATATAATTTGAAACAGTACATCGCCACAGACGAATACAGTTCAATATTATATGATAAACGATTCAAATTGATCGACAAATTGAATAAATGCAACTTCACAACATATCATGGATGATGAAAAATTATCATTTATGCAATTTTGTAAACCAATTGGAACTGTTTAGAATAGAGTTTGTGATCGGAAACGACGGGTTATATAAAAGTATTATATGTTCATAGTTCAATAATATATGAAGACAAAACATTCAAATTGTTCGACAAATTGTATAAATGCAATTTCGTATGTGATGTTGAAGTATTTGCCGGTATGACGGCTTGTGATTCACATTGAAATAAGTTGTATAAATTGTTATAGCTGATTGTTTTATAATGATTATACTATGCTGATTGAATTTTATTGTTTAAACTATGTTGATTATTTCATATTGATGATACTATGCTGATTGAATTATGATGATTATACTATGTTGATTATGTTATATTGTTGATACTATGCTGATTGAATTATAATGATTATACTATGCTGATTATGTTATATTGATGATACTATGAAAATTGCATTCATCTAATTTTCTAGACCAAATTGAACTATTTTGAATCTATTCAGTAAACCATTACAACGAGTTATAGTATAATATTATGAATTGTTTTCATATTTCGAATCGTAATAATAAAGTGTGTATGAAAAACATTGGCTTTTTCGTATTATATCAAGTACAGAGCGATTATATTTTACAAAAGATGGGGAAACAAAATTATCTTAAACTAATGGATGGATTTTATGTGTTTAGTAGTAAATCGGAATTAGATTTCTTAAGTATTTGATTAATAGCATCATTAAAAAATCACCAACATATAATTTGAAACAGTATATCGCCACAGACGAATACAGTTCAATATTATATGATGATAAACGATTCAATTTAGTTTATAATATTCGATAAATGCAATTTCGTATGTGATGTTGAAGTATTTGCCGGTATGACGGCTTGTGATTCACATTGAAATAAGTTGTATAAATTGTTATAGCTGATTGTTTTATAATGATTATAATATGCTGATTGAATTTTATTGTTTAAACTATGTTGATTATTTTATATTGATGATACTATGCTGATTGAATTATGATGATTATACTATGTTGATTATGTTATATTGTTGATACTATGCTGATTGAATTATAATGATTATACTATGCTGATTATGTTATATTGATGATACTATGAAAATTGCATTCATCTAATTTTCTAGACCAAATTGAACTATTTTGAATCTATTCAGTAAACCATTACAACGAGTTATAGTATAATATTATGAAATGTTTTCATATTTCGAATCGTAATAATAAAGTGTGTATGAAAAACATTGGCTTTTCGTATTATATCAAGTACAGAGCGATTATATTTTACAAAAGATGGGGAAACAAAATTATCTTAAACTAATGGATGGATTTTATGTGTTTAGTAGTAAATCGGAATTAGATTTCTTAAGTATTTGATTAATAGCATCATTAAAAAATCACCAACATATAATTTGAAACAGTAAATCGCCACAGACGAATACAGTTCAATATTATATGATGATAAACGATTCAATTTAGTTTATAATATTCGATAAATGCAATTTCGTATGTGATGTTGAAGTATTTGCCGGTATGACGGCTTGTGATTCACATTGAAATAAGTTGTAGAAATTGTTATAGCTGATTGTTTTATAATGATTATACTATGCTGATTGAATTTTATTGTTTAAACTATGTTGATTATTTTATATTGATGATACTATGCTGATTGAATTATAATGATTATGTTATATTGTTGATACTATGCTGATTGAATTATAATGATTATACTATGCTGATTATGTTATATTGATGATACTATGAAAATTGCATTCATCTAATTTTCTAGACCAAATTGAACTATTTTGAATCTATTCAGTAAACCATTACAACGAGTTATAGTATAATATGATGAATTGTTTTCATATTTCGAATCGTAATAATAAAGTGTGTATGAAAAACATTCGCTTTTTCATATTACATCAAGTACAGAGCGATTATATTTTACAAAAGATGGGGAAACAAAATTATCTTAAACTAATGGATGGATTTTATGTGTTTAGTAGTAAATCGGAATTAGATTTCTTAAGTATTTGATTAATAGCATCATTAAAAGATCATCAACATATAATTTGAAACAGTAAATCGCCACAGACGAATACAGTTCAATATTATATGATGATAAACGATTCAATTTAGTTTATAATATTCGATAAATGCAATTTCGTATGTGATGTGGAAGTATTTGCCGGTATGACGGCTTGTGATTCACATTGAAATAAGTTGTATATATTGTTATAGCTGATTGTTTTATAATGATTATACTATGCTGATTGAATTTTATTGTTAAAACTATGTTGATTATTTTATATTGATGATACTATGCTGATTGAATTATAATGATTATACTATGCTGATTATGTTATATTGATGATACTATGAAAATTGCATTCATCTAATTTTCTAGACCAAATTGAACTATTTGGAATCTATTCAGTAAACCATTACAACGAGTTATAGTATAATATTTTGAATTGTTTTCATATTTCGAATCGTAATAATAAAGTGTGTATAAAAAACATTGGCTTTTTCATATTATATCAAGTACAGAGCGATTATATTTTACAAAAGATGGGGAAACAAAATTATCTTAAACTAATGGATGGATTTTATGTGTTTAGTAGTAAATCGGAATTAGATTTCTTAAGTATTTGATTAATAGCATCATTAAAAGATCATCAACATATAATTTGAAACAGTAAATCGCCACAGACGAATACAGTTCAATATTATATGATGATAAACGATTCAATTTAGTTTATAATATTCGATAAATGCAATTTCGTATGTGATGTTGAAGTATTTGCCGGTATGACGGCTTGTGATTCACATTGAAATAAGTTGTATAAATTGTTATAGCTGATTGTTTTATAATGATTATACAATGCTGATTGAATTTTATTGTTTAAACTATGTTGATTATTTTATATTGATGATACTATGCTGATTGAATTATAATGATTATACTATGCTGATTATGTTATATTGTTGATACTATGCTGATTGAATTATAATGATTATACTATGCTGATTATGTTATATTGATGATACTATGAAAATTGCATTCATCTAATTTTCTAGACCAAATTGAACTATTTGGAATCTATTCAGTAAACCATTACAACGAGTTATAGTATAATATTTTGAATTGTTTTCATATTTCGGATCGTAATGATAAAGTGTGTATAAAAAACATTGGCTTTTTCATATTATATCAAGTACAGAGCGATTATATTTTACAAAAGATGGGGAAACAAAATTATCTTAAACTAATGGATGGATTTTATGTGTTTAGTAGTAAATCGGAATTAGATTTCTTAAGTATTTGATTAATAGCATCATTAAAAGATCACCAACATATAATTTGAAACATTAAATCGCCACAGACGAATACAGTTCAATATTATATGATGATAAACGATTCAATTTAGTTTATAATATTCGATAAATGCAATTTCGTATGTGATGTTGAAGTATTTGCCGGTATGAAGGCTTGTGATTCACATTGAAATAAGTTGTATAAATTGTTGTAGCTGATTGTTTTATAATGATTATACTATGCTGATTGAATTTTATTGTTTAAACTATGTTGATGATTTTATATTGATGATACTATGCTGATTGAATTATAATGATTATACTATGCTGATTATGTTATATTGTTGATACTATGCTGATTGAATTATAATGATTATACTATGCTGATTATGTTATATTGCTGATACTATGAAAATTGCAATCATCTAATTTTTTAGACCAAATTGAACTATTTGGAATCTATTCAGTAAACCATTACAACGAGTTATAGTATAATATTTTGAATTGTTTTCATATTTCGAATCGTAATAATAAAGTGTGTATGAAAAACATTGGCTTTTTCATATTATATCAAGTACAGAGCGATTATATTTTGCAAAAGATGGGGAAACAAAATTATCTTAAACTAATGGATGGATTTTATGTGTTTAGTAGTAAATCGGAATTAGATTTCTTAAGTATTTGATTAATAGCATCATTAAAAAATCACCAACATATAATTTGAAACAGTAAATCGCCACAGACGAATACAGTTCAATATTATATGATGATAAACGATTCAATTAAGTTTATAATATTCGATAAATGCAATTTCGTATGTGATGTTGAAGTATTTGCCGGTAGGGCGGCTTGTGATTCACATTGAAATAAGTTGTATAAATTGTTATAGCTGATTGTTTTATAATGATTATACTATGCTGATTGAATTTTATTGTTTAAACTATGTTGATTATTTTATATTGATGATACTATGCTGATTGAATTATGATGATTATACTATGTTGATTATGTTATATTGTTGATACTATGCTGATTGAATTATAATGATTATACTATGCTGATTATGTTATATTGATGATACTATGAAAATTGCATTCATCTAATTTTCTAGACCAAATTGAACTATTTTGAATCTATTCAGTAAACCATTACAACGAGTTATAGTATAATATTATGAATTGTTTTCATATTTCGAATCGTAATAATAAAGTGTGTATGAAAAACATTCGCTTTTTCGTATTATATCAAGTACAGAGCGATTATATTTTACAAAAGATGGGGAAACAAAATTATCTTAAACTAATGGATGGATTTTATGTGTTTAGTAGTAAATCGAAATTAGATTTCTTAAGTATTTGATTAATAGCATCATTAAAAGATCATCAACATATAATTTAAAACAGTAAATCGCCACAGACGAATACAGTTCAATATTATATGATGATAAACGATTCAATTTAGTTTATAATATTCGATAAATGCAATTTCGTATGTGATGTTGAAGTATTTGCCGGTATGACGGCTTGTGATTCACATTGAAATAAGTTGTATAAATTGTTATAGCTGATTGTTTTATAATGATTATACTATGCTGATTGAATTTTATTGTTTAAACTATGTTGATTATTTTATATTGATGACACTATGCTGATTGAATTATAATGATTATAGTATGCTGATTATTTTATATTGATGATACTATGCTGATTGAATTATAATGATTATACTATGCTGATTATGTTATATTGATGATACTATGAAAATTGCATTCATCTAATTTTCTAGACCAAATTGAACTATTTTGAATCTATTCAGTAAACCATTACAACGAGTTATAGTATAATATTATGAATTGTTTTCATATTTCGAATCGTAATAATAAAGTGTGTATGAAAAACATTGGCTTTTTCGTATTATATCAAGTACAGAGCGATTATATTTTACAAAAGATGGGGAAACAAAATTATCTTAAACTAATGGATGGATTTTATGTGTTTAGTAGTAAATCGGAATTAGATTTCTTAAGTATTTGATTAATAGCATCATTAAAAAATCACCAACATATAATTTGAAACAGTAAATCGCCACAGACGAATACAGTTCAATATTATATGATGATAAACGATTCAATTTAGTTTATAATATTCGATAAATGCAATTTCGTATGTGATGTTGAAGTATTTGCCGGTATGAGGGCTTGTGATTCACATTGAAATAAGTTGTATAAATTGTTATAGCTGATTGTTTTATAATGATTATACTATGCTGATTGAATTTTATTGTTTAAACTATGTTGATTATTGGATATTGATGATACTATGCTGATTGAATTATAATGATTATACTATGCTGATTATGTTATATTGTTGATACAATGCTGATTGAATTATAATGATTATACTATGCTGATTATGTTATATTGATGATACTATGAAAATTGCATTCATCTAATTTTCTAGACCAAATTGAACTATTTGGAATCTATTCAGTAAACCATTACAACGAGTTATAGTATAATATTTTGAATTGTTTTCATATTTCGAATCGTAATAATAAAGTGTGTATGAAAAACATTGGCTTTTTCATATTATATCAAGTACAGAGCGATTATATTTTACAAAAGATGGGGAAACAAAATTATCTTTAACTAATGGATGGATTTTATGTGTTTAGTAGTAAATCGGAATTAGATTTCTTAAGTATTTGATTAATAGCATCATTTAAAGATCATCAACATATAGTTTGAACGAAATCTGATTAGTATAAATGCATGGAACACTATCAGATTGTGTGTGTTTCTTATGTGTTAATTTCTTATTATTAATGTCTTATACTAATCTAATACTAACTTAAAGTACTAATTTTACTATCACTAATTTGTTTCTTATAAATACTTAAAATAGTGTGCTTAAAATAATATACTTAAAATAATTAACCTATTCAAAGAGTATGTGCTCTTTATGAATGAAAAACTACATTCATTTATTAATAAATTATTGAATTAACCTGTGTATTTATGCAATTGCATCCATTTCATTCGGTGGTTGTTTATTTGTTGATTTCGCAAACGGTTGTAATAACACGAACTAGATACTTTCAATTTCGGTAGAATTTCGCCAATAAATTTTTACAAAATCACCTCATTAAATGTGCAATCGTAATCGTATTCATTGGAATAATCCAAAATGTATCTATTTTTATATTGGAAATAAATAAGTAATATATAATTAATAGATATTATTATTTATTATGCATTAAAATCAAAAACATTAACAGAAAGGAACAAATTTGTTTTTTTATGTCTATTTGTGCATTGGAAGTTATAATGGATGAACAACTTTTTAAACTCTCACATAAATCATCTATGCTAATTTGATTATTAATTATTATAATTATTGGACCCTCAAAATAATTATATTGATGGTGACATTTAATTTTATGAATTTATTTGCAACATTATTTTCTTCTTATGTTTCAATCGTAGCATCACCTTTGAAAAAAATGTACGCCATTTTTTAAAAAAAAAAACAAAATTTCATGTTTTTTTTTTTTTCAATTATTAAATTCAAGCGAACAAAAAAATTATTAGAACCCTCTCAAAAACCCATCTGTTCCACATCTAACCATAATTATTATTAGCAAAATAGGAAAATAACATTTAATGACAGAAATTTTAACTATAAAATATGCATTAACGTCAATAAAATGTCACTGAAATTTAAGCAAAGCATGAGGAGACCATTTTTTGTACGTTATAATTTTAGATTATTTTATAAAATTGATTAAATTATATCGTAACAAAATAGAACAAAAACTAATAGACAATGTAAAAATAATCAAATTTTATGAAAAGAAAATCTTACCTTTTTCATTCAGTTTGCATTATAGATATGCAGCCAAAAGTAGGATTTGTTTGGTAAACGGAAGCGATTCTTACGCGAAAAGTATCACCGCTGTTAACAGTAAAAAAAAAATGGAAATTAAATAATGGATTGAAAAATTTCCATCTTAAAAAAATATCCCTTATGTAAAAATACCATTGAATTAGTATAATAAAAAAATTAAAATGGAAACTTACATGAATATTAAATTGATGATGAAATCCATCGAGAAACTGCTGCATGTACCCACCCACCAACACACACACACCTCCAATGGATTTTTACATTGAAATTTTTTTTCACTTATTGAATTACATCGATAATTATAAAATGTATTAATTTTTAGTAAAATTACACCAAAAATAGTTAATTAATAACAATTTAATGAATTTCATTAAAATTTCTAATTTTATTTCATATTTTTTCTTAATAAAAAATTCCCACACATATTAAACGAAGCGTCTTTGTGAAATATTTTTTTGCAAATGGCGTTGGCGGGCGATAGTCACGTACACCATCCATACATTCTGTTTCCGTATTGTATTGAAAATATCAGCGCGCGTTTAAAGAAAATTTCCATATGTAAAAGAAAAAGATAGGAAAACCACTGCATTAATTTTCTATTATGCGCAAGGAATTATTAACACTTGATTTTTGGTAGATGTGCATATTAATATCATACTTACATTATTTTTTCTTTGTGAGGAATTTTCTCCAATTTCTTCCAATTTCTGATAATGATGATGATGATGGTATGATTTTATTTTACATCTCTGTGGGTATATTGAAAATTTTTCATTTCTTTTTATATTTATATATTAAATTATATTATAAAAGAAAATATGTCGGCTCCTTTTTTTATAGAGTGAATAATTGCGACAATGAAGTATAAAAGGAAATAAAAAAAAAAAAAAAAACGGAATTCAGTTTCGAAAGAACGAAAACTACACATTAAATTGTATACTGAATTCTGATGATAATAACTTTTCCAAAATAAAACAATGATAGTGATTATAATATCGTCTTTTTTTTATTATTATTTTTTGGATTTTGTAATATTAATAAATGATTAATTTTGAAATAATTAAAATAATTTAATTTTTTTTAAATCAATAAACACAAAAGATTCGCACATAAAAAAAAATAACAACTAACTCCAAATTGCTTTTTTTTTAATCAATGGGTAAATGTCAACATTTTTTAAATGGCGAAAGCGATGAATTTATCCAACAAAAATTTGAATAATTAGTACTATCATTTGCATATTAAACTATCAAACTATGATAATTTATACTTATTTTGAATTTAAAACCATTTATATTTACCAAGAGATTTCCTCGGATGGAAATTTCTGATTATATCTTTTAAATACAAATTGAAATTATAAGAAAAATAAAGCCCAACAATTTTTCCAACAATAAATAATTAAAATTATTCTTTTACTTCTATTCTCAAAATCAGTAAATACAAGAACCAAATTGAATTGCAAACCAATAAAATGTTTATTTTCTAAATTATTTTAATTTTAATTTCGTCTTACCTCTTGCATGATGTCAAGATCAATTTGGCAGCCAGATTGTCACCACTGAAAAATAATTCAGCCTATAATTTTGTTGATTGAATACAAAGAAATAACAATAACAAAAACAATAGTAATTAAAAACAATTCATAAACAACACGTTCAATTTTAAGATTCCAACAAAAATAACATTAGTATTACCAGAATTTGGAAAAAAAACTCCACACAAAACAAAAATAATGTTGGTATGAAATAAATTACCATACACGTAGAATATCAAATGCGTAATGATCAGAAATTTAAAATTTGTGCTTTTTATCACGTAAGCAATTTTTCATATACAATATATGTTATGTACCAACTACCACTAATAATTCCGTATGCGCATAATAGAAAATTAATGCAGGGGTTTTTCTATAATTTTCTCTTACATATAGAAATTTTCTTAAAACGCGCGCTGATTTTTCCAATACGATACGAAAAAAATGTATAAATCGTGTACGTGATTTTCGTCAATCGTCGGATCGCCAACGCCATTAAAAAAAAAAATATATTGAGAAGCGGCGTTTAATTTGTGTGGGAATTTTTTATTAAGAAAAAATATGAATCAAATTATAATTTTTAATTAAATTCATTAAATTATTATTAATTAACTATTTTTGTTGTAATTTTACTAAAAATTAATACATTTTATAATTATCGATGTAATTCAATAAGTGAAAAAAAATTTCAATGTAAAAATCCATTGGAGGTGTGTGTGTTGGTGAGTGGGTACATGCAGCAGTTTCTCAATGGATTTCATCATCAATTTAATATTCATGTAAGTTTCCATTTTAATTTTTTTTTATACTAAACACATTCAATTCAATTGAATTTAATGGCATTATTACATAAGGGATATTTTTAACCTTTTTTTTTTTACGAGGGTAATTTTTCAATCCATTATGGTATATTTTTTTTTATTGGTATTATAAGCGGATATACATTGAGTGTAAGAATCGCTTCCGTTTAGGTGGCTAAGTGTATTTCTATCTGCAAATAGAAAACTCATCCAGAACCATGTATAAACATTTTCCCTGCAAAACACATTGTTACAGACCTTCGTGAACATTTTTTTACCCTGTAAATTCTTCTGAATTTATCATCAACTCACATGAAAATTAGAATGTTTTCCCTTGGCTGTGCTCTAACTATAAATTTATAATTTTTGTATATAATATGTATATTAAATTTTGCATATCAAAGATATTACCTCGTATTATGTGATGGTATTTACTGCCTTTAAATTATTTATTCTTAATATTTAATAATCATCATCGATAAAGTTAAATAAATTTATTCGTTTCGAATTTATCTTTATTATAAAACTTATCTTATATTTTATTTGTATTTATTTTAAATATTAATTTCGGGTTATTTTTCTATATTTTTTGCAGGTGAGTTTGATTTTTTATCTGGCAAATTAACAAATTGTAAAATTGTAAGTTTGTAAAATACACAATGTAAATTGTAAGTTGTAAAATACACAATGTGAGTACAATATATTTTATTTATAAAAAGAAACACATTAAAATTATAAATTGTCTGTATAAGTTTACACGCTTACAATTTTAACCAATTTAATAATTACAATTTTATTCTAAAATTATTTAACTAAGTTAAGAATAATTTTTATTTATATGTGAATCGAAGCGCTTTAGTTTTTAAGTTATATTAAGTTTAATCAATAAACCCCAATTTATATATTAAGTAACTCACATATACCAATTCATACGAATTCAACCACCTTCAAATTGCCAACAAAATTAGATAAATTGCAACTTTTTCATTCATTAAACAATGCAGAATATTATTGAACATAGTCTCATCACAGATTCAGCATAGATTTTCATCAGTATATGTTTCAACATAGATTCATCATAGATTTTCATCAGTATTTATCAACATAGCTTCATCATAGATTTTATATTAGCATATTTACATAAAATATTCATCATTTTATTCTTTAAATACAAACAACGTTTAATGCAGCATCATCCTTAATGAAAAAGTTGCAATTATTTAATTTTGTATTGACCAAATTGAATATTAAGATCTCGTTCTCTCATAAATACAGTAATCACAATCGAAATTATGTGCGGTATCCAATCAATACTATTATACTTTGCACTCTACCATAGACATTTAAAGTGGATCTTTCAAAGAAGGATCCAGGGAATCAACTTATTATAGTAAACAAATTGAAAATATCCTTCAATTGTATCTCCTTAAGTTATAACAATTTATAACAATGAATCCAATCGAGTTCAACTTACCTACACAATTAGATAAATTGCAACTTTTTCATTCAATCAACAATGCAGAATATTATTCAACATAGATTCATCATAGTTTTAAATCAGCATATATTTGGTCTTGGATTTTCATCATAGATTTTCATCAGTATATGTTTCAACATAGATTCATCATAGATTTTCATCAGTATTTTATCAACATAGCTTCATCATAGATTTTATATTAGCATATTTACATAAAATATTCATCATTTTATTCTTTAAATACAAACAACGCTTAATGCAGCATCATCCTTAATGAAAAAGTTGCAATTATTTAATTTTGTATTGACCAAATTGAATATTAAGATCTCGTTCTCTCATAAATACAGTAATCACAATCGAAATTATGTGCGGTATCCAATCAATACTATTATACTTTGCACTCTACCATAGACATTTAAAGTGGATCTTTCAAAGAAGGATCCAGGGAATCAAGTTATTATAGTAAACAAATTGAAAATATCCTTCAATTGTATCTCATTAAGTTATAGCAATTTATAACAATGAATCCAATCGAGTTCAACTTACCTACACAATTAGATAAATTGCAACTTTTTCATTCAATCAACAATGCAGAATATTATTCAACATAGATTCATCATAGTTTTAAATCAGCATATATTTGGTCTTGGATTTTCATCATAGATTTTCATCAGTATATGTTTCAACATAGATTCATCATAGATTTTCATCAGTATTTTATCAACATAGCTTCATCATAGATTTTATATTAGCATATTTACATAAAATATTCATCATTTTATTCTTTAAATACAAACAACGTTTAATGCAGCATCATCCTTAATGAAAAAGTTGCAATTATTTAATTTTGTATTGACCAAATTGAATATTAAGATCTCGTTCTCTCATAAATACAGTAATCACAATCGAAATTATGTGCGGTATCCAATCAATACTATTATACTTTGCACTCTACCATAGACATTTAAAGTGGATCTTTCAAAGAAGGATCCAGGGAATCAACTTATTATAGTAAACAAATTGAAAATATCCTTCAATTGTATCTCCTTAAGTTATAACAATTTATAACAATGAATCCAATCGAGTTCAACTTACCTACACAATTAGATAAATTGCAACTTTTTCATTCAATCAACAATGCAGAATATTATTCAACATAGATTCATCATAGTTTTAAATCAGCATATATTTGGTCTTGGATTTTCATCATAGATTTTCATCAGTATATGTTTCAACATAGATTCATCATAGATTTTCATCAGTATTTTATCAACATAGCTTCATCATAGATTTTATATTAGCATATTTACATAAAATATTCATCATTTTATTCTTTAAATACAAACAACGTTTAATGCAGCATCACCCTTAATGAAAAAGTTGCAATTATCTAATTTTTGTTTCACCAAATTGAATATTAAGATCTCGTTCTCTCATAAATACAATAATCAGAATCGAAATTATGTGCGGTATCCAATCAATACTATTATACTTTGCACTCTACCATAGACATTTAAAGTGGATCTTTCAAAGAAGGATCCAGGGAATCAACTTATTATAGTAAACAAATTGAAAATATCCTTCAATTGTATCTCATTAAGTTATAACAATGAATCCAATCGAGTTCAACTTACCTACACAATTAGATAAATTGCAACTTTTTCATTCAATCAACAATGCAGAATATTATTCAACATAGATTCATCATAGTCTTAAATCAGCATATTTTTGGTCTGGGATTTTCATCAGTATATGTTTCAACATAGATTCATCATAGATTTTCATCAGTATTTTATCAACATAGCTTCATCATAGATTTTATATTAGCATATTTACATAAAATATTCATCATTTTTATAAAATACATAAAATATTCAAGTTGTAATTATTTAATTTTGTATTGACCAAATTGAATATTAATGGTTTGGTTTCTCATAAGTCCTATACTCTGTGTTGAAATACCTTTCTAAAAAAGTTTGACTTTCATACGCGTTATCTGCCACATATGCGTTATCTGCCATTCTTGTTGTTCTAATGTCGATGTATTATATCGGTATTTTCCAATTTTATATAAATATAAGCGAGTGTATTTAGATATTATATATTTGTATATTTTTTGATTTGTTATATTATATCACGTGTTATATAAATATTAAACTTAACTTTACAGGTTTTTTTTTGTATATTCTTTTACTATAAAAATATCATGGAAACCGAAATTTCCCTTATGTTTCTGACTTTGATATTTTGAAAAGCGACATATAGACCGACTAAATATACATTATATATATTCAATATAAGCCATCGATCATATATTCGCAATTTATAAAATGATTATACATACATAAAAATAGTGCTTCATTGTTTTGTTTTGTTGCAATCGCCACGAACAACAATAAAAGCCGTATGGTTATGTGAATATTTTATATATAAAAATAGAAGAAGATAAGAAGAAATGTGTGTTGTCGAGGATGTAATATTGGTATACAAATACAAAACAATTATTATTGTTTTTATTATTATTACAATCCAATATATTATTATCTACAATGTACTAATGTTTGCATATAGAATAAAAACTGTGTTGGAAATATTTATATTTTCAACTATCGTCTTTTAATGTTATTATTAAGAGGATTATAATAAATGTTTGAAAGGAAAACTGAGAAAACAATTTTTATTATACTTATTATTATGTAAAAGAACACAAAATTTATTTATACGTATGTAAACGCCGTATTTTTTTGTATTATATATCCACAATTGTCAATTTTATATGGTCGGTATGTAAAAAATAATTCTAATCTTTCCCTATATATGTATATTTATATAACAAATAACCAAACAAACATGATATTTCTTTGTGATACTAATTTTTTTGTTGTTGAGTACTACACAGATCATGATCGTAAATCGATTTTTTTAATGGGTATATTATATTACAAACTGCAATATTTCTTTTATAATGTCTTTATACAGAGTCGATTTAATGGTATGACGGTATGTATTTATATGAGATGCATATATTATAGTGATACCTAACTTTATATAAAATGTTGTATATTTTTTCTTATAATAAATTGTGTAAAAAAAAAGGAAAAGGAATTTTATTTATAAGTAAATATTGAAAGTATATAAAGATAAAAAAAATAAAATAATAAATTGCTTTACAATTTGTTTAAATTTACTATTATACTATTTACTAATTTATATGGAGTTATATCTATATAAAAATAATAAGAATTATAATAATTATTATAATAAAAAAGAAAACATATTCATTTTTAAATATTTTTGTTTCACTTCAGGTTAAACATCATTTCTTTAGCATATATTCATTATAATCATTTTTATTTTTTCATAAAATAACACCTAATAAATATTTGATGATAAATATTTTACATTTTAAGATTCTAATTGTCAAAAATCGTTCATTTTATCAAATCTCAATTGCATAGAATATTAGACCATACGCGTACTTATATTCTAAATTAACTAATTGGTAATTTACGATAAAAAATACTATTGGAACATGATGTATGTCATTTTTTCAATTTTGTATTTAAATTAGAATTGTAAATTTACAAACAATTCAAAATATTATTGTATAACTCGCGGTTATGGTTTACTGAATAGATTCCAAATAGTTCAAATTGGTCTAGAAAATTAGATGAATGCAATTTTCATAGTATCATCAATATAACATAATCAGCATAGTATATTCATTATAATTCAATCAGCATAGTATCAACAATATAACATAATCAACATAGTATAATCATTATAATTCAATCAGCATAGTATCATCAATATAAAATAATCAACATAGTTTAAACAATAAAATTCAATCAGCATAGTATAATCATTATAAAACAATCAGCTATAACAATTTATACAACTTATTTCAATGTGAATCACAAGCCGTCATACCGGCAAATACTTCAACATCACATACGAAATTGCATTTATCCAATTTGTCGTACAATTTGAATGTTTTGTCTTCATATATTAGTGAACTATTAACATATAATACTTTTATATAACCCGTCGTTTCGGATCACAAACTCTATTCTAAACAGTTCCAATTGGTTTACAAAATTGCATAAATGATAATTTTTCATCGTCCATGATATGTTGTGAAGTTGCATTTATTCAATTTGTCGATCAATTTGAATCGTTTATCATCATATAATATTGAACTGTATTCGTCTGTGGCGATGTACTGTTTCAAATTATATGTTAATGGTCTTTTAATGATGCTATTAATCAAATACTTAAGAAATCTAATTCCGATTTACTACTAAACACATAAAATCCATCCATTAGTTAAAGATAATTTTGTTTCCCCATTTTTTTTAAAAAATAATCGCTCTGTACTTGATATAATATGAAAAAGCCAAAGTTTTTCATACATTCTTTATTTTTACGATTCGAAATATGAAAACAATTCAAAATATTATACTATAACTCGTTGTAATGGTTTACTGAATAGATTCCAAATATTTCAATTTGGTCTAGAAAATTAGATGAATGCAATTTTCATAGTATCATCAACATAACATAATCAGCATAGTACATAATCATTATAATTCAATCAGCATAGTATCAACAATATAACATAATCAACATAGTATAATCATTATAATTCAATCAGCATAGTATCATCAATATAAAATAATCAACATAGTTTAAACAATAAAATTCAATCAGCATAGTATAATCATTATAAAACAATCAGCTATAACAATTTACACAATTTATTTCAATGTGAATCACCAGCCTCATACCGGCAAATACTTCAACATCACATACGAAATTGCATTTATCCAATTTGTCGAACAATTTGAATGTTTTGCCTTCATATATTATTAAACTATGAACATATAATACTTTTATATAATCCGTCGTTTCGGATCACAAACTATATTCTAAACAGTTCCAATTGGTTTACAAAATTGCATAAATGATAATTTTTCATCATCCATGATATGTTGTGAAGTTGCATTTATTCAATTTGTCGATCAATTTGAATCGTTTATCATCATATAATATTGAACTGTATTCGTCTGTTGCGATGTACTGTTTCAAATTATATGTTAATGGTCTTTTAATGATGCTATTAATCAAATACTTAAGAAATCTAATTCCGATGTACTACTAAACACATAAAATCCATCCATTAGTTAAAGATAATTTTGTTTCCCCATTTTTTGTAAAAAATAATCGCTCTGTACTTGATATAGTATGAAAAAGCCAATGTTTTTCATACACACTTTATTATTACGATTCGAAATAAGAAAACAATTCAAAATATTATACTATAATTCCCTGTAATGGTTTACTGAATAGATTGCAGTTCAATTTAGTCCAAAAATGTGAATAAATGCACGGTTTAATTAAATCTGCAAGTTCTACAAAATAGGTTTTTCAACTTATTTTTTATTATTATTATAATATTTATCATCATATTCAAACACAACGAATCGTGCAACGTTATTTAAATTTGAAATGTTCCCTATACATTGTATAATACATAAATTTAGTCATCAAATATTTACCAATTCAACCTCGTAAATCTTAACATATTAATTTACATTCGAATTGAAATTTGATTCTCAAAAAGCTAATTCCCAATCTGTTATTGTTGTACAATACAAATACAAATTTATGTTGAATGGATGTATATGGATAATATAGCAAACACCGTGACACAACCAGCCCACCGTGAATATTGTATTATAACTTTGACGATAAAAGTTTCCTATATTTAATCTTAAATTCTTTATTTATATAAAATGTGCATTCAATTTAGTATTGTTTTGTATAATATATATTATTCTTATTTTATAAAATAAAAATAAAAATTTCTATATTATTAGATTTTTATAGATTTTAATATAGCATATGGAAAGATTTTTTTATAAGATAAAAATTAATTTTGTTGTACATCCTAAAGCGAATTTATGTCTTCTTTCATACCATTATTATTGTTATAATTCAATAAATATAGCAGTATGTATTTTAGAAAATAAAGACCGGAAATAATTTTTGCGATTATATCAAGACGAATCTAAATATTAGAGAGAAATTGAGGAGGCATCGATTTAGAAAGAATTTGCTTTTTAATATTATTATTATTACAAATATTATAATTTTTATTTTATGCATTCAATTAATTTCATTTTTATATTTGTTAAATATTTTATTCAACATTTATCAAACAAATCGGTCTACTTTTTTTCTTCTTATTCTAATATGAAGAATAAATTCGCTAATATACATATCAAAAATTAAACCATAACAATTTCCATCTTTCTTTTCTTTTATTATGTAGATTAATAATGTTTGTGACCTTTGTAAAAGATCTTTTTCCGTTTTGAATAAGGTAAAATGTTTATGTAATTGAATCACTTTTAATTAGTTTATTTTTTAACACCATTTATCAATAAACTATATCCCCTTTCCATTCGATAACATTAGTCATCAATATTTGCAATTGCATATACGCAAAACATAAAAACTTCGGTCAGGTCAATAAGGGCACGATTTATATTTTGTAATCATATTTTATTATAATTTATATAAATACATAATTTATATAAATAGTTTTTCTTTATATTATATTTTATCAAAAATGTAATTGACTTAATTTTCTTATGTAAATACATTTCTTATTCAAATAGGTGTAATTTATATATCTGTACAAACAAACTATATATACATACATACAAATTATGTTAAATAAAATTCTGAATGAAATGAAACGAAATTTATAGGAAATCTTTCATCAAATTAAGTTATTATATGGATATTATAAATAAAAAACGATAAAAACAACCAACCGCCAATTATTTACTATTATATTTTAGTTTTACTTTTTATGTTTGTATATAAATAATAATGTGAGGAACTACGGGGCCGTTTTCAATATTATCTATATGAATATGCTTATTTATATTATTATTTACAATATATATGAATTGAAATTATTACGAGACGTATAAAGACGTATAATGAAAGGAAAAAATAAAACGTAAAATATGAAAGATTGCAATATTTTTGTAGAGACTACGCTATAAAGATATTTATGTATTCATTCAGTTTACTTTGTACGTACGCGAAAACGAATATATCTTAATTTTTTTTTTTCGAGATATGGAAAAACAAACATGTACATATATATATTATTAAATCATCCAAAACAAATTATCATCCCATTCTTTATTAATATAATATAAGTATAATTTTAATGTTGTGAAATTAATTCTTGATATTGATATTCATATTCTGATAGTTACAGTAATGCGACGAATTTATGTAACAAGGATCGCTATATATATACATTTTGAACGCAATTGAACAATTGAAGATTCGATACTTTGATAAATAAGTACAATATATAAATATTATATATCGTTATGGATTTACTGTAAGTGTAGACTGACTATGATAATATGAAAAGATTTTTTTCAAGTTTGTTTTGTTTTATATAATTATAATGCAGAATGTACAAAAGATTATTAGGAATAACATATACAAAAAAAAAAAATGTACAATAATTCACGCGTTTTAATTCACCTAATAGGTCATATATAAGAATCAAATAGATTTTATATACGACTTATAAATATACAGAAAAATCATACCTTGTCACAGCATTGCGTATATATATTTTTTAAGAATAAATAATGTTACACAATAATTCTTACACAAAGTGTAGACGACACGATTCAATAAAAAATTATTAAAGATAATTTTTTGTATTAATGCACACACTTTGTAATTATATGTTTTTTTTTTTTTTTTGGTTAAGGGATTTGGTTTGTTGTCGCAACAACATATAAGATTGTTTATTATTGATGATATTATTATTAAAAATGTTAAATTATTTTATGTACCATTATATTCGCAGAGGATGTATGGTTTTTTTGTTATTGCCTTAATTCAAAAGTTTTTGATGTTGAAAAATTAATGGTTTTCAATCATTATATAGGCGTACACACGTGCACATGGCACCTATTGAGATAAATTTATTTATCAGATTGGTTAGATCATTCCATTCTATATATATATATATATATATCATTTTTTTCATATATATATATCATTGTGTATAAAGTTTTTCGGTTGAGTTTCATTGAAAAATGACAAATGTTTACGTTTTGATTTTGAAAATTGCACTTTTTACGAATATCTATGATAAAAATTACACTTTTTTCCCATTTTTATAATCATAATTTTAACCTGTATAATAGCAAATTTCATCATATATTTATATATACATATTACTAAATAAGTTGTTGAGTTCTTTTACTGAGCGAAATCACAACTGGTATACACGGGCATCATTATTATTCTTATAATACAATCTTAAAACAATGAATAATAACTCAATTTTTTTTTTTTTTTGTAATTTTATCTTTATATAATATTTTTTATTTACTTTGATGGTTGGAAAAATATAGTTAATTGTTTTCTTTATTCAGTTTTTTTTATCTCTCTATCGATACATTCAGTCGTATATTGCCTAAAGCGATAAATCGATAATGAAAATAAATATTTATATAATATATTTATTTAAAAAGATTTAGAAAAGGAAAAGAACTTTATAAATTTTAAGAATATTTTAATTTATAGCATCGATTTCTATATATATATACTATATAGTGTTTAAATTCGTAAATAAAACAATGGAAAGTAAAAAAAATATTATTGAATTAATTATACTAAAAATATAATTTCTTTTAAAGACTGATCAAAAAACATCGGTTAAAAAAACAAATACAATAAACCAAAATTTTACCAATAGAAAAAATTAAATCTTTATTTTATTTATCCATCATTTAAATTAAATTGAAATT
This sequence comes from Dilophus febrilis, assembly GCA_958336335.1. Lineage (NCBI taxonomy): Eukaryota > Metazoa > Arthropoda > Insecta > Diptera > Bibionidae > Dilophus > Dilophus febrilis. The sequence continues at coordinate 54,720,054 of OY284469.1, read as the reverse complement.
TGTTAATTTCTCATTTTTTTACATGTCTTCAGGTGTGAATTACTTTATATTAATTTACAATATTTTGTCATATATATACAAAATGAATTAATCAAACTCTGTCTAATTTATTATACTAATCAAGTAATTTACTGATATTCTCAAACCACCACACAATTTTTATAAATTATATAATGAAATATTTCCCATATGGGATAAAGTAATATAGTAAATATTTATAAGAGATCCTCTACACAGTGACCAACAAAGAAATACATTTTGTTATAGTTATATCATCAATAAATCACCGCACTTTGTGTCACCGCATGATTATTTAAACATTCATTTAATAAACATTAATATGTTAATGCATATAGGTATAAAGTAAAAACAAATCTATTTCATTCAAGGCTTTCAAGTAATATATTTATATATGTAAGTGTATATATATATGATAATGTAATTGCTGCGATATTTTGCATATTTTTTTATATGCAACAGTTAATTATTTTATTTATATACATATTGTTCACCCACACTTTTTGTTATATTATACTTTATTTAACCATTATATTTAATGAACTCTTTGCGATATGCATTTATATCAGTTTGTCTCGTTTTAATTACTATATCCAACTTGTCCACATTTTGACAAAATGAATAATTTTGTTCACCTTAAAATTCTGATAGTTAGTTAAAGATTTTGGATGAGTTTCCATCCAATAGAACAAATAATAATTAATCTATATGAAAAAAATCCTTGATAACATTCAAATGCATAGAAATGGAAATTTATGATATTAAATAAAGTTTTAAACTGAAGACTCCCATACTCTTCGATACGTCTGCCGTAATACGCTTATGTATTAGGGGTTTAATTTTTGGATACTTTAAGTATTATTGATAAATATATGAATATTATTCTCTGAATGTGAGGAAAGACTGCATTGAAATGGTTTAACGAATCTTCTGACTGATTTATGAAAGTGTCTGAATAATAACATCTTATGAGCGCATTCATATATGATGAATAATAGAAGAGGTGATTAAAATATGAATTTATCCAATAATTTTATATTGATTTTTTTTCATTAATTCATTTCTTCTTATTCACATTGTACTTTTTTTTACTATAATAATCTATTTGAAAATATAATAAGTACGAAAATATATTTTCTTGTGACCTATAAGATACGATATAACATATATATATAAGTAAATTCAACTGAATATATATATATTCTGTACATAAATATAAACACTTTTTTTAATAATAAAAAACAGTCGCCATAATTGTCTATAATGTCTACTACCTCGAAATTACAATCTTAATTTATATTTTAAACAAAAGACGAATGTTATGCAATAAATAAATACTCATAAATAAATAAATAAATAAATATATTAATATTATAACAATATAATATAGTTAGTTATAAATGCAATTTATTAGAATTTTTACAAATACGATTATATTATTATATACATATTTATCTCTTCAGACAGGGTGAAGAAATATAAAAATGATCCGTCAATTTCAATTTGGAAATGAAAGCTTATTAGAGAAAAACATTTCACTTAAAACATTTTCATGTGTAGAGGAGGATAAAGTCGATGTCGTGTGAACTGAGTTGTCTGAAACACGCGTTCTATCATCAAAAATTCCAAATTTAAATAACTGATCTTATTATATTGTGTTCACCCCTGTAAATATTTATATTCATTAAATATAATAATAATAATAATTTAAAATGCATATATAATACAAGTATAGATCTATGCGGTTTTGATAGTTTTTCGTTGAGTAATCGCAATACACATAATATATAGAATTTACATGAGTCAATGTATATGGATTTTTTCAAATGGTGAATAAATTTATTTAAATTTAAATGCAAAAATAAAATAAATCCCATATTTAATACAAATAGAATAATATTATTTTATGGATAAATTAGTGAATAATTCAATTATACTTTTTTTCTTTTATTGATTTTAATGCAATTTGACATGATCTACATTTTTATATAAAATTTATATTATATATTATTGTTTTGATTAGTTGTTCTATTATTCTATATCGCCGGCAATATAAATATTGTTGTTTATTACAAATTAATTCAATAACAAATTTTGTTAATATCGTTATATTTGCATAGAATTTATTGAACAATATACGAATTCATATGAAAATCCGTTTATACAAGTTATTCGTATATCGAGTACACATAATATTAATGTGTTAAATGAAAGTAAACCAAAAATGAACTGAATACCTTTAATTTAACAACGAATCAATAATTGCCTGATTTTAATAATTACCTTACAATTAGTAAGGTAAAACATTTCGATTACAATAAATTTCAAATTTGGTTCTAAGCAAGTACATGAGGATCGTGTATAGTAAAATAATGAGATGTAAATAATTAAGAAAATATTCCACCCTCTATTTTATTTTGTTTTTTATATACTTTGAATTTGCATTTACATTTATTTAATGAAATTGTTTAAGGATATCTCTTATAATCTTAGAGAATTATATCAATTTAAATTTATCTATAGTAATATTTAAAATAGATTTATTCATTTTTTTCTTTCCTTTTTTGAAATTCTTTTCTAATTTTTAATAATTTTTAATTTTTTTTTAAAACTTTGATATGAATTATGAATGAAACTATAAAATGCATTAATAAACAAAACAAAAAAGTATAAATGTACAATAATATTGATGGTTAACATTTTGTATATATAATAATATTAATAATAATAATACAATTAACGTAAAATCATGCTGTGAGAGACTGTCAAATAAAAGTCAGCAAACAATCAAAGTGGAATAAAATTATTTGTATATTTTATCTTTCTATAAATATATTTATACAGCATAACATAACAGCATCACCACATTCTTTTATTCTTTCTTTTTTCTTTTTTATATATATTGTTAAAATTTTTTTACATAAATATATTCGATAAATGATTAATTAAGAAGATGATGAACTCTGAATGATAAAATCGTTTTTTTTTTTCTATTTTGTATTAAATGGTTATAAACTCCCTCTTTATAATACAATAAAATGTATACATATATAAAATAGATATTCAAATGGGTTTTCTATATTATTATTATAATATTTCATTCATCAAATGTTAGCTTACGTAATTTATTTATATATTTACTAACTAAAACCATATAATAACAAAAAGAAACATATGAAATACATTTAACGGTTTTACTATTAAATATATCTGATATAGTAAATAAGTTACTTATAAATAGATGAATATTTTTACATCTAAAAGTTAAAAATTGTTGTATAAAAAAATCTATTTATTGCTTTTAGAATAATTTTGTTAATGCTCAATAGAAACAAATACGATATTAGTATATTTCTATAAATATTATGATTCAAAGTGATTTAAATCGAACCTAATTTTCATATAAAGAATATTTAATTGGGAAAAATAAATATGTTGATGATGGATTAGTCATTATTTTATTTCTTGTCTTCTTTTTGACATTTTCAATAATTAAACGCATTGCAGCAATTTTGAAATATAAATGAACATTCATTTCAGTTTAATAAAAACCAATAAAATTAGGTGATAAAGAATTTAATTTGTTCTACAAATCACAACGAATCAAGTACCATTAAAATTGCATTTAAGTTGCATTAAATTTGTATTTAAAACCACTAACATGCAGGCATACCACCAAATAATACAACATCATTAATGTTCCATTTATCTAATTTCGTTGACCAAATTAAATCGTATACCGTATAATATTGGACTATATTCGTCTCTATAGCAATTACGGTTTTAATGATAATATTAATCCTTGCATAATAATTTCATTTCATAATTGTATTTATTATAATTGTAATGTAGTTATAATTTTACTTCAACTATAACACATTTTTACATATTATATGAATCATATTTTAAATATATTCTCTCATCAATATTTTCATTAGTTATTCATCAAAATTAAATTCATTTACAATATAATTTTATAGGAGTACATACTACGTATGTATATAAATAAAAGAAAAAAAAACATACATAATATATAAAGACACCAAATTAAAATTAATTTATTTTGACTTCGAAATTTTGTTTCAACACAATCAATTCCTCACTGTGGGGGTTATTACATGCGTTATTCATAAAAATATTAATAAATATAGAAAACGAAATAATAAACATCGGTAATGTATGTTATACTAATTTTTGCATCATATAATATATTCATTCTATATATTGTATATATATGAAATGTTTATATATCTATATAGAGAGACAATATTTATATTATTATTATTATTTAATGTTCAATTTTCTTTCAATATATAAAACAATATAATATATTTAATAAGTAAAATAAGTTCAAGAAATGTCTCGTGTTTTTTTAATGTTTCAATAAAAAAATGTATTGATGATCGTATTCATTCATTCATTCATTCATTTAAATATTCATATAATAAAATACAAAAAAAAACAATTTATCCAGGCTATACACACACTCGTATAAGTGAAATAAATGAATAAAAATCAAATGAAAATTTCTTTTCTTCTTTACTTTGTTAATTTCAAAAGATAAAATTTGGTACATCAAACACATACAATTTGAATGAACAATTGAAATGTTTATTAAAATGAAAAATTCATTTTTATAATATTTCGTAAACAAGGTACGATATAAAAGAATTGGTTCCGATTTTTATAATATGGGTTCTATAATTATTCTATAGTATTTTTTTTTTTACTTCAGGCCTCTAATTTCGAGTTGTGATAACATTAATATTTCCATATACAAAGTAATTTGTATTGTATTTAAATAATGTTAATTCAATATTCATACAAAAAAAACAAAAATGGAGCAATTTTTCCGTTTAAACTATCTCCAGTATTTCAGTGACCATATTTCTGAGTAACTTCAACTTAGTATTTATTATAGAATCACTGCAATGGTTCTATGGCTGGTGTTGTACCTTTAACAGTCTCCTGTATTAAAGAAAATGTTTATTAAATGTGTAAAAAAAAATTTAATAATATTATATATATATATATGTAGTAATTTTGGATAATCTGAATGTTGAAATTTAAATAACATTAACAAATATAATTATTTATTTTTCTTTTCTTTTTTTTTTGTTACCTTTTGTTTATAAGATTGTATAAGAAAATTAACATTTCAATTTTTATTTTATTTTATGTTAACAACAAATAACAATACGAAAAAAAAATAATGAATAATGATTTTTCAATATAACGCACAAAAGTTGTTGTATATAGTTTATTATATTGTATCCAAAAACAATACAAAATACATATATATATTGTTTTAATATACCACAGCGAACATCATATTACGTATTTGTATATTTGAGTATATTCTTCCATTGCTTTAATAATTGTTTAATATTATTTAGTTTAGATTTGTTTTGGAAAATAAAATGCTTGTTTTGTTTTTCATATTATAGTTAGGTTGATTAAATTATATATTACAGAGATTCCATTAAATGCAGACCTAACACAGTTTCCGTTCAGATATACATTTTGAGATAAAGCTGTTAAATTTAGATATCAATTCGTCAAATTCAGAATAATAAGTAATACTCAATCAATATTAATTTACTTTTTTGTTTTATTTTTTCCAATTCTTAAATAAAACATCAAGAATTACCCGAATAATTCAAAATATATTTTTATGTGAATAATTTTTTTTTAAATCATGTATTTATTATAAACTATTTTTTTTATTTTAACTATATCTTTAGCTTTCCATTCTATTAATTTACTTTACATTAATCGATGATTTTCAACAATCATTCATATGTTTTTAGTTATTTAAATATGCGATTATTAACTATTTGTAATTGTCTTCGATAATAAAGTAATTTAATTTATACCTATACCTATATGTATATAACTCTAGCAATATAAGTATTGTATAAAAAATATAACATACGTGTTCTTATGATCAACATAATATATATATATATATATATATATATATATATATGAGAATGGAGGCGGATAAATACAATTTGACCTATTGACTGGCATCATAAAATAAAAAAGAAATTATTTATATATACATATATTATTATTATTCATATATTTATGTTTATATTATTATAACAACATGTGTAATAAAAAATAACATATTATTTTTTTTAAAATAATATAAAATTTGTTTCAACCGAATCCGAGAATTATTTTTATATATCTATATAGTAATGCACGAAATTTTTCTATTCTGCATTCTGAATGTATAACCTATAAGAGGATGATTTTTTTTTTCATTAGTAATTTCTGTATAATCACGTTTTTGTATAATTTTTTTTTATATTTATAAATACAAATTAAACTAGAAATAGATACGACGATTGAGGATTTTAAAATGTATTATAATCAATAAAATTTAATGATAAGTTATGATGTGATTAATATAATCGATTTAAGATTCTATTTTATTTGTGGTAATTGAATAATTTCTTACCACTATAATGTAAATAATTCAATTGCTATATTCTTATTATTTGTCTGTAACATTTTTATATTCATTGCGAAATCAAAGAGGTTTAGGATTGCAAACATCTATAGATAAGTGCGTTTATACATACAATTTTGTATACATACAATTTGCATACATACAATTTTGTGTAAGTTAAAAAATACAGGAAAAGGGTACCAAAATCAAGAAAAAGGTCTGACCAAAACACTTTATAATTAACAAAAATATCCATTGCATATTGAGATCACATTGCTTTTTCAATCACATGGTTTTGTAATATCAATCATTTTTTATGAGAAATTGTGAATTTATCAGAATACGTACCGAAAAAACCAAAAAAATAAAACAAAATATTCAAATGTATTTAATAACAATAACAAAGATAATTTTATTTATAACAATAAACATTTTGTTTATATATTTGCTTTTATAATATATATAGAATATTAAAGTTTATATATATTTATTTATTTGTTATTATTTGAGCATTTACGTATTTTGATTTTTTTCGTTTTTTTTTTGTTCATTCATTCATATATTCTTGAATAAATCTTAATTAATGGTCACCTTTAAATTATCTCGCATATTCTTTAAATTCTATAAATAAAATTGTATATTTTATGTATGAAAATATTAATTTTTGCCTTTTGTTATTTTATGTTTTGAACTGCTGTTCTGGCGTTGTTTCTGGATTGTCATGGGTTTAAAATTATTGATTAACTTTTGATTCTCAAAATGTAATTGTTAATGGGGGAATGTAGCTTTGATTTTTAAAAACAATTAAAAAAAATGTTGTTTCGTGTATGATTCGCAAGCTCACAACCTTAAAAATTTGTTAGAATTTTGTGGTTTTCAGAGTCGGCCGTTATGAATATAACGAATATTGCTATTATTTTCAAAATGAGTTATTGAAATGATTTTTTAATGAACAAAATTTAATTCAATATTTTCTTTATATCTGGAGGTTCGCCTCTTAAGTCGTTCATATATTTTAAACAATTCAAAATCAGGGGAAATTTTCCATTTTAATAAAAACGGACTTTTTGATTGAAAAGTTTTAATTTAGGACTTTATGATTGTCACTTATAAATATAGAGTTATCATTTCTTTATAGAATATATGCAGATTCCTTTTTTTTTTTCATTGTAAAACTTTATAACCACTACTGAATTGTATATATTATCGCAAGGGTATTTTTATTTGCAGATATTTTATTAAAAATAAAACAACATTGGTTTTTTATAGCAGTGAATAACCCCGAATATTGTATTTAATATAAACAGATAAGAAGACATTTTTTTTATTATAAAATATAATGTTATATTATTATAAATGGTTTTTTTTCATTCTTTCATAATTCATTTTTTTCTTTCGCAATTTCCGTACATCATAAAGTTACTTATTCATTTAGTTTTTTGAGTTTAAACGTTTTTACATATACACATTTTTTTACTTTCTCGGATATCCTTAATAATTTTAAAGTTGTATGCTTGATTTGGGTATCTTACGGATTTTTTTTAGAGATGTCGCGTTCTGCCTCTAATCAATTCTTTCTAAGGTATATAGCAATTGGATGCAACATACCGTTGGAATTGCAAATGTTTTCTGACCCATTCCTATACAAACCCAAAGAATTATTGAGAATTAGGTTAATTGCATTAGTCATCATGTTATCTCAAAATGTTATGAAGACTTTATTGCGGTATTACATTTCATTCAGGTCTTTATGCTTGCCCATCAAGGTGTGATGACCTGACAACGTTTTTTTTTTCATTTCAAATTAATTTTAAGTGACTAAATATTTAAGCTTTAAATTAATTTAATTTATTTTGTGTTGTTTTTTTTTTAATTTTTTGTGTAGGAGTTTATAAGTTTTTTTTATATATAAAGCTTGTTCAATATTTTTTTGTTAATATATATATATATATATATATATATAGTGATGTTGATTTTGATGATGGTTCATTTTTTTTTATTCTTTTGAATCTATTTCAATAATAAAAAATATCAATAAAATTCTATTAGTATAATTCTTGTTGTTGTTTAATAAAAATAAATATGAAGACAACAAAACAAAAAAATCATATTTATATTTAATTAATTAATGAAGATTGTTTTTTTTTTGGTTTTGGTTTTGGTTATTATTTATTGAAAATGAATTTGAAAATGTTAATTAGACAAAACTCTTTGTATGGTGTCAGACCATTGAAGGTTAATAGTATAATTGATAATTATAATAAGAATAATAATAATAATAATAAAATATTTTTACTTACATATGACGAGTGAATAAATTAATGAATGAATCAAATGATATATCTATAAACAAGCGATTGTGTAAATATTTATTTGATAATAATAATAATAATAAATGCTTTTATGTTTGATAGTTTTTGGTACATTATATTTTGTTTACGATATACCTATAATATATTTTTCTGTATTTGATGATAAAATTATGTTTATTTTTGATTTTTACGATATGTGGTTTATTGTTTGTGGTATGTATTATGAAGATAATAATAAGATGGCAGAAGATGCGAAAATGTACTTTTTATTTTATTATTATTATTATTATTACATGATTATGTTGAATTTGAATATAATGAAATAAAGAGAAAAAAATAAATAAATATGAATGTGAAAAAATAAAAAATAAGAAAAGAAGATTTGTGATTTTTTTTTCTTTAGGAATTTTTATTTTTTGAATTGGATTTTTTTTGTTTCATAGATAAATACATATATAACATATATATTCATATTTCTCTATATGATGTGTTAATTGAAAAGGTAAATATTTAAGCATATATGGTAGATATATAATAAAATGATAAATAAACAATATATATTTAGGTACTATATAGATTTTATGTTTTATTCATTCATTCATATTTATTTATATACCTATATATTATTAGATATATTTTGTAGTCTATTATGTTTGGATATGCAAGCTGAGCGATGTATGAAGAGAAAGTTAAAATTGCGTATATTTTCTTACAATATGAACAATTTATTTATAGGTACAATGATTTATATTTACTTAACTAAAGAATTTCAATATATATAATAAAATCATAAACCATAGAATATCTCCATTGATGATAATAAATCGTAATGTATGTAATATATTTATATATATATATAAATAGATGTGTATAGTAGATATATTATTATAACTTGCATTTTAAGTGCATTGAGAAATTATATACATATATATAGATTTTAGTATGTATATCCGTCGTAAATAAATGTGTATATATTTATACATATATGGAAATGATTGCAAGTATACAATAATGAAAATGATGATAATATAATAAATAGTTTATAAATATAGAGAAAAGTGATTTTTAATAGATATACGGTATGTTTACAAATAAATAGATAATTAACTAGGTTTTACAAATAATAGAAAATTTTTTTTCTTCATTTATATAAATATAACTATTTGTTTACTTAAAAATATCTATCGCAGACACACATAATATTATGTATTGGTACTTTTTTTGTGATAATTGAATTTCATTGATAAAAATTAATAATGCATTGATTTCTTCTATAACACCTTTGATATTTATATATAAATAGGTATAGAAAAAAAAAAACTTTTTAATACTTATTATTTATTATTGAAATATACGCTTTTAAGTAATTAGTTTTTAGCAAAACATTCGTATTTGCAATTATTAATTTGTGCTGTATAGGAAAAATTATTCGTACTCTTAAATTTCCGTTATACGAATGTAACTACATTTTCAATCACTTTATATTTTTCACGTTTTAAATTTTCAGTTAAATCTTGATCATAACACATTACATACCTACATAATGGCATTCAGAAACCATTAGTTTTTGCCTAGGAATTTCACAACAAATTACTGAAAGTACCACCTTATTTCCTTGATAACAAAAAGGACGTAGATCTTTGAAGGATATGTAGACCAACCGAGGTGAATCTGTTTATTTTATCGTAATACTTCAATCCTTAAATATAAATATATTTTACCTCTGTATAAAGACCGGTGAGTTTTTGAATTAACAAGGAATTGAATTTAGATATTTTGTTGATAGACCGGCATTTTATGTAGAATTTATTTAAAGCTAATTTATTGCTTTTAAAATTGTATCATTAAAACCTATTTAATTAATAATGCGGAAGGTATATATAGCATGTAGTTTCACATAAAATATCATAAAATCACTATTATAGATCAAATTATTTAAATATAATATAGTATTTAAACTATGAAATTAAATTAATTAATGCTCCAAAATGATATATTTATTATTGTACAGAAATATTCTCGTTGTGGTAGTATTTATTTCATTTAGTTTAAATATTAATTTATAATTTTTTCGCATTCAAAAATATCATCTCATGTAACATATAAATAAAACATTTGTTCAAGGTTTACTCTATGAAACAGCTCTAGAATTATTAATAATAATAATAATAGAAAAATTCAAAAAAAAAAAAACACAATATATAAATAAATTTTGAGATTAATCTAAAATATGTTTAAAATAAAATATACAATAAATATTTTATTAAAATACTTTGTGCGTGCGTATAATCATATACTATATATTTATATGATCAAAAATAAAAATAATATACAATTATTTCAATGATATTTATTTATTTTAATATACATATATACTGTACAAAAAAATTAAATAAATAAAATAAAATAAACAATATCATTAATTTATATATATATATATATATATATATATATATTAAGTGAAATGTAATGTATATATACCTATTTAAATACGATGCTGATTTGTCAGATAAATTAAAAGAAATAAATTATGTGATCTGCTCTACTTCAAAGAGTACTATACACACATATACATTCTAATGTATGTGCGGTCAGCAGTTTACAATAAATATATTTATATTTATAACATTAACGACTAAGGTAAAAAAAAAAAAATATAAAAATATTAATTTGAATCAAATTATACAAAACAATTAATCAATATTACGCCATTTAAAGTTTTGTGTTAAAAGGAAAAAAAAAATAATAATAAAAATAAATTATAATTACAGACAATTTTTCTCATTATTAAAATGTTATTATTTTGTATATATGTTCATGTATTCATCGATATATTCATTATATATATCATTTGATTCTAAATATACTTATATATTAAGTATGTTATATACTTGTATGTATAGTAAAATTAATGAGTATTCATGAGTTAATCGCATTTCAATCGCATGTGATATATAGCAAATTTGTTGTTATGCATATAGAGCATTATAAATATATATTTATATATAAATTATAATATTGAAAATCGTTTCAAAATGCAAATGGTATTTTCAAGGTATGCAAATCGATATCAAGGTTAATACACATAAAATGATAATTTATTTATTAGTTTTTTTTGTACAACTGTATTAAAATACAATGTTTTTTTTTAGTTTAAATATAAGTTTAAGATATCTTAATATGTTAAATATAAAGTAAAGTTTCATTTATGTTATTATTTGTCACATGATTCTTACATTTATATTATATATAAATGGTTCTTTACCTTATATAAAGAAAAATTATGATCTTTTTGCTGATTCTACGAATATATACATTCCAAATGGAAAACCCATTTTTAAAGGTGAATTTAAAATCGTTTCGGTGTAATTCATCTTTTTCGGGATTGAAATACAATATTAAATTCTAAAACAAAATTAAAATAAAATTACACGGAATTGCTTTATAATTTTTTATTTATTTTCATTTATAATACATAATTTATTTTTTTTTTAAATGCTATATAATTTTGATTGACAATTTTTAAAAATATAATTTTTTTAAATAATTAAACACAAAAAAAAGTAATTGGTTTGTTTTTCCATTAATATATTATATATAAATTAAAATTATATTATAGTACGATTTAAAAATATAAATATAATTAAAAATAAAAATTAATTTAATACATATTTATATATATTATAAATAAATTAATCGAATCTTTGATAATTTTAAGTTTTTAAAATTTAATTTTATTTGAACAAAAAAATTTTTTTATAAAATAAATACATCCATTTCGTTTTTTTGTGTTTTTGTTTTGTGCTTATAAATTGAGGGTGTTTGTGAATTTGTATATAGTAATATATAGAGATGCTGCTTTTGTGCTTTCAAAGTATTATTATTTTAATAAATATAATTCTTGATTTTGTTAAATGTGCTCGACTAGTTCGATCTCATAATATTCTCTTAAATTATTATTTTGTGCTAATATTTGATGAATTTTTTTTTTAATTTAAATTCTTATAAATTTAATTATTTATTTTTAAGAAAAAAATTCAATTTTTAATATATTTCATTCACAAATATTTAAAGTAATTAAAAATTAAAAATTCTTAAAAATTGAGGAGCAGTAATTTATTTATTTTTGTTATGATTATAACGAATTTGTAAATTATAACTTATAAAATTAAATAATTATTGGATTTGAAATGGTTTTGTATTTGTTTTGTATATTGAATTTTTATAATAATTACATTTATTGAACATTTTGATTTGCAAAAATAACAAAATTAAAATATAATTAAACTTAATGGCAACTAAGAACACACGTTTAATTTCTTAAGTTTTTCGTCAAAATAAATATGTATTTATATATTTTTATTATTAATATATGATGTATAAAATGAAAAAAAAAATTTCTATTTCGTTTTATTTTCTAAAAATTAAATAATTACATTAAATACAAAAATTTATTAATAAAATAACAATAATAAGAATATTGAAAGTATACAGAAAGAAATACATTAAAAATATATATATATATATATTTAAAATAAAATAATTTACAAATAAATTAATTAATAGTAATATTTTAAAATTATGAAATTTTATAAATCCTTATATACGAAATAATTAAATTGTTTTTATATATAATTTAATTATAAAATAATTTAAAAGTGTTTTGTATTTGTGTATTTGTGTGTATGCATTTGTTTTGTGTGATTTTGGGTGGCTTCGGCTTGACTGTTGTGAGCGTTTTGTAAGTGTAATTTTAAAATTATGGTAACTTATAAATTTATTTAAAAAAAAATTTTCACTTGAAATATCTCCATATTTTAATAGAAAGTATCACTTTCTCTCTATACGATTGGATTTATGTGTTTTTTTTTTTGATTATTTTTACTCATAACATTTTCGCTATTGCAAAGATAAATGGATATAATTGTAAGGAATATGTAACTGAAGTCGATTCGATTAATTGAGCTGTTTTTTCCACTTAGTATCAGACGTGCTATCAATATATCAATAACATTCCACTATTTTGTGATACGGTATATTTAAATTTTTTAACTTTCGTGTTGATCATTCATTAAAATGTTATGACAAAAACATTACAATTCATTGTCTATAATTTTAAGTATATCCCGATTCCTGTGTTACAAATTAAAATTGCTTAATGCACATGAAAAGATTTTTCAAAATGTCAATCAAAATTTCGATCTGGAAAAAATGTTTGTTTAGGAAAATATTCATCATTTTATGGAGATGCCATAAATTAAAATGTAGTTATTGAATTAATGGTATTGAAATTTAAATACCTTTTTTGTATCCCCTATCGAGAGTTTATATCTGCCAATTTTGAGCTCAATCATTTCTGTAGGTAAAATTTCATATTTTAAATTCATAATGTATTCGCAATGATTGATTACAGAAATTGATTTCGAGTTGAATATTTGTAAAAAGAAATCTGGTAACAATTTTCAGTTGAAAACAATATCAGTATCGATTTTCCTGATCGCATTTTTTTTTTTAAACCGAAATCCAATTACTATAAATGTCGACAAAGACGTATTATAAGAAAATTACACTAATCACGTGCGTAGAGGACTTATTAAATTTAATATAACAATTTTTCTTTTAATAATAATGATAATAATAATATAAAAATGTAATTGCTTTTAATTTTGGGCTTGTTTGTTGATATGTTTTCTTAATTTATTTATTTTATTTTGACTTGATTCATTTATTTTTCGGCAAATGTCTTTTCATATGCAATGCCAAATGATCACTTCGTGCAAAACTACGTTCACAGACGACACATTTAAATGGTTTGGCGCCCGTATGCTTTCGATAATGCCGTGTTAATTCATCTGATCTGGCAAATCTCCATTCACAATCGGGCCATTGACATGTATATGGTTTTTCACCTGCAAGAAAAAATTGTTTTTAATATATTAATAAATAATTGTACAATTCATGAATTAGAATATTATCATAAAATCGTAAAATTTTTCAATGTAGCATGAAAATCTTAATAATAAAAGTGGTTAATTTTTTTTAAATATTATTCACCTCGTATTTGCTAAAGAAAAAAGTGTACAAAATACTTTTGAAAGACTCTAAATAAATAATTAATTCCAAACATTACGTATATTCCAAAATCCAATCATAAAATCCCTATGCAACCTCTAAGATTCAAAATGACTTTCTTATGATTATCTAATTTACTCTATACACAAATATATAGTCCTTGTTTAAGGATAACATCTTTTGATTTATTCAAGTTTTATTACTATGTGCTTGTTCTACTTTTTATAAATAATTTTTTATTTATTCAATTATCTGTTTATATGACAATTTTGTTTATGTGATTATATTATATATTCAGAATATTAATGATTTAAGTATAACAACAAGTATATATGAGTATATATTTAAATGCAGTTTCATGAATTCATTGTAATATTTGATTTTGAGAATATAATATACGCTTTAAGATATATATTAATAGCTAGTATTATTATTTAAGTATATATATATATAAAATAGTAGTTGTTGTTTGTGTTAATGAAAGAATTAAAAAAAAATCAGTGTTTGTTACCTATTAATTTTTGTACTAAATAAAATACAATAAGTATATACACCTCTATAATTTACTTTTTCTCTTATATACACAATATATATATATATACAAATGATATAGATATATATTAATTCATTAAAAATTCATGCATATATAAACTGACTGAAGTATATAACAACGACGAGGTATGCATTATATGATTAAATCAATTAAATATTGCAAAATAATCAACAAACTGACCACAAAATTCTCTATGTTAAATCCATATATATTTATTATATAGTATATAATAAAATTGATATATTATTTGTCATACATCACATGCATGCATGCATTCATTGTATATTTTTTAATAAAATGTTCATTTATGAACAAAGATAGTTTACATATTCGTGTGGTATTAACACAGCTTATAGTTAGTATATTTTATTATTTAGATTGCCTTATTTACTAGAATATGAAATGATATTTGTATTTATTACACATTACATCATTTCTAATATGAATATATAGTTTCGAATCTTCTAATATGAATTACAACCTATATAACCTTACGGATTTTGAAACGTTTTATATTCAAGAGAATACAGCGAAAGTGATTATTTCATTGCAATAAATAAATGGAGACATTTTCAATTACAATTTTTTACATAAAAGTTCTTGGTTATATACCGATCAATGCGAAGAAAATTCTATATTTATCATTCATAAGGGCTACTCCGTAAAGAACTATCTTTAATTATATATTTTTCCATTCCGAAAATGTTTTTAATGAAATTTTTGAATAATATCTCATTAGATATATATGTTGGAAACATTTGTATACAAAGATTACAAATGCAAAACGAATAAATTATTATTAAGATAGATTTCGATATGCCAATAATCAATAAATCAATATAATAGCGTGTTACGATAAATCATTACCTTGAATTAAAATTCAATTTAACATATATAAATATAATATATATTTTAATGATTGCAGCTCATTCATAGTTGATGATAGTTATATCGTATTTATAATAGTATAATTATATATATATATATATTAGAAACGATTCTAAATGTCAATAATAATATATTTTGATGTTATATAAAATTAATTTACCATTCGCATTTACCATTTAACGATATATATGTATATAAATAATTTTATAATGTACATCATATATATATGCTATACAAAATTATATTACCATATGTGTATAAATATTTAATATATATACTAAATTGTGTACGAGTATACAAATGTATACAATTAGAGATATATCATATATGTGAAATAATTTATCTTTTATAAATCCTATACGATTATATACAGTAATAATAAATGTATATAATTCTTGATATTATTCGGTTGTACTCGAGTAAACGTATATATTTAGTACACACATTTGTTATATAGGTTTATATAAAATACATGATTGATTGTATATTCATTTCATATATTTAATATTGTATAATACGTGAGTTCAAATTGTATATATATATATTGAAAACTCTATATATAGTTAATATAATAATTTATATAATACAAATTACACGTTTCACGTCTCACTTACATATGATAAATATAAATATATATATATATATATATATATATGGAAAAATCAATTGAATAATTTGATTGTTGATAACATAATTTTCTATATTGCGAGTCTATTATTGTATAGCCGTTGATGTCGTCGCGCATATACGATTATATATATATATATATAATATATATAATCAGTCAGTCATTCATTATATGTATTGGACGCTGCCGTTGTACTTTTATTTTATAAATATTTTATTTATTTATTATTTTTATTTTGTATAATGTAAATATTGTTTCGTGCGTCTTTTATATACATATTTTAAAATATTCAACATAAATATTAAATTTTATTATTTTGTTAGTATTGAAAGGTTTATTTATATAATATTGAAACTTATTATATTAAAATATAATAATAATATGATCATTTGTAAGATCAATCGCGCATATATGTATACCTTTAGTTTTGTATAATATATGAACGACGATTCAATTTTATGTCAGTTACATAATTTAAAATAAAACCATATTGTGTCATTATATAAGAATTGATCAGATAACATAAAATTATTATATATCAAATTCAAAAATTCCACGTATTATATATAGTTTGTGCGGAGTGTAATGTCGTATACCATTCATAGACATCTCGTCATCTTTAAGAGTTTTTCTGAATGATTAGCATAGTTCAGTTTCAATTGAATGCAATTTTTGCTAAACCACCTTTTTGGGCCTCCGGTTAATTTTCTTCATATCAAAAAAATGATCCGCTAAAGGAGGATACAATAATAATAGTCTTTCGTTCTCGTTTTACAACTTTTCAAGTATTGTATCCTCAATAATCCTGTCACATCACATAAACTGAAAGCATAAAATGTTTGTAGTGTTTTTAAAGGGATTTGACAGATCCAATTGACATTTAAAGCTTTTAGGACATTTTTCCCAAAATATATTTTGAATTAAGAACTTTTACAGTTATTAGTTTTAAGAAAAAAGATAAATCATTATTGGTGATATGATCATTTATGTGAATGTTCAATGTGTTGTGTGATATAAATATAAGATTACATACAGAATAATTGTAAATGTTTTTAAATATAGAAAATAAACCAAACATTAAAAAAAACACAACTTCTATAAAATAATAATTGTTAATAAACCATTAGTTATATTATTGAAATATATATATATAACATATATATACAAATTTCAACTAGAATTAATAGTTAAAATAAAATAACAAATATATATATATGTTTGTATATATAGTTAGTTAGTTACAAATAACTTCAATATACAAACCATATATATATACAGATATAGAGAGGTATACAATATATGTACATATACTCTGAATAATATATGCACACAAGCATTTATGTGTGTTGTAGGTGTTTTATGTTGAGTACTTTGTACTTTTGTAAATTATATATAAATATTTATAATTTTTTGATCTTTTGCCTTTGGAATGTGGATATCCTCGATTTTGTCTCAATTGCAATATTGTATATTGAATTTATTACATGTATTGCATACAGTATATTTATTTTAAAGTTATAAGAGATACAATAAATTTTCAAATATCATATATATATGAAGTTATATATAGTAGATATATTTGTATATATAGAAAATAAATGTTATATTCTATGAAAATTGCCTTTCACAATTTGATTTTTATTATATATACATATTAATAATATATAGATTTTTATTCCCAGACTCTTATAAGATAAACTTAATATATTTTTTTTGTATAATAAATATTTATATTTTTATGTATTATTCAATAAATTTTATATACATATAGAGATCTATCTGTTTTTTTTTTTGAACGCGTATATTTACGATAAATTAAATTAAACATTATTTGTAAAATTAATATTATATACACACATACATTAAATAATACTCTTAATCATATAGTTATATAGAGTTTATTAAAAAAAAAAAAGGGAACACAATGGGATGAAAAAAATTATTCTACCATTGATTGATAATGTATTATAAAATATGTATCTGGTCGTTAGAAGAAGTTAAAGGTAAATATCGTAAAAGTAATAAGAAATATCGTAAAAATAGTTAGAAAAGGATTGTATTTTATTCCATATTATTTTCGGTTATCATTCAAGTCATAGCATATAACCTGCAAGAATTCCATATACCTAAAATTTTGTTCAATACTGTAAATCTCCACACTTAATTTATAAAAAAATAATAAATATGCGTTTACTTATAAATATATATAGAGTTATTCTGTGTTAGATATTTAAAAATAAAAAAAATAACAATTTTATTGAAATGAATGATAAATTGCAGTGAAATAATATAACATATTTTAACTCCTTCATCATGTCGAGTTGAGGTCAAAATTATATTAATATTGAAATTGTGATAAATAATTTATTTAATTGAATTAAAATATATATGTATGTATAATTGTACAAAATTGATATATATTTTGTATAAAGAATTTTTTTTGAATGGATTCGTTCTTCACTATACTCATACCCTTTTTATTCTTTATTTTTTTTTAATCATTGCTAATCATCATTTAATATTTTTTTTATTTTTAATGCCATTTAAAAAATCATACTATTTATATTTAAAAATCCGATTTAAATCTAGATGAAATTAAAAAAAAAATTAAATGATTAAAAGGTGATAATAAATTGATCGTATGTCATGGTCGTTTTCTATACATATATCGCAGATAATAAATTATTTTTCTATATATATATCATACTTTTATCTTTCATTACATAATATTTTAAATTATACTTCATCGTTGTCGTTCATTTCATATACATAGTATCATATATATAGATATCGATAAAAGTGAATGTTTTCCCATGAATAAATATATAACATACCATAACGTATCATATCCACAGTATATATATATATATTATAAAACATTTGTATTCCTTAATAGGTATAACTTGTATTAACACTATTAAAAAAAATGTATAATCATAATTTCATATTTATGATAAAAAAAAATCAGTATAGAAACCAATTGGAAAAAAGTATTTAATTGTAAAAATATATATACAAAAAAAATGTGTAGTACAATCAGGAAAAGTGTATTTTAGTTTGAAGTATTATGTTTCTTATAGCAATTTTTACCATTCTCCTTAATTAGAAAATAAATGAAATATCCCAATTTTGATTTTCAACCATTTTCCTTAAGTATATCTTTTATTTATTTTACCACAAGATAAGAGACTTATCATTGTTTTAATTTAGTTTTGTACGAAATTCTCGAAATTTCTCTTAATTATACATTTTACTACTGAAATTAAATCAATCTTAATTTTATTCTAAAAAGTTTACTTATTGAATTTAACTTTTAACGAATTTTCTTAAGTAGAAAATTGGTTTACTGAAAGAAAATCCATCCTTATATGACTCTGAACAACAATAGTAGATAATTATATGATCAGCCTATTAGTTTAGAGAGCTTAAACTCGCTCTGCAAACCGGCAAAATAAGTATATATATTTTTATTTAACTAATGCTGATTCAAATGGGTCCATTTCAATAACTAAACTATCGTTAACATATAAATAAAATAGTATAAACACACTAATATTAATAATAATAATATTGTTGTTATTATTATTGTTATTACTATTACTATTATCATTATTGATTGTAATTTTTTTCAATTATAAATTTTATGCATTCCACCATAGATATATATTTATTTTTTTCGTTTTCAAACACGTATGGCTCCAATTTTATATTACAACCGCATTTTCCAACAAAATATATACGTATAATTTTAGAATAATTACCGCGTGTTTGAATATTAATAATAATAATATACTAATAATAATAATATCGAATTGTAATAAAAAAAAATTCAGATTGGTAATTTGTTTGAATTGATATTTATTTATATTTATGATGTATTATCGTTAGTTATTTTAATTTTTTTAATTTATGCAATATATATATTTATTATGTAATTATAATATAAAATATATTTATATTGAATGCAGAATATAGTAAAAAAATTCTTATATTACATCTTTTGCATATTTTTATTTGTTGTTATACAATAGATATGTAATATATATATATATATACATACAATAATATATTATGCAAAAATAATAATAATATTGCATTGAATAAAATTTATATTATATTTAAAAAAAATATATAAATGATCATTAATCGATCATAAATTTACCATCGTGTTATGAATATATTATTGTAAATATTTTATTTTATTTTATTTACAGTTGTCATTTATTATTTATTTTTAAACATAATTTGCATATAAATAATTTCATTTTACCATTTTGTTTCTTGGAAATTCTTAGAATATTCTTTGATTTGATAAATTATTTTGATAATAATTTGTTTTGTTACATTTTAATATTATCATCTGCGATTTTTGTTGTTTTTATTTTCTTCCGAATAACTAAGTTTATCTTAAAGAGGTTAAACACTTAATTATGGTGTATTTATACAGTTCAGGCTATGTAAAATTTACGAAATTTCAATTCTTAATATTTTTTTTATCAAAATTATATAAAACACATCCTTTGATCATAGAAAATAAAAGAGGTTTATTGATTTATACATTTGATTAATATATCATAATAGCGATCTGAATTATTGCACATTTTATTCATATATTTTAATATTACATTTATAATAAAATATTTACAGAATTTTTATTTAATAAAATTAATTTTATATCATAAATGGTTGTTTTTTTTTCAATTAACAGATTTCCGCATATGTCTGTTCTATACGTACACTCACAATATAGCACAATGTACTCAAAAGTTTTTATTATTTTGTTATTTATTTTAAAAGCATTCCATAAAAAAAAATTTAACAATAAAACACCATTGTAAATATCCATATAAAATGTATATATTCATGTACAAAATTCTTTGGATATTCGGTAATCTTTTGACATTCTAAAGGTCATAAAATTTGTATTATTATTATTGTTGTATTTGTTGAAAAATGATATATGAATTACACGCGATAAAATCTTTTTATATTATATGTGTATGTATATTTTAAATTAATTATTCAATCTTTAACACTACAAGGGTATTATTTATATAAATTTTATAACATTTTTACATTATTTTTTAAATAAATTCTTGTATATTATTTTGTCTACAAACACAAATTTTGTGTTAATATTTTGAATAAGATTGATTTACCTAAATGCGAGTAATTTTTTTTTTTTCTTTAATAATAAAAATGACTATATTAAAACTTATAAATCTATAGTATAAAAAGCATGTACGAATGGTTAGTTTGAAGTCATAAACCATACAGAATCATAAATTCATTAACATTTAGTCCACAGAATGTTTTGTCGCCAACAGATTTATATAATTACAACCAGAATATATTCAGTTTAAATCATTCAAAAACTATGATGGAGTAAATATATTGCGAAGACTGGATTTTAAATTTAGATGATTTGAACATTAAAATAATATTAAGGTTCATTTTATTCCATTGTCCATCCATTCCATCTATTCACTCAACATGAATCAAAATCGAATACCTGACACCCCGGTACAAATATTTGTATTTTAATTTAATTTAATTGAAACATGTGATTGAAATAATAATTTATTTATTTATTTGTATATTTAAAATGTATCTTATATCTTTTTGTGATAATTTGAAGGATTTCCGTATAATATTATGTATATGTATATCGTTATATATGAAATTGTTTTATGACGAGATTAATATATGATTGAAGATTAATCGTGATGTGATTTAAAATTGCTTTAAGGAAAATAAATACATTATTTTGCATTATTATATGCATATATAACATTAAGTTGTGATCTTTAAAAATGAATTTAAACATCGATATTGCATTAAATATGATTAAATTAACCAACACCGTACACCTTTAATACGTTTTTTTTACTAGTACTTTGGGGTTTTTGCTGGTTATACTTTTTGCTGGTTTGTTATACCGTTTGAGAAAAATTAAATTAATTGTAAAACAGCGGAAAGGTTTTTGTCTTCCGTTCGGATTCGAACGACCAACAACACAATTTTGTGATAACTTACCGTAATAATAAAAAAATGTAAAAATATAAAAAGGAAATTCAATAATCAATAATATTTAATTATTCCGGATTTCTGTATCTATGAGAAAAAAAACAGATTCAATTAAAATCTCAACTCAATTCAACTATTGTTTCTCTATATTTGTATTCAGTTAAAAATTTTATATATATATAGTTTAATAAACTATATAAATAAATCATAAATATATTTCTATATTAATGACATCAAAAATATAGTTACAAATAAGTACAATATTCCATATTAGTATTAATAATATATAAGAAAATATATATGAGTTAAAAAAAAATATATAATAACATGTCAAAAACAATCAATTAAATTTTATATATTAACTTTATATAAATGCATTTTTCTTTTTAATATTTTCCGTGATCTCTATACAAAAAAACAACAAAATTAAAAATAAGTAAATATTTTTATGAATTCATTAAAAAAAAAAACTATATCGATTATTGTATTTGTTATAATACCAATTTATTTATAAAAAAAGAAAAACAGTACTTTAAAATGAAAAATAATGAGTACGTCGGCGGCGGTTATACATTTTTAGTATAGATAAATAAAAGTATATATACATGGATAAAGAAAAAAATAATAATATATCAACTGAGATATTTATTTATATATATATCTATTATATATAAATAAGTTTAAAAAAGGAAAATTTAATTAGTGTTTTTATAATGAAAGTTTATGAATAAATCATAAATTCTGCGTTAAAGTTGATATGCGGTGTCTATATATGCCGTATTATGATATAAAATGCGTGTGATTAAACTTATAATCAATTTCATGTCGTTGGTGCAAAGTTTTATAAATGATATACACAAATAAAATTCATTTTACAATTAAAATTTTTATAAAAGTGAAATTAATCACACATTTAAGAATAAAATAAAATTCAATATAGTTTTTAAAATAAATACATAATAAAAACTGTAATTATTTGAACAAAATTTTCATTACTCAGACATTTTCCAAGACAATTAACATATTTTATTATATATTTAGAAAGATGACGAAAAATTGTTATAAGTCTTCGTGTACCATATAAATGGCTTTCATATGAATTTTCCAAGATGTTTTAATGATAAGTGATAATTGATTTTGAAATCCTATTTTATTATAGAACTATTTAAAACGTTCTTCAATAATCATGTATAAAATATTGTTCAAAACAAAAAAAAATCCTTAAAAGACACTATCATTGAATGATTAACTAAAGTTCCTCCAGAAAATCGTTCTATCGTTGAAACTTACATAAGATAAAAAGAAAAAATATATTCGGAAATTCTTCAATTTCTTTTGATAATTTTTTCCTTTTTATCTTATGTAAGTTTGAACGATAGAAATTTACAGTTATTATTGGTTGTAGAGCGGGTATCCCCCACGGGATACCCGGGAATATATATACACTAACCACAACTGGCAGAAACGCCAGCGCGGTCCGTATATATATAAACCTACGGGGAACATCATTGCTGGAATATGGTATGTCTCATCGTCGACTGTCCACAATTCAAACAACCATGTCCCCCTTAATTAAAAGCAAAATCTCACATGTATTTTTACATGTGAGATTTTGTTTGAAAATCGGCGCCTTCGCTACCAACTCGACCATACGTTCATCTTAAGATATGTACACTTGAGTTTTGTTTACAAATAATCACAAAAATAACAAAAAAGATTGTATTGGAAAAACGTTATGAATGAACGAACATTATAATTAAATATTTTATCATATACCAATTAAATTAAAATGTGTATAATGAAAAAAAAAATTATTAAATTAATTTATGGTGTTCGAACCAACGATCTGCAAAACATACCATAAAGAAAACGTAATGAAGATTTACGATGGTTTAATTAAAGATAATTTCATATATATATACATATCTCTATTTAAAATTTACATAGACACGCATATCAATATATCATTTGAATGGTTAAGAATAATTATAAAATCATCCCTTTGAACAACCTTCGCATAAAAGCAATTAAAATCATATCACATTTTCTAATTATATGTTCGTCTTGTATTCTTCTGCTTTTTGTAATTCTTCTTGTATTCAGCGTATGAACTGTTTGGAAAAAATTGAATTAAATTTGAAACATATTGGATACATTTATTGAATACCTTTATTATAGAACAACAGAGATCACTTCATCAAACAAATACTCATATCACATTGTATTGTTCTATATATAGAATATTGCATTCAAAAAAATTCTATATATTTATACACACATCATACAAATAATTTTATATAAAATGAAATACGGTAAATTTACGGTATTTTATTTTTATTTTTTGGTCTGCATCAACATCATCAATTTATTTTAGTAAAATTTCTATCGGTGTTGAAAAATGTTAGTCCGTCGTGTTCAAATTGTATGTTAATTAAATTATGTCGTATTTTTTTTAAGTTTTTATTTCTTATTCCTTAAAAAAAAGTGAAGTTTTCCTAAAAGGTGAATTATCGGTATTTAAGTAGTTTAAAGTTTAAGACAATTTTAGTAAAATTCATATAATTTTCCATCATATTCATTTTATCTGAATTTATAAAAAAATATTGAAACACGTTGGATCGTATTGTTCTGTATATTGGATTGTATTGTCCTATATATAGAATATTGTAGACAAAAAAATCCATATGTTTATACACACATCATACAAATAATTTTATATATTATAAAATGAAATACCGTAAATTTACCGGTATTTTTTTAATTTTTTTCATCTGCATCAACATCATCAATTTATTTTATAATATTTATTTTAGTAAAATTTCTATCGGTGTTGAAAAATGTTAGTCAGTCGTGTTCAAATTGTATATTAATTAAATTATTTTTGGTATTTTTTTTAAGTTTTTATTTCTTATTCCTTTAAAAAAACTGAAGTTTTCTTAAAAAGTGAATTATCGTTATTTAAGTAGTTTAAAGTTTAAAAAACTTTTAGTACAATTCATATAATTTGCCGTCATATTCTTTTTATCTGAATTTATAAAACAAAAATTTATGCTATCTTTTATAATATATTTTATGAATGTGTTTGTGTACAAACTTCTGAAAATAAAATGTGTATAAAAATATATTTACCTTTGATCAATTATAATTATTTGGGAGGAATACAATTGCTGCTTTGCTTTGCATATCAAAATTTGGATTTTACATCTCTAATCATGTATTTATAAAAATTTTTCCTCAGGTATATTATAGTTTTTATTTATTTATATAAGTTTATTTAATTTGTCATTTCCCTTTTGTCTAAATAAATACATTATTATTTTATTCGTAATATATCACCGCATATTTTACTATATATTATTCTGCTCTATTAAGACATTAATTGTAATATTCATCATATATTAATATCTGTACAATTATTGCAAGTCATTAATTAATCGATCAATTTGATACCTTTTTATAGTCTTTAAAAATATTACATTTAGATTTCCTTTTGATTGGAAAATTTTTATAATTATTTTTATCATATATAAAGAATCAGATATTGAGAATTGCGAGTTAAATCTAATTCATTATATACAATCTGATTGTAATTATATGTTATATATTTACACCTGTATTGCGTTTTAATTTTTTTGTTATATAAGTTGTAATATAAGTTTGTATATATATTTTTTATACGACGTTTGTATAATTATATTAATGTGTTGTTTAAAAGGTGTTAAATATATAGATAATTGTTATAAAAAAATAATTATTTATTAATCATATTCGATAATCACTAAGATGTTCAAAATTTATATATACAATCATCACATTAGATAATATTTCACATATCAATAATACATGTTAGATGTTGTTAATTTTTTTGTGAAGATTTGATTTGTTTTAAAAATCTGATCTAAACTCCATTTGACTTATATACAATTATATCCAATTTATAAAATGTTTTGCATGGCAGTTTTTTCCATTGCTCATATTGTAATATCTTTTAAAATATGTTTTCACCATATAATTAAATAAGCTTACCCAATTTATAATTGAAACCGCTAACTATAACCATAAAATACATTAAAAAAATGTGTATTATTCATACGATTGTACATGAAAACGATAAAATTCATTAATTATACTTTTACACCTATATTTAATTAATATTTTCATTCGCTTAAGTAAAACAAAAAACAATGATTGTTAACTCAACTTTATGAATTTATACTATACTTTCATTTTATAATCAATGGATATCCTCAATATTTCTACAAATATTATACATGTACATATATATTGTTTGATGCTCAGGCATGTCAGGCTATAAAATATTTATATTAACAAATATGTCTTTTAATACTCCCAATATATAAAACATTTACCGTATAATCCACAAATCACATATATATGATGACCTCTTCGCGTTTCAAATATGTTTACAAATATTTCTATATAACATATATACATCATCTACAAACACATAAACATTTTCATTCAAATCCATATTCATTCATTCATTCATTCATTGATTTCAAAAAATTTCATTCATGTTTTTATTTTGTATATTTAACTTGCGTAAATCTTCATTGAGGAACAGAAAATACACACATTTATATATACATATACTTATCTATATAAGACGCATTACGATGTGAGATATATCCAAGTTGTTTTAGCGTAATGTACATAAATATTTATCATATAGATTTCTATGTTCCGTACTAGATGGACGGTATGTTATATACACAATAAATTTTCAATCAATTTTATAAAAACTTTTATTGTCTATAATTTACTCTATAGTGTAATATTTATACATAACTTTAATGTACGTGAGGAATATTTTATATATGCATATATATACACCATAAAAATTAAGGAGTGCTATCTTTGGTCTGTTTCCTATATATATATATTACAATATATGATATGTTATTTTGCTTCGCTTTTTTCTTTATAATCTTCTTATATTTCTTCAATTTCGTTTTTATCTATGGTTTCAAATTATAAAAATTTGAATATATTACAAATAGAAGAATTACATTAAAAAATTTTTTTTTATTTTACTTGTATCATACATATATTTCTATCTAATTATGCATAAAGATTTTTTGAACCCTTTTTGTGGTAGGAAACGAATATCTCGAATCTCGATCCAATAACATGATACGAATATTATTATATACATACTAAAATCTAATGAAGCTTTTATCTAACAAATCATCGTTTGAGATTTTGGGGTAAAATCACCTA
Source organism: Dilophus febrilis (assembly GCA_958336335.1). Classification (NCBI taxonomy): domain Eukaryota; kingdom Metazoa; phylum Arthropoda; class Insecta; order Diptera; family Bibionidae; genus Dilophus; species Dilophus febrilis. The sequence continues at coordinate 54,691,855 of OY284469.1, read as the reverse complement.
TTTTCTATTTTCGTGTGTCCGCATTGTAATAAATGTGATATAAAGTTGAATTCATTTTGTAAAGGGATTCATTAATAAAATACAAAAATATTAATATTCTTGAATAAAAAATGATTTATATATAGCAAGTTCTTTTGTTTACAATTTTAAATTGACTGCAATTTTGTATATTAAATAAAAGTATAATTTTCTATATAAGAATTCTGTAATAACAATGTTAATTATTTTACAATTTAAACCTTTTTATGAATGCTTCTCACACTCTATTTGAAAAACTTTTTTTTTTTTTTTTTCAAATAAATTAATGTAAAAAAATATAAAATAGTTTAACAATCCCGTATAGAAAAGTGTAACAAGAAATTATTAATAATTGACGCGTGCTATGTATAAAATAAATGTTTTATTTTACATTTGTATACTGCTGTATATATGTATTGATATAGAGGTATACTTAACAACGTATTTAGATTTATTGCGAATTATTATACCATAATTTTAAAGGCATATAATATACAAATAGAAACACAAAAAAGATAACATATATAAAATATATAGTACATAATAATAAAAGTTACCTGTGTATATAATAAATATAATCTGGAATGAATTATTTTCTGATTTTATTTTATTTTATACTATATGGTATTTGGACGACGACGACGACGACTAGTTTTGAACTGGTTTCATTAAAATTTTCTTGTTGTTGCTATTATTAAATGTTTCTTTGTGAATACTTTTTGAATTAAGTATATCTATATTCAGCAAGATTTATCAATATACCGGCTCTTGGAATACTTTACTTTTTTGCAATATATATATTTATTTATTATTATATAATAACTAACAAAAAAATTAATAAATACTATGTGTATATGATATTTTCTATAAGTATATGATATCATATATACAGCTGGGTTGTAAAGGGTGATGATCAAATTTGTAGTATAAATATTTCATTTAAAATAAAAATCAAACTCTATAAGTGTGTCTTATTAGGAAGTTTGTTTTTTTGATATGCTTTACAGAATTTTTAATTTTCTTTTAAAATCATTATCATCAAAATACTGCACTGCATATTATAGGATAATACAATCTTTGAAGAAATTGTATAACAAAGTGTTAATTAATCATAATTTAGATTATTGTTATCGTATCATCATCATGAGCATATTATTTATAATATAAATGGATATGGTCAAAAATTAATTAGCATAACTAAAATTTTGGCGCGTGGCACCACTAATTAATTACCTGTGCGTAATGCCTGCAATATATATTTTGAAATAAATTATATCCACTTATAATGCAGTGATAATATCAAATAAAATGCAGTGTTCATTCATTGAATTAAATTTCAAAAACATACAAATAAAACAATGTGTATACAAAATTATACACACAGGATATTACATTACAAAAAAAACATTTGTTGCGGTTTAGTTTATTAATGGGTTTTCTTTCTGTTTTTTTGGTTCATATTAAATGCGTAACTAAATTTAAATCTACAAGTTGTCTTAATAATACAATCTATTTCTATATATAATAATATACTAAAAGGTATTATATTCCATTCTATCGTTGTTTGTTTTATGTTTCATGCGTGTATACAATATAAATACCTTTGATCGTTTTGGTTAACGTTTATTATTTTTTATCCTATAAATAAATGTTTTTGTATTTTCTCTCTGTGATATTCATATTATCAATATCACTAACAACATATGATTATTTTATCTTTAAGCCGATTATTATATGTATATGATTAATAAAAGATTACAAATTAAAGTACATGTAACAAATCAGTGTCTTATATAATTTCATTTTGTTACATATTATATGGTTTATAATTCTTTATATACACATATACTTTTTCTCCAATGGCTTTGCAATTGCTTAAGGATTTTTTTTTTATTTATGATAAATACAGTAGCACTAAAATCATATGTATATTAATTACATATATTATTAATATCAATCATGTTTAGTATATATTCTGTTCATAAGCTATTGGTATGGTATTTTGAAGTTGAGTAGTAATTTTTTGTATACCAATAAATATATCGATGATCTCGTGATGAATTTTCATACACATTTTTATGATCAGGTTAAACCGTTTTTTATTGATATTTGATTAGTGGCTGATTAATTGAAAATCGTTATTTATTCTAAAAATATATTTACCATATCTTATAATATACTAGGTAATCTCTCAAGAAGAAAGTATTTAGAAATGAATTCTTTCATAAAATATGCACACAAAAGACCCAAGTATATTGATTTTTTAACATATTTTTTTTTAATCTCTTTTTAAACGCAATCCATTAGGTTCAGTTTATTCTATTTATTACTGTACATGAATAAAATATTGTTCAAAAAAACTCTAAACGTTTTTTTTTTTCAATTAAATTTAACCACAAAAGGAAATTAAAAGTAAATAAAAATCTAAAATCTATAAAACTTAAAACTGTAAAGTATTTATTATTCACAAAAAGTATATATGTTTGGATATTTTGTTGTTTAAAAAACTAAAAAATATATTACTTACGAAGAATTTATTTTTTATTACATGTAAATAAATTCATATTAGTAATGTTCTGTATTTCAAAAAATAAAATAAATAAATAAAAAACTAATAAATAACCGCATATAGAATTACATTTTTAACCTCAAAACCGAAATATCTTAATCATTTAATTTATATATACAATTTATTTTGTTGTATATGCGTGAATGTTCTCAGCTGTGCAATCTCATATCATATATACACAAAATAAAAACACACTATAAGAAATATAAAAAAAACATTAAATAAAACACAAAAATTGATAATAAAAATAAAATTAACAACATGAAGAATTAACCACACACAACAATATCATCAATAACACACCATCGACAAACACCAGCAACAACGATTCTATAAAATTAAGAACCTCATAAATAATTAAATAAAAAAAAAAACCAACATATATAGGTAATCACAATAAAAATATATATTACCTTTTTTTTTTTTATTTGTTTGTTTTTATATTCTGTCTTATATGCTTGAAGTGTGTATTTACACATATGAAATTGTATATAGTATACGATATTTGATGCAGTATAATCAAGTACCTCTGATACCTGTATGCTGTGTATCTGTCAATATATATTTATATAGTCAATATAAAATATATAAAGAAAAGAAAAATCCATTGATTTACAATAATGTGTAAATTTTTTTCGTCATCATTATCATCACTCACAATCGATGCATTAGCATATATTTATATTGAAATCTCATAATTTTTTTTATGTATATTTAACAATACAAAATAATAATGCATTTTAATATCCATAAAGAGGCGCGAATGTCTTATCAATATTAAAACCATAAATTTATTATAAAAAATATATTCCTCATATAAATTTATAATAATTAACTTATCAATTTTGTGCCAATTGTATGATTAATAAATCATTAAGTCATATCAATTCATTATTATTACATATTTTTTGAGTTAATAAATTAATTATAAACTCAATATTTTCATCAATTTTTTCTGTTTCATGTTCGAACGATTTTTTAAGGTAATTTCATAGTCATAGTCATAAAATCTTTGATAATATATTATATTTATATCTAATTACTTGGTTATATGAAGCTTATTTTTTTTTTAAATTCGCTCTGGATTTATAAAATCTAATTATTGATCCCAAATACCAGAAATTAACAAAATAAGATTGTTTTATTGAATGGTGAATTCCTTTAAATTGCATCATGCACCAAAATAAAAATAAAGGACATTTTTTGTTTTGCATGTTTTCATATAATTTATTATTATACTCCCATATATATTGAATTAAAAAAATAACATGATTTTGTATATACTATATACTACTAAATAACATAATATTGGAAAATAAAAAAGGCGTTTATCAATTTGAATATATATGAATAAAATTATTGATTTATTATATTTGTGTGTGTGTTTTATTAAACATTTTCCTATATTTTATGTATATTATATATTGTTTCACTATTGCACATATCCCCCCATATATTGAATGCAATTAAAAATTATTTTAAAATAGTATCGTGTGTTTGTCGATAATAAATTATTTGTATAATAATCAATTAATTTTAATAAAATAAATTATATGAAAAATTATATACAAAGTACTATAAAAACACATAAAATTGATATTATTTTATTACAAAAAAATATAAAACACCAATATTTGTAGTGGTGGTGCTCCCCATTACCACCCTCCTGTGATTATAATAAAACAAGAATTAAACAATAAAGGTATAATTAAAAATTTATTTTAATGTAAATTTATGTAAAATTGCATTATTATTATTGTTTAAAGTAATTTACCGTCTTGAATAATATTATACGAAAAATTCTTTCAAAAATATATACCATAATTTAAATACCAAAAAATAAATTTGACTCATTAGAAAAGTTGTTTCTTTGTGGACACTAAAATCAATAAATTTAATAATTTTATATAATATTTGAATATATAATGAAACTAGGCGAGAAAATGATTAAATATACCATTTTATTTAATAATGTTTTATAGCCATACAAAAAACACGCTTCTGTCTGCCGTGAATGATTATATTTATATATAAATGAATGAACATAGAAAAAAGCCTATATATACGAAAAAGAGCTGATCGTAAATTATGTAATTTAAAAAAAATGTTTCAGGTAACCCTCCGATCAAAACAATAAATAAGTTAAAAACTATTAATGACCCAATATAATCGTAATAATAAGAGATGATATATTACGTTATCTTAAATATTCTTCTTTTTTGATACATATAACCTCCATATAAAATAATACTTGTATTTTTTAATGTTATTATGATTATTGTGATTGTAATAAAAGATGTTTTAAAAACGTATAAAATAAAAAAATTAAATACTTTGTTGTACACATGAATTTACGATAAATGAATTGAATTTTTGTATTATATATAATATAAAAAATGAAATATAGGTACTCTACTAAAAACTGTCTTTATAGAAAGAAGAATAAAAATCAAGTATATATATATATCTTATGTATAATTATGTGTATCTCGCGTCGTTTATATTTATATTAATAAATCCCCTAATTTACAGTGACATTTTATGCCACCTATGGTTTTTCACAAAATTTATGTTACGAAATAAAGCCGAGATATTAACTATAGAATATATACGATACATTTGAGTATGTTATTTTGATTCATGATTTTCTTTTACTAAATCTTATGTATATACTATATTTAAATATACTCACAGTATGCTCGCGGTTAAATCAATTTTTATAACCCCTTTTTTTTTTAACGCAATATATATACATAATAATGGTCCATAATATTTATGTATATAATTTTAATGAATTTGATTCATGGATGTAGTTTATTACAGGAAAAAATTGTGTCATTTTTTGATTATATTGTACGTGTGTGGCTTTTTTTTTCTTCTCATTTATTTATTTGTATAATATTATATATATTTTTGGTGGATATTCATTTAATTCTTCATTATTATTATTATTATTATGATTATTATTGTTATTATTATTGTTGTCATATTATTATTATTAATAAATTATATGTTGTGTTTTTTTTTTCATTCGTCTTCTTCGTCTTTTTCCTCTGTGATTTAAATATAACACATAGAAGAAACAGGTTGTTTTTTTGGTAATTTATTTGTGTATATTAAAAATATTGTTAAGTTAGATTGTGATTTAGGCCTTTTGAACATTATCTGTATTTAAATTATGTATTTAATTAGTATGTATATTTTGTAAAATGATATTCATACACTTTTTTGGTTTGATATTTTATTTTTACAATCATAATTCCCAAATCAAGAAAGTATATATGCATATCGTTTTACAAAATATATAATTTGTTTATCATTATTTACTTTGTTTTTAATGTGTTTTAAAAGCTATAAAGAATTATATATGCAATTCTGAAATACCCTAATGTATAAATTGTCAACTGTCTGTAGTAAAGCGCGAATTTTTTGACAAATTAATCTGATCTTATTGAATAGATTTCTGTTCAATCACAGTCCAATTACTGTTTGCAAACTCAATTCCAGAATAAAAACTTTATACATAATGAAATTAGTAAATAAATTTTTAACTAAATAACACAAATATGCAGTATCACGATTTCTTATTATGTTCGGTCGGTCAATGATGAAATCTATTTTACAAATAGTTTTATTGAAATGCGATTAATGCATGAAATATAAATAATAAATCAATAAACAACTAAATGTTTAAAAAATAAAAAATTACTATATTTTTGCATATTTTTCAATTGACATTCAATTTAAATTTATGGATATGTTTGTTAAATGTAAAAGAAACAAAAATGAGTGATGACAGCAACTATAATTCAATAATTTAATTTGAAATAAATACAGTATGAAAAACAATACATTATTATTTTTTATAAAACATATAAATTTTATTCTATTTAGCAGAAATTTAGATATCATTTAGATATTTATGCTTACAAATATGACATTCAAAAGAAACAACTATTTTTATACTATCATATATACAGCTATTATATACATTTAACACAAGCGAAAAATAAAATAAAGCATGTATTGTATATTTTCTATACGGATTTGTATATAATTTACGAATACTTTTTATGTTATTAATTTATCCAAAAGACTTAAGCGACGAAACTCATAATTCACAATTTTGTGTTTTTTATTTTTTTTATTTAAAATTTTTTGATTAAAAAAGTATAAATAACTATTTTTATATGCAATTGTTGCAGAGAGAATACACTGAAATAATAAATAATTTTGATATATAATGCAAAACAAAATTGGTATATCAACGAAAATTTATTGTCTGAATAATATATGCCTACAACAATTATTACAATTCGTATATAAATAAGTATATAATAAATAAATGAGATTTCTTAAAAAGGAAATACATGCAGTTTTTATGTATACTTATTTATGTATTGATTATTTTTTCTTTTTAAATTAGTTCAATAAAATTAATACATATAGTAATTTGTATATGCAGAATATTTCAACCTTTTTAGCGATGTTTGTTGAATGAAATAAATAAAATCAAAGTGATATATATATTATTTGTTAATTTTGACATAAAAGTGATTTGATGATTTATTATTATTATTAAAGGAAATTACTAATTGAAATTACTAAATATCATTCAATTCACCCCATAAAAGGAATTGTAAAATATAAACTTGTCAGAGTAAAAGAAAAAAGTTCAATTTGTATATATATATATCTATATGTATGTCTATCATTTGATGATGAAGAAGAAGATGAAGTGAAAAAAATGTTAAATATCATCTTATATTGTGTTTCCATGCATTTACTTAAAATCTCTTATGTCCATTAAAATAAATTACCATTTTAATGGCAATTCTATTATTTGTTTAAATTTTCAAATAGTTTTATTTATACAAAATGTATATGCAAATATAAGAAAAGATTTGTCTCTGTATAAAAGTCGTTTTTTTTTATTACTGCCTAGACGTTTTTAAAGTCATTTGAATGCAAATTCTTCCATTATATAGCTTTTCCGTTAATAGCTATATAATTTATTTAATTAGTTATATTTTTTTAAACTCACAATATATACAAGACTACATATATAACTAGCTTTATTTTAACATGATGTTTACAACGCATTTATTTGTTTAAACACACACACACACACACTATATACTTATATATAGTTAAGTGCGATAAAATTAGAATGTATTATAATAAATGCATAAATATACTGCAAAAAATATTTATATATACATATATAATGTGTAAACTTCCTGACAAAAGATAAGCAAAACTATTAATTTAATTATTTTATCTTATCACACAAAATACATTTATTTATTTTAGTTTTCATATCCATAAATATATACAAATTACCCGCGTGAGTCATGTAAATCCTATTTATTAAAATGAGTTTACCCTGCTTTTTTGACTATTTTTTGACTATCTTCATAGCAATAAATAAATGTAATGCATAGAAATATTTCAAGAAAATATATATTTTATATTCATTATATAAGAAATATTTCGTTTTATAAATTAAATATTAACTGGCGTGCTGCGTATACAAACTTTATATTACAACATATCACAGTACATTATAATGACAAGATACAAGTTAAATTATTCTCTATATAACTCTATATATATATAGTATTTATATATTTATAGCAATCATGATCATGCACTTTATGCATATACATTACATCTAAATGAATGTACATGAAACCGTACAGTACATATTTTTTATATGAATATGTAAATAAAAAGCTCTATAATACTATATAAAATATTTTTTTTATATAATACAAAAATTTACAACATTTGACCGGATATAAAAACACCCACACATTCATTTTCATTTTTAATTTAAATTTTTATTTTTCACTCTTATTCTTATTCTATATGGTGTTTCTTTTTTTGTTTACGTATTTAAAATGTTGTATATTTATATAATATTTGATTTAATCTCATCGTGTATGTACGCATTTATAAAATTCGTGTATATAAAGGATGTCAGAGGGTAAACCTTTTTGTAATATAGTTGCTTTTTAAAGTATATATAGAAATTAAATTTTATATAACAACAATTAATGCGACGTTTACTCGTAATTCAATAAGATATTTCAACAAATTGTAAAATTTGTGTATCAAAAAGAAAAATATTCACAATTGTTTTTAACTATATAAAATGGAAATTTATCTTCCGATAATGGTTAAACAAATACGTTTTTCTGTTTCCATCAATTGGTCTGATAGACAATTTTGTTTGCCTCTTTTATTATAAAATTCCCAAAAACTGTGTTTAGGACTTGATTTAAGACATTACAGCTTTGTTCTCTATAAATAAATACGATTTTCCCCATACTTTCATATTAATTAACGTTATAAATATCTCGTAATTTCATTGTCTTGTACAATATTTTTCTTTAGAAATTATCGCCCGATATATAACTTTATAGTAATTGCAAAAACCAATAAAATTGACTTTAATTAGTCTTTATCTGGTAAAAATTACAACAATTGCATTCAGCAAACCCAACAATTTATCAGTAAAATCAACAAATTAATTGATTTACATTATAATAACATCATTGTTTAATATATGTATGTATATAAGTATAAAGTTTTTATAATATTTAAGTATGTCATCATTAACAATACATAGTAAATTTCTCCATTTTTTATACGAATGAATGGGGGCTATTTTAAAGAAAATTATCATGAAATAATAAAAATAAATATTGTAATTCAAACAAAAACCACCGCACGTCGTCGGATGCACAGCAAAAATAATATATATTTTCAGTGATTTAACACATAATTCAATTAAATGTTAACACCAAATTGCCAATTATATTCAATATTTAATTTAATTCGTATATAATCTCAATTATATATAAATATATATATGGTACATATTTTTAAATATTACTTTAAATTAAAATTTTACAAATTACATAAACTTTCATTACAAGTATTTTAATTTAAATTTATTATTAAATCACAAATTTATGTTCAACATTGTATTTTATACGACCTATACGTACTGGATAATGTAAAGTAAAAATTGTTTTTGCTTTTGTATTTCTATATATAATTAATTAAAAATAATTTTGTAATTGATTTTGGTTTATATATCGACTTTTGATTAACAGATCAATTTTTGGTTTTATAAACAGGATGTAAATGAAATATGTTAAAAATTACAATTTATTTATAAAATAAATGTTAAATTTTTAATAATTTATTTTTACATTAAATGTAAACCGAGGCCTATCCATTCATCCAATGGTTTATAAGTTTTTAAAGATTTTCCAAAAAAAAATGACTACCATCTAATTTAATCAAACATAAATTTCACTACGATTCATAAATGTTTTATTGTCATAACTCATAAACCAATGGATGAATCGGGCTGAAAATTTGCATTCTGATGTTTACAAAACGTATACCGTATAGAGAATTGCCCTATAAAAGTATTATTGCAGACTTAAGAGTCTATATTTCTATAAGAGTCTATATGTCTATATAAGAAATCTATATTTCATAATAATATTATCATGTTTTCAAGTAAAAAAAAATGGTTTATCATTGAAAATTTACAAAAGTAATTAATAAAATTTATTATAATAATTAATTTTACCAAATTAAACATATTTTTTATCTGAATATTTATACCTTTTTGTGGTCTCTTCACAATAAAAGTAACCCAATCGTTTTCAACTTAATCTTTTGTACAAAAAGCAAAATGTTAAAATGTTAATTTAAAAAATAAAAACAAAAAAAATAATATCATATTAAAATACCAAAACGTATTCATTCATTATTATTATAATTATTATTATCATTTGTTTTTATTATTACAAAAAATATGTATAATTGTATTATGACACAATCTTATAAATATATACTGTGTGACATTTTCCATTCGTGTGTTTACATAACAGAAAAAAATTAACCAAAACCAAACTTATTGTAATTCCAATTAAAAGAAATTGTTAGTGAAATAAAAAAATTGTTATTTTTGTTTATACGCGTTAAAGACAGCCGAGTACATACTCTTTTTTTTTATCACATCATATTTTCAATTGGACATTTCTGATTCATCGCATGGAATTGTTTCTTATACTGTATTTTTTATTTTTTTTATTATGTTTTGCATGCTATTTATCAAAAGCGAGCGATATACATTTTGTTAGTATACTCATCATCGTATATCGTACTGTTGCTGATGGTGGTAATAATAAGATATATTATGTGTAGTATTATACATACTTGATGATTTAAAACGTAGTATACATTCATCATAAATTTATAGTACAACAAAAAGTGCTACTTGTTGGTCGATTATTATGATATATACAATACTCTGTACTTGTGTTTAATTTTATTATCTTATATTATTTTTAGCGAAGAGTATATATAATAAAATGGTTATATATATATATATATATATGAGATATGAGATATGTGCAATAAATGCATACATAAATATCACTCGACATTTATGCATGTTATATACGGATATACGAACAAACGATCACACTAAACCAAATTGCATTATTTCATTTTTAGTTTAAGTAAACTTCTTATTATTATGACACTTTATATTTACCATATGTAAATATCACTATACTTGAATGGTCACGTATTTTTATAACCAGCATCATTTAAAAAAAAAATGTTCATACAATAATAACAAAACATTTAGTTTTTTTTATGATTTATTTACAGATGTGTTCATAATAATTGTTTTTAATACAAAATACAAAATGTTTTTAATTTTTATTCGATAAAATGTAAGAAAATATTTTAAATTTTTGTAATTACCTATAATTCTAAATGATGCGATCAAATTACAATTGTCTATGAAAAAATGTCGACTAATGAAAAAGATTTTATTTGTGTGTCTTAATGAAAATTTCAATTATATCCTATTATCCTTTATCTTAATAAATAACTAAATAAATAACTAAACATTTAATCATCACATATAATACCATTTTTTTCGGGCACTACTATATTATACAAGATTACTTAACAATTCATCTATTTATAGAAGTAAGTAGAAAATGAATAAGTTTGTCATAAGTATAGTAGCAGTAGCAGTATCATATATGAATGGATATATACATCGAATAGAATATAATGTAAAGAAAAAATATATGTACTACTTAATCCATAAAAAAATTGTCAATATTTACATTTCTATTAAATTTTATATATACTCATTTACTTGTAAATTATACTATCAAAACATATATTTTTGTATCTATCCATATTTATATATATATGGATGAATTTCTAAATGTATTATATTATTATTATTATTATAATAACGTTCCATAAATTTGTAAGTTAAAATATAAATAACATGTCATATGTAGATAGGGAAAACGTTAAGAAATTTTCATATTTTATTGGGATTTTTGTCTGGAAAAATTATTTAAAATTGCAAATTATCACATATTCTAAACAGAAACAAATGATAAATCTATTTAAATGGAAATTAATTATTGTGAAATTAGCATAACCATGACATAATATAAATAAAAAGTACTCTGATAGCAAACTTTTATTAAAGCTTTTCAATAAGAAAATAACATTACATTTAATTGATTTCATACAGCAATAATTTCTTAGACTTTTTGCACCACATGATAGAATATTTTTAATCATTTAACCAATACATTTTATATTTTATTATATTTTATATTTTATATTAAAAATATATAAAATCGGCTAATGGCATATCAATTAAACAAATATTTTCTGCATATACACAATATATTTTTATGAAAATAAATCATATTATAGTAATTAATTAATCAAAATCAAACGACAAAATGCAATCGCTAAAACATTTCAAATTTAAACATTTATATATATGAATGATAACAAACAAAAACATAAAAGAAAATCTGAAGAAAAAAAAAATATGAAAGAAAAATTATTAAATTACATTTATTTATTTATGGTATATATACAGTTGAACAAATGGTTTTTTATTCCATTGCATTTGCATATCGCCGCCGTGTCATAATAAATTATTATTATGTACATTTTAAAAATAATTTATAAATATATTAAATAAATGCGATCAAATCAACAAATTATATCAATCAAAATGTTCGATAGATCTGCATAAAATAAAAAAAAAACATTAAATCACATGAAAAAAAAAATCTCTCTACCCATTCACAACATTATATATATTGTGTAATATTATATTATTTGTATATCTATATTATAATTATAAATCTGTATAGTTTGAAAATAAAATTTAGATTTGTATTAATTGTCTATATATGAGATAAGTGGATAAAAGATATACATATCTCTACGTACAAAAAAAACAAATAAATTTACATGCTAAAAATAAAAGATATATATTCATTACTATTGAATTCATTGACTTTGATCATATATAGTATATATAGAAATAAAAAAAAACAATCTAGTTTAATTAATATTATTGTTATTTCGTTTTTATGTATAGTTGATATGTATATTTAAAATTCATTTTGAAATCGTTAATTTGTAATTTGTTTTTATCTTAAACCATAGATTCAATAATACAGATCAAAATATTTTATAAGATCATTGAAGAGTCCATTCACTTACATATTATAGATAACTTATCTAGACAGGATATTGATTCTATTATTTTATTTTCAAATTAATTCGGAATTGACCTGATCTACCTATCAATAGAAATTCAACTGTCATTCTAAAAGCAATAATCTTTTACCATAAACATATTTCTGCTATTATATAATATAATAATTAAGAAAATTCTTACCTGTATGAATTCGTTGATGTGCTTTTAAATGTGAACTTTTCGTGTACACCTTACTGCAACCTATTCAAGAACAAAAAAAAACGAATTAATTTCCAAATGTTAATTATATATTTAATAACAAAAAAAAATGTTTATACAATTAAATGAAACATATTATAAAATTGCCGGTCTATATATGGTATAATATATACTTTATATAAAAATAAATACTATGCATTCATTTGATATTTGCATGTTGTGCTTCTTATTTGAAAATTTATAAAAACACAACAAAAAAAACCTATCCAATATTTATTATGATACATATCATACCGCATAAACTAAACACACGAAACAATCACAAACTTAATAATATCCATATAGTTTATTTTTTAATATTACTATCGCGTTATGATGATGAAAAGTGAAAGGAAATACTAAAATTTATAACCATAAGTTTATATAAAATATATAATATTAATAATATTATTAAAATTATTATTATTTTTAATAATAATACCAATAATAAGTGAAATAATCCATGCTTATTATAAACAAATTATAAAATGAAGAAAAAAATAACTAAATTGTATTTTATCAATAATATAAATTTATAGTTTTCTTTATATGAATAAAATAAAAACAAAAGAGTGATTTTTCCAACATAAAAATACTCAATTTTATATGCATTTATTGCATTTTATATTTCTATTATGTGAATCTAACCTAATCAAATATATATTAAAAGCCAAACAGTATAATGAAAAAATAAATTATATAATTAAGTATTATCTTCAATGATTTTCCTTTCCCTGTTTGCATGCCTTCTTTTCGACAAATGTATTTTGAGTATTTCCATATTTGTGAACTATAACTTGCTTTAGTGTTTAAGTTTTAAATGAAATAACAATCGAATGTAATGATAATAATATAATATTGACTTGTTTGGTGAAGATTTTTAGTTTAAACGTAAATTATGACCCAAAGCGAAAAATGTATTCGTAACATTTTCTTGATAATAACTCTCTATAGCTAGACAATTTAAATAAAATTCTATTTCAGCTGTCGCGGCTACCCTTGGTTTATATGTTCGTAAATCGTCTAATTTAATATTATTATTCAAATTATTAGCGTGAAAATACTAAGATGTGTGAAAAATTTTTAAACATATACTGTGTATGTTTCAGAATTGCATGAATAAATTAATGAGCATATATAAATAATAATATCATTTACTGAAAACAGAATTGACATGGTCATTGCACGAATTATATTAAAAAAAAATGAAGAAAATTTATTGTGGTGAGAGATTCAATATATATTTTGATTGAATTATCGTATACGATGCATCAAAAAAACACGATTTTTTAATAATATTGGTATTATTATTGTTATTATTTAACTTATTATAAATATTTTCTATTGAATATAAAGCTCACTTCATTTTTATAAAACTTTTATATTATATTATAAAACATTTTCATTTTTTAAACTAAAAATAAAAATCAGTTTATAAATCATTTTGTTGTTATTTATTATTGATATATTTGCAATGTGATTTTTAATAATAAAGAGAAAGAAATACCCGATTGATGATGACAAAATGTCAACAATAAGTTAACAGAATTATAAAAAAATACACTTCCGTATAAATAAAAATGTTGAGTAATGAAAAAAATTAATGTTTTTTTTTATATGTTTGTTTAAGTTTTACTATTGATTTCTTATGTGACAAAATGACATATATACTGAATTATGCATTTTTTCTCTATATATGCATACGTCTATCTTTGAAAAGCAAGAAGAAAAAAAAACACACGTTTCGCTAATAATATTCTATGTAATGGTTATTTCTTTTTTTCTTTGGCACAATATAACATTAATACCATAAATTGATTCATTTCTTGTTACGCGATCGACAATTTTATGTACCTATGTGATCAATTTATGTATTTAATTTTATAGGTATTATCATTTTTATATTAAATTAAATATACAACAAACATGAAAATTAACATTGATAGACATTTAAGACAGGTTTATAAGATTGTATAGCAGCATATAGCCAGCAAGTCCAATGTATATATTTAATTATATCAGTGATTGGTTTTTGTATATGTACCTTCATGTTGCGAAAAGTTTGATTAATTTTATTTATACCCTGCTTTTTTAATGTTATTTAAAAATTGTTTCGTTAATGAACGAACAAAATGATATACTATGTGTGTGTGTTTGTGTATCTGTGTGTGAACAAACATTGTGTTCATGTTTAATTTTTAATTTAATTTATTTAATTAATAGACGACAACGACGACGTCGACGACGCGTGTAGGCAGTATAACACTTATTTTTGTATTATTTTTAAGTTATATTTTTTGTTTTTGCGTATATTTAACAATATATTTTCTAAATGTGTATTCGCATATAATTAATTATATACAATTTTATTACTAAATATGCTATAAGCTATAAGCGCAGAATTACATTGAAATGTTCTCAATATTTTTTTTTGTAAAACCGATTTCGATAAAATTCGGTGAATCCACCACCTATCAACTTAACTCATAAATCTATTTGCAAATTTATTCTTTGAATTGGGAATATTTAACCGGATTTCTGACAAATCATAAAATTTTGATTAGTTTTAATTGAAATGTATTCTTTAAAATTCTTATTAACAAAAGATAATAATAGTGTAGTCTTATGAGGTTTACTAAATTTCCTCTACATAGCTTAATCAATAAAGTCGGTTATTCTGACTATTGCATTAAATTCAAACGCGAAAAACCAAACGAACATTTCTATTCTATCCATGCCTGCCTGTACGTATATTATTCAAAATAATGTAAATACATTTTAATTTTGATATCATTATTATTAATACTGTGAAAATATGCGCCTCAATTATATCTATAAATGTGTTATTGCACTCAATCAATATTATAATTGCATTAACATGTATGTATTTATTTTTTTTTTTTATATTTATTATGTAAGATTTTTATAAATTAACATTGACATTGCAATTTATAAATGTGTGTATTTATTTAAATTATGTACATATTAAAAGAAATAAAAATAATTTTATATAGTTTTTTCACTACCGATTGTATGCGAATTTATTTAATTTAAAACAAAAACAAATGTGTTGATACATTTGTATGTTAAAGTTAAAGAAACAACTCATAGATTTATATCATAAATTTTTATCGCCTTTATAATATTCCCATCACATTTCAGCTCAATTCCATATTCAAATCATAATTTTTTTTTTCTTTTATATGCATATGAAATAAATTTTAAATGATATCTACTAAAAAAAACAACTATTTAACAATTCCATTCACAAAAATTATATTCTGCGATCCAACAACGTTCATTAACATTATGGTATTTATTGGATAATTTTTAAATATCATTTTTTTTCTCTCTCTAGTTTATAATCTTTTGTTTTTATTTTTAATATTACATTGTTTGTTTGATGGAATGTCAAACTAAAAAAGAAGAAAAAGAAAATAAAAAGACAGGATCACGTTAATATTATAATGGTTAGGTCATTTGGGGCTTTTTTTATTTTAACTATTTGTAATTTACAATTTTCTAATTCTCTTAAATTATCTAATGTTCTAGCTTTTTTCTATCATTTGAAAAATTGACCCATTTAGATAAAAATAGTTTTGACTTTTGTTCATTGTGACATCCTATATGAAACATGAAACAACAATCAGATGATTTAAAAATAAAAAAGTCATAATAAAGTTAAAATTAAAAAAATAACACGCGGGCAATAACAACAATTACAGAAAATACTACTATTAATTATATTATAAATTTATATTTATATAGGAAAAAAAGAAAAAAAAATAAGAATTTAATATTTTATAAACATTAAAACGTGTTCAGAATAGAAATAATTGAATTTGTTGTACATTTATTTTTATACATATATAATAATCTTGTATATATGCTTTTTTTTATAAAATAAATTACAGTATTTCGTATATACAAAGCGATTAATTTACTACAGCCTTAGAAACATTTAATTGAACTATTTTTTGAATTGGAAAACATGAGTTTCTATAATTTTGTATTCCATAGATTTGGATAGATATTCTTATTAACGAAAGAAGGTATAATTAGAAAATTGAATATCAGAATTCAATGTATTTGATATTTGTTTGTACATCGTCGCTTTTTCTAAACCATCGGTCAGAATTTAACATTTGAATGTATATACGCGAATAAATCTTATTTGTTTCCGATCCAATACGTACGTCAACAACTGTTTAGTATTCGCTTCGAATATACTTTTAATAATAATAAAAAAAAAATACCAAATACATATTCATTATTAAAGGTATCGTTTATTTTTTTATTATCTAATATTTGTTTTAAATGAAATGCAAAAACAACTGTCTATATAGCTATAGTCTATATACTATATAGATATAATAATGGATATTCATATACAAATATATTGTGTAACAGAGTAATGACATGTTAAATTACTTGTTATTACCATTCTGTATTTGTACGTACGTAGGAATTTTTTTAAAAAATCAACATCATTTATACATCAATACACTCTATACATATATTAATATTATTAATATTGTTATATAGGGTTTGCCAAATTGAACATAAGAAATTGAACGTTAATTACAGAATTAAAAGCTTTATTTATGACACAATCAAATAAAACGTTTTGCGAAATGGGATTACGGTCATAAAGTTGTCTATTGGATCTTACCGAAATGTTTGCCATTAGGAACATATAAAAAACTATAGAATCTATTTAGTGTATCGCTTTTGGTGAACCCTTTATTGATATAATATATTTATATATATTTTTTGTATTACAAATATAGTTTATATACATTTCGATCTATTACATTTTGATTTTCATGAACGTTTGTACATTGATAGAGTATCAATATATAGTTTAACTGTTCTCTTATATGTATATTGCAAAGACCATAACCATATTGATGATCTTTTATCATAAATATTAAATAATACATATAAAGTAAAAGCAATAATGAATTTATTGAACTTGATGATCTCTATTCTATATATAGTTTTTTTTTTTTACATTTGTAGTAAATATATGAAATGAAACTATTGAGCTCTATACAAGCAAATATTAAGTAACATATAACAAGCCACTGAAATTATTCATATCACAAAAGTGCAAGACAAAAGTTAATGAAATTGATTTGTAAGTTTAAATTCTAAAAAACCAATAAAAATAAACTGATAATTCAACGGTGAATTTCAAATATCTTAAACATTTTCCAAAAAATTTCAAAAAATGTGAACCAACTCAATGGTTAGTAAAAAATATCTATATTCCCTCATTGCCAGTTTAATAATATCATACGGAGAATATATTTCATTCAAAAAAAAAACAAATTGTTTAAAATTACCTAAAAAATCACAATGATGTATCCGTCGTTTTTCCAATTCCGGATTATTTCTTCTATTATATCGCAGTACAACATTTTTTACCGATGAATTTGATAATACCACAGAATTTAGTATATTATTATTATTGCTATTATTATTAATATTATTATTGTTATTACTATTACATAAAGTTGTAATTGAGATATTTTGGTTTTGATGATGACTATTATTATTATTGCTATTATTATTACTAGTATTATTACTAATATTACTATCATTGTTACAATTATTATTATTATTGCTTGCAATATTATTATTATTGTTATTTATCGCTAATATTGAACAATTCACTGAATTATTAGTATTACTATTATTAATATTATTATTACCACTATTATTATTATTATTATTTGTATCACTGTTATTATTATTTGTATCATTATTATTACTATTTAACGAGGTTTGTTGATGATATGGTGGAGGTGGCGTTCGCCTTGATGAACACTAAATATGTATGAAATTAAAAAAATGAAAGAATTAATAAAATTTTGTAAAACATAAAACAGAATCCTAAACGAAAATCCCAAAATTATACCTGTATGGAATTACTGGGACTACCGGGATCCGAACTGGGTGGTGTTAACGGAGGTACATACATTAATCGTGTAATTGGTGGTGTACACAAATTTTGTGTATTTTGTATTGTAAATTTATTATGATATCCCCCGGGTGACTGCTATATGCCATTATGACGAAAATTTAAAAAATAAAACCAATTTATAATATAATAGTGATATATATATTTTTTAATAAATAATTTTATTTATTAAAATTTGTACTATTTCTCTATTTATACAAAAATCGACGATATATATTGGCAAATTTAAATACGATCATATAATAATAAAACAAAAAATTCCTCATTTTAACCTTTTGACTTGAAAAAGTGAACATTTTATAAACACACGACGACGACGACGTTTACATAAACCACAATTTTATTATTTATTTTTTTTTAAATATTTTTCTATAATATACAATTACCAATAAAAAAACAAAAGCTCAAATTGAACCATAAAAATCGGAATATTATTTATTTTAAATTTTATATATACATTGGAAAAAATAAATTGGTTATATTGGAAATGAAAGTATATATGATATGTATGCGATTGGGATGAATTGCATAAATGTATATATGTTTATATATAAATACAAAACTTACAATTAATAGCATAACAATTTGCATTGAATGTCGTCGAAAAAATGAATGTGTACTTATGGGTATATGAAATGAATATTATATAAATAAAGTTCATGTCAATTGTTATTTCATTTTTATTTGTTTGTATGCGCGCGATTAATGATCATAAAAAATATCGTATATTTTTTATATTTATTTTCTTAAATAATAAAAAAAGAAAAATTCAGAAAAATTGAGATTTTTATTTTTATTTACACAAATGGGGTATAATAAAATAAATATAAAGTTTATTATTATCACATTATTAATTTTAAGAGAAGATCTTAAAAATACATTACAGTCATCATAAATGCCAATTGGTTACGATGACGATAATGTATATATACAAATATATATCTCTAAATTTATTATAATTTAAATACAGATCTTTTTATGTTACATTTGTTTTTATCTATATAGCGAGTTTATAAAACTTATATTATTATTTTTTCACTGGTAAAGTCAAATATAAAGCAAATTTTGTTATTAAAACAGCCAATAAAATCGATATTTTATTGTAATTCATATATATACTGCTTTTATTATTACAACTATATCGGTAATAACTTGGTGTCTGAAGAAAAATTATATTTTTTAATATAGTTGTAATAATAAGTAATAAGCGTAATGGTCTAAAATTCTGTATAATTTTCTACAAGGAAACTATGTCTGATTTTCGGTAGAAAATTCTGTAATACCATTACCATTACCATTACCATTTTCTAATGAAATTCTTTATAATTCATTTAATAAAAAAAAAAGGTTCGTCGCTCAAGTCTTTCGAATTTTGTGTGATAAAAAAATTAATCCGCAATCTAGCAAATTATCCGTGTTTGAGATATTCAATTTAATTTTGATTTATCTTGGAATCAGTCAGAACATTTTTTTATTAACATATTGAAATACTCATTTTTGTATCGGATTATAAAAATTGATTATTTTTCAGCAATCATTTTCGGCATAATGTTTGTCAATAGCTATTTTTTAATTATTACAAAACAGCAATAAAAATATGGCTAACTTAAAAATACATACTCAGGAACCATTCAAACCCAAGATTTGATAGTCGTATATATACAAAAATAAAAAAAAATTGTACAACATTTTTTTTTTATAAATTAATTGACCCGACCTCAAATTATTCAATTTTCAATCAATTGTATTTGTACATTTTAAATACAAATAAGTAAGAAACCAGTTATATATTAATTTTCGGGTATATTTACCTGTACAATATTTTTTGTTTCTTTTATATATATATTATAATTATAATTATTAGTATTACAAATAAATAACAAATGAAACATCTTAAAAAAAATTATTCATTCATAATATTCATAAAAAAAAAATCAACATGAATATACTTATAATAATAATATTATGTGATGTGGATATGGATGTGATGTGTGTGTTTGTTTATTGTTTGGTCATCGCAAAAGTAAAGAGACATGTAAATATAAATATCATATCATGGATACGCGATTCAACCGTACAACAACACAACAACAATAAACATAAAAAATATATTTTATTATTAGTAAATCAGGTTTATAAGAAATATATGTATTTAAGATCGTATATAATATACAGAAGAAGAAGATGAAGAAGAAAAATATTCATTCATAAAAATAACAGCGGAAAATTAAATATTTAAAATAAAAAAAAAATAATAAATAAATACAAAAAAAATGTATACAGTGAATATTTGTATATAAATTATAAGATGATGAGATGAATTGTGTGTATATATCGAAGAAGACGAAAAAGAAAAATAAGATACATTATGATATGAATATCAACAACAACAACATCATCGAAATCCCTAACATCAATCAAACGTTTACGCGTACTCTTTCAAAATAAAAACATAAAAATACACATAACAAATTATTACGGACGTTGAAGGTGGTGTTTTAAAAAATAAATTCCTGCAAATAAGTCCAAGTAAAGATACAAGAAAACAAAATTTATGGAGATCTTACCTGTGAATGAATTTGCCAATTATTGTTATTAATATTATTATTATTATTATTATTATTATTATTATTATTATTATTATTATTATTGTTGTTATTATTAATATTATTATTGCTATTATTATTATTATTATTGTAATAATTCGAATTTTGTTGTAAATGGTGTTGAGTTTGCTGCTGCTGCTGCGGTTGCTGATTATGTTGATGATGTTGATGATGTACAGATGTCATATTTAAATTAATTCCTTCACCACTACCATTTGTTCCACCTATATAACCATTTAATTGATGTTGCGAATGTTGTTGATAGTTTCCAGGACATCCACCACCCGTTCCACTTCCATTTAATAGATAACTATTGTTATTATTATTATTGTGATTTAATTGATTTGAATTATGTTGTTGTGGTTGTTGTAACGCTGGTAATATTGTTAATTGATTGTTGTTATTGTTAATGTGTGAATGTTGTTGTTGCAGTTGCTGGTGCTGTTCATGAGGATGATTATGATTTTGTTGTTGATGATGATTATTATTTAAATTATTTTGGTGTGGCTGTAGATTTTGTTGCATGTGATGTGGATGCTGATGTGTTTGTTGTTGTTGATGATGATGTTGCTGCTGCTGTTGTTGTTGTTGTTGGGGTTGTTGGTTATGTTGTTGCTGTTGGGATTGTTGGTTATGATGTTGTTGCATATGTAGATGATGATGATGCGTATGATTATGATGTTGTAAATGTAAATGTTGACTTAATAGCTGATTATGTTTTTCGGTTTTTATTTCAAGTGGACTCAATAATGGGGATGATAAAGGTTCTAATAATGGATCTTCATTTGCCTCTAATTTTACTTGAGTTGCAATTGAACCCAACATTATAGCATTCTCTGGATCTATATTTTGAATGGAACTGGTGATGTCTTCCCATAGTGGTGGTCGTAAAAATTGATCATCTAAATCAGATTGACAATTATTACCACCACCACCGCCTCCGCCTCCTCCACCACCTCCACCCCCACCTTCTATACATAACATTTCTTTGTGTTTTGATGATCCTATATGTAAAAAATAGTTGAAAAATAACAATAATTGAGAGATTATAAACGTATGTGTGTTATTATTTATCAGAGGAAAAATGTAAAAAATTAAAAATTCTTACCAAAATAATAATCTTTATTACTGTAGCTATCATAAATATGATGATTATTTGAATATCCATTACATGATAATGTTGACGATGCATTTGTTGGCGAACACGACGTTTGATGATGATTTTGAATTATTTCCAATTCAACATCGGTATCTAATTTATGTAGTCGGCCCATGAGCTCATGCCGATATTCAAGTTCTGGTGACTATAAATATTAGACGTGGGAAAAACAGACAATGATAATTGATTAATTAATTATTAGTTGAAAGTATTTTTTAAATAATATATGTGTAAAAATTTTTCTTAAATAAATTCAATAAAATATTTAAAACGCCAGATGATTTAAAAAATGGTTCACGAATATTAGCTAAAATAGAAATAGACTAGTGACTTAAAATGGAAAATGTAAAGAAAAACACTTTAGCGTTTGAATATGAAATTCAAAATAATATTATTTTTTTGTATATTTACATATTTGACTAAAAATACATTTATTTTTATAAATAATTATTTTTTATTTGAAATTGCGATGGTGGTTTCTATACACATTTATATTTATATAGACATCTAGTATAGAGCGCCCATTTTCGTTGGTCATATAGAGTCAGTCGCCAATGAATAAATACATGAATGTGTAAATAAATTGATATTTATTTATTTATATATTAAAATTCAAATAGAATTTATAATAATAATTGTTTGCATTGTATATCGAAAATCCATCAAAAATATCATACAATTTAACTACTTTTATTCTTCTGAATGTACATATATTATATATGGTAAAAATGATGTATATGTGATGAATGATCTGTTGTTTGATAAGTTTCATTTAAGAGTGATTTTATGTTATTATATTGTATATATTTTTTTTTCATTTTCTTTACTTATTTATTTTACTTTTATATCATAATGTATTTATTATAATTATATTATATTCCACTTTTACAATTATCGAAAATGAAACAAAACGCTCGACAACGGCGTACAACGTTTTAAATAACATTTATTTGACACATCGAAAGAAAACACAATTCTATTATAAATATTTTATATTGTTGATTCTGAGCCAATAGTTAACTGTTGAGTCAAATGTATATATATTGAATTGTTGAACGACCTCAAAAAAAAACAAAAATTGTTTGTTATTATCAGAATAAATTCAGAATATTGCAAAAATATATATATATATATATATATATTGTAAAATCAAATATTTTAACGTTCATATTCTTAAATTATGTCCCCCAAATAAGCTTATTTTCTTAAAGATATATATTTATTTAATTGTGTGTAAATTTTATGTAGTAGCAAACGTCCATTTATTTACCAAAAACATATATGTATATACCAAAAGTGTACATATTTTTAATTTTATGTTGAAAACAGAAATAGTATACTGAATTTAAAATATGTTATGTTCGTAAACATTTGTCATTTTTTTGTGTAAAAAAAGATATATGGAAAAATCGCTATCCTATATAATTACATTTTAATGAAATGTTTGCATAACATTTTCATAATTCTATAGGGTATTGTCTGTTAAATTTCAACTCAACCTGAACTGTTGATTATAAATCAAAAATATTTTGTTACAATATTACAATGAATAACACAATCAAAAATATTTTACATTATGTTAAATATGATTTTTTGATAACATTGAAAAGGTATTCAAAATAAAAATTAATAGATAAAATATGGATCAATAGACTACAACATAACTTGAGTTAATCAAAATTAAAAAGAAATTATAAACCGAACAAAAAAACGATAAATAAACTCTAAAACCAGTCAAGTTTTTTGAAAAAATAAATAATAAATATACTATAAAATAAACAATTTATAACAATCAAAATAATAAATGTATGAATACAATTTTAGTTGGTCCATTTTTTATATAAAAAAAATATATTTGGTTAAAAAGACATCCATTATTAATGTGTTAGATAAATATTAATAATAATAATAATAGATTTAAAATGTTTGTTCTATAACGAATATGTCGGACTTCGTATAAATGCAATCCAAAAGGTATCCGTGTGATTATGCAGAGGCAAAATAAAAATAGAATAAATTATTATTTATTTATTTTGACTGTTTTTTTAACAACAAAATTAATATCAAACTTTTAAAAAATTAAATGAAACGTAAATAAAAAAAGAACAACCGCACATAAACAAATGAGCATACGCTAAGTTATTTTTTATTTCTTATAAAAATATTATATACCATAAATAATATATATTAATAATAACATTAATATACTCTTAATTTAATTTTCTTTTTTTTTGTGATACATTACATTTCTTTTTTAATAGATGGTAAAATTACTAAATATTTTAAGCGACTGAATAATATTTATATTTTTTTATTTCAAAATACATCAAAATTCTATATGAATATGAATATGATTTTATAGTAAAAAAAAAACCACACAAAACAAAAACATAAAAATTAACTAAACATATAAGATAGATTACTTTTGATTTCCGGTAGCCACAAACAATAACGCAGATAGATTAAACAATTTTCTTTCATCTTCTATATATAAATATATAATGTAATTTTTTTAATACTTTAACATTTTTATATTCTTTGAATTAAAGAAGATGAGAAGATGAAGATGAAAAAATATAAATTGAGAAAAATGATTTGGTGATTGTAGTAAATTAATTTGACAAATCGTTTTCTATCCATATATTTAATTTTTTTTCATTATAAATTTAATATTATTTATAGTATTATTCTGTTTTAAATGCGAACAGACAATAAACGTTGATGATGATGATGGTGGTCATTCATTATTATAAAACATCTTCGTATATTGTTAAGTTTTAAATATGTATATTTATAGCTACTATTTAAATATATATTTGAAAAAAAAAATGCGATAATAGACTGTAGTTTATGTAATGAGATGATAATTTATATTGCTCATTAGTTGGAATATTTTTTTTTTTGTTAATATAATTTTAAGTTGGTAAACTTTTATATATAGTTTTTTTTTATTTTGCTTTGCTTTGCGTTATATGAATTGATGCAATTTATTATAGTTTTTTTTTGTATCGGATATTTTTAGTTGTATCGTTTATATTTTAGCATTTTTTTTGTATCGTTTATATTTTAGCATATTAGCATTTCGATGAACCCTCCCCGGTCAAAGAGTAATACACATTTTCTCATAGAAAAAACCGTAGAAAATTTGTGTATAGATTTATACGAATTATGTTATATAATGGATTGACGAATAGTCAACCCCGCTAAAAAGAACGGAAATGATTTTGAACATGTCGAGAAAATTGAATGTTCCAATATATAGACCATAGAAAAACTATATGCATTAAAGTTTTTTAAGAATCGTTATTGCTTTTTAACAATTGTGATAATAGTAAAATACAATCAATTCAATAACAATTAATATATTTTTATAAATATCAAGCGATTTTACTAGACAGGTGATAAGTTCTTTATTACCTAAATTTTGTGTAATAAATCAATCTGATTACAATATTAACAATAACCAAATATAAACTAAATTTAAAAATTTTAAGAAAAATAAATCGGTTATCAAATATTCATTTAATCAATATCTATGTACCAAAAATACCTTTTTAGTATTATTATTAATATTATTATTACTTTTAATAAATTATTGTAATTAAAAATATTCAATAATTGTAAATGTTAAAAAAACAGACATTAAATAGATCGATATATATTTTAAGTGTGTAATCGCACCGTTTTGTTAAAATAAATATAAATAAATATAAAAAAAACGTGATCTACTTTTCTGTTATTTATATATTAAATCCAATTTAATTGAAAATTTTGACATACAATTGCAATAATTATTTATATTTTATAAAATAAACGTTTATAATTACATATTTTCACCCGCAATAAATTTCTAATATAATCGAATGTGAACGAATAAATAAAAGTTCTTTTTAATTTAATACACCGCCAATAAAAAGGTATTTTTATTTTACTGTATATGCATTATAAATAAAAGAGGTATAAATAAGCAGAATAAAAAAAAATTAATTGATAATTACAATACTTGTAAATTATAATTAAAACCGGCTGATTATTATTTTTTTATGTTTTTAATATAAAATTTTTTTTTTTATTCTTTATAAATTCACCAATAAATTTTTCCTTTTTGACATGTACACAATAAATTGTTATAATAAAAAAAAGAATATTATATATGTACCTGTTATACATATTAAGGTAAATAACGTTTATTATTTCATGTGTACCGAGTATTTTCCGATCTTATTTTTAACGTCAAAGTTATATTCACCTAATGAGAAAAACCAAAAATTATAACCATCGCTATAGCTATATACACTTTCCCGATATTTTTCGGACAAAGTTTATCGTGGCAATAAAAAAAAACTGTTCTACTCTTTATCCACAATATTTAGCTGTGTTAATGCCTTAAATAAAGGGTACATCTGGTATATATTATAAATTACATACAACATTTTTCTGCGTAACGCATATTTTAAGATTATTTTTTGTGCTTTTTGTGATTTTCATTTATGCACAATGAAAATATTATGACCCAATTTTTTCTGAGTTCATTCATTCAATTCAATTCAATATACATCGCAGAAAATTATTTTCATTTTTTATATCAATAGAATTTCTATATAATCATACATACATTTTATTTTTTTTTTGATAAATTATTTTGCACTCGATCGATCGATCGATTGATCGAACAATATATTGGATTTAATTTATGACAGCAATCGATCGATCATATGTATATTATATATATAATATATAACATACAGAAATATTTTATTTACAAAAAGAAAAATAAAAAAATTAATATGTATAATGTTGTTATATAAATAAATGAACGAACAAATCAAACAAAAATAAATATACCATACGGATAATTAATATGTCAATTATTAAATTTTTTTTTATTATTATTATATATGCATTTTTTTAGTGTAATGCTTGTTATACAAGTACCATTTAAATTAAAAGAGAATAATAATAATAATAAAAAATACGCAATTTTAACTTTAATAATAATTAAGTAATTACAGAAGGTATTCATTTAATTGTTTGGCTTTTTTTTTTTATAAATCAATCAATATATATGTAATTAATTTTTATTTTATTTAGTTTTTATTTTGTGTTGTTTAATGTAAACTCTGAATAATAAATGTCCAAGTTTGATCAGTGCAATGTTATATTTAATTGGATTTTTCTTTTGTGATATTTTAATTATATTTTATTTATTTTGTGTAATAAAAATATAAAACAATAAACAATACACATATTATGTTTGTTGGTGGTATAAGTAACTGATTTGAATTGTTTATTTTATTTTGAAATTATTATGTGTAAAATATAGCATTTGATATGCCCAGATAGATATTCCCCCAGATGCTTGTTGGATACTTTTTTTATTTGATAGATGTGATAGAAATATATAAAAATATTTTATGAAAAACTCAAAATTATAACAAAAAAAAAATATGTATACCGTTTATTTAAAGAACAGATAAATAATAAAATTAAAAAGAATCTAAAAATATTGGTATGCATTTGGAATATTAAATATATTTTTCGTTTATTGTTCATTTTTTATTATTATTATTATTATTTTATTTAAATTTTCACATATACATCATCAGTTAGTACTATATACTATATAATGCAGATTGCTGACCAAAATTTCATATTTGATTTAAATAACAGTATTATTGTGTATATATAGTAAATGTTAAGTTAGTTGAATTATCTTTAGCAATATAAAAATGGCCTTCAATTTTTTTCTTATTCAAAACCTAATCGTTTTTTTTTATGTTGATTTGGAGATAAGAATAACAAGAATAATAATCATAACAATAAACAAAATATGTGAATGTTTGTGGATTCGTTTGTTAATTAAATTGAATATATTACCATTTTCCAGGAAACTTTAGATATAACCGTAATATTTAAATCGCATTGAATTATTGATCATCTTCAATAATCCCAAAAATATTGCTAAAACTTCAAAAATATTTCATTAAAAACTTTCGTATTTTATTTTGAGGTAGGAAAATCGAAATTTATGCATTTTTCTTATGGGCAAAATTCGAAAGAGTTCAGCGACGAACCTTTTTTTTTTTTTTTAATATAATTTTATTTCATGTATTTTGTATTCACGAAATTTTTTATTTTTGTTAAGTATAATATTTTATAATAATTACGTTTTATATCCTAGTTAATCCTTGTTTATCTCTATTTATTGATCTCATGTACAAAGCTATTTAATGAAAAATGTAATCAAATCGTTTAAACAAATTGATGAAAACAAAATGTAAGTAAAAATATTTAATTTTAATAAATGATATTTCGATATAAATTAGTTAAGTTTTACATGTTATTTCTGAAATAATTTTTATTATTATTCTTTTATTAATGTGACTTTGTGGAATAGTTGAATTATGAACTCGTTAAATTCTTAAAAAATTCGGAGATCGGACAACTCATATTCATCTATCTATATATTTCTAATTAATAAATGTTGTATCATCCATGATTAAACATATTGACTTGAAATGGTTATAAAATAACAAATCATTTAACCGTCTCTGAGCACTAGAATGATTTTTTTTCCGTATTAACATATCTGTTTAATGCCCTAAAGGTTAACTACTATATATTATAATTATTATTAATATCAAATCAACCTTTTATATTTTCGTTTATTTTTTTTAATTATGCATTAATGATAAATTGGAGCAAAATAAAAATTAAACGATACAGACAAAAATGATAATAAGTAAGAAAAAATATATATTAATAATTTAAAGAAAGTATATTTTTATTTTAGTAATTGTCATGTCGGTAATTAATCAAAATATTTAATTTCATTTTTTTTCTGTAATTTTACTTATTTCTTTTACTGTAATAAAAGCTTTAAAATAAAATAATTTAAATTAAATGACGTAATTTTAATTATTGTCTGCATTTAAATTACAAAAAAAAAAAAATCGGACGTTTTATAACCAAAAAAATAAATATTTTAATTATTTTCTTTTATTATTTTATTTTTTTAAATATTTATTTTTTCATATACTCACTCATTAATGGAAAAAAAAGTTTTATGAAAGAAAAAATAAAATATACATTTTTGTTTTATTATTTATTTATATAAATACAAAAAAAAAATATATCGTTTGTTTTAATATGATTTTAAATTTATAATGTACCAAAATAAAACAAAAATGAAGACTTACAAAAAAAAAGCGCAACATTTCATATATTTAAATATAAAAATAAATGAAATAAATTTTGAATATTAATTATTACTTATATTTTTGTCTTCTTTATTTTGTTGAATACCAAAAATATAATAAATAAAAAATACGATATGAACAAGAAATTGAACAAAGACATTTTTTTCACAGATTATATGTGATTTTTTTTTTATTATTATATTTTTAATTTTATTATTAAACAACAAAATATTTTTATTTAACAAATATTTATTTATTTTTGGGAAATAAATACAAAATAACAAAAATATATATA
Source organism: Dilophus febrilis (assembly GCA_958336335.1). Taxonomy (NCBI): domain Eukaryota; kingdom Metazoa; phylum Arthropoda; class Insecta; order Diptera; family Bibionidae; genus Dilophus; species Dilophus febrilis. The sequence goes on along the minus strand of OY284469.1, from coordinate 54,661,195 downwards.
TATAAATGATTATATGCGATGAATCAAATTTTCTGTATATATACAAATTCTTCTATCTATAAACTGTATATCATATATATATGATGGTATGGTAAGTGTGAAAATTTTTTCAGCTATAAATAATTCACATCATCACGGGATATATACATATATAATCATGTAGTAGATATATATATATATATATATATATAGTTACTATATATAAATATGATATAGATGCGCGAAGCTCCCATGCATATAATTGTTGTATATATACGTAAAAAATAAAAGCATCCACATGTTTTTCATGATGGTATATTTTTATTATATACGTATAAAAATATAAATATAAATGAATAAAAAAAATATTAAATTGAAAAGATGTAAAATAATAAAAATGAAAAACAAAATAAAAAAAAAATTGTACGTGTAATAAATAAATGAGATATGAATTTTTAAGCAACTGTTAAATTAATGATTATTAGCTACCGTCACAAAATAACATATTAAATATATATATAATTTATTTTATTTTTAATTTTTTTTTTGAAGAAAACCCATCATGTCATTTATTATATTTATATTACTATATATATATACAAATGAAACAAACCAGAAAAAAATGAACATTTTTTTTTTACTCTTTGTAAAATGAAAATATTTATTATATTTTTCTACTATTTCAATTTTTGTTTGTTAATATATTAAAGTATCGATGCTTTTGCTGAGATTATCATTATATGTTATAAAATATAATATGTTTGAATCTGTTTGAAAATGGGTTTTTGCTCTTATTCATGAAAATTAATCCGAATTAGTGTTTTTGTATCATAAGTATAGAAATGAAATCTCTTTGGGTTTTTGGTCTATGGTGTTGTTTGTGTTGTGGTTTTTCTGATGATATATTTTTAATTGAAAAATGATGTTTCGTTTTTAAATTGAATAAAACGATATTCGTTTAGAACACGGCCAAAAGATAATATTTTTAGATGATGTATACCTTCGAATTTATAAAGGGATATCAAACATAAGTTTAATTTAATTTTAATGTGAAATAAAAAACAAAGCGTTATGTATTTATTTTTAAGATATTTAATGCAAATTTCCATATTTCTAATTGCAACCTCTTTAAATTCTTTAGAATTCGATAATTTCATTTTTTGACACGATTAGATTTTTGATTTTCACACCCCCACAAACAATACCATTTGAATCGAATCTGTATAGGAATCTGTATACAAACAATACCACTTGAACCGAATTAAAATAATGTATCAAATACATTTTTTTCTTTAATTGACCTGGTGATAAGATGACAAATTAAAATTTCGCGTTGAAATCGCGTTATCATTGCCGTTCGATGTAAATGTAAATGTTTAGGTTTAAATTAAAAATGATAAAACAAAAAAAAATATTTATTAAAAAACCTCTCTATGCAGTGTTTTTGATAAAATTTGTTAATTTTTAAGTACGTATGAATTGGATTCATTTATTTATATTTTTTTTTTTAAAGAAAATCAAAAATTTAAACAATAATTTATCTTTTGACTCTATTTAGTAGTGGCAGTTATTATATGCATTTTTAATGTATATAAATATAAGTTTTTCATTAAGTAGACAAACAAATTTTTATCTTTTATTATTATTAATCTTTTTTTTTTCAACATTTCATTCCATTTCTATTTCTTTTCCTTTTTTTTTTTTAATTTCTATATATCCATATAACAAAGTTAAATGTATAAACACAAAATAATTTATAAGTCAATTAATTATATGGTATTTATTTTATAGGAATTAATATTTGTGCGGTGCAGACATTAACCAAAAAAAAAAAATAAATAGAAATAAATGAATAAACGAAACAAAACAAAAAAAAATACACAAACCATTAAAATAACATAAAATAATAATATGAACAAAAAATAAAATTAATATAAGAAATGACTTTATAATGATTAATTATTTATTTGATTAAAAAAAAATAAAACTAAACTTTTAAATAATTTTCTAAAATATTATAATATATATAATTTTTTTTACTTATGCTTTTGTCATTGTGTAGGTGTTTTATTATAATAACAATCATAAAAAAATATAGATATATTTTAGTATATATGATTTAAATGAATGCATTTTTAATATATCTATACAAATTAAATTATATGATGATGATCAATTCTATTATTAAATTATAATATTTTTTTTCTTTTGCTTTCATCATACAAGCATACAAATAAGTTGTTTTTTTTCTATTCATTATTATAGAAAACCAAAGAATTATTCATTATTAGAAAATATATTGAAATTATAACACGATTTTATTTTGCAAAATAGAGCTCACGAATTATTTATTCATCATTTATTTAAATAATAATAAATGAACATAATTAATTTGTTAAATACGAAAGGTGAAAATGTTTGTTTTTTTTTTTTTTTAATTTAATAATAATAGAAATTTATATAACATATAAATGGATCGCGTTAAACGTCTTCAAAATGTTTGCCAATTGAGTTTGTGATTATTAAGATTAAGATGTATGTAGGATAAAAAAAGAGTTATAATTTACTTTCGTTGTATAATTTTCAAAATAAGATTCTGTATGATTATTTCAAAATTAAATTAATCATAATTTTGTTAATTATATTTTGTATAATTTTCTAATTCTTTCGTCAAACAATTCGAACAATTTATTAAAACGGAAAGATTAATTTTAGGAAATTCTTTTGTAATGAGACATTGAGGCGATACAACTGATATCCGCATAAAGAGGCAATATATGCTTTTCGATTCTAAATATTTATCCTCAGAATTTAATTAAAATTCCCGTACATACATGAAAAAAATGCATTTATCCAACCAAATATCCAAGTGTGTTTTATTGAATGTTTTAAAAAGAAAATAAATTGTTAATTGTTTAATTCTTTCTTTGATGCTGAATTAATGTAAAAATTTAATTTAAAATCAATCAAGATTAATAGATATATACTTTGATGTTGTGATCAATTACAATTTGTTTAAACTATATAAATATATAAATTATAAATATAAGATCAGTATAAATAAAAAATAATTCAATAAATTATCATTTATCTAAAGACAAATCTCTTGTATATGCGTATACGAATTCGAATTAGTTTTAAATTATTTTAGATTTATAATTTACAACTCTTTCACAAAATATTTCTAATTACCAAAATATTTATATATTAACATATATAATATATGTTTTGGTTATTTATTTTATTTTATTTTTTATTTCATATTAACATAAATTCTATTCGTTTTTTTTTTGGATCTTTATAAAAAAAAAGCCTGAAACAAATAAATAATTCTTTTAGTGTGAAAAAATAAATTGTTAAAAAGTCAAATACACGAATTAACTAAAAACTAAAAAAAAATGTCGTTCAAAATATATTCATTTTATATGAAGTTGAATTTTGTATGATTCTCATCTCACAGTTTTCTTTTCCTTTTTATTTTTCATCTTTCATATTATATTATGATGATGATGATATTCATTCAATTTTATATACACATATAAATAAATGTATATTCTCTGAATGACCGCACGCATATAAATTTTTTTTCCTTCATTTAAACATTCTTAATTTGTTAAGATATTATAAATAATTTAAACACCTATAAATTAACGATATATACATATACTATATATAATGGTGTTATCTTAAATAAAGGTGTTAGAGAATTCTGTCTGTTTTTTTTTTTGCTGTCTTGTCTCTAATTGATTTTTTTTTTGAGGAAACAAATCGTAAATTTTAATACAAAAAAAAAATAAAAATAAATTAAATAAACCAAATATATCTTTTCTTAAGTGAATGTTGTTGTTATATGTTTATATATTTGTAAAATATGGTGTTAAAAAAATATATATTAATAAAGGAACCAAAAAAAAAAAAAAAACCATACACAAGAACAAGTCAAAGAGTTATGTATGTGGTTTATTTACCATAAATATATATTTTAAATTATATTTAAAAATATATATCTTTTAAAATTCAGTATTCAAAAGATATGATTCTAATTTATTTATAATAAAATAATAATAATAATAATAATAATAAAAAAAATACTGTTAATTTTTATTTTTCTTTATTCATTTTTACCTATCAAAAGACAAAAATTTCATTGATTAAAAATATTTTTATGATCATGTTTTTTTTTTTTTTTTTTTTTTCAAACCAAACAGCAAATTTGATTGTAAATAAATAGATTTTCCATATATGTAAATAATATTATATTTATAAATAAATATATATAAATTATTACCCTATAATATTAAGTTGAACAAAAATAAAAAAATAACTTAACTTGAATAGGTTTTTTTTTATTGTTAATTTTTATATAGTTATTTATAGATTTAATAACCAAAAATAATAATAAAAAGCTATATGGTTTTTTTGTTTTGTATATTAATCTCAGCCGCCAATTGATATTATGGCACGTGAAAATCATCAACGCGACATTCATTGATTTGAATTGATTCGTTCATTCATTCATCAATTCAATATTTGTATCCAATGAATTTATTCAATTAAATAGAAATTTATATGGAGATTTAGGTTTTTTAATTTTTTATGATGGACATAGATTTGAAATTCATATTTTAAAAATAAAATTCAAAGATTTTGAATAAAATTATAATAAATAAATAAGTTTTTTTCTGACAAATTAATGGTTCTTTCTTATTATTGTATGTTTTTATATTGATATTAATAATATTTATTTATAATATATTTATTTTTATAATATATATTTTTATATATTTATTTATTATTGTGTATGATGTGATGCTGTGAAGTTTTGAATTATATCAGGTATAATAAATTTTGAGATGAATCACAATAGAAATATGTTTTTTTAATAATTATATGCGTATATGTTTTATATATATTGAATGATGTATTTGTAGAAATTGAAACATCCATTTCTTCGTCATCTGGTTGTTTTTTTTTTATAAAAATAATAACCTCGTTTTAATCTTAATAATATGTTTAGTTCGTAATAATCATGGGTATAACTCTGGATCACATTGGTTCAGTTTATTTACTGGTATAGTTTGACACAATATATATTTAATACCATTGGAATTTCTTCGTGTTGAATTTTATTATTTAAATAAATCTTGCGTTATTCAGATTTTCGGTAAAGGTATTTTGATTTTGAAAATCGCAGTTAACAATCATTAAGTGACTGAAAACAAAATCATGTAATGAAATTACAATAATTGAGGTTATAACATTTCGAAAGAATCCAATCAAATATCAATATTTAATTACCGTTTTGTACTAAAATTATCATAGATTAAGTTAAAGAGTTTATATACAATCATATTATAAAAAAAATTCCTATTTTATTTACAATTTTAACTTTTATAATTATTTATACGAGAACAAAAGACAATATTTTATATATTTGTTATTAAATACAGATTGTTTTTAAGAAAAATTGATTAAAACAATGCCAAACGAAAAACAATGAGACTCGCTTATGAAAATCAAAATAAAATACGATTATATCTAATGCATAAAAAGTTCAATTAAAAAACTATATTATTTATTAAAGTCCATACATAATGTATTATTAAAATATAATTTAAAAAAAAACATATGATGACAATATTTACAAGTAAAAGTTTTTTATCTTTATTTGAAAAATCTTTTATGCATATACATAAACAATAATCAATCGATTATTATTTATTATTATTATTATTATTATTACAAATTTTGTTTTATATACAATATTTTTTTTTAAATAATTTCAATATAGAATTATTTTGTTTATTTATGAAAATTGCATATAAAAAATACACACAATTTTTAATAATACAAAGTTTAAACATAATAATATATAATATTATAATAAAATATTCAATATGTTTTGCAACAACCAAACTTATTAATTGTGATGACAGTCCTCCTCCTCCTCCTCCTCTTAATATAACATAAAATATATAGAAATTGTGCGATATCTGAATTAAGTAACAAGTTTTTTTTTTGTGTTTAGTACTATTTATATAATACTGCTATTACATCTGTTTCGCTTTCGTTTGGTATGGTCGCGCCATGTTTGTTTGCTTTTTATTTAATGCGGATTGCGAATGATTTAATCTAGATATTATATAAAAATGGTACAACTTTGTACCACAACCACAAAAAAAAAAGAAAATGCACTTTTGTTTGTTATTGTTGTTGTTTTGATTGTGGTTATGATATTTATCCTAGAATCTAGAACACAAATATCAAAATCGTGACCAATAAGTTTTTTTTCTGTTATATTAACATTATATACTTCGATGTTTTTTTTCTTTATATTATATACTATAAGCATTTATTAGAGACCTCTTATATGTTGTATTTCTATTATAGAAAATATGTTAAATTGTTTAAAATGTTCATTATTTTTATAAACTATGGAGTACATGAAAGTTTGAAAGAAATTATATAATAATTTAAATATTATTAAAATAAATACATTTTTATTGATATTGTTATTATTATTATGATTGTTATTATTGCTGCTATTATTTTTTTGTATTAGCTATGCATTTGTTGTATTACTAATATTTGATAAAAAAAATATTTATTATATACTTAATATTTAACGAAAACTCTAGGAGGAATAGACAATTTTACGATTTACACCATAAAATGTTAAAATATTTCCGGCTTTCGTTAGCTTTTATCGAATTTTATAAATATAAATAAAACTTTACCATATTAACTAAATTGAATCCTAAATTGCATCAATCATCTGATATCATCTCAATTTATGATCATTTAACAATATATTAATTTTATTAATTATATTCTAATATTTTGACAAAAGTTTATGCCAATAAATGAGACAATATTGGATTAAAAATTCCACCGAATAGTATAAGCCTCCACTAAATAGTACAAACGCGATTGCATATATAAAAATGTATTGCTCTATTATATAACATCAATTTATTTATTATAATTGTAATAATATTTTAATAAATATAATAATTGATCGTCATTGAGAATATCATAATTTACAAAAAATAAATAAAATTCATATCTAAATAAGTCATAAACTCATAAATGCAAAAGGCATTAAAGCTAAAGGAATATAATAATGCATTATTATTATTATTATTATGATTATTATGCATTCAATTATCCATGCATTTAATTTAAAAAAAAATAACTTGGTATAGATATACATTTTATGATATCTATGTATGTGCACATTTTAAATAATAATCGAACTTTAGTTTATAGTAAATATAAATATATATTGCAAAATCATTTTCGTGTATTTTTTAGTTCATATAGTTTTTATTATTTTATATTTATTTTTAATATACATATATGGTTTATCTACGAGGAGATACTTAAAATTAATTGATTTAATTGCAATATTTTATTATATTGTATATATATTTATTTATAGTCATTCATGCATTCATTCATTCATAATATTTATTATAAAAAATATAGATATTTGAATCTTATTCTTGATATATTATTAATTACTATATTGTTATTTTTAAAATTGCATTTTTGTTATTATAATTATAGTTTAATACGAATTATATATATAAAAATGATTATATATTTGCATAATAATCTAAAATGTTATACAATTTTGCCTATATAATCATTAATAAGGGTATTATAAATGCAAAATGTTCACACGATTTTGTATCCTACTATATATGCGTGATATTTCAATTAATAATCAATGCAAGATTTTTATGCAATATTTTTTATTATGAAAATGATGAATAAAGATTAACCTATCTTGTTTATAATACTTAAAATAGTTCCAAAAAATACTAGATACATAAATAAATTTTATATAATTTTTGAGTAACATTTTATGAGAATTTGATTTAGTGATGTTGGTCTATCAACTATTTTAATTAAATTTTTTATTAAAATTTATTCAAAATAAAAATGCGCAATCTGAATTAAATGCCATTAAAATGCACAATCATATATACAAAATATATATTATTATGTACTACTTTTTTCTTTCATTATTAAATAACCATTTTTATTTAATTCATTTTAAAAAAAAAATGTGGTTTGCCCTTCTAAAAATATCATCTCATTATTTATTGTAATATACAAAAATTGAAATTAATTAAAATAATATATATATAATAGAAAACTAACTATAAAAATAATTTTAATATAATTTCTTATATATATATAAAATTATTACAACAATATAACAATTTTTACGTTGAATTTTAATTCTTTCACAACAACTTCATACCAGATATACGTCGTCGTATATCACTATAAATATATATATGTATATAATATACTATAAATGAATGCATGTCAATTTATCTCGTGTATATATAAATATAATATTATTTTTAGTCATATAAAAATAAATATAAAGGTATAATAATAATAATAATAAAAAAAATATTTAAAATAGTAGCTCATTTGCAATGTATAATATACAGATCAATCGATCGATTACATAAATTTTAATATTACAAAGAATATTTTTATTATATATATATACCAATATATATATATATATATATATATATATATATATATATATATATATTAACATATATAGCAAAAGACAAAAAAAAACAAACTTTAAGGTATTTATAAATACACTATATATAAAATCGTAAACCTATAAATATAAAATTGAAACACGAAACAATTTTGACCTATTCACATTATTTCAATTGAAATTACTTAAATAATTGATTAAAAGCAAAAAGAAAAAAAAAATGATAAAATAAACGATTTTACACTTTGTTTGTATAAAATATTCAATACACATATAATATATATAGATATATAAAGGTAAAAATGTTTAATATTCAAACTTTGATATATATTTATTTTTTTTTACTTGAATGTATATAGAAAAATTCACAAAAAAAATATTATTATGTGTTTGAAAATGAGTTATAAATGCAGGTATGCAATTTAAATGTAAATAAATGCTTTATACACAAGTGCAATATGGAATATTATTATTATTATTATATGCACACATAAACATATATCGTTGAATCGCGGTTTTTTTTTCTATATATTATTTCTAAATTGTTTTCACATTTGAATTTTCCACATATATAATTCATGTTGTTAATATATTAAAATAGCGTATAAGTTTATTATGTGCATTTTAATGTTAATGTGCAATCTGTAATGAATATAATTATGTATTTATTTAAAATAGAAACAAAAATAAATATATATACTCTAAAATGATATTTATATTGTATAATATTTAACAATAATAATAATAATAATGAAAAAAAAAGTAAACACGACGACAACAACGACAACGACGACGATGAAATTATTTTGTCTTTAACGTTATTACATAAAGTAAACATGTAAAAAAATAGCAATACCACAAACAAACAAAAAACAAATGTGATTCAAAGTTAACATTTATAAAGTTGTAATTATTTATATTTAGCAAAAATTTATGTAATTTATTTTACTATTCACATTGTTATATATCACAACACAAATAACATATATAAGCTACAATAATGAAGACAATTTTTCTTAAAATATAATTTATTCTTTTTAACATATATGAAATAATTTATAGATGCGATATGTTTTATTATTTTTTTTTTTTGATTACCAACCAATACAATTCGAGACATATTAAAAAATTATTCATATATGTTAAATTTCTATCTGTATTTTATATGCTTTTTTAATGACTCTTTAACATTTAAATGTTATTATTTTAAAGAGTATATATACTTGAAATAAAATGGAATTAACAAGATTTAATCATTTGAAAATTATAATAGTTTTTTTTTATATAAATTAAATTCTTTTTTTTAAATTAAAATAATTTAATGATAAATTTGTTAAATTCAATTGTTGTTTTATCACACCGAATTTGTGAAAGAAATGTATTACATAGATAGCATATGTTAAGTTTTTATTTCTTATATAATATCGTTTTGTTTTTGACCTAAATACTTAAACAGATCATTCAGTTATGATCACTATCTCTCAGTTATGTTCAGTTATGTTCATTCAGTTATGATCACTATCTGGCTCTCTTCGCTTATGACTTACATTATATTATGTATTCATTCGCATTTTGTTACCCGAAATATTTTAGTATCGAAAATGTTCACTTAAGATTTCGCTTCTAGGTTAAAAATCACTAATTCCTTAATTCTTACTTAATGTCATTAAATGATTAGTATTCAAAATAATAACTTGATTTTCATATATTTTTACAAGATTTTCATATCGATTGTAATAAATTGTTTATGTAATTTATCTCATTCTTTACCGATAACCCCAAAAATTCATGCAAATCAATAGTTATGCATATAATTTCATTTAAATTTCCTATATTTAATTCTTCATATTCAATTGTATTACTTGTATATTTAGAGACCGTAAAAACGAGAGTATATCAATTCTAATTATAGTAATTTATCATAGATAAAATAAAATGTAAAATTATAGATAAATCAATTTTATTTGTACTTCATGGTATATATAACATATAAATTTATCTATCATTAAGTTTTTATGTAATCTTTTTATATATACTTACGTGTATATATAAAAAAAGAAATATACAAAATTGCATATTATTATAGTTTTACCTTTAATTTAGTTATACACTATATTTAATATATACTATTTACATGTCATTAAAGAATGTTTTATAATAATAATAAATATGTATATAATATCTCAAAAATATAAAAAAATGTATATATATATTCTTTACGTCCGTTTGTAAAATTTATGGATTTCCACTTAATATATAATATTTTAAATGAAATATGAGACCATATAAAATATAGATAGTGTATAAATAAATAAATAAAAAAATAACAACGATTATAGAAAATTAATAAAAAAAAACAAATAATACGATGATGAAACAGGATTTGGTTCATTTCATATATACATCGCATATATAGTATATTAGTAATGAGTGGATAAGAAAATGAGTTTGTTAAAAAATATATTTATTTACGTTGTTGTATAAAAGATAAAATAAAAATATAGATGATATAGAAAAAGTGAATAATTTATACATAATTTAACCATCAAAGCTCACACACCATAAAAAAATGAAATAATAATGATATTGAAATAAATATGTATGTTGAATGAATGATTTCTTGAAAAGTTATGTCCGGAAAAATAAATGAAGAAATGAATCCGGTTTTTTACTATACAGTAAATTTTGTATTATTTATCCTTGCCACAAAATATTCGGAGAAACAAATCTGTATGACAATTGTAAAAAAATTTAAATTATAACAAAAATATAATTGATCGATCTATAAAATATTAACAATTTTGCCTGTAGAAACTTTTCAATCAATGTGAATATCATCATTATCATCATCGTTCGCATATCATTTACACGTTGTATAAATTTGTAAAATGTTGTATATTAATCACATAAGACATACTATATATGCGGTGAAAGAAATATTCTGTTATATATGCTTTTAGTTTTAAGCACTTATGGTGATATGTAAAGTGACTTTTAGTATGGCAATCGATTTTTTCAATTTTATCGCAAAAAAATACATAAATGGAAATAAAGGTTTTGTGAATAACCTGAATATGTTTTTCCATGGAAACTCACATGTATGAATTCAAAGGATTATGGTAGAGATATCCCGTTCTGTTTCTAATCAATTGACTTGGAAATTTTAGATCGGTAGTTATTTCAGAATATTTCTGATTTTTCCACTAATTTTTCCACTAAAAATCAATTGTTTTTTAACGGTAATTAATGGGCGAATCATTTACATAGGATAATTTTATTTATATTGAGTTAATTGATTGTAAATTAAACCCTGGCCGTACGCACTTTCTTTTCTATGTGTTCATCTGCGACATCGTTTTTTTTTTTCATTACTTTTAACTTTTTTTTTTAAATAATCTAAATAACATATATTATTTTTATTTTCGTTATCATTAAATCAATAGATTTTGCAAATTTATTTTTTCCAAATAATAAAATTTAAAAATTATTCATCATTTTTTTTATATATTATATATTTTTTTCTTTATTGATTTGTATATAAATATTTTTTTTTTTGCGTGTTATTTATTTAAGTTTTATATTTTTTTTCATTATTTACTTATCGAATATTTGTCAATTACTTTATTTATTATTATTACACATTTTTTTTGTTATGTTTGCTGATTGTTTGTACTTGTGAAAATGCAGGTAAAATTTTCAAATTTACAGTTTGATCTATGAATATTTGGATAACCACAGTGGTGATTTTATTATGTAGTATATTTATAAACCAAAGAATTTTGTTCTCTTTTGCTTTAATATTCCCTGGTTTTATTATTGAAATTCAATTTTATATTGCATCGTTCATCGGATTTTAACAAAAAATAGTAATTAATTAATTTATTTATTTCCAAAAATATTATTCCATTTTTCACAAATTTTCGGCATTTTAATTTAAGGTGCAAATATTAAAGAATTCTACTGTTAATACGTTATTTATTACATTTTTTTTTCTTATTTATTATTTCTATTTTGATTGATAACCATGTTAAAAAAAATTAGTTATTGGTTGTTTTTTTATTTAAAGAAAATATTATTCATTTTGAAAGAATATATCAATGATATGTAAACAATCACCTTGCAATTTAGAATAATATTATTTTTTTAATTTTGTGCAAATAAGAATTTTATATATTTTCGTCGTCGTCATTTTTTAAAAAAATTTCCCTTTATTTTTTTTTTGGCTTTTTTTTTTATCAAAGATTAAACATAATAAAGTTACAAAAAAAAATGAATAAATAAATAAATATTTTGTATATTTTATGAATTTGCATGGTTATTTATTTTCTGTTTTATTTGTGTAGTTATCAATAAATAAATAAGTTTAAGTATTCAACAAAAATTAAAAAACAAAATTAAATGTATTTATTTCGAAATGTAATATCAAATATTACAAAATGAAAATTTTTAAAAACGTCGTAATAAATTAACTATCGATATTTTATTTTATATTTTATTTAATTTTGGTATTTTTTTATTTTTTTTTTTAATAAATATATCATCCACACCATTTTTAAAATTCAACTTGTTTCAACTTGTGTGAAAAACTATCAAGCGATATATTTGATTTTATATATTGTATATGATTAGAGATATAAAAATACATTTTTTGTTGTTTTCAACACGATAACGAATACGGGGTAATGTTATTAAAATAAACTCAGGTGATATAAACATATATTGTAAGGTATTATTTATTGGTATAATATTTAATAACCTTTATTTGAATAAACAAATGATTAGGTTTTTGTGGTTCAGTCGGTGAATTGTCACTGGTTTTTATTTTATGTATTTATAAATGTTTTTTTGTATTTTGAACTATGTGCGGAAGGTTTGTAATGTTCTTTTTTTTGAGTATTTGTGGGTACAAAATTCCATTGTCTTTCAGATACAATTTTGAATATTTAATTCTTTGTTCTGACATTATTCCTATAGAAATTCTATATAACTTTTTAATATGAAATTATGTTTAATGTCCTTCCATTTGTTAGTGCGAATAATGTAATTTTAGTTACAATCCTAATTCTTTAAAAGCTATAAAGTTCAAATGAATTCACATTAATAATATCTAATTATATGGGATTTTAAGATTAAAAAAAAATACCTTTAGGACAAATAATATTCCATCGCTTAATTGTTATTTTAAATTACTTGAAGTAATTTTATGTTGTTTGTTTATTTTCAATGAGATATTTTAATTGTTTCTATTATCTCGTCTAGAAATAACTTTAAATATTTCTATATTTTATTATATTTCAAAATAAAAACAAAAAAAAAAATTCACACGATATATATAATTTTTATTAGTGTAATTAATTATTAATATTGTATAATTTACATATTTTATTTATAATTTTATTCATTAGTCATCTACTAAAAAAAAAATGATATTTATAAATAAAAATTAAGTAATACCTTGAAATAGTTTTTATTTTTCATATATCAATTTATAGAAAATTATTGTTTTAATAATTAAAAAATATATGTATCATATAAAATTAATTTTTTTTGTATATTTATGTGACAGACAAATGAAAAGTATATACATATACGCATTATTAATCCAAATTCAACCAAACCACTAACAAAAATATAAAACAATTGTTTTGAACACTCACCTCTTTGTACTATATATATATATATATATAACTTAATCCAAAATGTAAAGATATAAATAATATTTATTATAAAGTTAAAAAAGAATAAAGGTAATTTTTTTTTTACTTCAAGATTAATTAATAAATGTATTAAGGACCATGAACGTGTTTTGCTTGAATTTTACTATAGGAACTATACAGATTTTATATAAAGTCATATTTGTATATTCAAATTTCATTTGTGATATACATATTCATATACATATAAATACATAGTAAATCTATTTATTTAATTATTTCTATAAATATTACATTAAAATTTATATATATTTATAGTTCTTATATTTCACAATTGTCATATATATTACTTATATTATAATTATATTTCTTTCAAACGACACATAATAATTTATCTATATATATTATAATGTATGTATAGATAAATATTAGATATATATGTTAAAGTATATCGAAATTTACATGCGGACAATATTAATAAAATTTATTTATATATTTGTCATATCGTGATTTAACTTAAATGAAAATAAAACGAATTATTTATTTCATTAAAATATTATAATATTATAAATAAATAAATATTTACGTATTATAGTTATGTATATAATAAAATAATAAATAAATATTATATATCGGTAACAATAATAAAAATAATTATTATTATAATAAAAAATAATAACAATATAAGGCAATTATTATTCTATTTCTATTTTTATATATATTATTTATCGAAATGGGTGGTCTTTATTTTAAAGTTTACACACAAACATTAGATATATTTTTTGAATATTATACCTTTATTATTAAAGCGATATATCTATTTTATGTATTTAAATTAAAAAATATCATATTAGAAATAACAAAAATAATAATAAAATCTTATTTGTATCACCGTATAATACTAATATTTGAATTTCATACCACTAGTGTATAAAAACGTCTAAATATGTCAATCGTTGTCATTGGTCTTTGTGTATAGATATTTGTGTGTAAGAAAGATATATACTTGAAATAGATTCGTTCTAAAAAAAATATAAATTTACATATAAAACTTATTTAAAAATTGGTTAAATATATTTTTTTTTATTGTCTTGTATTTGTCGATTGATATTAATATTGATTTTCATTTTTGTTTTGTATTTTCTCTATATATACAATTAACCTCTATATCATCATTAATGCATTTGAAATATAAAACGACATTCGACAAATGATTATGGACATTCGAATCGATATTTAACAACTAGACAAATATTGAGAAATCAAATTTATATTAAATAATTTCATTTATAGTAAAATTACTTTGTCATTTTTGAAACTATTTATTGATTTTTAATTTTGCTAGTTCATAAATTTTTCTTCCCTTATCAATCAAATGTAGAATCTTCCAATTCAGTTGTTCTTTCTGTTTGTGTTGAATTTTTTCATCTACTGTTAATTATTTTAACTCTTTTATGAAATTCAATTGGTATAAATAATAGAAAAAGTCATGTTTTTCGCATTAGAATTCAATTCAATTGCCTTAAAGAGTTGCCAGAAATTTTGGAGCTTGATGATTTATATTCAAAGGGAATTAACGAAAAGAATTTAAATTTTTTTTATATCACAATCAGCGAAATAATCCAAGTATTTTAAAGTATTAATTACATAAACATCTACTTTCCAAATTATAGATATTAAATTTTTTTCCAAATTAGTAATATAATATTTATGAAAATTTTGTGATTTAAATTTTATTAAAATTTTTTTGAATAGAATGTGAAGATGATACTAAATATAAGGTATCTATATATAAAAATCTCTTTGTCTTAAAATAGTATTCTGAATATCATTATCAAACTTAAATATAACAAACCAAAAAACACCAAAAATTATATAAGCTTGTTTTATATGAGAAAAATTCATATTTATAATTTTTATAAAAATATAAATGTAAAAAATTTTAAAAAACCACAATATTTTATCCAATTTTATCGAAATACATATCTTCAATAATACATAATAAGTATATATATGGAAAAGGAATACGAAGATACACACGCGACATTAATTCAATTATTTATTAATCATAAATTTTTATTTTATTACTATTATGATTATTATTATTATATACTAAATATAATAATAATAATACGATATATATATTTTTTAAAGTTATTAAAAAATATAAATATCAATAATTTTATTTAATATATATTTATTTATGCTATTATAGAAATGTTTTACCATATTTTTGTTCTACACTTTTATTCTTAAATATATGTATATAATTTATAAGATATAAATAGATAGATATACACTCTTATATAAATATGGATTCTATTATATTCTGTTTCACATATTTAAGTGTTATGATTATAATCATATAATTTACACACTTATATAAATATATTCATATCAATATCAAATGTATATGGAAAAAAATAAAAATGAATAAAGTAAAAATAAAAGAGGCAAAAACGAAAATGTGTTAAAGATGTGCGATCATTTCGAGATAACTTAAAAAAATTAATATTTATTATATTAGTGCGTGCGTGTGTTAGACGACATATATGTATATAATAAATAGACAAAAAGAAGTAGAATTTTTCACATTTTATAATAAAAACGAGTTTTCCATCTATTTTTCTTAATTTTCATTATTTTTATTATTATATGTTCTCTTATAATCGCAATTTTTGTCATTATTCTTTTTATTGTTAAATTTAATTTATTTATATTTTTAAAATTATATTTTTTATTCAATAATTTTTCTTATTTATTTGATTTTTTTCATTATGATAAATATTTACATATATAAAAATTCAATTGTGTATTGCATTGGAATTCATTTTTTTTTCACTATCAATTTGAGACAATAGAATTGGTGATGATTTTTAGTGATGATCACATTTGGAAATCTTTAGATTAATTTTTAGAGCAATCAAAAATTTCCACACATTTTCAATTGCGGATTGATGAACTTTATTTCTGATGAAAGATAGGATTCTTACGTTCAATATCAATCAAATTGTAATTTATTCTTATCGACCATGAAAATGCCTTTCTATCAGTGATCTATTCGTTCAGATTCGTTAACTGCGGTCAAGAAATTATATTAAATTTCAACGTGTGGTGTAGAGTTTTTTACTAGTCGTAATCTTTGGTGTTTACGCTTTCAATTCTAAATATAAGCAATACTTTTGAGCTATTATTAATTTATTTTGATTGTATTTTCGAAAAATTCAAATGAAATTCGTGTTCAAATGAAGGCCGAAGCCAAAAACAAAATAAAAATCACAGATCTCAAATCTAACTTTTTATGAATTATATATTTTCTATTATACATTACATTGAAAATTTTTTATGAATGTGTCAGGCCAGTCAGTTTATTATATATACATTTCTTTCAAAATCAGATTCTATGCATTTCTTTCAAAAACAAATGATATATATTTTGAATATATACGAATATTGTACAAATGTTGATTTTAAATATATATTCATAAAAGGATATATAACTCACCACAAAAATACCAAAAATACAACTGAAATAAAAAAAATACAAATATTTGGTGATAATGACATCATAATTTTGACTGTAGATAAACGTATAAAATAATATTATTATTATTATTAATGTTATTGGAAGGGAATAAAAATTTATAAAAATTTAATTAAAATTGATTACACATATAGACGGACGGAAAATAAAGCCCATAAGAAATATTATTTTTTAGAAGTATTACAAATATTTATGGGTATACTTAAATATACAAAACGTAAAACGACTACGACGATGATGCTAATACATATAACAAAAACTATTTTATATATAAAAACAAAAACCATAAAGATACACATAAACGTATATATATATATATGAAATTTGCTATTAAAATAAATTAAATAATATTCAATGTATAACTTTGAAGAACCACATCTAAATCTATATATCATTGTATTATATATACTTCAGTATATATCTTTGGCCCCATTTATTAAAAATCACCTTTTATACCGCATGTTTAAATGCTATATCAAAACTTTTTTTATTTTTCTAAATATATTATAATATTATTTTCGTATAACAAAACAAAAAAAACGTGTACATAACACATTTTTCCGCTAAATTTCATTAGCTAATTGGTTTCCCTTACCCCAAACCAACAACGAGTGTGTTGTGATCATCGCACATAACCTCAACACATTATATATATATAAATATCTGTTTCGTATATAATCATATTATATTTAGTTGATTTTTATTTTTTTGTGGAAAAGTAACAAAAAAAAATATGTTTATTAATCGAGGAATTCCCCCTTTTTCATGTATATATATAAATACGAACAATTTCATATGATATTCGTATATGTACATAAATGAAAAGGAAGTCACAGAGGTGATGTACAATATATATATATGAAATATATACACTATTTTTATTTTTTTTCATGCAATGTTTTCATATTTATATATATATATATATATATATATATATAGATTGTGGCAAACAATAATAATAATAATAATTATAATAATAAAAAATTACAAATCCAAATAGTTAAAGTCACGAAATCATTTAGATATATGGAGTTTTATAAAAATATTATATAGAAAAATTATGATGTTATTATAAAAGTGTTGTATAGAAAAGAAGGATTTATGCTCCGCGAATGGATATATGAAAAAAATAAATTATTACCGATATAAATGAAAGGATGATGGTCATTTGAAATAGTTACTAAATAACCCCTTTTTTTGCATGCATTCTTATAGAAATGTATATTCAAATAATATTTTAAATTATTTCGAATACCTCCAGTATATCGTAAAATCTAAATGACATCCTGGTATAAACATGAACAAGTCCGTTCAGGATAACATCATATAATATAATGCATTTAGAAATATAAAATTCTTTTTTATTTTTAAAAAATAATATCTTTACAAAAAAACGGTTGAGATTAAACCAACATTTTCCATATTTTAGATAATATTTTGAAATCATTTGAATGTTTAGATTCTTTACTAAAAATCAACCATCAATTGTTTGATTATATAATTTATCAAATAAATATTAATTGTGTATAAAAAATATTCTGAAGAAATAAAATTATATTTTTATTTAATCATAAAACCAAAATACCTGTTAATGAGAAATATAAAATATAATATATTAAAATCAACATTTTTTGACTATTTAAAGTTATGACAAATATTTGTATTTCATTTATATATCTATTATTATTTATGGTCTGTATTTCTCGTAAAAAAAACCAATGACGAAAAGGTTTCAATTCAATATACAAAAATCTATTATATTATTATAAATACTTTATATATTAAATATTCTAATCAAATTGTTATCAAATTATATAAAATTTAATTACATAATATATCAAAAATAAATAAACCATATAATATGTGAATGTATGTAATATTCAAAGAGATGAAAATAAAGAAATTTCTGCGAATTTTATACACCACATAAAAGTAAAGTGCATTGTATTTATTATTATTATATATACCATATAAATTAAAACAAATTAATTAAAACCAAATTATATTTGTATTTCCCATGAATATATTTACAATACCACATTATATATTGTCTATATATATATATATATATTTAATTCTATATCATATATAATTATATTATAATAAGAATGAGAACTGAACTGCGATATAGTGTTTATTTTTTTATGAGATAGTAAATATAATAACAACAAAAAAAAATTAATTCAAATATTATAAAACTATTATATAAACACAATTTCTATCTGTCAACTAAAAAAACACATGAAAACTAAAGCAAACAAACAAATAGAATAATATCACATATATAGAAATGATTAAATGAAGATGAAATGCACATTTTGTATATGTAAAATTCTTTTTTTGTTATTTGAGAGCACACGTTTATATATAATTTTTTGACAAACATATGATGGTTGAAAGCATATAGATTATATATCCACTTTAGATAAACAAAAGATATTCATATATACAATACAACATCACTTATAATATACATTAAAAAATATAATTGTTTATCTTTAACAAAAAAAAAAACATTTCCCATCGTTGGTATACCTTTTTTAGTCTAATATAAAAATATTTTAATATCGATTTCTCTAGTAAATGCCGGGAGGTTTGATTTTAATTGTATTTTGGGGGTGAAATTATTATGGGTATGTAGAAAAAAAAACTAATAATATTTTACATCATTTATTCACATTATTTTTTGTATTTTTAATTGATTCATCGTTAACTATATTTAAAAAGTTACAGCATTTTTACTATTTTTTTTGTTTAAATACATTTTCTCGGAAACATTCACATGTATGTATTAGCCAGCAAGTGATCTCGACGACATCTTGCAATTTACTATTATTTTTACTTATGCAAAAAATTACCTTTCCTATCAATTTCAAAACAGTTCAGTTTCTGCAACTGTTATCGAAATTATATCAAGAGAAATTCGTGTTTGTTTAATTGAAAATGTTCATCATCTAGAAAATATTTCATAGTAAATATCTGTTAATTTCCGTATACAATAAAATATAGTTTGAGCACAATTTAAAATGATAAATTTGGCAAAAATAAATAATAAACACCACAATAAATAATTAATTAAATGAAGTGTTAGAATAAGGCCCAAAGGCGCCATCCAATACATATTTTTTAACTATACGTAAATAATATATTATCTATTTTAAGATAGGTATATATGCATTTGAATGCGAAAAGAATTATACATAAAACAACATTTTTTTTTTGTAGATCTGTCCGTTTTGCATTTGATTTAGAGATACAAACATATAGTGTATGGAAAAAAAATGTGTATATATACAATGTTTTTATCCAAATATAATAAATATATTTGTGCATAAAGTACAAATAATAATTTTCAATTCAGATATTCTGTGTTTCGTTTCGTTACCGTACATTTTTGCATATATTATTATTATTATTTGTTATATATTGAATAAAACAATTTTTATTTAATTTATTTTAATAATAATAATAATATTGTACAATATAAAAACAAAAATTATTTATTGATATATTGACAATTGTGTTGTAGGCGGATTAAATAAGAAATTATGTATATAAATTGAATAAACGTTGTTGATATATTTAGTTAGTTATTATTATTTGCTGTTGTTGATATTGAAATGATTATAAAATAAAAACAATTTAAATAAATAATATATATTGCATTCAATTGATTCATTTGAGAATATCTTTTCGATTATTATTTTTATTGTTTTTATTTACCATTATTTTATTTTTATATGAATTCAACGTGTTTATAAGATTTTTCATAGTTCTGAATATGTTAAAAAATATGTTTTGGTCGGCACATATACGCAATGACGGATCTAAGTAATTTTAATTGCTGCAGCGGTAAACACACCAAAAAACAATCATATTTGGGACACTTATTTCATCCAAATATCTTAAAGATTATCTTGATCACAAATAGGACTTTTTTGTTTTAAGTTTAAGAATTGCTTTATGCAGATATTGTTTACAATAAGCTTTACAAATTTAACCGGCGTTCGCATTAATACACAAATGAACACCCCCGGGAATGATAAAAACCGGCCCTGTATATATGCCTGATTCAAGTATACTAATGTTTTAAACAATTTATTTTTATATTTTGTTGTTTGTACATTTATATTGAAATCGGTTTACTTGGTAAAATATATAAAATATAATATAATGTGTGTGTTTGCAAATTGGTAAATTGCGATTTAAAAAGTGAAAATTTACGATTTTTTTTCAATTTTTAATAATCTCATCATTTATATAAAAACAAAATTATGTTTATAGATACACATTTATTTTTTTTTTAATATATTATATTGTTATTATTATTATTATTATTACAAATATATTGTAAATTTGCTTGTTATATCGCATATTATTAATATTATTATTGTGAAAAGTTATGCATTTTTCATATATTACATTATACAATTGATTATATATGTATATTACATCTATTATTTTGTGGCAATGTTGCTGCAGCATGTATTTGATGAGGGATTAAATGAAGGCGGAATACATTTTATGACTCTATTCATTTCATATATATGCGAATATAGAATATTTTTTTCTCTTGAATTAAATTAAGTGAAATATTATACAATAATACTTTTTTTTCTGTTTATTATTACCAATGTCTTTATTATATAAAGAAATCATAAGATAGAAAAATATAACTCTCTATGTATTAATAATATATGATATATTATAAAACATTTATTAAAAAACTATATATAGATATTTCATTACGATTATATGTAATTATAAATGAGACATTGTGGTAATACAAAATAAAATGAATAATTTTAAATTTTATATTAAGAATCAATTTTTGATATTTTCTATTGATATACCATATATTATTAGGAAATTTTTAAATAAAATTAATCATTTTATTAATATATATGATTCATAAAGTCTGTGTGATTATAATTTTGTTTAATGTTTTCTAAAATGTATAAAAAAAAATATATAAAACCTTTCTAATTTAATTATATAATGTGTAGTATAATTGATTTTTATAAAATAATTTCATTTTCTATTAATTTCCTATTATTAATTCAACCCATGCGAATTCCATTTGACTTACATGAGTTTTGTAACTTCTATATTTAAACATCCATCATCTATGTACGTTTAAAATTTTTCTAAACAGAAAATTATATGTCTATTTTTTTGCGATAGGATTTTCTATAGAAAACACATATCACACAATAAATATTTTCTTTTAATTTTCTACGTCATTTTACTGTACATTTTCTATTAAAAAGTCATTTTGTGATATTATTTTTTGGAGTCATTCGAACACATCACTGGTGCTTTAAAGTTATGCGTGGATTTTTCTATAAAATAATCTTACTGACATCTCGAAACGTCTTCACAAAGTCTATACAATAGAGTCTGATATTTAGAACAATAATATAGGAAAAACTTACTCGAATTTTATATACAAAACATGGACAATTTTTGTATTTAATTTTTATTAATCCATAAAAGAATTAATTGTTTGTTGCACTTATCAAATAAAGTTGAAAACTAACCTGTAATTAAATGAAAAACATTAAAATTAAATTAATACCTTTAACTATTATGAAAATTATTATATTATATAAATATTTTAAGAAATTGTGAAATTAAAACAGATTAAGAATGTCATTTTATTATCATCTATCAATTTTTTTTAACAGAAACTTAAAAGTAAAGTTATCCTAAAAGGCGTTTTCAAAATGAACAAATCTTTTATAAAACTTTTGTATAAAAACATTTTGATAACCTCGCGGTCCTTCAATATCCGAGCGTATATATTAAGATATTGTGTTTTACATTCTATGTCATTATATAAAGAATTTTATTTATTGAGATTATGTTTCTAGATTTTTTGTAAAGCTATTAAAACACTTGTAATCAAATAACTTGATTCTATCTTATAAGTTAAATTTTATTTAAATAACATATAAAATTACATTATCCAAAAAGGTAAAAGCAGATATTAAATAAATCATTATTACACAATAACACATCTAATTCTTTGTCGTCGGTCCATGATTGTGTATCGTAAGATAAAAAAATATATATCATTATAGTTTTGTTGAAAGAAATATAATTCATTAAAGGCAATTTATTTTAGCTCGTGTCCAGTATTTTTCTTTTGGTTTACCAAATGCTCACAAACAAACCTAATGGTTTTTTTTCTAATTAACATAAAATAAAATTAAAAAAACTAATTTATTCAATTTTTGAATAATTAATATATTATAATAATAAAACAACAGGAAACATATAATTAAAAAAAAATTCTTTTACCATTGCATAATACAATCAACATATATAAGAATTTTGTGTTTTTTTTTTTTGTTATTCATATATGGGTTTTCTCTTTATAAATTTTGTATATGTAAAAGAAATTTGTAGTGTATGACTGTGAATATAGAAATAATTATGTGATAAAATAATCCAAATCAATATAAAATTTCTATTGAAATGTTTTAGTAATTCAAATTGATTTAAAAAAGTATGATAGCAAAAAGAATATATCACCATTCTGTAATTTGTAATGAATGGAACTCTATGTTTAAGTGGTATAAAATCTGCTGGATTGGAAGTATTTCCATCCAAAGATATTACTTATTTTAGGTGTTTAGAAAAACTTTCGTTACACATTAAATAAATATAAAACAATGATAACTTCAGTGAATTTTCATTTCAATAATCTCTGTATATCCAGCTGACGGAGAAAATAATAACCAATAATGATAACATTAAAATAGAGTATAGAATCAAATTTGAATTAATTTTAATATGTTTTCAATTTAAACAACTTTATTTTTTATAACACGTGTTTGTCTGTCTTTTATAACCAAACTAAATAAATATTTTATCTATATACTTTATATTCAATAGATATAATGAAAACAAATTTGATTTAATTTGAATTTAATCAAATATTTTTTATTGTATTTTTACGTAAATTAAGTGCTGAATTAAATATTAATAAAATCAAACATATAAAAGTTGTTTTTATTGGTTATGATATATTTTATAAAAAGATAACCGAAATTTGTATTAATTTAATACATTTATTATTGATTTGTTAAAATTTAAACTAAAACATAATTTTATTTCAATTCAAAACTGATCAAATACTGAGCTAAATTACTAAAAAATAACCAGTCCAAATGTCATTTTGAATTTATTTTTTTTTTAGAAATCTATTTATACTTTTATATCGATTTTGAATAAAATTTGTTACAATTTTGTTTATTGAATAAATTTAAAATTGTATATTGTTAATTTGGACTTGTTTTGTTGATTAGACATTCATATGTTCATAAGCAGAAATTGATTTCCGTTAAAGAACAGACATAAAAAAAACTATAGACGATTATTATAAATGTATCTATAATTTTTGTATGTCTGTTTATAAATGATCCAAAATTGCTAATTTTGTGATGATTTTCCAAATAGAGTTTACTTTTTATAGATGGAATTGTCAAATAACTTTCTACTTTAGACAAGAATCACACATTTTTTGGACAACAATAACTGATATTATTGAATTTAGACCGTTGTTAAAATATTATTTGCTTATTTGTATTAAAGGAAAATAAATTCCTAAAGATCTATCTGATTATAACTCCCAAAACATTATTAATATATGCAATTAATGTCAAAAATTCAACCTCTATACATCAAATGACAATTAAAACATTAATTACAAATTGCGATTATTACAAAAACTTAGCTAAATAATTTTCTTCTAAATATAATACATTATATATATTAAATTTTAATGTGAATTTTTCATCATCTCATATACTATATACATATATTGTGCATATAAATGCCTTAAATTGTTGTTACATAAATTGCTATATTATTTCATGGTTCAAAGTGTCATGGATATCTTTTGTCTATTATATACAATAATAATAGTAATAATATATTCGATTTCATTAGGCAATAATTTTCATTTATATACTAACTTTAAATATATAAATTTGCACGGTATTCACAGTAAATTACAATAATATCTACTATTATATATATAGATATACATATTTAAATTAAAGAAAATACTTAAATGTTATCAAGTGCATATTTATATATAATTATGGTATATGTGAACTGGCATAAGAGCATATATATAATATTTATTATTTAAAATAATATATTATTAATTTAAAATATACAAATTAAATAAATTATATATATATATATATATGTAGTAATATATTATATAATTTTAAATCTCATATATAATATATAATACATTTTATCTATATAAAGGGTTCTCTAAAAGTTATCAGTTATAGTCAACTATGAACAGTGCAGTGATGATTCTATTAAGAATTCTAATTAAATAAATGAATAATTTTTACTTCTTTAACTGGGAAAATTTATTGGTTAGATCGATAGTTGTTTTTTACAAAAAAATCTTTGCCATATTTCATGAAAAACAAATTATCATAAAATCACTATTGCTGGCTGGTGATATTTTTGAGCTCCCTGTGAGAATTATATTTTTATATAGATGTTGGAACGTTAATGTGAATAGTTTTTTTTTTTCTAATATTACATATAGTTTTTTATAAATAAATTTATAAATCAACGTATCATATGCACATATATCAGATTCGCTTTAAAATGTACAATAGTATTTCGATTTGTAAAAAAAATATAAAGTAAATACCTACCGATAATTGCGGAGTATTTTAATGTTTTCAATCGAGAAGCATTTTTATATGTATAATTTCACAGAATTATACAGAATTTCATTCTGTGTGATCTCATTTGTATTCAGATATATCAATTAACAGACGGATCCGAAAGTGATCTAAACAAGTCGACAACCATCCGACAATAAAATAGTATTAATTCAGGTATATAGAACATTTCAAAATCGAACTGAATCCTTTAAAAATAATATTTGATAATAAAAATACAAATTGAATATTGGTTTACTTAAGTTTATACTGTATTTTATTTTAATATATATACATAAATAATGTATAAAAAAATTATGCGATAAAGATTTTTATAATAGATAATTGAAATTATAATATGAAATAATTTAGGAAATTTTATTTTTATATACACAACACATTGAAAATATTTAAATAAATACAATTTAATGTTGTCTTTTTTTTTGTCTTGTTATAAAATGACTAATCGTTTCGTTTTTTTTTATTTTGCGTGTGTACTTTATGCAATCAATACGAATTAAATGTTTTTAATGTATATATACATAAATAATAAATTGAATTTATCGATTTATTTAACGTATAGCACCATAATAATAATTCATAGAAAGATGTAATTTGTTAAATATATAATTGTTGTAGGTATACGTATATAAAATATAATTTTATTTTTTTACATATATGCAAAGTTCATTGCAATTGTTGCAATTTTATATATATTGAAATATTTCGTAAGAATTAAAAACACCTTTTTTAACTTTATGAAATCACAATGGTTTTATTTATTTTTTTCTTTGTCATATAAAATAATGCAGTTTCATATTATGATTTTAATAAAATATGATTTTTATGTATTATAAATTTGAAGAAAAATAAAATTATTTACATCCATATATGACGAAGAACGGAGGATATTAATAAATTAATACATCATATTGATTAATTTCTATATATTTTGCATATATGCAGTTTTACTAAAACATAATATTTAATTTTTTATATTTATATGAAGAGATTATAATGAAAATTAAATTATAAAAAAAAGCAATTTATTAATAAACACCAACTCGTTCTTAAAAACAACAAAAAAAAATATATATATTGTACATAAACATGCAATGAATTTTATTAAATATATTTAGTATATATACATTTGTCATTTACCCTAAAGGTATAAATGCAATAGATATTGCTGTTGATTGTAGAGAGGTGTTCATATTTTTATAGACTACACAAAAATTATCTTCTTTTTTTTTTTTTTTGAATAACATTCGAAGGTTTTATGCAATTTTCTCATAGTCCACATCACAAAAAGTATTTCAATTACCATTCGAATTAATTGGACTTTTTTTTATATAATCCCAAACACAGAATTCCAAAATTCCTTGAAGCTAAACAAAAACACCTTCATTGAATAATCATAAATTTTATTCTAAATGTTTGATCACCATTATTTTTGATAAAATATACATTGAAAAATTGTAATATTGTTAAAATTAATATTATTATTTTTTGTCTAATACTCAAAAGATGTTAATTTTAATTTTTCATAATATGTGAGTAATTTCAATAATAATAATAATATCATAATAATAATTTTGCAATTGCAATCATATTATTATTATTATTTAATATATGAATAGTTAGATTTTTGCATGCATAATTAGTGATTAATTTTCAATCAATATAAGCGTAAATTATTCATTTATATATGGTAGAAATATCTAATATATAAAACATGGAAACTATTAAACACCAACGTTTAAATCATCGTATTTTCTATATACTTATTTCATAGCAAATATATAATAAGTATTTCAAATGAAATAATATTCTATATATCAATGCACAAATAAATTTGATGTATGTATTTTATTGTTTTGTTTGCCAACACGAATAAATAAATAAAATAATAAATGACACTGTTTAAATATTAATAAACGCAACTATGCATTAGTCATGCAATTCAATTTTTATTATTACTATTATAGATTTTATCTTATTATTATTATTATAATTGCTGTTCCATATCCGATTACTGAACGTTTGCTATTACAACTTCTGTTACCAGCAGATTGGTATAACTGAATATTGGATTGTCCAAACATTAAAACTGAGTTATTTCAAGAGTGCGATGCTGACAGAATTTTGTTACGTTATTCGTTTTCGGAACATCAAATTTAATTGTATCTCACAGCGAAATTGGAAAGCAACCAATTGAAATATTGGCCAATTCATAAATCATATTTAATATTACAGTTAATAATTATAATGATTGCGATAGATTTCAAAAATAAATTTTATAAAAAACTTGTGAATTCACTGACTTTTAAAGTTAAATTTAATTTAAACTGCAAATTAAAACTTTGCGAATATATATTAATTTATGTGTTTTGAATAAATTATTTATATGAACGTTAAAAAAAACGAATGAAGGTTAGTAGATCCTGAGAATTTTTGTTGCATTTCAATTTTATATTAATTCAAATTGATATGTGATTTTAAAATTAAGATACGCAGCATATAAATTATATATAAGAATATTCTGTAGGTAATTCACCTACTTTTTATTTTTTAGTTGATTTGTGTTTGTTTTTATTAATACTAAATGATTATCATATTTTTTTTATTTTTAATTAATAATTTTCACATAATTATACAAATATACTACCTATACTGCTGCTACTGCTTAAGATAAAATCGTAATCGAAAAATAAAAAAGAAATTTTTTTTATTTGTTATGATTTTTATCGTTCTATAAATTAATTAACTAAAGAATTTTGTTTTTTTTTATTTAAACATTTCTATCTCTTAATATGTATTTACATATTGAAAATAATACGATGAGTGAATGCAAATATTCACTTTTTTTTTAAGAAAATTAACATTTATATATAGATAGATTTATGATAGACACATAGTTTTATATCTATTAATCAAAATTATAATGTTAGGTTTATTTTACTTATTTTCCACAAATATAATAATCGTTAAGATAATATGCTAATGAATGGTTCGAAATTTTAATTATCATTTTTATTGTATAAATATATAATAAAAAAAACATTATTGATACAAAATTTATTTAAACTCACATTACATCAATAATTTATTGTTTGAAAAAAAAAACAAATAACTTCATTTTATTATTTTTAATTTCTATAGATTCTGGAAATGAGCTTATAAAAATCAACAATTTAAATCGCTTTTAAATGGATTAAATGGGAAAATTATCATTAATCGGTGATCATTGGTAACAATCAACATCAAATGATTGAAACCGGTTGGAAATGCGTGTTCATCAGTTTCGTATACCATTCAAATAATGCCAAGTATCAACTCAATTGAATTTGAATGAAAAATGTTTAAAAATCATTTAATTTTGACACATTTTCCAACAAATTTTCCGAACAAATAATACAAGAAAATTTAATATCCAACATGCATATGAAAAACGCATAAGAATTTAGAATAAAAAGTATAAAGAAAAAGCATGAAGAGTATCAGTTAATAAATGCTTGTGGATCATTTGATAAACGCTTGTGAATATAATTAATTAATTAAATAAGTAATTGTGTGCGGGTTTTTTATAACGTTGTGAGTTTAATTAATGCTATTTTATTGCAAAATTAAGTGATAAGTGATAAATTGCATGGAAAATTCCGTATGCACAATAGAAAAAAGCCGCATCATCTGTGTTAATTGGACGCTTGCAGTTTTTCGTGTATTTCTATCATTTCATTTTTCATGTGAGTGCTTATTTTTTATATTAACTATATTTATTTTAAACATTTATTGCTTTTAACCAAATAATTACAATGGATTCAATACTACTACACTATATACATAAAAAAAATTAAAAAAACAGAGATTAGTGCCGACTCTATTTCATGATCTATCCAGTAATTCAATCTTAATTCTTAATTGGTTACATTTCTATTATATCTTTAATGACTTGCTGCAAAACATTCAATACCAGTTTTTGTGAAATTATATTGTAAAAATATTTTTTACCCTTACAATTATGGGAATCTCTCTGTTCTGAAAATAGATAAAATGAATGAATGAATTGAATGGAATGTATACGGTCAAAATAATCTTAACACATTCAATTAAACAGATATTTCTATTGTTGTTGTTATATCTCAATGATGATAATGCGATGTTAAACTTTATACTTGTTAATTTGATTTTGAATAGCAAATAATTATTAATGAATCGCAATATATACAATGAAACCATAAATAATTTTAATAATTTTAACGCACGACTAATAAATCAAAAAAAGATATGTTTATGATATATATACACAATTTACAAAACATTTTATGATTAGTATATTAATTTTTTTCCAATCAAATCCATCAAATTATGAAATTATTACAAATTATACATATTATAATATTTTTAATTCGATTAATATATAAGAAAAAGCAGCAAGAAATACCTCATGTATTAATCGCGGGCAAACCGTAAATAATTAAAACATATTTATTTTTATTTTTTACATATGTTTAATTGAAAGAATTTTGTGAAAGTAATTATTGTTTATATACTATAATTATGTACAGCAAGCTAATATAAAAGAGAACCATTTCGGATACATTAAGCTATTGTGCTGTGTATTCTATGATAAATTCTAAATCAAAATGACTTTTATTTAGAACGTTCATTCCGAGATATTCGATCTCTCGAAATTGAAAAACTTCTAATCAGTAAATTTGCTCGATATCTTGCTAATTCAAAGGGTTATAAATGAATGTACTTCGACAATATTATAGAAAGAAGTTGTACAATTGTTTATGTTTAGACTAATGGTTCGTTGACCATAAAAAAAAATAATTTCCTCAACAAAATCCCAGATAAAAAATAGTGTATCTCACAAAATTCGCAGGCCAGATAGTCGCACATTCCCGTTTATAGAAAACCCGCTGTATACGCGCTTGGAATGAAAACATACAAAAAATAACAAAATATCCATAACAACAAATTGGATTGATTGCGAATTGGCAAAAAATATTTTCGTTTTTAATTTTTTTTATGATATATTATTTAAATAATTTTAATTGTGCGATCTCACACCACCATCGTATCTATATATTTTACTGTATTTACAAATAAATATATAAATATATTTAGTCTATAAATGATCATTGTAGACAGACAAAATAAAAAACACTTTATAGAAAACTAAAATAAAAACATTATAGAAGACTAAACAAAAAAAAATTGTGGTTTTTACTATATTTGTGAATTATTTCATTGAATTAGTGTTATGTTTTTTTAAATATTATTCTTGTTGGTCTTCTCTTGCCAATTTCAAATGTCTCCGCATTTAAAGTTATTTATATAATTTTTTTTTCGTATATGTTTCAATGTAAACAATTCGCAGTAATTGCATTAAAATCATTTTCAAGGATAATTAAATAGTTAAATATTTGGATTTTTAGTTTCCTTACTACCTTGTATAATTTGATGTGGTAAAGATTTTTTATGTAAGTGACAAAAAAAATAAATATTTTTTGTTATATTTAATTGAATGCAAATTTTCTTTAAATTATAAAATTGGTATTCATAAGATATTCACAATATATTTTTTTATTTATTGTAATTTCTTCCATATTTTGTTTACCTAATCTCTAACCATTAGTGATATAGTTGACTATTTTTTAACAATTACACTAAATTTACATCAAATTACTGATGTTCTTTGTTTATTGTGTTGCGTGTTGTGATCAAAATATCCTAATCATACAAATATATCATCAGCTGATAGAATTTGTCGTCCATCGACTAACATAATTCAAGCAAAGCTTTTTCATATACATTTAACTAAGACTTTGAAAAAGAGATAGATGTTTTTTATAGACACCATAAAGTTAGTTAATGAGATTAACTATTTACTTAAAATGACTGATACTAAAAATGAATTATGATACTTTATAGTTCCATATCCTTAGCTTAAATTAGGCAATGACCTATATATGTATTAAATTAACGTACATATGTGTATCCATCTAAATGAATCCATTAAAAATTAATATCATATATATACGAATAAAATAAAAATGTGTATTGTTTAGATACATCGTCAGTCAACATTAATGAATATAAAAAAATATTACTAATGCTTTATAATACAGTGTATATATAGATGATATATGTGCGTGATATAAAACTCTTTTGTGTGTGAAAGACATGTATGGACTCTGTGTCGTCGTCATGTAATATAACTATAATAATAATACATATCATATCATAATAATAATAATAAAAAGGTATATATAATAATATATATTAAAAAAATGGTAACTGAAATGAAAAAATATAGAAATTAAAATAATAATTAGATCATATGAAAATATGATTAAAAAAACAGCATAACGCAATGAATAGCCATATATTTAGTGTAATAAAGAATGATGAATATTTGTACAATTGTATGTGGACCTCCTAAGGTGTTTATATATATAGATAAACTAAATTTTTTATATATATTTTATTAATAAAATGTACTCGGACACTACTCAAACGAATTAACATATCACTATACAAATGTTTATGGACGATAATTGTTCTAATGATAATGCGATTGTGATTGTATGGTATTAGAAAAATTTAGAGAATTATTAAAACTTACGATCAATTTTAGACGTCTTACTTTTTAACATTTGTGGAATTCAACTGTTTCCGATAATACAACCAGCCATATTTGGGTAAATGTGTAACTGAATTGAAAATTAAATTATAATTTTGATCCCTTAATCGTACTGAATAGTGTAAGGTATATTTGTAATAAATGAACAGAAAATATTCATTATATAAAGATAAAAATAAAAAAATATACCATAAAAAGAGATTGATGATTTATGAAATATCTGATTTTATTATTTTTAATATTCATGAACACTTTTATGTGCGTTTTCATATTTGAAATGTGTTTATTCGATCGTTTGTGTGTGTATGTGTGTGTATGTGTGTGTGTCTAATATTGAATCTAATATATATTAATAATATTATTAACATATTATTATTTAATATTTAATGAAATAAACCGGTAGCCTAAATGAATATTATTGTTTTAGATATTATGTATCTAAAAGGCACTCTGTGTATATACAAAAAAATTTTATAAACAGATAATTCAAATTATTCATATAGATAGTATCTAAATATATTTATTATACAATCTCTGTGACGCTGCGGTGTATTTCATAAAATTTAATTAACTGGTAACACTGTTATCATTTTCAAGTCGTGGGTTCGACGAATCGGAGCAAATCACATTGAATTACTTTATTTATTTTCTATTGTTTTGAATTTTACCAAGATTTGCAAATGTTTCTAATGCCTTTCGTATTATCGGAACCGCAAACAAACCATAAGTTATGAAACCAATAACAGAAGTCTGCAGTTGTCGTACCATAAAACCAATTATCGTATTTAAAATACAACTTTTTTTTTTGTTTACTGTATCTTTGCAATGGATATTTGAATAGATTTTTTTTCTTTCTTGAATTAATATATTGAAACTCGACAAAAATTGTTATAATTAGATTTTTTTTTCTTAAATTATTAAACCACTTTTTTACCTATGTAATTTATTAACCAACAAATTTATTTAAAAAGACATATATGTTAAAAAAAATACACTTTAATATAGACATTCTAAAAATTTCATAACCATACGGCAAAATAAAGATAAACAATGCGATTTGATAAAGAAAGTATAGTTTCAGAATTATAATCTATGATCCATTAACGCCCGAATTCCATATGACAATTTGTCAATTTTACTTCTAATTAAAAGGGAAAAATTAAAATCCAATGAATCGATTCAAATATTTGGTCGTGAATTTTTTGATTGATATATAACTATCTATATTTTTTTATGAATCTTTAATAATAGTTTTAAAATGATTAATGCGTTGCGATCATTAAAATTAATTTCTTTATATTTATTTTTTTTTAATTAAAAATTATTAACTTTTTTTTTAAATTGATTTTATTTGTTAATAATATCACCATATCAATATCTTCCATATATGTAACATTTATTTTGTATATGAACATGCGGCGGTAAAAATGTAAAAAAATGACAGTTTTACTTGTATTAACATATTTAGATATACTATATACAGTATGATTGTTTATAAGATTTGCTAAATTTATTATAATTAATTTTTTTTTTGTTGATGTTTTGATGGTAAGAGTGGAAACCAAAAAAATGTTTGTATTTTGATGGAATGATATATATTTTTAATTTGATATGTACGTGTATATAAGAGAATATGAATCAGAATGTGCGGTTGAGTAAACTATATATATATACATTTATAAATATTTCAATTTGTGTATGTTGAAATACATATACGCAAAAATACATTTTTTTTATTAAATTAATTAAATTTAAACGGAAACGTTAGACAAGTCAATGATTTTTCATTTTCAATTAATAGTGTACTACTTTGTATTGAATAATACGATAAATATAATAAAACAATAATATTAATATAAATAAGAAAAATAATTTATACCTATTTACTAAATACTATAAGGTAATAAATATCATTGATCTTTTTTAAAAATCATTTTTTTTTGTTTACTCCACAGTTCTTTCTTTCTTATTTCAATATGAACATGCATTATATATTTATATATTATAGTAATTTCGAATATAATATTACATAATTTCATTTTTGGTGAAAGAGTAAATGGCAAACAAAAAAAAAACTGTAAACATTTATTAAATAATATTTATGTTACTGATTTATTGATCCCGCATTCGATTAAAATTTTTTATTACGCGGTATATTGTTGATAAAAGATATAACTCTGCCCAATTTTGACAACATTTTCTTACTTAAGCTGACATCCAAACGAAATATCATTTAATGATTTTGTTATGGTATTAGACATCGTCTGGTCAGAAAAAAATACAAATAACGATTCTCGAATACCTTATAATCCATGATGAAATCATTCTATTAACAAACTGCTTCCAAACGATAATCGAGAGCCTCTATATAACAAATGTACATTTATCATAAAAAAAAATCAAGTTTAATTAAATTAAATCTTAAATCTTTAGATAACTTTTATGTATGTATACATTATTAAAAAATAAACAGCTTCAAATTACATCAAAAAATATATATCACTTTCATATCACATGTACCAAATAAAAATGTAGTAAATATAATAAAAATTAAGGTTATATAATAAAAATTAAATTAAAATAATAGTATAAAAAAAAACAATTAATTTATAATAGAATTTATGTAAATGCATATACAGTAGATAATAAAAAATAAAATAAGTAATATTTTAGATGGAGACAACAATTTAAATTTATTTTATTTTCGTTTATATATAGAAAAAAAACCATGTTCATTTTTTCATATTATATTATATATGATTAATAATATTTAATTTTATCCATAATAATATTTTTATTATAAAAATTTTTTTGCATATAAAAATATTTAGATTTTTTTTTTTTTCATCTAAATATTTTGTAATTTAATATTCATTTTATTAGAGTTACTCTTATAATATGTATATGAATATTATTTAATTTATACGTTCACATAAAAAATGACTGTATAGTAATTATTCATAAAATAAAATAAATGTATTAAAAATATGAAATAAAATTAAAATGTACACACACCGCATATAATTATTAAATTAAATATAATTAATAATAATTTTTATTATATTTACTATATAATATTTAATAATTATTACATATGAGTATATATTACTTAAAGTATAGCATTTTTAAAAAAATAAAACTCTACGTGAAATATTAAAAAAAAAATACAATTTTATTAGTTTGAACATTTTGATGAAGGGCGAATTTTATTATTCAGTTTTGTGTTAAAAATAAAAACATATGATCTTAGATTATCGATATTGACACCAGTTGGTTTTTGATAAATAAAATGTTCTTTTTATGTATATCTAACCAGTAAAAATATTTTGGCTGGATTTAGAAACGAATACCTATAATAAATCATTTAAAAGCTGATCTTTAATTAACAATGTAAGAGAATTTCGTATTATAGAAAATCATTGCAAAAGTTCCTATTATATAATGTTAGACACTGTTTCAGAAAATTATACCGGATTTCCTTTAGAAAATATCGAATTTTCTTTAGAAAATTATACCGAATTTCCATTAGAACATTAAATAGTATTTTCATTATAACATTTCGCAGAACTTCAATAGAATATTATAAAAAAAATACGAATAAATACTATCTTATGTATTTCATTGGGGTTTTTTAAGGTAAAATGTTTTGATATTTTGCCATCTGATTACATTTCAATTCAACGATACTAGAATTTTTATTTAAATTGATTAAATTTTGAATTAATAATTATTGTTTAATTCAAAATAGGTACCATATAACAGAACTTGCAAAATATTTTTTGCCATTTATTGCTTATTAAGTAACGCTTTCTCTCTTTCGTTGAAATATTTGTTTTATAAGTTTAAAATATTTTTAATGAATTCATAATAATGCATTTTATAAATTCGCATAATATAAAGATAACAAATTACAAAATGCATAAACAATACTAATTCTTTTACTAAAAGTTAATAAATGAAATATAATGGAAATATTAATAATACCATAGAAAAACGAAATTATTAAATATACAAAATATATTTATTTTTATTTTTTGCATAAAAATTCATTGACGAATATTATATAGAATTATACAAAAACGCCCACACACAACAATAAGTTTTTTTTTATTAATAAAATAAAATAAACACAATTGCATATACTTTTTTTTTTATTTTATGCAAATATTTTCCACATATATTTATATATTGTATTTCGAACTATAATTATTAAAATTATGTCTGTCTGCAATATGCCTGCCTGCCTGCCTGCATGCGTTTATGTTTTTACAATTTTTTGATTGTAAAAATCTGAATGCAAAACCATTATAAATATATTTATAGTAATTTTAAATATTTAGTAAAACAAAAAAAAAAAAACATTCATCTAACCACACACACAAAAAAAATTAAATTAAATTAAAAACGCAAAAAATAATGAAAATTGTAATCATAAATAATTTGTATATTACCTGCTGCAGGAGAAGAAAAAAAAAACCACCAACACCTACAAAATTTATTCAATATTTACATATTCATAATACAATGTAAATATTTATATTTATTTTAAAAGAAAATTGGAAAATTATATATATATAAATAATATATCGAACGATGATGTATTATTATTTTGTTGTATATATATATATATATATATATATATATATATATATATATAGAATATAATTATACGTTTATAAAATTATGAAATTATTATAATATAGAAAATTAAATATGCGTATGGGTGTAATAAATCAACGTGTATAATACAAATTAATTATAAAATTATTGTATGAGACTCACAAAAAAAAAATAAACAAACGATTATTTTAAGAAAAATTATTAACTTATTTATATAAAAATATATATAAATATTCTCTGGCATCTTTAAAAGACATACCTACAAAAAATTAATTATGTTGTAGTGGTTACAAAGTTAATTATTTTTTATTCCATATTTTGCTTATACTATAGATTTTTTTGTTTCATTTTGTCATACGAAGAAGAATATTTAATGATATTTATAGTGATTTTAAAGCTATTAAATAATAGATATTTAAACAATTTTTTGATATAGAATTGGATTGATAATTTTTTGATATAGAATTAAAACCATCTAAAAATTTAAGATTCTTAATTACAGAATAAATAAATTTATCATTTTCTCCTCATACAAAACAATCTCATTGAGAAATTTATGAATTATTTGAAGAAAATTGTGGTTCGTCGCTTAAGTCTTTCATCATTCAAAATGTATGAAAAAAGATCAATAATTATATTAAATTAAAGTTATTAAATTTCTACAATTATATTAAATTTCTCTATAACAATATGAAGAAAATACATATTTATCGAAATGTGTATGATAAATTATAATTGCATAATAATTAGTATATCCACCTTTTAGATTTTGAATCCTTCTCAAATAGCAATGACTTCTATCGGTGTTATATTCGTACCGAGTTTCTTAAATTGGTTAGAAAATGAGAATGATTTTTCAATAATTTTACCCCAAAAAATATATTTTCTATATTCATTTATACTAATTTTTCCTGTTCATTTGATTCGATGTTGTTTTATCAACTATTCGCAATGTTATTTATTCTTTTAGAACATTAAAAATTTCTACGACATTTAAAAATATTTGTATTACACTTGAATTTATTTGACCATTGATATGATTGCCTCCAAATGGCTATACACCTAAAGTTGAACTTCAATATAAAGCTATTAGTAATTTATAAAAATGATATTAGTTATATATAACATTTTATTGCACAATTTGTCAAAATTTTATTTAATTTTGTTGTGCAATAAAAGTATTTCCGTACACACTTTAAATCTATATCATATAATATATATATCTTATTTATTTGTGTCAATAAATATATAATAACAAAACACAAAACAGACAAATAATTACAATAAACACTATTAAATATCATATGTTATATAGAATTATATTTATCTATATCGGATATTTATATAAACCTATATATATATTCTTATATCAACAAAGATTCTCTATATATTTTATGACATTTTTTTTCTGTTGGTGTCTATTGAAAAGTAAATGTTTGATTATTTATTGATGGACGACGATAATCATCATGTCAAAACTATTTCATACAAAAAAATAGACACTTAAACTCTTGCAAGAGCACGCATATAATAAAGTCTTTTCATATACTTGGAAGAAGAAAAAAATTAAAAGAAAGCAATAAAATTTCAAATAAGGAAGTATTCCCTTTTTTATTTATTTTTGTTATGTATATACAAATATATTAATAAAGATGTGTGACTGTCTGTTGTAATGATAGGGTTTGTAAATAGTACGTTTTCTTTTATGTTATTTATAAAGTATCTAATAATATTTAATATAGCTAATAAATATAGAATCTGAAAAATTCATAAATGTTTTAGAGCTTTCAGTAAATTTACGAATTCACTTGAACCACCTATGATCTTTATGATCGATACATTTTAAAATCGTTTTTATTAAATCTGTCTTCTTCTTGAATATCCGCATAATTAAGCAGATTTTTTTCAACAGAACTTTGACCACGCTAAAAGTAATAAAAATAAACAGATTTAACTCCCCACACAGCGGAAATTGTCTTTTAAAATGATAGTATATACTTGGCACATGTAATTACAAAATACTGTATATATTGTATATAATAAATTAACTGAATACTTTTATAATAACTTCACTATATAAAAGGGTCTATATTTAAAATAAAAAATTGTATATAGCGTTGAATATAAATACATAAATGAATACGATATATAGTCGTAAACGCAACAAGTGTTTTTAAAATATTTTTTATGCACGATAAACATATAAAAGTATAATGATATCCTTTACGAAAATGAAATTATTTTTGCAGGGTAATAATATGTGTTATTTATAAACGTAATTTTTAAAATTAACATTCCCACGTACATCCAACAGTCTACATTTTATTTTAGTTGAATATAGAAAAAATGATTTTAAATTATTGATATGATCGGTAAAAGACACAAACGTTTTTATATAAATTAAATGTGAATCTTATTTAACAATAATAACAAAATAAATAAATGCTTTCAACCCCCCAACTTATTGCGCGGTTTACTAATTTTTTAGACAAATAAGCAAAAAAAAAGAGTACAAAAGAAATTCTTTTACAAACAGCGACATATTTAATATTAGTAATAATAATAATATAATATTATTTTGTATATTCATACTTGATTATTTATGTGAAAATTATAATTATTTTGTAATATCTGTATATATATATATATATATGATAGAATTTGTATGTGTATATTTAAAATAAATAAAATCGAAAGAGGATATTATATTTTCAATTGTTCAGCCAATAAATTATATTAAAAAAATATATATAACAATATATATATAAAATTATTGTGTATTGTTCTTAATTAGGGTTATATATATAGTAGATAGATATATTAGAATGAACAGAATTCAAAAAAAAAATAAAAATAAAATAAAATGAATTAATGATTCCCCAATGAATGTTCAGTGAGCATGAAAAAGACCATTTAACAGGCAGAAAATTTAACTTCCGTTGCATATATCATGTATGTAAATTTTTGTTATTATACATATAATAATAATAATAATTATTATTATTATTATATCTATCAATCTATCTATTTGAATATATATATTATTTATATTACTATAAATTATAATTTTCATATGATTATTATCAAAATAAATGAAATTAACTCTTTATTTTTATGTACATGTAATTTTAATTTTACAAATTATTATTATATGTCGTATTATTTTGTATATTCATTCCATTGAATGAACTTTGATTTTTATTCCATTTAAATATATTAAATTAAAAAAAAATTAAACTAAAGCGTGTACATAAAAAAATATACAAACATTTTTGGTAAATACTTTTTAAATGTTTAGCGATTCGTTAAGAGTTTTAGGTTTTTAAAATAAAATAAGGAAAAATTTATAGATATATGAACTTTTAGATAAAAAAAAAAAATAAAAAGTTTGAAAATTCTATACTTTGGAAAACATACTATTGAACGTTAAGGAAAAAGGTTTTCGATGATGTTTCTTCGACTGTAAAATGATAATATATTCTTGGACGTTATTTTCATACAAAAGAATATTGCCCAATTTTGATTACCATCAATAGGACAATTTTAAAGGTTTCGCATCAGAAGATCCAGGTATACATATAAAATGCCAATAAATGCAATAATTCTTTTTCATTTTTATCTTCTATAGTAATCTATAGTGTTAGTGTGAATATTAATCAAATTTAATTAAATATTATACATATAATTTAACAGTTAAATTTATAATTTAATTTAATTTTATCTCGTATAGATCAATCTCTAATCAAACACTCAAAAAAACTTATAATGTTTTTATAGTAAAATGTTGAGTTAAAAGTTTATATTATATTATTGTTTTTTTTTTTCTTCATTATTCATTAATTGTTTTGTATTGATTGTTTTCCATTGATCGCAACATTTTGAAGATACAAAACGAAATCTTGTAATATTTTGATTTTATCCATATAATGTATAGTAGGTATATTAAGAAGTATATATTCATTATATATGGTATATATTATAATATATTTATAAGATTATCAATGAAATAATTATTTTTTTTTCTTCATATTTTATATATAAGTTGTAAAAAATCATATACAAGAAGAAGATTACAAAAAAATAAACGCAAAACATAATAGAAATATATGTTTAGTAAAATGGAATGCGAAAAGTTTTCATTGTAATCAATGTTAAGTCAAATTCATATAAAACAGTTTCTATTCATTTACAAATTTATGAATTTAATCATTATTTAGTGAAAACGATAATTGGTTATATACGTCAGTGTTGGTAATTATCCGTACGAACCAATTGCATCCTGGAAAAATATATTAGTCTATGCGTCAAATTTATATTACAGAAAAACATATAATAAGTTCTTTATTAAACTAAAAAGTTAGTTTTTTTAGTTAAACTAAAAAGTTTAACATTACATACACCCCATCGCATACCCAATAAAAATTTAACTGAAACAATTTTGTCAATAGTACAAATCCATTGATAAATCAAATATAATAAGGACATATATCTTTCCTTAATCAATAATCATCAAATTCCGAAAACTTTTCATTCCGTTTAAACATATAATACACAGAACATAGAGCATACATAAAAAAAATATATCATATGAAGCGATGAAGATGACTTTGAGAAAAAAAAAATAAAGTAAAATACAAAATTCATGTTATAAATAAATAAATTCAATGTGGGCGTTAAAATAAAATATAAATTTTCAATAGGAATAATAATAATAATAATAATAATAATAATAATAATAATAATATTAATAATATTATACAAAATAAAAAATAATAAAAAAAAATTAGTATATGTACTTCTTTTTTTTATTTCTGTACTTGTATATTCAATTTTAAACATTTTATTATATTTTTAAACATAATTTGTATATATATCAAAATCAAGATTTGTGTTGTATGTAACAACAAACACAAAAAAAAAATAAAAATAAAAACAACTCACAACAACATCTATCTATAATAATATTATATTAAAACATATACTATAATTTATGTTGTTTTTATCTGATTTAATATTATTATTATTATTAAATTTTAAAAACAATAACTTTTCTATATACTATTGAATAATGCATTTAAATTGAACTGAAATACACAAAGGACAATGCTATAGTTTAAATAGCGTATTATTTTATCATATATATATATATACATACACGTATAACTAAACGATTAGTCGTATCATCATAGTACAGATGTAATGAACAAAAATGCATTTCCTTATATCCATTAAACAATAAGAAATTCTACTAAAAAAAAAAATATGTACTTTATAATCATATTATTTATATAATTATTAGTTTATAGTAGATTTTTTTTTTTATATTTTTGCAATTCAATTGATTTATTTTGCATAATTTTTATATCAATTCATGATTTAAAATTGTCTTTGAATAGATTTTCCTATATTGGGTAATTTCCTTATTCAGATTACAATCAAATTCTCTTATGGTTAAATTCATATAATAGATGATTGAGATTTGCTTTAGGTCATTTTTATAATGAACCTTTCGGCCGATTTGTATATTTTTTCATTGTTATACAATTAATTTTTATCGAAGTTAAAAAAATGTATTATATATAAATAAAATTTTAATTATTATTATTTACTAATAAATTGAATAAATTGAAAGTCACTTTATAAATCAATGGTAGACATATACTATATGCTTTGATTTTTATCTTATTATTTTTTTGTATAGAGAAATTTTTACTATACGGGAAAATCCATTGGCAGTATAATGGATTTGTGGTCCATTTCTGATATAATAAGGAAAGAAATTTTATCTTGAAAGCGGTATAATTATTTTAGTAAAAAAAAAAAGAATTGTTTCTATTAATCGCCCATTTATCAAACCCTACTGCCGTAGCCCCAACAATGCTCTTAAACCTTTGTTAAAAATTGAAAACATACAAAACACCCCTTTGAGTTGACCGTCTTCTATTTAATAAAGTATTTCCGTGGTAGCAAATTCGTTATTTAAAACTAAACCAATAACTTTATGTCTATATACTTATAAATATAGATGAAAAAAAAATCCTTTATATGAATGAATTATATTGGAATATGTAAATGAAAATTTCCAAAAAAAAAAATCATTCAATGTTTGTTTAAAATATGAATACCAAAAAAATGTTAATGTCTTAAACAAAAACAAAAATATTAGAGAAAATCACCACCCACCAAATCAAAAAAAAAACATTTATAATATATAACAAACAAGAACAACCCAAAATATGAATATTTAAATTATTATATTAAACAAATTTTACTAACTATATATTTTGAATTAAATAAAATAAAAACCAACAATAAGATATTTACATTTCATCAATTTTAAAAATATATATTTTTATACATGTATATAAAAATCGTTCATAAACAGCTAATCTTATAATGACAAACAGTTCTTGCTGGTTGTATATAGCGCTTTCTAAATATAGTATGAAACTTAAAACAGAACGATTGTAAGTATGAATTCAATAAAATATTTGTCTTAAGATTCATCAACAAAAACA
Source organism: Dilophus febrilis (assembly GCA_958336335.1). NCBI lineage: Eukaryota > Metazoa > Arthropoda > Insecta > Diptera > Bibionidae > Dilophus > Dilophus febrilis. The sequence continues at coordinate 54,616,987 of OY284469.1, read as the reverse complement.
TAGTCTACACATTATGGAAAATTTCAAAATAAACGTTCGTTTTTATATGAATTTTCCTTTCTTTTTTACAGGCCCTGATAATTTTCTAATTCGTATTTATAGTATTCGTATTTTTCCTTACCAAATCACTATACCTTACAGAAAAAAAATTAGATTATATATTTAAAAAATCAATTAAATGTCAGACTAAAAATGCTTCACCACCATTTAAAAAAAAATAATCTTATATTTCCATTTTGTGTATAATTTTACATGATATTCTAAATATCAATATATAGAATTTTTTCTATATATAAATAAACGCCACATATTTTTTATATATATAAATAAACGTATATGTCAAATTGTTTGACATAATTTGTATTTATATTAATATGTAATATGTTAATTTTATTGTCTATATACACTCATTCAATATATCATTAGAATAAAAAAGAAATAGTTATAACAATTTTTACCTTCAATAAATTATTTATAGATAAACATATATAGAATAATAATGATAATTTTATTATATTTGTATATAGAGGTTGCACTAAAAGATACTTGCCAGTACAGTGATTCTATTATGAATTCTAAGTTGAGATAATTTTATATATATCTTTTCGATTATTGTAATTTCTATAATTCCCATAAAATTGGATGAGATATGAATTCAAATTTAATCTATCAATCTCATTAAATAATTGATTTCTAATTTTTGTTCATAAAAATTTTCTTTATTGTAAAATTAAACGAATCCGAAACCTTTAATACCTATCACATTGTATGAGGATTTTATCAAACTTTTAATTTAATGTATCTTGAAATTTATTTTTACCAATAAAATTAGATAGAAATTTGCTGACAATCAATGAATTTTACAATTTGGATAAACAAACTATACAATAGATGATTTATATAGATTTTTCGACAAACAATTAAATGATCATCAATAATTGTATAATTAAGTAATTGTGGTTGAATATTTCTATGATCATATACTCCTCTATATATACTTTATTCAATAAAATATAGATAAATTTTCATTTATAAATAGTCGTTTCATTTAATAATAGTTACAGATTAATAAATAAATGTGATATAATAATAATTATTATCATTCAATGATGCAAAAAATATTTATTAATAGGATATATATGTATAATAAAACAATATATACGACTAGATGTTAATGTTGAAAATGGAAATGGAAATATGCAGTTTAACTTACACTCCAACAAAAGCAAAAAAAAAACAATTGCATATTCAATTAGTTTTTTTTTAAATTTAAAAAAAAAAATATAAACATATATATAAATACTATATATATTATAAAATATATTAAAAAGATTAAATGAGATAGAGTTAATTATAATGTATATTGTAAATGCAATGACATCAGATGATTTTTTACCATATTTTTATTATATTGTCTTATAACAACGTTGTGATGTAAAGTAATTGTAATTTTAATTCGTTTAATGTAATAATTCGTAGTATAATTGACAATTTTGATTGGCATTTTAATTTTATAATATTATTTTTAGATTTTATATGTGTGGTAAATTCATTTTTTTAAAAGCATATGCAGATATGCGAATAATATACAGATGACTTTTATTACTTTACATTTATTCACAATCAAAACATTCGTTGATTAGTTACTATCTTTGCTTTTGTGATATGTAAATATCATAATGTATATAGAAATTATTAATGAAATATTCCAAAATTCAATTTCGGAGAAGTTGCCGACATCCTTTAGAAAGTTAACTGAAATTCCTATCAGAAAATAATATATACCTTCCAATCGATAACTATACAGAATTTCCTATTGAAAATTATACAGAACTTTCATTTACAAAACTATTCCTAATAAACCATTTCGTAAGGAAAAAAAAATTTGCGGTTATTATTTGTTTAAGATCGTCCTTATAGTAATGGGTTGGTGGTGCAGTATAAATATCTCTTTAATACAAGCCGCATTATCCCTAGTCTTAAAATTGGTGATGTTGAAATGAATATGAACATTCACTTGGTCATAATAATATTATATTAAAATCCAGATTGATTAGAGCCGGGCCTGAAAATCATATTAAAAATTAAAAATAAAATCAAGTTTTTAATTATAATAAATATAAATGAGTCGTACAAAAAGTAGAATGAATTTATATTGTCGTTTATGATGTGTGTATTTGATTTGAATTTATACCACACGATCGTCTCACAAACACCTAAAAAATATAATACTCTTCATACACAAATAGATAATAAAATTTATCAATGCACCGACGTGCGATTAATATAAAAAGATATCTTGTTGTGTTATGAATATTAGTGCATCTGTAAATATTTACGGTACACTTTAGTTTATTACAAAAATTTCAAAGTATTTTGTTGTTTTTTTTTATTTTATTGTGCATAAATAAATTTATATTTCATTTGGTCGGATGTTTTAATTTCTTGATAATTTTTATTTTTCCATAATAATAAAGTTTCAAATTTTCCAAATATCTTTAGTAATTGTGTGTACAAATTTCCATTAATTCTTAGTTCAAAATCTAATGGAAAATTTAAAAAATTTGCCATCGCATATAAATAAGTGTCATAATTTTAGCATTTAATTGTTTTGATTATTTTTTTCTATTAAATGATTCTTAATTGTGTAAATTTAATATTTTTTCAATGCGTTTTTTATAATGCGTGGTTTCGATTTTATATTTTATTGTATTTCTGTTTTTATATAAATTATTGTTGTACTCATAAAAATGTTATTGATATTATAATTCATCGTAAAATATAATATTGATTTATATGCACACCACATCACGTTATATATTTCATAATATTTGATTTTGATTGTGGTCTCTTTTAAATTTTTTGTTGTTATTCCTTCCTAAATTATTGCTGAAAAAGGTGTCGGTCATCAAAGGCAATGTGTCGGTCATTGTGATGCACCATCACAAGCAGAGTTTTCTATTCATAATTTTGCTGATTTATGTTGAAATGTTTAAATTGCCTGTGTTGATTAAATCACCCTTCAATTGTTCTTTATGGTATGTGATTTTATAAGTATATGATATTTGATAATGTAATTACAAAATTCAGATTGTTTATTTTTGTTTTATTATATTTCTATTGTAATTGTATATTTCAAAATAAATATTATTTTTTTTATTCATTATAATTTATGATATTATTAACAAAATTCATTGAACATTTTATGAACTCTATAATGTATATATTTTGTAGAAATTCTAATGATCGTGCATTTATAATTATACTTGTTGCAACTTTCATTCTTTCATTCTATAATAACAACATTTTTTTTCATTCATTTGTATTATTACATATTTTCTATATTAATTAATTTTATTTTTCTTTTTTTCTATTTCCAGGTAAGTTTCTGGCCAAATTTGGGAATTTTTCAATATAACATTCCAACCAATGTGAGTTGAAATATGTTTTTATTGTATTTTATTAAAGATAATATTAAAAATGTTAAATTAAATTAGTCGTACCGCAAAATTTATAATGCATTTTCCATATAATTAATAATAATTTTCATTTTATAATTGATTTACTTATTACCTTAATTAATTTGCTTATTTTATCAAAATTTCATTTACCAGAAAAATATTTAAATGATTCAATTTAATTCATATGTAAATAAATAAATAGATGTAACAAATTTAATTTAACAATTTAATCTATTTTAAGAAAATACAAATATATGTTTAGAGTGCATGGTAGATTTGTGATCGATAGATTTTTGCATTAATTTAAATGTTTGTGATTATTATAAATTAAATCAATTGCATCTTATATGGGTATTTATAATATTTCTTTTCAAATTTTGACAATTGTCCCCTTATATTTTAAGGGTTTCAATAATTATATAATTTTTAAAATTCATTTTGTAAATTGAAAAACTTTTTTTTTATTTGGTAAATATATATATATATATTTATGGTTCAATTTGAACCCTTATTTATTACTCTTAATTTGATTTAAAACTTTATGTATCTATAAATCAACATAAAATTAAATGAAAATCAATTATGATTATGATTTGATAAAACAAAAAACCCATTGATGTTTCTGTTTTGCATGAAATTTTTATAATCTAATCTAGTGTGAACTTAACTGATTTTTTTATTGTAGAATTTATAGATAATATTTTATTGATTATATTGAATTATATAAATTTTGATAAAATGTCATTTGTCCTATTTTTCCCAAAAAAACCCATAAAAAAGTATAATTTTCATTTGGTTTTTTCTTTTAATGAAATTACCGTATGATTAGTACTTTTATCCTATATAACACACATAAAATCCTATCCATGAATGCTTGGGTCAAGCCCTCTGGTCCCGTCAAACGGACTGACTACGCGCCAAGTGTTTGCTCCTATCCACCGTCTGATAGGTTCCCTGACAACGTTGTTTTAAAATTGGGCTTGTTTAGGGTAATTTTAAGTTTCTATAAATATTTTTTTTCAGGTAATGGACATCGAAGTGCCTTTGTCTAGACTTGAGTTAATTTCTCTAAATAAAATCATTTGCGATTCTATAATATAACTTATTTTACAATGTTTTTGTTTGTCATGTTATTGTTTTGATAATTGATCGTGATGTTGTTTAATATACTAATTTTATTTTGTCATTGTTTTGTCAAATATTCTAATAGTTGTTTTTTGTTTTGTTTGTTTTATGTTCATATAATATTTGTATTATAATTTCTTGATTTTTAATTATCATAATTCTTACTAGTGGTAAAATTTGCAACACTTTAAGTTATAATTTGTAATTAACTTATTATTGTTTTATTTTAATTGACTAAACTGAACTTAACTATAATGAAATATTCTTTTTATATCGTTCATTTATTAACTAAATATAGAGAAACAAATTACTGTTTAATGCATAAAATTAAATTCATTAGAAAATCAATTTAGATAATAAAAAATAGGAATTACATTTTAAATTGTATTATAATAACTTACATAAAAGTTTACTCCCGCCAGTTTTCAGATAAAAGAATTCATAAAACAAAAATATGATAACTCACCTAAAAATATAAAGAAAAACAGTAAGATTAAGATTATTTGTTAAAAATATGTACTCGATTAAATTATCAATAATTTCAATAAAAAATAAAAGATAGCTATACTAATTTACTATTACCTATTTCAAAAAACATTTAAATTAATTTTTGAGGAGCTTTGAATAATCAGAATCAATCGAACTTCAATTTGATTATTAATAAATTGATATATAATTCAAATTATATTTATATGTCTGGAGTCAATAAATATACATTCTTTTTTTATTAAAAATAGACTATATTATTATAGTGTAGGACATTCATTTTTCCATCACCTTTATATTTCATTTAATTTTAAATATATTTACATTAGTCACGTGACTGTAATATATTATATATTATATTGATTTTTCTTATATAAAAAACTAAATACAAAATGTAACATAGCTAAATTTACTTAAAATAGTAAATGTTAAAAGTTAAAATGCAATGAATATGAAAAGTGTAAATAAAACAAAAAGTACCATATTCTGTTTTTTTTTATTCTAATGTACATCACATAAATAATATTTACATGATACACATCATTTATCTGCTCATATACGCGTATGGTATGGTAAAAAAAATAAAATAATATATAGAGAAGCGCCAGCTCATTCATTCATTATATTACTATATATATTTAATATTAAATGGATTATAATAATAATTTACTATTTGGAAAAATACACATAAAATAGCACACGTTCACTTATGTGTATTTTTTTGTGGTAGCGTGGAGTGTGTTATTTATTCATATTATTATTTATACATATACACTACTTTGATACAACATTTGTGATAAATATTCCTTTTATATATACCTTTTTTAAATATACTTGCTTGTTAAAATATTAAAAAAAAAAATACTAAAAAGGTGATGCGGTTATTAAAATGATAAATATCTATGTAATTTTCATGTTTTCTGTTTTGTTTTTTTACCTCTAAATAAATACCATTTAATAATGCATAATGCAGGCGAAAAAATGTATATATGCAGTAATGCATATTCGCGTGGGGATTGATCCAAATGAGAATGAGTGATAGTGCGATGATGATAATATAATAATAATGTTTGTACAAAAAGGGGGTTGGAATATATATTCAGTTCAATCAATGATTTATTATTATTATTAGTATTTGGTTATAAATATTTTTCAAGGGGTTATATTAAATAATACATTGTCAGTGTTTATATTAATTTGGTTATTTGTATACGAAAAAAAATTTTATAATTCAACTTTGATAAAAAAGAATACATATATGAGCGGTCATCTCTGTGTTTTACTTGGAAATTTCATAATATATATTATGTGAATAACAAATAATAATAAAAATAAATTAAATTTTCATCTAATAAAAAAATATACTAAAAATCATATGCCGCGTATATATGATCGATTAAGAAAATACTTTGTTAGAATAATAGACAGTCCATCCATGTATAGCAGATAATTTGTTGAATTTATTAATTTTTTTCATGTTTAATATAAAAGGGAATTAAAATTCTATATAACTTTATCAAATTATTAAGTTAAATGCTTCTTTATTTATGTAATATTTTTAATTGGTATTATATTAGAGGATTTTCCCTTTCATGTACTGCTACCTAAACGCTCAGTTTTTCTGTGAAAAAAAAACAATTATTTCCATTCATATTTTATTAGCACGAACGTAAATTAATTTTAAAATATTCTTACATAAAACAATCGTAACTGTTCACTAAAATGATTCCAAACAGTTCAATTTGGTATACAAATTTGGATAAATGCAATTTTACATTCAAACAACAAATTCAAAATAGATTTTTCAACATAGTTACATATCATAATGTTCATCATGCGTAATCATAACACAACGAATGATGTCTAATAATTGTACGGCAATCAATATAGATTTTTAACATAGAGTTTTCATCATAGTTATCATTATAATAGTCATCATCTCATTCAACATAATTGCACACAACGAACCATGCAACAGAATCGTATGCGATAACCAACATAGTATAATCATTATAATTCATTCAGCTTTAATTTTAATTCAACACCTGTCAAAACCGGACATATCGGCTAGTAGCCTACAAAAGCATTAACAATTTTTGCATTTATCTTATTTTGTAAACCAAATTGAATCGTTTTTCAACATATAATATTTATCTGTATCTGCATCATCATAAAATAAAGAAAGTATCAATAAAATCTTCCTTAAAATTGCATTTTCTTTGAAAATTTTTGTTTATCAATATGAGACGAGACTCAATTTAGACAAAAAGGAAGGTAAATAAAAATTGAATTTAAATGATCATTGACCTGCTTGCTTTAATTATTATTTTATAACATTTTTTAACTTTAAATGTATTTATTTATCAAAATTACATTATCTATGGATTGCGTGCGATGTATTTTAGTTTTTTTTTTGTATATACATTATATCAATTTTGTTTAGTAAGTCGAAAATAGACGACGTGTATTTTTATTTATATGAAGTAAAATACCATTAGTCAAATAATTTGATGGTCATAAAATATATTTGACTCATATCTATATCTTTATATCTATACAATATGTAATGTATATATATTTAAAAAAAATATAGAGTACTTCCCCAAATGGGTAAACATTCACGTGTACGATGGATATAATTAAATGAATGAAACATTATATTTATAATAGTAAATTATTTTTATACAGGATGAATTTATAAATAATGTACAGAATATCCAAATTGTTTGAAGAAACCCTTGAATAGTTCTTTACGAATGTTTAGTTTTTTCCTATAAAATTTCATAAAGTCATAAAAAACAGGGTTATTTTTTGAATAATCTACAAATATTCATAAATTAAATATCAAACTTATTCGATTAATGTTAAAATGGAACTTATTATAGAAAAATTTATTATATTCATCGATCCTCGTATGTATAGACATTCTGTTTTCAAAAATATAATATGTATTTAAATACATTAATTTACCTGTATATATATAAAACAATGAAAATGTGTAAATTCAAAATGCGATATAAAGTTATAGATTAGAATTTGATGTATTTTGTTGTATAAATATAGAGTTATGCGTCTAGAGGGAATCCATGTAGATATATAGAGAGTAAACCAACCATAAGTCTATAGTATATATTTAATATTAAAAGCAGATGGTCAATACTTTAATTAGTTTAAAATGTAATATAAAATAACCTACAAACTAGCTTATATTATGTGATACAGTTTTTTTTTTTGGATTTTTGTTTTATTACAAACGTATGTTATTACGAAAAAAGAATGTGTAATTATTTTTTCCGAATTGATTTTTTTCTATATCTATAGATCACCATAAACTAAATAGAATCATATTCGATTTATAAAAAAATAATGCTATACAAGTATATAGAAAGATCCACAGCTTTGTTTCCTTTAATTTTGTTTTTGTTTAGGAGGGTGAATTTATTTGGGATATAAATGATCAAATTGAATTTATTAGAAATCCACGAAACACGGCAAAACTACCATGAAATTACAGAAACTTATACTACACAAATACAATACACACACACTTTAAATATATTTATTTATTCATATATAACCGCATGTGTTTAATTAATCAACATCATATAATTTACATAATTTTACTTATATTTTAATATATATATACATTTAAATTGTGTTATTTCGAATATATGCCTGGATATTTTAAAATGTATAGTACTGCATATTAATTATTTATATATGTTTAACATCTGAGGGATTATAATGCTAAAATAATTATTTATATAATGTTTTAATTATTCCAGCTTATGCTCAGATAGATTGATCGCATAAGCGATATTATTAGATTGACATCTGAAATTTATTGTACTGATCAATTAAGGTAAAAACTTTTCTTTCATATAATTAATCACATAGTCTGCGACACCAAGGAGCTGTTATGGTCAGCTCATCTTTATCTATAACCAATAGGTCAAAATTTTCAATCGTTCAATTATTAATCTATGATAAATTTTATTATAAAGTGAGGAATCAAAGATACTCGCAATACGTTTAATTGTATATTGTTAAGACAATTATTTTAAAGCATCAAACCTAATTAATGAAGTATAACAACTCCATTATTTTAAATTAAAGTACTGGAAAATATAATAACTCATATAACCATATTATATATAAATGTTGAAAGTAATTTAATTGTGTTTGGTTTGTTCATTGAGTATAAAGGACAATAGAATTTTAATAAAATATTATATTTTATATATCTATCCATCGAATTGGAAGTTTATTTATTTTATTTAGCATTATGCTTTCGATGAGGTTCACTGACCATTATCATTTTTTCTCTCTGCGTATTTTACATTTTATTGTTATTATATTATTTACATTTTTTTTTCTTTTCATATATTCTATATATAATATTATTTTTTCCCATTGAATATATTAATAAATTATTTTTTTACGACATTATTTAACAAACTTTAAATATTACATATAAACTTTTTTTTATAAAATATATATAAACGATAAAAAAAAAATTTACTAATAATAAAAATTAAAAGATTTCAACGAAATTAACTGAAAAGTTGAAGGAATGAAGGTTTAAATCATTGCGGTTAGGAGAAAATGCAATATAAATTTGTAGATTTTTGATTTTTATTATGAAAAGATCTCAAATTATATTAGCCGTCAATCACGTGAAAAAATTAAGAATATATTGATAGAAGTTTCTTATTAAATTTTGTCATTAGACAAATTTGTAGTTTTTGTTGCTTTTAATTAGATTATAATCAATAATTCTGAATAATTTATGTACTCAATTTGATTTAATATAAGAATGAAATCATAATTGCTGTCAAATAGAAGTGTCAAAGTATCTTTTTCGAATAACCAATTTTTATTCTATTTTTACAATTATTTTTATTTTATTATCTTCAACTTTTAATATCTAGAATCTCACGTGATCAAATAATTCCATAAATCCTAAAATAACATATTCTGAAGCATATTAATTTTTTGTAGATTAATCCACATTATCTATTACGAATTACCTCATCCATTCTTTCCGACAACTTTTCAACTTTTGGTGTAGCTCTGTGATGATTGTGTTGTTTTTTTATTATTATTATTATTATTTTATCGTACACACAGAATTTTTTATATGTTAAAATTAAAATTTTTTAAAGAACAATTTATTATTTTTAATATTAATAAAAAATTAACAAAACAAATAAAATTCAAAAAAATAAAATATATAAATAAAATAACATACCGTTTTATTTATTTTAATTTTATTTTATTTATTTTATTCCCAAATGTTTAAATCAAACACTATATACCATATATTTGATTGCATTTTATTAGATATATGTTTCGCATAATATTTGATTAAATTATAAAATATATATAAATTGTTGATTATCTATCGTTTGTTTTTTTTTTTATTTAATTTCTTTATATTTATTTTATTTATTATTATTTGATGTGGATCTCTAAACAAATGCAAATTTTTCCGATTTTTTTTTTATATAAACTAATACAATAATAATAAAAATTAAATCATCAATCTCAATAAAGTTTTCTCTGTCTAACATTTTTTTTTTTGTATATTCTGCAATCGATTGTCATAAATGCTTTTTTTTCTTTTAATAAATGTTTCTTTCATTCTTGCAATCTCTAGATTTAATATATACAAAACTCATTCAATTTCATGAATATATTTTTGTATTTATATATTTGTGTATTTATTTATAATAAATTAAAAAACACCTACAACTTTTTGGAATTGTATTTACAAAAGACAGAAATAAATTTTATATGTTATATAAAATAAAATTTACCATATAATATTTTGTATGAGAAAATTTTGCCTTTTTTTTTGTATTCTTCATTAATTTCGCACTATGAACAAAAATTCAATTTAAAGCTTTTCGCATTTATTTATAGATTAAAAATAAAATCCATTACCGTTTTTATAATGTCGTTTATAAATATATTTTATTCAATAAACCGTTTTTATTTGTTAATTTGTATTTTCATTTGTTTGGGATTAGTAAATATGTCAAACGGCGACGTGGACTACGCGTTTTCCAATTTAAAATTAAATTTAATTTGTAAATTTGATATGTGAATACTAATAAAAAAAACAAATTGAATATTTTAATTTTATTAACATTCAATTAATTTTTTCGCTTTTTTTTTAGTTTTTTTTTAATTTTGCGTATCGTTTTCGTATATTTTCCAATAAACAAATGGCTATTAATGAAATACGTTGCTTTTCCCATTTCTCTTTTGCATTTCATAGTGAAATATGTATCGAAAGATTCTAATACGCCAAAACTCATTTATTATATATAAATATTTTTTGGTATTTCTTTTAAAAATATTCAAAAATGATCATATTAAAATATCACATAAAGAATGATAGGATTTTCATAAAATTACAACTAATGACGAGATTACCTATGTATAAATATTAAATAAACTTTATTACGAAATAAAAAATAGAATGGAATTCAGTTTTTAATTTAATGAAATTCATTGGTATTTCAACATAAATCTAAAATCAACAATATAATCTATAATATACAAAAAAAAAAACGTGTACAATTAAATCTTTTTGATATATTTACCAAAATTATATAGAACATTCAATAAAAAATGTATCGAACCATAACTAAATTCTTTTATATTAATTCGTATATGATGTTTAAATATCATTGAAATGTGGAGTACAGAGAACAATAGCCATTTCAATATTATATGCTATTGGATAATACAAAAAAAAATGTATTTGTCTATAAAGGAAAAGTTGAAAAATGAAAAAAAAATTCGACGTATGAGGTTAATAACACAACAATCGAAATACGTATAAGTGGATCGATTTTCCCCATAGTGTTCACAGTACACGAGTATACATAATACAATATAATGCTCGTATCATAAACGGAAAATGAATATAGAAATTAAATGAAATTGCTTTATATACCAATAGCGATGTACATTAAATATATTATTTGTATCTATACTTTTATAAATGGATATGGATGGATAAAAAATATAATAGAATATGTGGATGGATGGATGGATGAGAATATAATTTATTCATTCATTGTGTTTTTTTATTTGCTTATACAATATTATATCTATATAAATATGCGGTTTTCCATTGTTGCTCAAGCGCGGCAATACTATTTATTGTATTATTTTGTTTTCCAATTGTATAAAACAACCATTTTGAAATTTTCTTTTATTTTTCCTCATCCATATAATAATAATAATAGTGTCCAATCGAAATTGTGAATTTCAAGTTTTCTTTATTATATATATATACTATATTTATAACCTTATTTTTATATATGAAAAATGAATGGTTTATCGCGTTTAAATAAAAATATACATAGGCAAATTCAAACACATACAGAACAGACATTTTATTTTGATTTTATAAACAATTGTATATTTAAATTGTCCGATAAATTTTGTAGTTATTATTATATAAATAATATAAAATTGTTTTTACCATTATTATTTACTTCGTATGTAAAATATAATTATACCTACATATTATGAATACGTATTATTCTATCATCATTTTAATTGAATTAATTAAATTGAATTTTATAATAAATAAATAATTTATTTATTGGTAATTTTTTCGAAATCATATACAGGAAATTAATTTGTTGTTTTGGTTGATCATTTTCAATAAAAAAAATTTGAAATATTATTCGATGCGGACCATTTTCCATAAATATTGTACGCCAATTAAAAGATTGGTTTTGAATTTGAATGTTTCAATTGAAATTCTCTAGATTTTAACCTGATTTCCATTGGTTCGAATAAAAAAAACGTAATTCAATAATTTCGAAAGCCTCGAATGTCACACTGAATACAATTCTTTTTTCATTTATAAACAAAGGTGATAAATATATTCAATTTATTAATATATCAAATACCTAACTCTCTCGATATATATTTATTGTAATAATATGACTTGCACTAATTTGATAATGAGGTATAAATGCGGTGCGTGTGTGTCTCGTGTCTCAAAACAATACAATTTTGGTATTATTATTATTATTATTATTGTGTAATCATTTACCACCCACCCTTATATCGAATTTATTTGGGGGTTAATCGAAATTTAATTTAATAAGTACATATTATGTGGTGTTTGGTGTTTTTAAATGAGGGTTTACTTTTTTTTATAAATATATTTTCAAGGTAAAAATTTATTATAAAAATGTCCCTTTAATCATAAAATACATGAGACGTCACCGTTTTAAAATATGATGGATCTTTATTGACTCACAGTAAAAAGCAATATTTTTGAAAACAAAACATGTAAATTCTGTCTATAAGATTGTTTTTGATAATAGGATGTAGATCAAATAGTTGCTTCTACTCTTATCCTTAGAGATTTTTGTATTACAAATATATAGATTAAATTACTACGATTTAAATCGTATTTGGTCTTATGCATAATTATTAATAAAATTTTAACTGAAATATATCGAATTGACTTAAATGCATTTTTGCACTCTAACTTTATTCAATTTTTTCAATCTGTAATTATAACACACGTAACTATAAATTAAATTAAAAACCCCGATAAATGTATAATGACATTATATATATATATTGTAAATTTGTCGATAAAATCAATTGAACACTATATTATATGGGCTGCATATGTGTTGTATGTAATAAAAGATTAAAATCTTTTTAAAAAATGCATATTACACTATATATAGAACATAATCATATAATTTCTGTAAAATATCAAACGAATAGACGTTATAAATAATCATGTATAATATTATAATTATTTGAATTTTTTTTTTATTTCTAATTCAGTATTTTAATATATGAATAAAATTACATAAATAACTATAATTTTATAATATCAATGGTATAATGAATGTAATCTATATAGATATTATATTAATTTACATATTTTTTTCTTATTCAATTATCTTGAATTTTGTATTTTTATATATGGTGTATTTCTAGAGTTGTCGAATGATACGTTTGCAAATATATATATTATTGAAAATACAAATTAAAATATTTTCCTGAAATGAATTTACAATATTTTTTAGATCATTTTAGAAGATAAAGTTTGAATATTGCAAAATATTGATTACAAATATTTTGAAAAATTGTATACTAAAATTCCGATAGTACTTCGATTGTGTTAATGAATTTTCTTTAAATTGTGTAGTTAAGAAAATTGTTCATTTGTTTAAAGAACATTTAAAAAAATTCTACCAAGATTAAAATTATGAATAGTAACAATGAAATTATGAAATAATCAATTTTATGTATACCTGATATTTTCTTTTTATACCAGTTTTCCATAGAATGACTTCGTAACATTATCATTTTAAAACGTAATTAAATTTATTCACAAAAAAAAACTATTACCCCACTAATTTAGTTCATTTTCTTATAAAAATCATCATCAGAATTATCAAATATAATTAAATTAACCTATATTTTTGTTTTCTTGTAATTCTAATTAAATTTAACCAATCCAAAAAAAAAAAACCACAAGTATATTATATAATATAATCATATATCTGGAATCTTTGATCTTATAATCAACATAAACAATTTGTTTTTTTTTATATAATATTATTATTAATATTTATTATTAAATAAAAATTTAAAAACATAATAATAAAAATATAGAAAATTAATGCATGAAAAACATTAAATAAAAAAAGCAATTTTATATTTTATTGTACATAATGTGAGGTACTTTTTTTTCTATGATTATATTCAATATATAAACTATTACACAATGATTTGGCATATATCCATCCATCCATCCACTAAAGTTTGTTGCTTGAGGTCTACTGAGAATACATATAAAATGGTATATTTTTGTTGTTGAATTAATATTAATTTATTTGTATATGTTAAAATATTCAATTATAAATGTTTATTATTAAATAACAATAAATTTAATTTGTTTTTAAATAAAAAAAAAAAAAGAAAGAAGTATTAACATCACGAATATTGTTTTTGTTTGATCTCTTCTATATATTACGTACAAAAGTTGTAGAATAAACGGAATATATATACACCAATGCATAAATAAATTATCCTGGATCTTTCTTCATATATTTATGATAGACAATATTCTACTGTTGAATGAATTAAAGAAAGCAAAAAAAAAATAAAAAAATATCGTGTGTTTTTTCACATACGTATATTATTAAAAACCATAATCAACAAATTAAATTACTATACATGTATTTATAAATATATATATATATATAAATATTAATCTTAAATGGTGATCGATTGAATTTTGTTGTTTCTGGATTCTCCTTTATTTCTCATTTTACTTGTAATTTCATATTATCGAAAAAAAAAATAGTGTCTATAGGTCAAAATTTAAAAGATTTATTAAATTATCGAATAAATCAGCAGGTGTTATTTATATATTATATATATATATATATTACTTACACATTATATACGATTACACCCATCATCTATATCTATATATCTGAATATTATTCTCTAAAGATTATAGATTTTTTATTATGTTCATAATATGATGAACTCATGAATCAATATTAAATAAATACCCATCAGATAGTAAACTATTTATTAATTCACTCTCTAAATAAACAACTAATTTTCGAGCTTTTTGAATTAAACCCCTGTGTTAATTTAATTAAAAAAGTCAGGGATATTTTATTTAAAATAATTGTCATCGATACACCTATACATAACTTTCCGAATCTCGCTGACAAAATATTGAATTACCACGTCCCCTAAATTGCTTAACCAAAGTTGGTTTCGACATATTAAATACAATAAAAAAATATGTTATTGTTTGAGACGCATTAGGTTATTAACTAATTTTTATTGATTTAATTTTTACAATACCAAAAACACAAACAAATTGATTAATTTTATTCATTACGTTTGTGCGTAACGTCAAATATTTGTGAGAACGTAGGAAAATAAGCAGTTTACATCAGTTAAAAAGGAATATATACATATAATATTATAATAAGAGAGATTTATATAAATAAAAAATGAAAGTAAATCTTTATGGATGTGTATTGAATTAAATAAAATGACTGTATATTACCACATAATATTATTACAATTTATTTTAATTATGATCTCATAAAAATCAATTGTAAAACAAAACAAATACCTATAATGCAAATCCTGATCGTGTTAAAAAAAATCTATACCATAAAAAACACTAAAAAAAAAAGAAAACATTTATAATAGAAATTCTCAATATTTTCAATTATAATATTATTTTGTGTTTAAAATGAACTATAAATTTATAATAACACGTGCAAATCCTTTCACAAAAAACATATACTATTATAATACTTGATATAATATAATATTTATAACATCCTTTTTTATGCGTTTTTTTATGCTTTCAAAATCTTTGTGTTTACAAATTACTCCAATTAAATAGACCTACTTATTCCATATAAGACACAACGTGCAAAAAAAATGTATCTGGTTTTATATTTGAAAGTGTTCATTTTATAATTGATATAATTTTGATGATATTTTTCGCGAGATTGTGAATTTTTGAGTGCAGGTTAGGACGATTAGGAATTTAGAAATTTAAGTTATTTTTTAAACATTGAACTAAAGATAACATTTTAACACTGTATTACAAACACTTTTAATAAATCATGTAATCTCTTATTGGTTCCAATTGTAAACTATGATTACGGCTCATCGCATTCCATTAATTCGCATAAAATAAGAACATATATTAAGTATTGTCTCTTTAATGTACAATATGATATATTAATATATATATTCATTCTTTTATGCAAGCTTGTATAAGAAATGTTTTACATTAAATTTTACATTTATATGCTGCAATAGCTCACACACAGTCTCGTCTTTCATTTCTCACTCACATATAATAGAATATACTTATAAATCTATATATATACTGACTGGCGGTACGTGTTAAATACATGACATTATAAGTTAAAAACAACATATCTATTAATACATCACATTTATATATTAAATAACATTATAATAAGAGGTATAAAATGCGACATAATATAGTAGAAAACAAAACTTTATTATTAAACTCTTCGTATGTAATATTGTGTTATTTTTTTTCTACCATTATTTACATGAATTCAATTTTTGTTTATTTCTTTGTGCTTTGTGCAATCTAAACCAAAATGAAAAGAAAAACATAAAAATAAAAAACCATATGAAGATCAATTCATTGCAAAATCGTGTCTTATTAAAGAAAAAATTAAAATTTAAAATCTATTATTTTTATTATTATAATATATTTATAAAGTATATTAAAAATTTACACTGTGTTTCGTTTAGATTTAAATTTTTGAACATTGTTTTAGGTAGATTTTTGTAATAATCATTCACAAAATAAATTGGATATAGCATATTCATTCATATATCGAAGTTTTAATTTCTTTCGTGGTCAATCTTATGGTACTTGATTTCTATTCTGAAATGTTTTGATGTTTCTATATCATTCATAAGGTAAGAACATTGAAAATTTATGGTTATTTTTGTATGGAAAATCAATTGTAATACCTTTTTAAGTAACCTTTTAAAATCATTTATAACTTTTTTATTTTAAATATTATCGACAAAATTCTAATTGTGAATTTTTATAATATTTTTCATTCTAACAATAAATTAAACCTATTCTAATTCGATCGTTTATGTTCACTCTGTATGCTGTAGGAGAATATACTAATGTTTTTAAACCATTTTTTTTTATATTACTATAATAAATAATTTCTCACAAATGTATATATACAAAATTTTTCAATTTCAATTTCAAAGTACATATTATAATCACCTTTTAAAAGTTCATAATTTAATTAAAATTACGTAAAAAGTTTTGTTTTTTTTTTTTTTTTATTATTTATATATATTAAATATGTTTTAATATATAAATTACATAATAAATGTAATAGAGAAATAAGCATAATAAAATAACAAATCATGAAAGGTATTATAAACATTCAAAATAATTAGATTACAATGATGAAAAATCCATATTTAATCGTATATTATATTTAATAAATGATTAAATTTTTATTTTTTGTCACGCGTATTAAAAACAAAAGGTAATTTGACTTTCATGATTATCGATTAAAATGAAAACTATAAATCGGTGTTTAAAAATAATATTTGTAATTTAAATTTCATCATAATTAACTTGATATATCTACCTACAGAATTTTCACGGGTTTTCCCTTTTTTTGAAATGGAATAATATTAATGGTTTCGTATTTGATCGAAATCTAAAGCCAAAACAAAATTTTCTGTACTCTTTTCTGTTTCTGTATATTCTATAAAAAAAATTTCACTATTTTGCAAGTCATTCGTAATGTGATCTTATCAGAATATTCATGAACTAAGTTCATAAATGATTTGGTATGGTAATGCAAGAATATTGATTGAAAAACCAACCAATAGAATATTTTTGTTTTAGTATTTTTAAGAATCGTGAACCTTTTTGATAACGTTTATTCAAATCGTATCGTACCTTGAATTCTTTAATATAAAGATACATTTTTCAATATTACAAGATATATGATGATGTAAGGGCAGGCGAAAATATGAATAGAACGCTTATAACAAATATAATTTAGAAATATATATATATAGGTCAAATTTTGAAAAATTGTTGAATCATCAAAACTGAAAAGATAATCGTAATTGTTAGAAAACCTTAATTAACTCGCGATTGTTTCATTGCTAAAAAACATAAAAAACCTTTGTTAATATCCATTTCGATTTAATACATTGTCGAAAAAAACACATACACACTCTATTTATAAATACACATTGCAAGTGTTTGTTATATTATTTCGTTAGAAACAAAGTTATAATAAAAACTGAAATGAGTTTACAAATAAAAAAAAACTTAAATTGTAACGACCAAAAAAAATGAAGTGCGATAATTAAATTTTATATAATGTTATCTATATATAAAAACAATAAAATCACACACACAAAATTTAAAAAAAAAAAAACAAAAAACAAACAGAAATATCAAAATAAATAAAAAATTAACAAAATATAAAAGCGATATGATGATAAAAATCAATCATAAACAAAAACTCATTCATTATATTAAATTTATATATATATAAATGTATGGAAATAAAAATTATTTCATAGACAAGCAGTCACCAAAATTTACTTTTATACAATAAGATATATATATAGGTTTGGTACTACTATATATAGAAAAAAATGTTATTAAGGTATTTATGTGTTTTTAGTGCTTGTGTTGGTTGTGTCTTCCATCATCATCGTCATATTCAATCGTTCATATATTAGTGAATAGCACCTTTTTTTTTGTTTTTAGATTAGATTTACAAAAATGTTGATTGAAAAATTACGAGGGGTTTTACCAAGTATTTAATTAATATTTTTATTATATTCATACAGTGAATATGTATTTTCAGATGATATTGTAATTTTACTATACTCGTCCTTAACCTGCATTTTACCCAGACCCTGTACTGCGTGTTGGTCAACACTTATTCTTTAACTTCCTTGTAAAAACTATTTAATTTCCTTGGAATCATAACCTGTTCAATCAATATATGTTTTTTATTATCTAATCTGCATCATATTTTGGAGTTTTAACAACGATAACCGTATATTTGAGTTTTCTTCTATTGCTATACTTCACCAATTAATAATCAATTCTTAAGTTTTTCTGAGATTCAGTTAGGTTTATAATTTGTAATCGATTATTTGTTAATTGCAAATTCAATATATTTTTTCAGTAACACAATCTCTATATTGCTTTTAAACACATTTAAACACATATTTTAGATCACATTTGTAAATTACCATAAAATTAAGATCGATTAGTGATCCAATTTTTTTTCCCCTTTTCGATATATAATTAAACGAAATTTATATATTAAAAATAATTATCATAATTATTATTATTATTATTATTACTATTATTGAGCACAAATAAATATTTTTTTTTAATAAAATGTTTAACCACTACAAAAACAACAAGAACAACATAATAAAAATCAATAATCACTTAACAACAATAATATTATACCAATTCAATGATGATTTAATCAAGTTATATTATTAAATATTTTCTGATATAGGTATAATATCAGAAAATATACATTGTATATAAATCTTAAAAAAATATTGCGATTAAAATTGAAAAATATATTAATGGTATGAAAAACAACAACAAAATATAGTACAAATTCCAAAAATAATTAATAATATTTCCAATTATTTCAATATATACACAAATACAATTACATAAATTCTTCTGCTATATGATAAAAATTAGATAAGATTATATATAATGAACATAAAAAAAAATTGTAATTGAAAAGGTCTTTTTTTTTTGTGAATCATGAACATTAGAAAATGTATTTTTTTTTTTTTCGTTGTGGAATATTAAAAATAAATAATACATTTTTTTTATTAATATAGATTTTGATGAGATAAATAAATTAAAAATAAAATGATTTTTTTTTATTAATATTTAATAATTAAAAAAAATATGTATATAAATATTGGATAATTATCACATACTGAAAATATTTTATTTTATAATATTTTGGTTGATTTCGTAATTTTTTAATTTGTACTTTTTGTTTGTTTGTTATTTATACTATATATACTTGTAAAACATAATTAAATTTGTTCTACATCATTTCCTTGCGATATAATTTAATTTTTGTTTTTTTTTTGTCATTGTTTTCGATTTTTGTTTTACATCATCATACGGTATTTATAAAATTATAAATTATATATATAAAATAAATTACAAACATTTTATTGTCATGTATTGCAATTTACCACGTTTAAAAACACGATCAATTATTAGTATTATTACCTATACAATATATCTGTATATATATAATATCCGAAATAATCAAATATAAAAAATAATATACACGTACGACTTAACGGAAATAAGATTGCGTTATGTACTTACAAGGGGATATTACAAGTTTATTAACAAATAACAAACATACAAAAATTAAACCGAATAAATAAATAAATAAGTTATGTGGAAATTACAATGATTATTATATACCATAAAAACCGAACCAAACCATACATACCGGAAAAGATGCGGATTTATATGTGTGAAAACTTTAATTCCTTGAGTCATTTGAATACTTACACCTAATTCTATATATTTTCCTAAGGGAAAAGATCTGCTTTATTTTCTTAAGGAAGTTATGAATAATATTCTAAAGCACAGTCTGTATAACTTTGTAAAACAAATTGTGCATAACTTTCTAAAGAAATTTCTTTATTAAATTCTAAATCAAATTCTCCATAACTTTCAAAGGGAAAATTTGTATAACTTTTTACACGCAATTATGTATATTTATCTATAATAAATTCGGTATATTTAAAAAAAACTAACAAAAGATAACCCCGCAAAAGCAACGCTTAAAATACCAATTATTTAATGTAAGAAACGTCTTATATGTGAAGGCGCCTGGTTTTTGTTTTTGTATGATTACAACCTTTCTTTAAGATCGTCCCGTGTATTTTAAATTAAAATCAGATTTATTTCAATAAACACATTTCCCAGCAACGTTTGTTCTATGCCTTACAATTTAACAAACAAAAAAAAATTGAATATAATTGCAAAATTAAAACAACTATATTTTATATACATGTCTATTTAATACCATATATTTATTAAACTAATTTACAAAATATAGTTTTGATAAACAAAAGATTCATTTAATATTCAATCTACGATATGACGAATTTATATCATAAAAAATGTATACAATAAATGATTCATTGAATGTAAATTTAATTATTTAACCAGTGCAATACAACAACAATATTATTTAAGCTATATTTCAATTCATTCTCATTTCATTCAATATAATAATAATAATAATTAATGATAATTGATTTATATATATATTACTTTGAAAACTGTGTGTACTGCATCAATACAATACTATCGACCGCCACAAATCATATATTTTTAATATTTAAATATAACAGCAAACAAACAAACAAACGAAAAATTCAATTAATGTGATGTAAGACAATAATCATTGACAGGTCCAAAAACAGATGTATATCTTAACGATATTAACCATTTATAAAAATAAAAAAATTATAATAATTAATCTGTGCTAAAATTTATAAAGAATAATAATAAAAAATAACTCTTTAATCTATATTTTATGGACCATAATTAAATTTGAACTTTTTTTTGTAAATGATATATTACCTTTTTTTTTTGTTTTACTTTATTATTATATAGATTTCATTATGATTTAGATATTTTGTTAAAAGTTGAGTTGAGCATATACAAAATTAAAAAATATATATATACCTTTAAAAAACAATTCATTAATTTAAATTTATTTTCTGTATATATACATATATATATCTCCTCTAAATGGAGAATTGAAGAAAAGTATTAAATAAATTTCATAAAAATTGAGGTCATTTTAGCAGAGATACATAAAGCTTTTCATTATATGTATAGTTACTTACATTACTATATATTATATATTATTTATATAATACCTCTGATAGAAACGTACTAAAAGCAATATTTGCGTATAGTAAATATACGCACAACTCCGCATACAAGAAGTAATAAAGATAAATATTCAATTGAATAAACAAAAAAAAAATCAATTCTCTATATGCATTCAATATGCACTTGGATAAAAATCATATACCTTTTATTAAACCATTATCAATTTTATAAGAAAAAATAAACATCATTTGAAAACACATTGAAATACAAACACCAAAAAATGACCACACGTTTTACTACACTCGCGCGCGGCTTTTAATTCATACAAAAATAATAATAATAATAATACATTATTTACATATTAATATAATTATATATATGGTGATGAAATTGACTATATTGAAACAAAAAATGCATTTCTTTACTTATTTTACAACAACATACAAAAACAAAAAGTGCATTTCTTATACACTTATTTATTCACACATATTTACATTAAGTAAGTAAAATACAGAGTTAAATACTATATATATATATTGGAAATACTTTCTAATCAAATAAAATCAACCAACTATAGATGATATTTTTCTTATTAGAGTTTACCTACTGCTTAAACAAACGAATTGACCATTATTGTGTATATTGAATAAAAAAAAAATCTATTTATTAATAATTAAAAGTTTTCGAATGCATTTTTGGTTAAATATATAGATGATATTTATTTTTATTTTTTATTAAAGTACAATCAAATTCATATCTAAAAAAAAAAAAAATTGTTTAAACAAATCAAGCGATTATTATAATATTTACATTTTATGATCATTATCTTTTCTATATATCTCTAGACATAACTATATCTATTATTCGAGATATGATTGAGAGTTAAAAGAAGACATATTGATGATGATATGAGTTATTACATACAAAAACACCTTATTCCGAATTAAAAAAAAAAATCTGTTTTTTTTTTAAAACAATAAATATATTTAAAAATATTGTCAATATTTAATGATGATTTATTTATATATATGTGAGCTGTTTATATGCCGCCGCATGCCTGCTCTCGCAATTGTTTATTTAAATTATAGATATTGCTATCTATATTTAAATATATAAGCGAGCTTAAGATAAATATCCCAATATTTAACTATATATATATATATAGAGAGACGATTTTGACTTAAATTATATTTATCTTCAATATATAAATAAAAAGATATATAGGTAGATGATCATCGATCTCATTTCTTTATTATTAATATTAATATTTATTTTCTTACATTACATCCGATTCGATGGTTTGTATTTATATTATGTATGAAACAAAATAAATATCGGAAATGTACAAAATGACTATTCAAAAAGTATAGATTAGGATTTATCATAAAGAATATATACTTTTTAAGAGCTTTGCATATACATAGATTTTTTTTTTTTAATAGCTACATATATTTGAAGATTATCTTTTGAATATAGTTTAAATATATATTAATATATGCGGATGTTTAATGTAAATAATATATGGAAAAGAATTTTTTGTTGGTATTTATTATCTTAATGGTAATATAATTTTTGAAAATGTCAATTTTGTCCTTTCAAATATTTACCAATAAAAAAAATTGTTACATAACAAAAGAATTTATAGAATTGTAATTATTATATAGCTACACAATATATTTTTTTTTTAATTTAATTTTGTCTTTAGAGATAACCTAAATAATTACAATGTCACAAATAATACAATTGATTTGTATTTAAAAATTAGCTTCCTTATACAGATTATCATAAAACGAAAGATACGATTTTTACCATTCTTGTAATAGAGAAATGTGCTATACCCATTGACAAGATCTCCCTAGAAATAATGATTCAACTTTAACATTTTTTTCCCATTTTTCTGGATCAAGAAATTAAATCCTTAACTTATTCTCATGATTCTCAGGATAAAAAACAGACAGCTGATTTTAAAAGGTGTTGAATAATTTAAAATCTATCCTTTTGTTAAATTTCTTCCTCACTTATGACTGTAAATAAATCATCAATCTTTTATTAATTCAAAATGGAATAAAATTTAAAATATTAAAATATTAAAAAAAAGAAGATTTCTTTTTTTAAAGTTTAATTATACAAAAAACATTAGTTTTAAAATCAAATTTAAATATTTCGATGATGCATTAAAAATCAAAATCAAAAATTATTAATAAAATGATCCAACAATTTATAATATTTCCCTATAATAATCATTTTCATTGTCATATTATTATAATAAAATAAAACACAAAATATTTATATAAAACATTAATAAAAAAAAAGTATAATTTAATTATTGAATATATTAAATTATATTTTAAATTTTGCAAATACAAAATAAAAATATCTATTCAAAATCCAACTTAAAAATTGACATTTTCCATTCAATTTATTTATATTTTTCAATAATTTTCTCGAATCTATTACGCGCATATATAGCAGTATATGAATAAAATATTTGTATTATATGTTTCTTTTTAAAGAAATAACTTGTTTATTTATTTATTTTAAATATAATTATTAAATATTCCAAAAAAAAAAAAAAAGAATACCAAAAAAAATAACCGGTATACCAAAACAAATAAATCAAATAAAATAAATATTTTTTACGCAAATTATTCCATTTCAATATTTTTTCTTTTCATAATACAATATGTTTTTTATGATTTTTAAATCTTAAAATGTGTGTGGGTGTAATGTGTTTTATTTTTCTTTCTTGTTGGATAATCGCGGTTAATTTTTAATTGAATTTTTGTTAATATTAAAATCACAATTCTCATACGAATATGGTATATAATGCGGTAGTTATTAATTTATTTATTTTAAGATTCGATTGCTTTTGGAATGTTCATAGTTATTTATAAATATTTAAGTGTGACCAAACAACTTCATTATATTATATCGATATATAAATTGGAAACAAATTGATAATCATTCGTACAAATATTTTATAGTAAATCGAAAAAGGTTATAATAATACAAACAACAACAGCAAAATATATATATAATTGACATTAAAAACCAAAATAATACGTTTATAATACAAAAAAAAAAACATTCCATATGTGTTAATAAATTTTTTTTTTTACTATATCGGATAACTATTTATAATCAGTATATTAATGAAATATAATGTTTATTAATTTTTTTAGTATATATATGTTCATTGTACATAACAAAAAAAACTAATTCTTTTCGATCCAATCTTGGCTAAAAATATATTGTGGTCTTTATGAAAATATAGAGTAAGCAATAATATAAAGTTGCATCATTGTCTATTTTTGTACTAATTACATTCTGATTAAAAACACATTTATAATTATAGTATAACATTAGTGTATAAAAGCCTTTTATGATTTTAGAAACTCATTACCGGATTTTATTGAATAAAATCTTGGAAACGGTTTACATGAATATCAATTTAAAAATGTATTCCACACAAAAAAACCAAAACTTACCTTAGGTTAGCAAAACTGAAAGAATTTTTATACGATACGATTTTTACCCGAAAAACCATTAAATTGAATTCATTTCCAATGATAAGAATATATAGGTTAAAATATACTACTTAAACGACATATTGTTTACCAACCTTTACTAAAAACTTCCCACAAGATCATTTATTTTCTTCTAGACTGTTACTTAAACGAACCCTATTTTACAATGTGATATTTAATCATTTATTGTACTAATCGAAATTACACAAAGCAAACCAAATACATTTAATATAAAATATATATATACCTATATACAACAAAATTCATATCAATTTGATCAAATACAAAATAAAAAAAAATCCACTTTTAACTTATGTAAAAAACAAAAAAATAGAATAAAGAATTGATTAATTTTTATATTGATAAAATTGTAAATATATTAAATAAAATTTGTCTTATCAATATATTTATATTTTTATATAATATTATATTTGTTTTTTGAAGACATCAAAACATGCAGTTTTATTTTCTGACGATTTAAAAAATAATTTTCGGTAAATTTAGCGACAGAAAACGGTGATTGGCATTTTTTATTATCGATCTGGTTCTGGTCCTATACGGTTTTTGAAATAATTTACATATTTCACAAAAGCATACTAGTTTCAAAATACCTACTATACTTTTGAAATTGGACGAGTTTAACCGAAAAATCTATATGAAAAACAGTCATTAAATCTTTAAATTGTAATTGTTGCAAATAGAAGAAAACTTTAAGTATTCAATAAACATTTTCTTTTACTTTGTGCGGTTATTATTAAATAATTCTTTGATCGTATATTTAGGCTAAGGATTCAAAATAATTATTAATTCCTCAAAGAAAAACTTCTATTTTAGCTTGTATTTTTCAAATATCAGATTCGGAAAGAACAAATTCTTGTTCAGATACTTTAGATATCATTTTACTTTTACTGCTTTAATATGAAAATATGATGTGTTATAATTTTCCTTTACTAAATGAAAACCTTCACATTCTAAAGCAATTTTTCCAATAAAAACTAGTCCAATATTTTACAGAGATAATCTTTAATAAACAATACTATTAATAATTTTTCAAATTATTATAGTTAACAAATTTTCATGAAATCGCTAGGGTAAATTGTTCTCATTATGAATCAATCCTTTCAAAGGAGCACCATTCAATATTTAACAGATATCATCTTGAATGGATTATCATCTTATAATCTATTGCAATTGAATATTAACATAATGATTGAAAATGTATGAATTCCTTCAAAATTTCTGCTTTTCTTATATATAGTAAATATGATTAAAACAAAACAGTAGATAAGACATCTCATTATTGATTTATATTCTATACACTTGATAATATAAAAGGTATCCATTTGGTTATAATATTGTAATACAAATCATAATCGACTATAAATAAAATGACATTCAACTTTTTTTTTTTTTTTTACAAAATATAAATATGATATCTCCATAGTTCTTCCATGTCATCTTTTAATTTCTATATTGTTTTATTTTTCGGATACATTAAAAACACCTGCGTGTGTATATGATATGTTGTTGTGATATAGAGAAAATTTTTATTTATTAAAAAAATGCTATTAAATTATAAGATTAAAATATATATAATTTTAATAAATTATTGGTATTTATGAATTGGTTTTTTTTTATTATTATGATTATTTCAATTCTTAATAAGCATTAAAAGATTTTTAATATGTTTAGAATTAAAGAAAAAATGATAACTATAATAAAATAACCATAAATTCACACTATTAATTTCACATTCCAATAATTTATATATAATAATAATAATATTTTTCTTATAATTTTTATTTTATAATACAAAAAAAAACGATGCACACACACGCACACAATTTATTTATTTTATATATATTAAAAAGCATCTTAATCTTAATAATTAAATATATGTGATATAATCTCACAGTAAATATGATATTAATATATTGTAAAAAAAAATGTTCGACGAGTTAAACAAGTTTTCATCCGCATATTATCCATTTATGTGTATATAGACGATATATGTAGGATTTGATACATTAAAACCACTGTCTTATTATTATATATATGTTTTATATATTTTCTTATATAATTTCTTTTTATATTATCTTTACGTATCATAATTTTTTTTATACATTATTAAATTCTTTATAATTTGATAATGATTTATTTACGTAAAATGATAGCGAGTTCAACGTTACAGTATATTTATTTGTTAACTTCCTTTCAAGAAAAGTGATTTATAATCTATAAAATCTTTTAAATGATTAGTCAAATTACCAAATAAACGTTAAAAAAAGCATAAATTAATTTGTTAATGAAAATTTTCTCAAATGAAAAATGATCTTTATTTTGAGATGCTGCTGCTGCTAGTAACTGATATTTTAGGATTATTTTATTATCATGAAATTTGGGAACAGGCATGCGATAAGAATATATACGACCTTACCTCTTGAACGTGTATACTAAAAGAGAGTCAACATGCGAAAGAAATTTTACTATATGCATAAGCAAAACAATAAAAAATCAAATGAACTATATACAATATAATTTTTAATATTATATCAATACATTTTAATAAAAAATAATGTTGCTGTTTTGTTTGTAAAAATGCATGTATTTATATACCAAAACATTATTTCAAGACAACAGATATAAAAACATTATACCAAACAATATATTAAAACACTATTATATATATATATATATATATTTATTTACAACCTATAGCGGTTGGTCCTAACGAAGATCGAATTTATCGATTTTCTTACATTAAAAAATTGAAAACAAAATATAGAATTTTCCACAGAAAATTGTACAGTAATTTACTCTGTAAATTGTTCTGAATTGCCTTTTATAAAATTATATGGAATTCTCTTAAAACAGTATTATATTATTTTCTTAAACAAATTATATAGAATTCCCTATAGAGAAAACTATTTAGAATTTCAAACAGGAAATTATAAAAAAAATCCTCAGAAAATTATAAAGAGTTTCCCTATGGGCACGTTTCCCTATACATTATTATAAAAATTATACAAAATTACACTGAGAAAATGATAAAGAAAGTTCGTTTAGAAAATAGTTCAGAAAATTTACTCTGAAAATTATTCAGAATTTTCACATTCTTTGCATTTTAAGGATAACTTTTTTGTTTAATATAAAATAAATCTGCGGATATCTCTTCAAAATAAATCCTATATCCGTCAATCTTTCCCAAATTTCTGGCAAGGTTAAGAATACCATAAAAATCTTGGCGACCACGGGCCTGTATACTTCCATCACGAATGACGTATATATAAGATAATGTAAAATAAAGGATTAAATTCACATAAATTACATGTTAATTTATTGAATAAAAAAAAATAATGTGTCTTGTGTTTGTTTTTTGTTTTTTTGCTGGCACACGTACGCTGGTTTCTATAATATATATATATATAATATTGTATATATACATATGTGATGTATAACCGATCACATATTATATTAGGTTCAAAATGGGAACATAAAAAATTAATTATCATTTTATTTATCACATCAAGTTTTCAAGTTTTTAATCTAAATTGCTCTTTATCGACACGTACATAAATTGTTATTTTTGTTTTTTTTTGTTTTGTTTCTTTATAGTCAATTTAAATATTAAACCAATAAAGGAATTAATTCAAATATATACCTATATTTATAATTGTATATATATAAATAAATTCTGTTAATATGAAAAATATTTAAAAGAAAAATAAAAGAAAAGCTTTCATATAATTTAAATTCGTTAAATTTTGTGTGGTATAAAATATACAATATATAAAAAAAATAAACATACATTTATGAATAAAACAGATAAAAAATGATTGTTTATGTTTATTCATTTGTAATGGATTTTATTTATTAATTTATTTTTATTATATATATTTAAAATTACCAGTTTTAAATACTCGTATAAATAAAATTAAAAAATGTAAAAATATATGAAAATACAATATGGAATTCTAAAATTAAAATCTCTCAATTTTAAATTATTATAAAAAAAAATAAAGATATTTTTTGTTGTAATGCCAATGGAATTTCATATAATGATTGTTTTTTTTTTCCTTTTTATCAAAATTGACGATGATGCGATATTATCTCAATTATATGAGTGTTAACACTTAAAAATGCCATATACGAATAATGTATTTGTTTTTTTTTTCTTTTTGAATCAATTAAAGTTTTTTATATTTTGTTCGTATATAGGTAAAAATAAATAAATATGTTTATTTTTTTTTTAATGTTTAAATATAATAATATTATATACGCATATCAAATCAATAATTGAGTAGAGAAGTTATATTTTATTATATAGTAGGTACATTTTAAAGATAATTAAATTGATTATTTATAAATTTTGTGTTTGTGTGTATATGCATTTGCGATTATTTTTTGAGTAACTCATTACAGAATTCATAGGTTTTTATTTGTTAACTGGCGGATTCCAAAATTTTTATTCTTATTAAAGATCAATAGATGTTTCATAAAATATGTTTTTATTTTATTATATTTAAACAAAATAAGTATAGATACTATACAGGTATAAATGCAATCGAATATCGAGCACTTATATTTTTATAAATTACATTAATTGATAATTTTGTTTATAGTTTATAAAGTTATCAACATTAACTATATAACAATCAATCAAAAAATTGATCTAAATAATTTTAAAATGTATTATAGTTTGACTGTATATTATTTGTTGAAATGTGTATTTCTATTTAATATACATATATGGGTATCCCATAAATCATATATTATATATACGCGATTAGATAATTATCAATTTTAATATAAATTTAATTATATGAACATGAAATGAAATTTAATTGTGAAGCACGTACACTAAAAAATAAAATGATTAAATAATTTTGTGAGGTTTATAATTTTGTAATCTGTATTTTCAAACACACACACACACAAAGTAGAACTAAAAAATAAAAAAAAAATGCATTATAATTTGTTTCTATTTAGCGGTTTATTTTTTTATTAAAAGTCGAAAGACCGAAAAATTGCATTCCAACTCGTTTCTGTCGTTTTTCGATCACCTTTCAAGTATTTGATAATCAATTAAACATTAATAATCAATTAATAAAGTTATCGTACCCACATCCATTTTTTTTCGGACGATGCTTATTTTAACATCTATAATTGTTACACACAAACTGCACGAGGTTCGAATTCTCCAAAACTTACAAACTTTAGGAGATTGTCTATAGCTCCAGTACATCGAACGAATATAAATGCAAAAAAAAATATATATATACTGACGTTAATATAGGATTTACTACAGTAAAACAATCATTTTAAATTTAAAGATTCATAAAAACTATCGAATATGCGGAATTACTTTATTGCATATGTAGTAAAATATAGATTGTAAATATATTAAAATATTATACATGGAATTGAAGTGATTAAAAAATATCTAGACAATTTCTTTTCCTATATTGAAATAAAAGTTTGCACATCATTGCATATGTAAATTCAATTGTAATGGTCAATTCAATTGTCTGTAACATATGAAATTCCGCGAGGGTTTTTCTTTTAACCAATTTTATTTTTGTTATTTATAAAATGATCTGCCAGAGATACTCAAAAATGTTATTGCTGTATAATATACACATCCGTAATGTATAGATCTATAAATCAAAACAGTTGGCATACGTGTGATTATGTGTTAAATTTTACAAATTTGCTTTACGAAATGATTATTTGATTAGTTTAATCTATAGTTTATTCTCATGGAATTAACGTTCAGTGTATTGAATAGATAAAATACGATACAAATCGTATTCAAATCGAATTGGAGGATGTTATTCTTTATTAATTTTCCATGAGAAAACTAAGCATTTAACCGTTTAAAGGGTTACCATTCGATTCAAGACTATTGCATACTTTCTATTGGGTCTATTTTATTAAATTGATATATCGAATCCGAAACCGTTCTTGAGAGGGATATTTAAATATAAAGCTATGGAAAATATATATAGGCAATCCATTAAATCTGATGTATAAATTGCAATAAGCTTGTTAATTGTTATATAAATTCTTTTCCTATATTAGTAAATAATTTAGTAAGTCACAATTATCCATGGATTTCAATATAGTATATACGAAATATGGAATCTATACCTTTTGGCAATCCAGCTGAATATAATTATATTTTTTACGATAAAGAGCTATTCAATTTGATATGCAATTAAATAGAAAATTTTCAAAATATCGTTTGAAAATACTGACACATTTTTAAACCATATATAAAAATTAATAGACAACCCAAAAAAAAAAAATATCTAATTGATAAAGCGGCGATTAAATTAAATTATCATTTATCAAATTATCAAGTTTTCAATTATATGTGAATGATTTATTTTTTCTTAGAAATTATAGATAAATTAATCATTACAAAAAAAAATTAAATAAAAGAAAAATACAAGATATTTTGTAGACATTATGGAGACAACTTTCACAATCATTTATATATCTTTTATATTTATAAATATAATAGTTGTAATGATAATAATTGTGTGTAACAATAATATGAACAAAAATTATCGTATATAGCTAATAAAGATCTATTTATAACAATATTTTATAAACTATCTTAAAGGTATAATTTTTTTAGTAAAAAGTATGAAACTTACCTGCATTACCCAAAAATTTGACGACGGCACAATTTGATCACCTATAACTGTATCTGTATACATTAGAATAATACACCCGGGCACAAATCACCACCAGAAAATGGTTTCTTTTAATTATTGATTTACTTTATTTTTTTATTTCTCAAAAACCACAAATAAAAAAATTTATTTTAAATATTTTTTTTTTTAAACAATCTAAAATAATAAGGAAATTTCCTTTAGTTTTCCATAAAGATTTTTATGACACTTTTATACACATTTTGAATCTAATATTAATTATGCACATTATTAGGATTATAGGTATATTCTATGAGACACTCACAATTAAATGTTGTTTATTTTTTACCATATACCATTTAAAGTTTATTAGTAATTAAAGGATTTGAAAAAAAACAGAAGAATAATATCAGTTATTTAACACATAAAAACACATCACATTCGCCGTGTTTTAAAAAAAACTAATTAATTGATATTGATTTGAATTTAAGTGCGAAATTATCGCCAAAATTAATTAAATTAATATATAAATACAACTTTAATTTAATTTTATTATCTCTATTAATTGAATAACACACAATTTAATTGAATTGTAAAAACGCATAAATAATCATTTAATATATGTTTATTACTTTATGTTCTTTTTTATCACATTTTTAAAGTTAAAACATATTTTTTTATTTAATAAAAACTAAGCCGAACAACACAAAAAATCAC
Source organism: Dilophus febrilis (assembly GCA_958336335.1). Classification (NCBI taxonomy): domain Eukaryota; kingdom Metazoa; phylum Arthropoda; class Insecta; order Diptera; family Bibionidae; genus Dilophus; species Dilophus febrilis. Next base: position 54,583,500 of record OY284469.1, on the reverse strand, counting down.
GCTTAATTAATTTAAAATTTAATTTTTTTCCAAATTTTCTGTATGGACATTTATTGAAATAAGAAAGAAAGACATTTTTTTTAATTTTTTGAAAGAAAAAAAAAATAAATAGAATTTAATTACATTAAAACCCAAACTGATTTATAATTGTAAAAATAATATTTAAAAAGAAACAACTCAAAATAATCGGAATAGAATTTCATTAATAATTTATCCGGTTAACTCACTGATAGCCGTAAACAGACTGAATTTTTTATTAATAATAATAATATAAAAAAAAGTCATATTATTTTCCATGCTTTACCACACATACAAATGGAATCATCTGCGGATAAATATACCTATATGGATAGTTTTATATATAATATATAGTTTAGTATTAAACGAGCGAGTATAGACTATAGAGCAACAATAAGAACACCTGAATATATATAATAAAGTGGTCTAACAACATTAAAATTAAAAAAATTGTATATATACCATATACCTATTCTGTACCAAATTAAATGTATTTATATATATACAACCAACAACAATTTCAACTACATTGGAACATTTTGTTTTTTTTTATTGATTGAAAATATACTTTTCATATAATTTTTTGATCAACTTTAAAAAAATAAATAAATATTGTTCATTCACAATAAAATAAAAAATATCATATGAAATTCGAATTAACCAAACTAATACAAAAAAACACTCACTTTATCTACACAATACACCTATACCATCCAAGGTAAAATATACAGAGGTATAAATGAAAATTAAGTTTTTCAGGTGATATCAATTCGATATAAAAGTGTGTATAGGCTAATGAAAAGAGTTGACTATAAGAGGTATTAATAACAATTCAAAAAATTGGGAGGGTTTTAATATTTTTTTTTAAACAATTTTTTTCGTTTTTACTTCGATGATAATCAAAAATTTACAGGTAAAATATACAAATAAAAATACATCTATATAAAATAGTATAATAAACCAATATAAATATGAGGTATATAAGTTAAATTTTAGAATATATATATATAATATATGGTATATAGATATTGATTATGATGTGGATATAACATAAAAATATTAACTTTTTTTTCTTTTTTTTATATTTTTTGGTTTATTTAATATTTTATTTTAATTTTATGAAAATATTTTACGATATTTAAACATTTATATATTAGATATATATAAATTTGTATATGCTTGGTTTACACTTTAAGCTTTTATTATTGATTATTTTGTATAACCTATTTAATTTTGTTGTGGTTGTTATAAGATCTGCGGGACAGAAGACCTCGTAAGGAAGTAGACGCATTTTGCGTGAAAAACAAAAATTGCGTCTGATTATAAACATCGTTATCAGAATATTTTTAAGCAACAATTTATTTGAAATTACGTAATCATTTTCTTATATATACATATGCATATATAAACAATCACGTATATTTTTCGTTTGATTTGTTTTCTGCAGGAAATTCTGTTTAGTTTTCTGAATTAAATTTTGTATAATTTTCTGAAGATCTTATGTGTATCTTTCTAATGGACGTTCTTTATGTCTTACGAATGAATGAACGATTCGCTGAATAATTTGCTTAAATACATTCTGGAATTTGTATTATATTCTTTTTAATTTTCTAAAAGACATTTCTCTAAATTTTCTTAAGGAAATTTTCTTTAGTTTCTAAAGGATATTCAATAAAATTCAATGGAATATCTATTTCATACACCGCAATTATATACTCTATAAAAGTCCAAATCTGAAAATTTCTCACAACACCGCATCAAAACAAATCCAATTAATGCATTGTATATAAATTATGTATACTCAATATAAAATTTCTATCAAATCTCTATATAAAACGTAAATCCATATTTTGATCAACCATATTCAAAATGAATTGTATTAATCATGCAAATAGTTTATCTTCCGGCATGATATAATATTTATTCACATTGAGGATATATCCAAGTCATTATCAGTACAAAATAAATGGCAGATTATCATTTGCAACTACTTAGCGTCACGGTAATTGCCGAAATTATTAAAAAAATTATTTATGCCATATGCGCTCATAAAAAAGATATCGTCAACAATTGTAGAAAAATTGACAATTATTCTCGAAATTGTAGTAAAATAATCTTTTAATATAGATTTAGAAACGATTATTATTAATATTTTAGTTTTTTTTTGATAATTAATATAAAACCCAAATTGATTCATTTATAATAAAATTATAAGAATTTCGACCATCGGTCCGTGACATGATGTTATTTTAAAAAAACCCCATTTAATCTACAAAACCCTGCGATCTAATTCTAAACAGTAGTCAACATTTAAAAATAAAATACTACAGGTATATAACTTTTTTTTATATTTTTATAATCTATATTCATTCAACTTAATTTACATAATCTCATTCATCATCAACATCTTTGTTAATAATATACTATATTTCTATGTATATATATATATATAAGATACGATGCTATTATTTAAAAAATCATTCAAGAATATATTTTCAATGTATATACTCTATAATACGATAATACAGAATTTATGAATAAACATACAAGAAATATAATAAGAAAACAAAAATAAGGAGATATAAATCCACAATAAAAAAAATATAATGTTATATATATATATATATATATATGTATATATAGAATAAGTGCGTTTTAAGTGAACTTATATGGCAACCATACCATATATGAAAAAAAAAGCTATATTGATATATAGAACATTGTATATTTATGTATATATTTAAATATAAAAAACTTTACGCAGTCATATATAGTTTTTGTTATCTAAAAATAAAATCACAACAGCGTTTTTGTGATTTATCTAGATCGATTTGTCACAAATGAAACATATATAAGCTATAATATATATATATAGTATAATTATATCATAAATTTTCCTATATATCAATTAGAGAGGCATCCTTAAATTGTATGATTTTGTTTTTATATATATACTTGATTAGATTTTTTACTCATATACATTTTATCATATATATATTTTCATTGTCATTGTCATATATAAGTTATTTAGTTCCAAATAAATATATATATATATAATAATGACATATATTATTCTTTTTCATTATTTTATACATATATTAAAACAGATTATTATTTCGTTTATTTTATATATTTAAATATAAATTGAATATATAATATTATTTATTTATTTATTTATCTATAAAGGTGTGTGTCTGTATTTTAAAAGAAAAACCTTATATATATTTTACCTTTAAATATATTATACGTGTTGTTATAAATACACTATAAGTTAAAAGTTGCATGCGATTAAGCATTATATTCTAATCAATTAATTAGATTTTTGATGATAATACAAAAAAAAAAGGACACCATTTTCTCGGTTATAGAAGACGAAAAATTCATGTATATTTTCATAACCGTATTCATTCATTCATTTATCAGAAAATTCACATTTATCTTTTTAATGTGACATTCATCCATTCATATATTTATAAAATATATTCTGTTTCCTATATATAGGTAAATGAATAAAATTCTATATTGATTCTATTATTAATATTTTCGAAAAGAATTAGAATTTCTTATATATGGTTTTGTTATTTAATAAATATTCTATTTAAGAATTAAATATCGAGCATTACAATCTTTGGATTTACTGTGTATATATAGTTAAAAACAACATTGTGGTTGTTTTATATATTATTATATTAAATTAATATAACAATTTTCTATATATATAGATGATTCCCTATCATCCTATATATAGAAGTTCTAATAGTTTGAATTAATCTTTCGTATATAGTTATAAAAGTTTGAATTCGATACAATGCCAATATTATATATAGCTAAACGAAATATAATATGACACTTTTGACTACATTCCGAAATTAGAATAAATTCATCTATAGTAAGCATGCGGATGATCGTATAATAATCGATTGTTCTGCAGAGAAACAATTGAAAAATTGTATGTTAAAGCTTTTAAAAATTTAGTAATTCAGTTTAGATATGAAATTGAACAGAAAACAAAGTAATATTTATAGATATCCAAAGTAATATTTATAGAAATTTACAATATAACTTTAGAGAAATAAAAAAACAAATTTCTATTCGAAATTTTAATCACTGAAATGAAAATTTTCCTATATACATATTAAATACATTTTAAAAATATAAAAAAATAAACGAACGAATTTTCCGAAAACATTCCGTTTTTCCTGTTCAGTTCTAGCTGAGTTTGGCATATAGTGAATTAGGAATAATATTAAAAACTTTGAAGAACTGCAAAATGAGATATATATTCATATCGCAAGCTCTGAACAAAATTCATATTGCTAATCTGAAGATAATTTCAATTAAAATAATATTGAAATTTGACTATATTCTTTATAATGACAAAAAATGTCTATTCACATTTTGTCTGAAAAAGGATTGTAGAGATTATTGTAATAAATTTTAAATTGAAAAATATTTGGAAGATTTCTATACATATATTGGTGGATGACAATCAAAATTTTGTATCTTGGTGCGATACGATAAAGAAAATAATTTATAAAATGTTTTCCAAAAACCAAATTCATACATTGATTCAATAATCCACCGTTTTTCCAATACGTTTTTATTTGTGTGGCTGTATATTACACACTTTTTTTGTGAACAGAAAAAGAATAACACCCATGTCTGATACATGCTGTGATATTTATCTTTTATGAATGAGTATTCCGATTATCTTATACTCGTTTCTTTAGTTTCAATCAATTATATATACACCTTTTTGTATATCGTTTAAAAATAATATAATAAGTAATTCATAAAATCATTCATTGAAAATATTTAAATTCAACAAAAAAAAAGAAGATATTTTTGTTTAATCCCATACTATATTAGAGGTCTGTTGATGCTTCGGCCATCATATGTTTGATGATATATTGGATGACTGTCAAAGTATATATACGTTCAAGCTCTTATTCCTTGAATTTTCTCTTAAAAGTGAAACTATATAATTATAAAATGAAATTAAAATGTACAGAAAAAAAACGATTTTCTTTGCTTTCTTGCGTTATCATCTTTACCCATCATACATATACAGATTGTCGATTCAGATATTAATTTTTTTTGTCTTTCTCAAAAAGGTCTGAAACGTCGAAAATAGGTATTAATATTAGGTATTAAAATAGGAATTAAATTAAATTAAATTAGGTATTAGGTATTAAGTATTAGGTATTAAAATAGGAATAAGATAATGTCTTTCCACAAACAATTTCAACACTCCCCTTTGGAGAAGCCCAGGAGGACGGTAGCAATAAAACCAAATCATTTCCTATATACATATTATAATAATTTAATAATAATAATAATATGTCATATCTGAACGGCTTCTATCGTACACTTTATATATATTGTATTTGTACACAACCATTATAAATACAATTCTTTATATGTAGTTAATACCTTTAAAGATATATATAAATTTGATTAACATTTTAAAATTCAGTAGTAGTTCATCATTTTTAGGAAAGAAGAAAATTAATTTATTTCTCGATCTCGATGATGATAACATCTTAAACATATATGTATATAAAGTGTAATATTAAGATTTATAATACAACATATGAGAAAATCAAATATACCATTCATATGGACGACAACAATCGTACTTTTTTTTTTTTTTATTATATATTTAAAAAAATTAATTCATTATATGTGATTTATTAGGATTAATATATAAATATAATTCTTCTGTCACATTCAATTTTGATTGATTGAATAAATATATAATACGCACACGGCAGTCCGTAGTGTTTATTAATTTGTTTTTCTCATATATCATAATATACGTAAGATAAGTATATATATTTACCAATTCGATTCATTGAATAAATTACAAAAATAATAATGATTTGACAAATATGGAAATAATAATAATAATACTCATCTCGCGTTTTATAATATAAAATAAAAATTCGATTGTGATCGGACAACAAGATAATATAAGAATAAATTCAATAATGAATAGCAATGAAAAAATATATACAAAAAAAAATTGATTAAAAAAATAATGTATCTATCTATATAATAGCCAAAAAACAAAACACACGAATCATATTATTATAATATACATTTTTTTTCCAACTTAAATATTCAATTTTATCGATTTTTATTTATTTTTTTTTTTTGATTATATATCGCATTTTATTTATAGAAGACGATTCGAAAAAAACAAACAAAATAACCACCAATTTGTTATGTAAATTTTATATTATGTATATTTATTAAATGAGAACAATCGCAAACGAACCAAAGCGCATATTGATTATAGTGGTGATATATATTTTAAGTACATATGAATAAAAAATGTATAGATTTTATACAATATGATGGTTTTTGTAGTATAATATAATATAATTTTATAATATATTAATACAAAAAAAAACAAAAAATAAAATATATCAATTTCATTGGTTTGAATATTTAAACCAATAAAAATTCAATAGAGTTGCGTGTGTATTAAAAATATTACTATATATAGGATGGAAAATTGTGTTTTTCCCAAACGAAAAATTGCATTTGTCTCGTCTTTTTTTTCATACACGATATACACCTCCTCCACACTATAAACAAAATAACTTGAAATGCTCTCACAAATCCATATATACAAAATACAATTGTGAAAATTTATATTTTCCTATAAATGTCTTATACAAAAAGAATGGTGTGTTTTAATAATTTATCAATTATTGTAATTATATGGCATTCAAATAGAATTCTTATCTTTAATATTTCAGAATTGGATGATAAATTATTTTAATAAATATAATTATATATAATAGTTTCATATTTTTCGTTCAAGTTAATATAATAAATAAACCACCACAGATAAATAATATAAAGAGTAAAATGTACAAAGCAGGTATATAAATGTTAATCGTCTGGTATATTTTATAATCAATAAAAAAATTCATTCACAATACCTGTAAAATTTGTAAATTGTATATTTTATTAAAAATACCTTTAAGCATATCGTTAAATGTATACACAAAATATTGTAACTATATTATATTTTATATATTATTTGTCCCAATATTATTATCATTATTATATACTGTATAACTTCGATATAATAAGTTCCTGGCGGTGAAAGATACCACCTTTTAGCTCATATCTTTTAGTTAATTGTGAGATTCCATATCTAAAGAATTCATTGTCTTTCGATGCGATCCATGTATGCAGCCAATTTCTGATGATTTCATAAGATAAGTTTTACATCTTGAATTAATTGCTACCACAGGAATAAGTGATATCCTGAAAGGTGCTATATCTGGTGAATATTGTAGGATAGAATTTCAAAACTGTCTCCTCGTTATTTACATCTATGTAAATTTTATGTAATAATTGTAGTACATTTGAAGTTTAATTTTTCCATTTTCATGTAGAAAAATTAATTTATTATTTTGATCCTTTTTTGAGTCAATGTTTACTTCAAATGCAATAATCTACATCGGTAGACCTCACCAGTAATAATTTCAGAAGATAGTGATACGTAATCAGTGAGTATTTTTGTGTTAAGGGTTTGTTCATATTACACTTTTGTTCAGGTAAAATTAAAAAAAAAATAAAAAACCAAATACCAAATATTCGTCGATTTTAAAATGATTGATTTATGCATTAATTTATTTAAAAATTATCCCAAATCAAATCTTGTGTTAAACGCCAAATAATAATTTGTTATTTTTGGAATTGAAAATTGGTGGATTACAATAATGATAAAACCTCTTTTTATATAATTATGTTCATTATCAATTTTATAAAGTATAATAATCTATTAATAATTAATTAATTTGGTGGAGTTTTTGTTGCCAAGATTACCATCTAAATTATTGAGATATACATATTCATATTTCAAATCAATGATATATTACGAAACTACGAAGTATCCTAATTCAATTTTTCGTTTTAAACTATATTCAAAATTACAGTAAACAAAAATGTAGGAAAAGTGTGATTAAACCTTTTAGGAAAATATTAAATCAATTTCATTTTATCCAAATCACTCACGTTCACATAACAAAAAGTATAATGTTTTTGTCGTTTATTAAAAAGTCAAGCCACATAATTATAATTGCAGAAAAAACTTGAATTAAAATTAAACAATAAAAACAATAATATATATAGTTATATTTTTTTTAATTAATAATAAAACCATTAAAAACCCAAATTTAAAATATTTTACTTAAATTAATTCGCTAAAAATAAAAAAAATAACGTGATTTATTTACGACACATATTTTGATGTGCATATGCACAAAAAAATTGTTTTTGATGAAATTTAATGTACTTTTTTGTCTGTTTTATTTTTTTTTATGATATTTATGTGTCATCTGTAATAATTCAATTTTTTATCACTTAATATTTACATATTTGGATAAAATTTGCAACATTTTTACAGATGCACTTTTACTCGTCGTATAGTACGTTTATTAATTTTATGGTTTTTTTTTGTTTTTATATATATATATATATATATATATTTGATGATCATCTCGTCAGGTCGGCTCGGTAGTAAAAAACATATACACACCTTTCGGTATTATGTTTTACGTGTCTCATATAAATGGAAATAATGTGTAAACAATTATTATTATTATTATTTTCTTTTTTTTGGTTAAGTTTATGACCATATTTATCATATAAGTTATATAAATTAAAATCATTTTGTAATTAAATAAATAAATTTTGGCACACATAGACATATGGCACGCTCAAACTATATAGTATTTATTTTAATTTCTTTTTAATTTCTGATGATTCTGAAAAATATTCTATATGTTGTTTTGGAGTTGATAAAAAAATAATAATAAAAAAGCGAAACGTTTTTCGAATTATTAAAAAATAAATTCTCCATTCATAAATGGATAAAAAAAAAGAATGTAATATAAAATTTGATTTACGATTTTGGCTATAGTTTTATTATATCTCAATTCACAAATTTGTAATATACTACTCATCTTATTAATGATAACCATTAACTCGAAATTTATTAAATGTATTGAATATTTCCTTATCAAGAAAACTCCAGCTAACTGCTTATTTTTGTTATTAAAAAATCTACAGTACTTGAAAGGTGTCATAAAATAACAAAATATCCTTAAAATATATTTACAAATTTATTTGTTGGACGACAAAATATATAAATTAAGAAATACTATTGAAATTTTCCTTTTCCCAAAAACAAAACAATAATCACCCTGATATTTTCAAAAATAAATAAAAGGAAGCCTCTAAATTTATCAAGTCAATTGAAAAGGTTCAAAATTCAAACATTTTATTTATTTTTTTTTATAGAAAAAGGACATATGAAATTTTGTAAATAAAATGAATTATTTATACGAGAAAATTTTAGAAATTCATTAAATTGAAAACGTTTTAAAAATAAATTTAATAACGTTTTGCGTGTATCAAGGTAAAAATTATAGATAATTACACTTATCTAAGATTTTAATGTATAATTTTAACCAAAAACAAAACATCAATTTAATTATTTTTTTTTTTTGATGTTTATTTGGTACGATGAATATTTTTCATATACATATATACAATATTCAATTAAAATTCCAAATTAATTGACAAAATATTTCATGGTTGATATATTATTTTTATTAATTAACAAATTTGTATGCATATATAACAAGGCAGTGTCCAAAAAGATTCTTTTGAAAATATGTTTTGAGATTTTATAGTACTGCTGCGATGGTAAATATAAATATAAGAAAATATATTATATGTATATATAAAGAAAATTTTTAATTATCTTTTATTTTGTAAATGAATTTTTGGTTTCTTTTGTATATATTAAATATTTGTATTTAATTTACTAATATTTACCAAATAGATTATCATCGTGCGTATAGATATAATAATCGAAAACATTTAAAATCAAATTTTTCACATGCTTTATTTAATATTATTTATATTTGTCGCATCATATTATATCTTTATATATACATAAATTCAATATATGGTATTGAAATGATCATCAAATAATTATTTGATTTTTTTTTTCCTAAATATTTTGACATCATTTAACCACACACGTTCTTCATGTGTGGCATATATACACAAAAATATTACAAATTAAAAGAAATATTATATTATTATTATTAGTTGTGATGTTCGATGATGAATTAAAGAGTGAATGAAATCTTTATATAAAAAAATAAATAAATATAAAATAACATTTTGTCAATAACAATATTTTATTATATAATATTTATTATGTGATTTTGCGATAGTCCTAACCTATTGATTTCAATAGCGTTTTTTTATTTATAAAATCGATAAATTTAAATCACATTTATATGTGGCCCATCCATTAATTTTATATAAATCAATACATAAAAATTATTTATATTCTTATAATAAAATATATTTTATATCACTTTAAAATCGAATTAAAATCTAACACAAAAAATTTTATATTATTAATAATATTGTAATATATCTATGCTCTATTATATTATTATTAAATACAAAAAGAATAGCGAAATTATTCCAATAAAAATAAATTAATAATAATAAACCATTTGAAATAATATACACATTCGAGAGACAACACGCCGTCTGCTTTTTTTGTGTTGTTGTTGTATTTAAAATTAATGTATTTAATAATAATATTATTAAAATTTTCTATTATACTTAAAAATAAAATAAAAAATCACAAAAAAATAATAAAATAAAATATTAAAGATAATCAATTTTGTATATTCTTATATAATATCCTTTATTTTTTTCTTTTTATACATAAAAAAAAGTCTTTTCTTTTTTCTGTTTATTGTGTATGTCATTGAAAATCAATTTATCATCATTTTGATTTATTTTCTATTTATTTTGTTAACCTAATATTAATATACTGTAATGTAATAAATTAAATAATAAACTTTGCTTTAAATCCCATATGTCTTTTTTTTTGCCTTTTTTTTTATTTATTATTTTATATTCACATAATAAAAATGATGTTTAAATGTTGCTTCTGCTGTTGCACTGGTTATGCTCTTCATCTCTTCATGATGTTTTTTGATGTTTTGCTTAATATAAATATAATTATAAATAATAAAAAAATAAACGTAATTAATGTCAACTATTTTTTTTTTTTTAAATAAATGAATATTTAGAGATTTTTTACGAAAGATAAAATTATCTTTTTATTATTTATAATAATTTATCATGCAATTTCATTAATCGATCAATTCCTTTGAGAATATGTTATATCTTCAAAATATACGATCAATGGAAAATAGAATCTGATTATTATATTACCAATTGTTTGCGGGTTTGAATAAAAAACAGCGTTTTCTAAATAAAAATTTAATCTAATTTTTGTTATTTTATACTTTAATATTTCTAAAAACTAACTTGGTTCACGATATGCATATGATTACAGAAAAAAAGAGAAACGCAGTTGAATCTATGTCATTTGTTGGTCATTAATATTTTTTTTAATCATGATTCACGGAAAATCTATATAAGAATCCGAATGTCTAAATATCTTCATCTTCATAAATCTTTCAATTCAATTCATCGTATAAAACATTATTTTAATATAAATAATTTAATTTGTAAAATATTATTTAATATAACTTTTATATGGTTTAAAGGTAAACGAAATTTATTTATATAAATATATGAGCTAGTATATTAAAAATAAAAATCATATTACGTTGAACGCGCGGTTCAAATATTCGATATACGATTACGTATGTGAAATAAAAAAAAATGTGTACAGTACGATATCATGTTATTATAAATGAATTTAGTATTTATAAACTTATAGGCAGAATTTATTATTATTATTATGCCGGGTTTTGGGAGAAATTTTGTATAACAGAATAATAACTTATACCTTTCATTATATTGGTTAACAGCGCAGTTGTATCAAACTTTATACTTTATTATTTTATACTGATGTATACTTAAAATAAACCATTTGAAATACTTTGTTTAAAATATGAATTGTACCATCATAATTGATCTGAGTCACAAGAAACTTTGTATAAAACACAACCAAAATTTAAAATGAAAAGCGTTTACTCTAATTAATATATAATAATTATATATATATATATTGAACTAATGAACTGTGTATATATACATATATAATTATGTATACCTATAATTTGTTTATTTTATTGATTGTTATCATTTTCATTGTTTTTTGTTCTTTTAATTGTCCGTGTGATTTATATAATATTACAAATTTCAATATTTATAATCACAGATATTCAATTCAAATAGCATTTATTTCTAATTTACTTTTTTCTATATACGCGTATATATTCAAATTAATTTGAAATCTCAAATCATTTCAAAAAAAAACAATTACACATTACAATTATATACAAAATTAAATAAAAACTCAAAAAATATTTCTATTATAAAGTGTGGGTAAAATTGAAAAAATAGTGAAAATTGAAAAAAACATTACAAAATGGATAAAAAAACATTAATAAAAAAGGATCATCAGATTTCCGATGATGTGATAATGTCCGAAACAAATAATAAAAGTGTAAACGAGAATTTAAAATGTGAATGGAATATCCGTTATTTTAATAAATTACCATTAGTAATAATGAAAAAAACATATTCACATCGTTACTACTTTAAATTCGATAAATTATTAAATGTCCGAATATATTTGCTATTAAATCCATATCATCGGATTACCGGAGGTTTGGAATTTACATCACAAAGCAATACTGGTGGCCGTTCGCCACCAACAAATCATAAATATATCTATTCCGGTTCGGTTTACATTACAAGTGAACAGTCATCCGCATCATCATCGTCAAGAGAATCAAATGGAACCATTTTGTATCGTTTAAATAATTCAAATGTTCAAAATTATTACGAATCATATGATGATATAAAAAAATTATCTATGAATTCTAATGAAAATACATTAATCGTTCATTGCAATCTGACACGAATGACAATTAAATTGAATTCAGATTCGACTGAGTTACCAAGATTACTTGAAAATTACGATAACGATGGCACAACCGAAAATTATATAGAAACATTATTACAAAATATATTCCATAACAAAAATCATGATGTTAATTTAATTGGTATGGATGGTCGAAAAACGCCTGCACATAAATTCATTTTACTTGCGAGTAATCGAAATACATTTCGTGGATTAATATCAAACATCAATACAATAAAAATAAATGGAAATAATAATAGATGTAATATTTATCGAATGCATTCCAAACCAAAATTTATTGTTAAAAAATTAAAATCAACAATAGAAGAACAAGAGGAAGAAAAAAAATTAGAAGAAGCAGAAAAACAACGTACATCTAGCGGTGATAATGATGAAACATCCCTTTATCGTATACAAATAAATAAAAACGATAAAATGGAAATGGTTATAAACGATTTTAATTCTGATACAATTCGTGAAATGATTGCATTCATTTATGGTGGTGATGGTGAAATGATGAAAAGGTATAGTGTTGACGGTCGTGATGACATCGCATCCCACTCTAATAATCCCATTGAACTATATAATATTGCTTTTCAATTTCAATTGGATCCATTGAGACGATTATGTAAACATATATTAATTGATTCGATGAATGCCAGTAATGTAACCGAAATCTATCAATTGGCCGATCACTATAATGATGAACGATTAAAATCAATGGCAGCCAAATATATTTGTAAACATTCAAAGGTGGTGTGCGTTAGTAATGAATGGACAATTATGCGATTATATGCACCGACATTAATCGCTGAACTATGGAATTATCAAAATTAAAATAACACATAAAAAGTATTTTTATTTTTAATGTCTCAATAACAAAATATATTGTTTATTGTTTAAATTGTTTGGTTTTGGTTTTGAAAATATTAAAACTTTGATCTTTGATATAGAAATAAAATAATTGTACTTTATATATATTCACTTGAATAATTCATATTCACTATAGTATTAATTCCATTCGGTCTTTTCAATTTATGAATCCTTTATTATTCAGGTTTTATCAGGTTACAAATCAAAAATATCTTCCATTTTATTCAATTACTTTTAAAGGAAATCTTTCGCTATTTCTCAGGCTATGAATATATCTCTTCTACGTATCGATATAAATATCTATATTTTATAAAATATAGGTTTGTTTTATTCGCCAAATTATTGAATTACCACTTTTGGTTTCCTTTGACAATGAATGTTTTTACACAAAAGTTTCCATTATTGCTATATAATTTCTTCTGCTGAGATAATGATATGAAACAAGACGTGCCAAAAATATGTCTAACACAGAAAACAAAATTTCTCTTAAAATGATAATATACGCAGAAAAACATTGAATAAGGATGTTCTATAATTTTAATGTTTCCTTCAGAAGAAAATTGAACATTCGGGAAGAATTTTCTATTATCAGAAGAATTTTTGGAAAATAAAAATCATTAGTAAAATTTCTTTTAACGTGAAAAATTCGCATAAAGACTCTGGAAAACTTTTCTGTCATAAGTCAAGATTCTCATAACCATAATCATAAAAGATTAGATTTTCTTAACTGATTATAGTATAACAAAAATAATAACACAAGAAAACCATTTAGATTAAATATTGTATTATAAAAAAGAAAAATTATCTAAATAAAAATTTTGTATCAGTTAAATTTTTTCAGAAAATTTACATGATAGATATATTTAACTAAATCGTTTACACCAAAGATTTGCCAATAGTTTTGGTTTTAATTGAAGTAAATTCTGCCATTCAATGGTTTTCCTTAGCACATTGGCATGCTCAAATATGTAATCAATTAGATAATTACGTAATTCAACATTTTGATAGGTATCACTTTGTAAATAAATGTTAATTGCATTTTCTAATTGTATCGATTTACGTATACTCTGAACGCATACGGTCGATAATTCTTCCAATTGAAATGTTTCCGCAATACGTAACATTTGCCAATGTGTACTTTCTAAATAATAAATACATCCGGTATAAATAAATGATAACATCATTGCAATGTGTCCTACATTGAATCCCGTTCGAATGCCTAACATATTTTCAAATCTTATAATTTCGAATTTATCACTTTTCATCCCAAACAAATCATTATCATCGATATTATTCGTTGTATTGTTAGTATCATTTGCATCATCAAAATTAAATTGACCAAAATCATTTTCATCCAAATCGGTAATAGTTTTATTATTTTTAATTGTTGTTGTTGTTGATGTTGTGGTTGAAACGCTATTGGTGCTCGTTTGCTGTTCAATGATTTTTGCCAATAATGGACTGGCGGTAATTAAAATAAATTTATGGGCAAACACAGTTTTATATTGTTGGTTGTCACCGGCAGTAGAAGCAGCATCAGCTGTAGTACATTTAAATATAAAATCTGCACAATCACTGCTTAACCAAAAATTTTCAAATAAATCACTGATATAATTATTATTATCATTATCGTTATCATTATATAAATTGTATTTCGTTAAATCACAAACAATGTTCAATGAATTGTTGTTTTTACAATAGGTTTTTAATGTATCGAATGTTATCATTCCGGTGACACGGCGGTCATTTAATTCACCGCCATTCTCTCCATGACACTTGTACAATTCTAAATGTTTACCTAAATCATTTTCTGCATAAATTACAATATCGAATTTATAATTTTCGATGGTGGTCGCTGAAGATTGTTGTGTTAATATATTATTACTGTATATTTCAGCTTGTAATTGTTTTAGTTGACAAATAATTTGATGACCATCTGAGTTTAATGTTATTGAAATACGCCAACCGTAAAAGGGATTTAATTTAAAATAAAATATATCCGATTTTAATGTTTCATTTTTATATAATTGAATTTCTTTAAATTGTTCGATTATCCATTTATGTTGTAATTTTTTCTCCCCTTTTTCATACTTAACAGTTTGATTCATATTTTCACTTGATATTTTATTTTTTTAATTAATATATTTTCTTTTATATATATATATATATATATATTTTTTGAATGAAAGTGAGTGACTGCGTGATTTGTGGAATAATATAAACGTTAATGCTTCTTTAGACTGTATAGAATTGATAAATAATTTTTAATTTATAAAATAAATTTCTTGATCTATATGTTTACCTATAAAGATAAAATTAATTTATTTATTTAAAATAAAGTATACAATAATATAGATTATTATTAAATTTAATGATAATAAATAATATATTATAACTATGAAATACTGGTTATTGGATGATCACCGAGAGGTTAAATATTTTTACCTTTATACCTTTGGTCACACTTAGACATTTAACTTTGAATGGTTTGTTTTGTGGGTTTGAATTTGTCAAATTCTACTGACTGAAATGCAATATTTCTAAGTCCATTTTTATCAATTAAATTCTATTTAATGGAATTTAAACGGCAATCAAAAAATGTCCTTTCGTGCATCGCACTTCGGAAATTGTATCTAAATTTAATAATAATAATTACTATTGAAATTTTACTTTAATCTGTATAGTTTTATATATACAGAATTGAAATATATTATAATTATAAAACTATATCTTTAAATATCATCAATATAATTAAACTTTGTTTAGATAAATTAAATCAATATAATAAGGTGATTGATAGTGAGATAAATGCACCCAGTATTTTATATGATTTTAATTATTATATTTTACAAATAAAGAGAAAAGAAATCTTTAAAATAAATTCACGACTATAAAGTAAATTTGAATACAAATAAAATCATTCATTCAAACGAATTTCGTTGTGCGATTAAGTTAAATTTTACTATAAATTAATAATTTATTATATATCGTTTATTTAACCCATTTAACAACCAAAAAAAACAAAAATATGGAACAAATTGAATTGTCCGAAACAATTGTAAAAAGTGTTTGTGAAAAATTAAAACATATTTGGCGTATTGAATATTTTAAAGATTTAGAATTTAATCCCTATGAAGTTCAACAATCGAATAAATTTAATTTTGCAAATGATTTATCAACAACAACAACGACCAATGTGGGTGCCGCCACCGAATCATATATGCGTCTTAGTATGCAAATACTTGCCGATGAATTTGTTGAATTTAATTTAGAATCAAAAATGGATGTACAAGAATATTCAAAAAATCAAAAATGTATCTATAAAATTCAAATTTCTATTGATACATTAGAACCAAAGCATTTGATTGTATATCGATCAGATAATGGTAATGTAAAATATAATTTTGAATCCATAAAAAATCTACGAAAATATTGTGATCCATTGCATTCGGACCGCTTAAGTATTATTTGTGATGTAGAACGAATAATTGTATATTTAAATGATAATAATAGTAATGTTCAAGTTGGAAATGACAGAGTGTTTCCAATAAATAATTCAAATTTAATGTATATTGAATATAAAACACAAATTGTACGTGATTATAGAAATTTATTGGCAAATCAATTATATCAAACCGGTGAATTAAAAAATGTAAAATTTACCTGCATTGATGATAATCAATCAATTTATGTACATAAACTTGTTTTGATATATGCGAGTCCAAATGGATTTGGTAAATTATTCAATACCAATGGTAATATAAAATCAAAATCAAAACCAACAACATCATCAACTAAAAAAACCACCTCATCAACTATAGAAGATTCGCTGTCCGCCGATGATGATGATGATCATGAATTGTTAACAACAACCGATATCAATGATAACAACAATAAAAACAACGATAATACAAATGAATCCACAAATATAAAATATCGAATGTGTTTACATCAAGATGGATGTATTGAAATATTCATTGATGATTTTTCAATTGATACTTTACGCGATGTAATACGTGGTATTTATACTGGAAAATATGAAAAAATTAACACTGATATTTTAACAATGTATGAAATTAGTGAAAAATTTCAAATAGAACGTTTACGTTCAATATGTGTTCAAAAGTTATTGAATTCCATTGAAATTGAAAATTCGGCAAACATTTATTTGTTAGCCGATCGTTTTAAAAACAAACCATTAAAGGTGGCTTCCGCTAAATTTATTTGTGGTCGTTCTAATGAAGTCATAAAAACGAATGGTTTCCAAAAAATTATGCAAAATCCAAAATTGTTGGGTGAACTTTGGTATACACAAAATGAATAGGAATATTTTTATTACATCTATATGATGAATGATGATTAGATTTTTTTTTTTTATTAAAAATATAATTTACTTTAAATTTTTATAATTATATATAATTGAATTAAATAAAATATATAGTCAACGTTTTTGTGTATAAACATTTTTGTATGTTGGAATTTATGAATTAAAAAAAATTCCACTCTTATACGAGTTTCTATTTGAAGAATAATTTAAAAATATAGAGAACGTGTTGAATAGTATTTTCATCTTTAATCTCGCTATTATTTTTTCATAATATGAGTCCACAATAGATATCCCTTTGCCTTCTGATGGAAATTTAGTCCGACAAATAGATTATTAGTGATTCAACGTATTCTGTGCTTAATGTATATAAAAAAAGGCCTGTATCGTTTCGTATTTTACCGAAAGGTTTAACATTCCTTTATATGGTTTAGTATTATTTTTTCCCTTCTATGTTGAATTTACACTTCGTTGGCTTTACAAATACATTAGAAATTGTCGACAATAATGAATATCGTTCATATATGATTTAATCTAATTTTTCCTGGTTTTTATTATGATAGTATGGTCTATTCACAATTGAATGTCTTCGTTTGTGTTTAAAAATGGCAAAATTCTTATGTTTCGTAAAACATATCAAGGATAACTGCCGTTCTATATCTATTTAAATACAAATTCAAGTAACAAATTCAATCCCAATTGAATATATTCGAAATACATATCTTTTATGATATTATAAACTAAGATACGTTTATTTTTCTAAAGAGGTTGGAGGTTGGTTATCAATTATTTTGTTTTACAAAACAAAATTCTTATATAAAGAAAATTCTTATATATAGATAAATATCATTAATATTTGGGAAATGTTTATCGTATTAAAGTGTCTGTTTGACGAATATTATTTTAAGTATTTGTTTCTTGATGTTTCAGAATAATAAATGTTCACAAAAATCCAGGCACAATTAGAGTAAATTGAAACGTATAAATAAATAGGAGTTTAAAATGAATTATAAATGCTAGCAAATACAAAACTTTAAAAATTGTTTACTAATAGATTTATGTACAAAAAATGCATAAACCAATAAAATTATAATTTAATACAAACCTCATTCCAATTTGTATAAAATCTCTCTATATTGTATTTTTACTATTATGCCCTATATATGCATATATTTAAATATTTAGATAATACAATCACATTCAGAAGGAGATTATTTTATTATATACGACGGTATAATAATAATTTCTATTAAAGATTAGACTAAATTTTATTTAAGAAAAATAATCAATCATATAGAAATTATAATTCAAACAATGAACTAATAATATTATAATGACTTGAACTTTTTACTTTGAAAAATATATAGTTATTATACGTGACGTTATTATACGTGTTGTATGTGTTATAGACAACCTCCTTTGACTTTAGAAAAACATTCAGTTGATTTTTTGAAACGGGAAACTGGAGTATCGATTAGTTAACCAATTTTTAAGATATCATGCTCATAAATAAATTTGATAAATTTTTTCATATATAAAATACACTAAAAATCGTGAAAATCCATTGAAAAATTCTAAATTTTAACCAAGTCCGAGCAAAGAAAACGTATACAATATTTTAAGGAGATCAGATATAATGCATTATAAAAATGGTTTAAAATCTAAATGGGGTAAAACTTTAAAAGGATGTAATTTGTGTTGAATCGTTCTCTTCTTCTAATATCTTTGTAATAAAATTTTACGAATTTATATTTTTAGTTAATTACAATATAGTTTAAAATGATTATTCTAACCGATAGTACGCTGCGCGGTTGCAACAACACACACTCTGTATGTATATTAAGTTTTGGACTTATCAATTAATAATGGATATAATTATATTGATATTTCGTCTGGAAAACAGAAAAATATCAATATTCAGTATTATTTTTGTTGTTTTTATTGTTTTAATAGAAATTGTTTACGTTTGATATGATATTTAATAAAATTATTAAAAAGAAAGGAAATCAGACAAATCATTCTTACATTTACATTTATCACTTTCAATTGATCATATACATATTTTATAAAACTTAGATCACTGCTATAGAAAATATATTTATTTTAAATATATATTTCGAATATATCGAATTTTTTGTGACTTAATTATAATATGTACAATAAATAGGCAAATATAATCTGTGTTTTTTGTTGTGTTTTATTTTATTTTTCTAATTTTCGTGTGTTTACGTGTGTGTTATTTTTTATTACAAAATTTTTGTTTTTCGATTTCGATTAAAAAATCATGGAAAAAATACCATTGATAAAAGTTAAAAAAGCAAATGGGGAAAAACCAAAAATTAAAGTAAAAAAAATACAAAATGCAGTTTTATATACAATTTTAAATGAATGTAAAGGGAAAATAAATAAAAATAATTATCAAACTCTTCATGGAAATAATCAAGAAATGGAAAATTTTACAAATACATCATTTTCCGATACGGAAAACTATAATGAATTAAATAATGCCGTAGCAGGATCTAGTAATGAACAACGGCGGCGATCCCAACGGAAAACCTATTTATTAAATAAAAATCTTTTAACAAAACGTAATTTATTCGAATTGGATTATCATGTAATGGAAATGGTATCCTATCCACCTGAAACACCATTTTCAACGGTAATAACAATACCATCAACAGATTCTGCAATGCAATCAAATCAAACTTTTGATAATATCGATAAAAATCGTAATAAACGTCTACCATCGTTAACGTCCGCCGCAGTCAGCTCTTCATTATCAGAATTATCAATGGCAAGCATTGATGATTCAGCTGCCAATAATGATTACATTTATATTAAGAATTTAATTGAAACTCATCAACGTATCGAAAATGATACTTCTTCATTGAATAGCTGTCACGAAACCATTATTATAACCGTATTTTTAATAATTGCTACACTATTTTACCTTACGTTTATACAATCATTAATTTATATTTATTACAGGACAATTAGAAATTATTAAAATCATATCAAAATTATTCATTTAATTGAAATTATATTTCATTTATTTGCTTTGTTGACCGCACGCGATTCTATTATATAATAATATTCCTCATCATAATAAACAATTATTTACTGTATATAAAATATAAAATATGATTTTGATATATCATTTCTACATCATCGTTTTTAGTTTGTTTGTTTGTATTTTATTTTCAATTTTATTATTCAGTTTAAATTGTTTTATCAAGTCCATAGTGATTTTATAATTTTATACACCCATCATATCTTATTATTATATATTGTACAAAATAAATAAAATGTTTTATAAATATTTATGTATAATTGTGTTTAATTTTTATGTTATTTTTAATTGTAATACAATAAAATCTGATGATTATAATTTTAATTCGATTATCGATGAAATTGAAAATGATATTGGATTATATTTTTATGGTCATCATGATGACGATTATTCAATTATAATGAAAGAGCAACAAATTCTGAATAATCAAAATTTAACTAATTTTAATGTTAACAACCCAATTAAAGTGATAATCCATGGATATATTGCTAATAGGTATTGCTAGATATATAAATCAAATAGGTTTTAATAATCCAAGTTTTCTTTCTTAATTAGTCATAGAATGAAAGTCTTTTTAACAAAGAATTCAATGTGCAATTAATGTTTGTGATTATTTCTTTTTGTATTTTTGGTTAATTTTTATTTTATTCACAACTTAGATCGCCAAAATAACCACTTATTCATCATAATATACTTTAATACTTTTTCACCGTAATGTTGATCAAAATGAATATATTTAAAGGTATTTTTTTAATCGTTATTCAATTTGTATATAGATATCATACATCAATATTACCAATTAAAAATGCATATCTTTTAAAGCGAAATGTTAATTTAATTGTGGCCGATTGGGAATCACCAGCTCATTTACCATATGATATTACACGTAAATTACTGCTTAAAACTAGTAATAATATTGCAAAAATATTAAAAAATTTTATTAGGTATTTTATTAGGATAAAATATATCATTAAATTTAAATAATGATTAATTCGCATTACCGCAAAATGACAATTTCATTTTATCATTTTTTTGCATCCACACCCACCTGCATCCTCATATAGTAACTATAAAATACCATTAGAAAATATCCATTTAATTGGACATAGTTTAGGTGCTCATGTTGCCGGTAATATTGGTAAATATTTTCATGGTAAATTGGCACGAATTACTGGTTTGGATCCGGCCAATCCATTATTTTTTCATTATTCATCGGATGCCTTACAAAAGATGGATGCAAAATTTGTTGATGTTATTCATACGTGCGGTAATGTTTTAGGTGTAATATGGCCAAAGGGTGACATTGATTTTTATCCAAATTCTGGTTTACCATCGCAACCCGGTTGTAAATTAAATGATATTTCAAGTGTGTGTAAGTTTAATTCATTTTATTTTTGGGAAAAATGTGATAATGAAATCTTTTAATTCAATTCATGTTTTGTTTTTTTTTCAATATATATATAAAAAAAACAGTTTCTTGTAGTCATTTTCGTGCTCCATTATTTTTTGCTGAATCAATTTTAATAGAAAATTCATTTGGTTCAATTAGCTGCCCATTGCCAGAAATAATTTTAAATTCAGGAAATATATGTAAATTAAATCACACTAAATTCGTTGTGGAAATGGGTGAAAATGTTCCTATAAAGTATTTTTAATTCGATATTATACAGAATTTAAAGTAAATCCAATCATTTCCTTTTTTTTTTTGTATTACAGTTCTACGGGAATTTATTTTTTAGAAACAAATAGCGTATCTCCATTTGGAAAGGGAATAAATGGAGTTTTGACAATTAAATAATTTATTTTTTTGAATAATTGTTAAAATTTATAACACAAGTACACATCTAATATATATGAAAGGCGAAAAAAAAACTTTATAGACTAATAAAATCTTAAAATATTATTATTTTAAATGGCAGCCTGTGATGATGATGATGATTTATTTTATTTATACATATACATATATTTATCCAAATCATCAATTTAATGGTCTTATCATCATTTTGGCAATTTTCAATGAGTATGTCGATCCTTTGAAATCATTCCAGTAAACACCTTGATATCTTAATACATCCAATAATTCACCGCTAAGATATTTTCCATTTAAATTGCTATTCGCACACACATTCAAATAATAATAATAATAATAATGAATTAATCAATAATAATATTTAGAGAAAAGCATTTTGATATTATTATAATATATTACCTCATATCACATGAATTATACCACCAACCACCGCTATGTGCTTGAGCACAATTACCCTCTGCCCAACCATCGTTATCTGTGTCGAATGTTGAAAATTTTTGTCCTGCATGATAGGACAATGAATCACCGGCATCACCACTGTATTCACCCAATACATTAAGCGAATAATCTTCACGTTCACCGGCAATTGCAAATGTACTATATTTTGCTGTTTTTTTAACACCTTCAAAATCTTCCAATACAATGTACAGTTCATGGAGTTTTGATGTTGTAATCTAAAATCCATAAATAAAGGATATTATATTAAATAATTTATAAATTTTTCTGCCATACAGAAAAGTTGCTTTCTGTTATCCATCAACAAAATATTACCAACAAATATTAAATAGAAATAATAAAAAATTAATTCATCTTACCTCATGCAATTTATCAAGACCAATCCAAAATTCACCATTTATATTACCAAATCCATTTTTGTATTCAAGCCAATTGCGAAAGAAATTCACCGAACCATCAAAACGATTCAAAATGACTGTCCATTTATCGGAATCCGTTTCTAAATCACAATACACATAAAATGGTTCCTTAACACTATTAATTTGTATACTATAAACACCAGATTCTGTACTAGATTGTACATCACTACAACTGTTTGGTGTATTTAATAGATCGATTCCGTCACGTGACGATGGAAAACCATTTTGCATTAATGCATAAATCGGTTGTGATTTTAAACTATAAACAGCATTATTTAAATATTGTTTTGTTGGTTGCATCCGTTCCAATTGCAATATATCTTTTGTTGTACTACGAACGGCCGTTACATTTGCTCCAATTGAATAGATTTCATTTTCCATACGATGTAATGCCAATCGGGCTGACGTTAATGTTGTTGATATTGCATCTAATATTTCATCATTATCTGAATTTTGTACGGATGAGGATTGTGATGCGAATGCTGTAGATAACTTTGATCCTCCCCGGTCTCCTCCTCCTAATACTTGTTGTTGTAACCGCTGATGACATTGAATATTTTGAGCTACGCAATGAAATTTTATACATTATTATAATGGATTTTTTAAATATAAATTAATTGGCTAACTTTCAAGTGATTGTCGCATTCCATCGAACTCCGTTTTAAATTGATCAAATTCAAATCGACGTATTGTATCATCAATATTATCGATTTGATGGGTCAATGCCTTTAATTCTGTTCGTAAATTATCGGAACGTTCTTGTGTGGTTACCTCCAATTTCGTAAATCTACATATAGAAATGAATAGAAATAAATAAATACAATTTTTTATAATGATATAAACAATTCTATAATCGTAGGATGAGATGTTACCAAAAATAATATCATTTATTTTTATTTGTTGATCATAAAATGTTATTTGGTATTTTATTAGCATATTGTGAAATGTATTTGTTAACTATAAACATATATAATAACCAAATAAAGCTTGAATATTACATAAAAATTAAAAAAAAAAACATTATTTGAATATTGAATACATAAAAAATTGAATTCCATAAAACCAAGTTCAAAACATATATTATTTATAAATGGTCTTTTATTTGTATATGCAAAATAAATTGATTTGTACGTTCTAAGATATTTGATACACTAAGGTTTTTGTGCGTGACACCATTTTCTTATTATACAGATTAGACTCTATCGTTCGCAGTTTATTCTTTTCTCTAAAAAAAAAAGACTTTTAGAACTTCTTCTCAACTTTTAGAGGTTTTGGATGGATTCTCCCAAATATATAATTTCCTAAATACATTATATACAGATAATTTTAAATGCATTCCCATTTTAAAATTAATTTTTTTATCAATATTTGTAGTTAGATCGATAACAACCATTATAAATATGAAACCTTGACGATCCTTAAAAAGCATTTGAATATATTGTATATTGTGTGTCTTTATGTGCGTGGTTAAGATAAGATTTTAAATTTCCGGTTATATTTATTTTGGGGATTTCCAAATTCTTTGATGTTTTTTAAACAGAAAAAAACAACTCTTTTTTAATATTATATTGTTATTTTCGAGAATTAAATTTAACTTATATTATAAATAAAAATAAAACTATAAAAAAAAACATGATAAATGCAAAAATAACTTGTATGTTTTTAGCATTTTTTGCATATATTTTTAAAGAATGTTCACAGTAAAATCTGCATTTATTCTTGAGAAATACATCTCGATATATATATATATATAAATTCGATAGGAATTTATCATGGAGATCCACTTTTTTTCGCAATTAACACATATCTGTTTATAAGATTGGTTTTATTTTTATCAAAATTTATACTGACTATAAATAATTTGGTCAAATCAACTGACTATAAATGCTTATTTCTCAATATACATATATGTTAATAATTATAATTTGAAAAAAAAAATTAATTTGCATTTATTAAATTCACAGAAAAAAAAAAAAAGAAAGAAGTTGTCTTCTTTAATTTATGGCACAATTTTTTATATTTTATAAACCCCGCGTTGAATATATAATATTTATTAATTTTTTTTTAGTTTTTAAAACATATGTTGATCTTTAAAAATGTATATACAATATACATATGATATAAACAAAAATATATATCATCTTGAATGTTAGTTTTTTTTTTGATTATTAATTGATTGAATTGCATATGAAAAATAATAAATACTAATCAGTTTTTTTTTTATAAACAAAAAATGATTTCATCTAATAAAAAAACTTTTAGTATTATAACACGAGTTTAACTGAATTTAAAAATTCACACATAGACGTACTATATGGTATATATATATATAAGTTTAATGTATCATCATCCAGAATCTAAACATTTTTGGCTGAATAAATTTATTATTGGAATAGAATCGCAATCGTCGTCGAATTTTCTTCTTCTTTTTTTTTTTAAGCAAAAATAAAAACCATATGTGCAATCGAATTTTATTTTGTTTATATAATTATATATTTTCGATGCGTACACAAAATAAATTATTCTGACATAGATTTTTTTTTTATCTTCTTCCATAAAATCATCATCATTTTTTTTTTCTTTTTCTATTTTTTAAAATAATAAATAATTATATTTTTGTTTTGTTATACTATAATTATAATATACACTGTATATATAGATCTTTAAATTTGTAAAATGATATCTATATATACTAAAAAAAAAACAGTATAGATAATCTTTTAATTGGTATATACCAGAGATATTTAAATGATTGATTACTGTTAGGTGTAAATTTCTTTTAATTACATGAGATATTGACTGGAGATTAATCGATGCACTGTGAGAATTATTATATCATTTTCATTAGAAAAAACATTATAAATGTATCATTTGTTTGGCTTCGTTTGAAGAATATTGGCTTTATAATTTTAGAATTTTTTTTTTGTATCATTTTTATCACATAAAACTTTGATATATATATGTAAATATATAACATCATAGAAATATTAAAGTGTCATCCACAAAAAAAAACAAAAATCATATTTTTAATTGCCCTAAATAAAAAAAAACATTTTATTAATAATTAAAATATATAATTAAAAAAATATATATATAGAAAACATAAATATGAATATCATCATATATACTATATACATATAATACAATCGACAATAATTCAACAACGACGATATATTATATATCGAAAAGAGATCGCGAGATAAATTGTTATTAAAATTCACGCATATTATTTTTTATTATTTTATGGTATATATATACATAAAAAGAAAACTCTTAATATTTTTCAAAGCAAACATAATTTTATGTGTTCTAAATGATTTTATATTTGAATATATAAAATATAAAATTTAAACTTGAAAATTAACAGATATAGATATAGTAAAAAAAGTAAAATAACCATTAAAAAAGATGTATAGAAGATAAATTTATAAATGATTTATGGCGATTCATATTTGGTACATACTCAAATATAAAAATGTTTAATAAAAGTTAAAAATAGTTTAGAGATAGACATTAAAATTAAAAATGTTTGTTCTTTAACTTCTTTTCTAATTCGACATGTTCTAAATTCTTTACCATATTTGCCGACCAATCCAATATGTTATATTGTCACGAAAAATATTATTGTTTGTTGTATATTATTACATCGTTGTATAGTTAATCAATATATTTAACATCTTACTGATTTTTTTTTTTTTGATATTGTCAGCACATTTAGCTATTTCTGATCAATATTTGCATATTAATTGTATTGCGGCTTAACGCATTTTACCTTCTTCTGATATTATTATAACCACAATATGGCAATTGAATTTTTATATAACACTTTTTCCATTTCACAATCAAATTTGATGCCTTTGATATATCGATAGTAAACTGTATCGTACTAAAAGTCTGCCGGATCTTGTTTAATGCCCTTATTATTATTATTTGTATTTCACGGGTATAATTTTCGTTGAAGTTTAGTGGTTTGTCGTAGAATATTTAAAATGTAAGTATTGACGGTCTGTGTGTTATGGAGGTTCACAAAGTATAAACACTATATACAGTTTGTATCATATTCAATTGATCGTCTGAATATATATAACGAGTTATATCTCCCGTTCATGATTGATTTGCTTGCTCTAAATTCCTGTTGCTTTTACTCCATACAAATATGTTGATACAATTGCATCAGTCAACATTTTTGTCAGTTTGTTTTTTGTACCTAGGCGTTTCCCTCTGTCGCCCCATTTAAACAGTACAGTTTTGTCCATCGGTTTCATTTCAAATAAAAGAAATTCAAATTTCTGGATATTGGCAAATACCATATAATCATATATATATGAAAAAAATTAACAATTTCTAGAATCTTTACTATACCAAATAAGTAACAAATTGTTCATGTCCTTGTCCGTTGAAAGCCATATTTAAATCAACAACAGATTAAATAAATTGTTAATCGAAACAATTGAAATTAACATATTCGATAATCATTTATTTTTTTTTTGACTGGTTATGATTTATGGAATATAATATTTTTTACATTTTATATAAAATATGGTAAAGACACTAGCACATATTATATCTATAATTCTTAAAATTTTTACCTTTATCTATCTATATATATTTATGATGATAATTTTTGATAAGAATAATAATAACAAAAAAACGTGATTATATAAAATATATGAATAATAATATATAAAAATAAAAGAGTTTCATACTATTGGAAATGTAATCATCATCGATCCATCAATAGTATAGGTTATGAACTTGGGAAACAAAAAAATAACATAAAAATTCGTGATTTATGAATACAAAAAAAAAAAAATTCCACTTGTATAATATTCAATTTTAATATCATCGCAATCGCAATTTCCATGTAAATATGTAATATATTCACGATATATCTGATTTAAAAGATGCAATTAATTGAAATGAATATATATGTTAATGAAACCTTGAACATTTAAATATATATAATTTTTATATTACATAATATCTTGATATTTAAATATATTTAAATATTGATACCTCTGTCTAATAATAAGTGGACCCCCCAGGCAGGGACCGATCAAAAACTGGTCACATTAAAACATTAAAGAGGTTTAAGTAAAAAAAATACGGTTAACCTTTTACTAAAATATGTTTTCATGTTGATTTATTAGAATCCATAGTTTTATATCCATATCCATAGGGTTCTATATTACGTTAATGGTCTCGATTATTTTACAAAAAATGTTTGATTGTTTCTCATTCGTTCGGATTTTCAGATTAAACTTAAAAATTCATTTTTCTTTTACCATGCACGCTTAATTGTTTTAATATTAATATTTTATTTTTATTTATGATTATAAAAATGATTAATGAAAGTATATATAATTTAACAAATTCACCTAGTACGATATATAGTTCTTTTTTCTTTATGAAAATTAATTATTCACAGACCAATCTATAGCTCTAGATGTCTATATATTTCAAATTTCAGGGAAAAAGAGAGTTAATTATGAATTCTATGCAATCATTTACCAATTAAATATTTTATTTTATATGACGGATAGGAGGTTTGTAATACATTTTTGATAATTATCGTCTTAGTCCAAGTCCAAGTATAATTTTGAAAATTGGACAACTTTTATAGAAGTTAAACAATTCAACAATTGAAACTGCTAACTCACCCGATCAAATTATTTTTTTCCAAATTAAACAATGGTATGTGTGAAATGATTTTAATTTAGTATACGTATAACAAACGATTTTAATATTTTAGTTAGTATTTATGGTGTGTGAAACGATTTTTATTTTTTTTTATTTTTATGATTTTTTTTTATTTTTAAAATATTTATACCAATAACTTGGTTGAATGTAAATTTGATGCTTTTTAGTATTGAAATGAATGATTCATGTATTGATTGATGATGCTTATTGAATTGGAAATCAAATTCATCGATAATATTCTTATTTACATAAATATTAATTTGATAATGTTTCACACCGACTATAAATTTTAGGTTCTGTGTGTGCTATGAAATGATATCAAATTTTACCAAATTATTTGGTAAAAACTAATTTTTTTTTGTTTTTGATGCGTATATATTGCTTATATATGGTATATATAAAATTCTAAAAGTCTATTTTAACTTTTTCTAAACTAAAAAAATAAACAATATAATTTACATAATTATCGCAAAAAAAAAACAAAAAATTATAAACAATATAAAAATGTATATATACCTATATATATATTTTGTAAATTATTGAAATGACATCATTTATTATTTAATAAATTACCCATATAGAATAATATTATTTAATATGTGACAAAGTCTTTTTTTGTTTTAGTCATTTAGTGTTTGTTCGCGATATACATAAATTCTATTCACAAAATTCTATATTTATTTGGTTTGTTTTTTTATTTTATTCATAAAAATGTTATACAAAAATAATCTTTATTATACATAAACTATATAAAGAATAAAATAATTTAACAAAAAAAAAAGTATTACAAAGTCAAATTTATCATAAACTTTAACTTATGGAAAAGCTCAATTGTATTGTATTGTATTTTGTATTGTATATATCCATCATTCATTTATATTTATTGACTTTGAACATAATATTTTTTACAATATATAATCTTCTTTGCATATGATTATATAATTGTATATAAATAGATATTTAACTATATATATTACTATTTTGCATTGTTTTAAAACAAAAATTTAACGTCATTCAAATTGTTTTAATATAATTTAAAGAAAAAATTATAATATTCTGCAATTCTTCAAAGATATTTTAAACAAAACAAATAAATATCTTTTTCATAAAATGGCAATGAATAATATAAATTAATTATTATAAAATGAATGTTTATTTTGTATACGAAATTAAATTCATCATATATTAAATTGGAAAGGAATACCATATAACATTTACCACAAATATTTCTGCGATGTGTATCTGTCAATCGTCAAATGATCGCACGATGAATAAATATATTCAATCAATTATAATAATAAATATTTATTTTATTTTAATTATTTTATAATTTAAAGTAATTATTTTTTTATTAATAATCTATATAAAAAAGATAAAATTATAAATCATTTTAATTATGATCATTATGTGGGTATACAGCGGTGGTCAGTTAAATAACACACCCATTTCTTGGAATGAATTCTTCAAAAAAAATATCTAAGGAAGCAGTGTTAAACTGCGACTAAGGGAATTTATAGAAATGAAACATTAATACATAATTTCATAATTAATGTAAATAAATATCTATATTTTCTTTAACAAAAAAAATTCGGAACATAAAACGTAAAAAATTCTAAAAATTAAGTGGTCATGTATGTAAATAGCACGGTCCGCGAACTTT
This sequence comes from Dilophus febrilis, assembly GCA_958336335.1. Classification (NCBI taxonomy): domain Eukaryota; kingdom Metazoa; phylum Arthropoda; class Insecta; order Diptera; family Bibionidae; genus Dilophus; species Dilophus febrilis. The sequence continues at coordinate 54,552,209 of OY284469.1, read as the reverse complement.
GGCTTTAATTACATCACAAAATAAAAAATTTAATAAAAGATTGATTAAAACCGGGTTTAATATTTTGTTGGGAAACCTTTCATTTTAATTACTTCAGCCCATCGATTTTATACTTTACACCAAACGTTTGGATCGATCTGATGGGATTGCAAGCCAAGCCCATTGCACGACTGCCCACAATTTGTCCAAATTTGTTGGTCCATTGAGGCTAATCCCTTTTTCTCCCCGTTTCTTCTTTGAACTAAATATTCTATGGCTCTCTCACATAAAACAGGCCGCTGTATTTTAGTGATAATCTTTTAAAATATTGCTTTTTTTTTAAATGCATTAATTTTTTCTAGTTTGTTGGTCTGTTGATTACATACTTTATAAATAACCCCCCATAAAAAAAAGTCCAAGTTATTTTTAGTCGCATGATCTTGAAGAGTAATGATGGTGTCTGGAAATAATGGATGGACTATAGAATAATGGACTATAGCCTGCATTATTTTTTTAAGAAAAATGAACAAATGATGCTATCAAACAAGAGAGCACACCTAACCGGTGAATGTTGTTTTCGATTCATTTTGAAATGTTGAATTTGTTGAGAATTGAGGATTGCTTTTACCTCAAGTTTGAGATAGATTATTCAATGTTTCGTCACCGAAGTTGTCACCATTGCAGATGTGCCAAAATAATCATTGAGATTTATGGTTCTTTAGTCAACTGGATCTTATATTTATAGATTCAAAAAAAAAAAATAGGGAAAAATATGGGTATGTTTGAGAATTAATACAAATATTTCTTTTAATTTTGTTTCATTTATATATTGTTATGAAACAATACGAAACATGTGTGGTAAATAAATTATAACATTTTATTGGGATGAAAATCGGGAAATTTATATCCCATATAATAAATACCTTTGTTTTAAAAACGCATAAATCGCATAATTCAATAACTGCGTTTAAGATCAATGATTTACCATCTACATTTAAAGAGGTATATTTATATTTACATTAAATAATAATAATAATATAGAAAAATCATCGCTATATAAATATACCATATATAATATATATATATATATAGAAATGCCATTGAACTTGTGATGAAGAGAAAAAAGTTAATGAAATCATCTGTTGTCAACAATTTTATGAGTATATTATTATTATAATTTCACTTATAATAAAAAAAAAAATTGTATAAATATATACTTATATTTATATACAATATTTGGATAAAAAATCACTTTAAAATAAAATGCTAAATGTTAAACTTTTATGTAAATATTATATATAGTAAATTATAATTGCAGGTGAATCGCCTGCACCTCATCGTCATTTATTCACCATCACCACGTCACATCTTTTTAATAATTTTTTGTTTAAACCAAAAGACAGTCATTCAATTATTCATATATAAAGAAAGACAGATAGTAAAGTAAAGAATATTATACATAATTATAGTTCATCAGAAGGTATATTAAATAAAAAATATACATATATGTATATAATTGGATAAAACCGCAAATGAATTCTTGTTGTGTGTTATAATACGCGAATTGCTACTATATCTATATACAAGCAATTCATACGGTTTTATTTTGCAGATATATAACATATATATTTAAAATTATGTAGTGTATATACACACATCACAGATATCTAAATAGGGGAATTACTTATCTTATTATACTACACAGTATTTTATTACAGGTATTTTACTTTTATACTCGCAGTATATTTTTTGTTACATGCCATGCGAATGATCAATTATTCTTTTTCTTATATATACTAGAATTGTATACATTAATCATTTATTACACACACACACACACACACATATTTTTACTTTCATATTAAATAATTTTAAAACTTTCAATACTTTCAATATTAGCACATTTTGTTCTGTTTTAACCGATCTAAAGTCGCAAAGTTCACCAAAGTTCCTTAAGAAAATTATACAGAATTGCTTTAAGAAAATTATAAAGAATTTCCTTAAGAAAATTATACAGAATTGCTTTAAGAAAATTATAAAGAATTTCCTTAAGAAAATTATAAAGAATTTCCTTAAGAAAATTATAAAGAATTTCCTTAAGAAAATTATAAAGAATTTCCTTAAGAAAATTATAAAGAATTTCTTTAAGAAAATTATACAGAATTTCCTTAGGCAAATTAAACAGAATTCTCTTAAGCAAATTATATAAAATTTCCTATATGGAAAATGATACAGAATTTCCTTTAGTAAAATACACCAAATATCCCTTACAAAATATACAAAATTTTAGATTTCCTTTAGAAAACATGTATACAGAGTTTTCTTAACAAAATTTTCTACACAAAATTAGACAGAATTTCCTTATGCAGATTATACAGAATTTCCTTAAGCAAATTATACAGAATTTTCTTAAACAATTTATATAACATTTCCTATAGAAAATTGCACAGAATTTTTTTAAGCAAATTAAATAAAATTTCCTATGAAAAATTATAAAGAATTTCCTTAAACAATTTATACAGAATTTCTTTTATACAAAATTATACAGAATTTCCTTTGCATTTCCTTTCCTTTAGTTTGCAAATAAATAAAATAGAATTTAATTTAGTAAACATTCACAAAATTTCCTTGAGAAAATTATAGGGAATTACCTTAAGAAAAGTTTCCGGTATTTAATTTTGAAAATTATAGTTTTATAGTTTTTTAGCTTTGGCCTTTGTTGTTATGTCCACTATATTACTTATTACACGAAAGATTAAAATAAGTATATAATGAAAAATAAACTTCGATAATATAAAATTAATTATATTTTGTGTATATCCCTTTTATACGCGAAATCTTTAAGAAATTCTGGTTTTTAATAATGATTTTATTTAATACAATTTACAACACACGCATCGTCTCATCATACAGATAAACGTACAAATGAAAATGAAATAATTATAAAGTTATTTAATTTTATTACCACGCTTTACCGTACAAAAGAATACGAAATTAACGGAAATTAGTAAAAAAAAAACCAATCTATATAAAAGAAGATTCTATCTACCATATATATATATATATATAATAATACTAATAAAGAATTATAGAAGAACTTTTAAACTCGTTTCCATAAAAATATTTCGATTGCATGTTGTTTTATTTATAAGTTTAAGTTTAAAAATTCTTCTTTTTTTTCCTTCATGGCTTATGCTATATAGTACAGATATACCCATGACAATAAAATATATATGGTAAAAAAAAATCTTTACTTACTTGTATTCAAATGCGTCTAATCTTTTTAATTGTTGATCGTGTAATGTAAAAAGTGATGTTATTCGATCATTAATTCGATTCAATAGATCCAATTCAACATTGTTATTATTATTGTTATTATAATATGAAGATGGTTGATGTTGTAATGATGAGGAGGAAGAAGAAGCATTACGATGATTCTATATTATTTATAGATTTAATATTTATATATTTAAAAATAACTTCTTTTTTATTTTTTTTATTTATATAATATTGATCATTGACAAATATATACCCTATTTCCATCTAAACGTTGATAAATTGGATGTGATCGAGTACTACCACCAGCACCACCAGATGGATTATTTGAATTACCTATATATACGTTGTTATTAATATTGATATTAGTATTTAAATTTGTATTTTGAAAATCCATATCATTATATTATTTTATTACTTAATGAATTATTGAATTGTTCACGACCTCTTGATTGATTTTGTTGAGCGTTCATCATCACAATTATTGAATTTAAACAATAAATTAAAATTAATAACTTCATTTTTTTTTATATATATATATATTTAGTCAAAATATTAAATTTTAATTAAAACACACCACACTTTACACACACGCGAACTTGATATTCAAAATTATTATATATTTTAGTAATAACAATTTTTTTGGTATTACTCGCAATGCGTATAAACGATTCAACACAGACTATATTTAAAAATCTATAAATTTTTAAATCTATAATTATATTCGGTATACTTATGCGTTTTCACGGTCCGCAATATATCTGTCGATCGATATTAATATATAATTCTAATTTCAATAATATATAACAAAAAGCACCAAAAAAAAAAAAAAAAAGATAAATAAAATATAGAATGTTTCTGGTGATCGCACGCGAGTATCAATGCGCCAACGACTTAAATTAAACTATATATATATTTTTTTGTTTTTAAATCATTATATATATATATATATATATATATAGAAGAATATAAATATAGAAAGAATTCTTTTTGTTTATTTAAAAAATATAAAAAATGATCGCATTCGCGTTTTCTTGTATTTATACCATACATATATATATGTATATATTATTGTATATACTCTCTATACGAGTAGATTTCTTCTTATTTATATATATTTTTAAACCAAATTCACATGTATATATATACTTATTATATTCAACATATGTATAATTCAAATCAATATGATCAAGTTTGTATGTTCATAAGAAAGACGACAACGAAGACTATCGCAGAATGAGTAATATAATTGTAATAATATAAGTATATATGATAATTATTCATATATTGCTAACATTATATAGCTATATATCTTTACAATTATCGTCAGATGAAATATAGACAGTTGAATGTTTTGTATTTACTATTTATGGAATACTTTAAATCTACTTCTACTTCTATCCTCACTTTTCATCGCTTTTGGTTTATTCCTGCCGTTTCTGTCTGTTTCAATTCTGCCTTATTATTCACTTATTTCACTGTGGAGTACATTTTAAAAAAAAAACTTAACACTTAATTTCAAAATGATTCAATCAATATGATGGTCTAGTGACTGTTTGTGAAAATGTTCGTATGTAACCCATTAAAAAATTGTAATTTTTCCACTGAATTTTACACATCCTTCCTTATAATCTAATTGAGTTGTCATTTGGTATTCCAAAACTTAATTTCCATTGTTTAATTAAAAACCAATAATATTAATGAAAATAAAATGTTATTTACTAATTCCTTTTTTTTATATTTTTATTTTTTTAGGTGCATCCCATATATTATATATATATATTAATGAAAAATGGTCATCACATCTATAGTGAACTGTTTGAAGAAGAAAATATGTACGATTGTTGTTACTGGTGAAGAGTTCCTGTTACTGCTGCGTTGGTGATGATAAAATGAAAACATTTCATTATTGTAGAAATTAAATGGACTTTTATTTTGTGGTTTTATACAGCCGTTTATCAAGCGTCCTCCACTGGATTAGGATCACTGCGAGATGATGTATTTTAAAGTTGAACACATATGATATGGCGTAAACTTACAATAAACAATTTATATTTATTTAATTGCAAAAAATATTAAAAATTAATCGGAAACAAATTGAAAAAAATATTCAAACCATTTTTAAAATAAATAAAAAAAAATTCAAATAACAAATAAATTTCATTCTGCTTCATTACTATTATAATAGAAAATACCAAAAAAATTTTGGAATTAAATTTAAGTAATTATATAAGATTTTATTGTAAAAAATGTAATCTAAAAAAGAAAATAATATTAATAAAAATTAATAATTTTAATTATTTATAATAAAATAAAAGAAAATCATTTGTATTTTATTTAAATCGAACCAAAGCTTTGAAAAATCTTATAAAAAATAAAAAGCGATTCAAAATGTCACAAGAAAACCACTAAAAAGAGAAAAATTTTGTCCAAAAATCAATAACGATTTCATATAACAAAATTTATAAAATACCAGACCAGCATAACAATACCTAAAATTTTTAAATATTTTTTCATACAAATCTCTCTCCAAATTTTTCGTATATGAAAAAATTATCCATCGAAATCCATTGCGTTTTCATATAAAAAAAATATATAAAATACCAGGCACACATAAATATGTGGAACAAACATTTTAAATTTTTATTTCTTTATTTATAAATTTCATACAAAAACCAAATCCTTTAAATTGTTAATATTATACAAATGTTTTCGTACTATACAAATGTTAACGCTTTACAAATGTTATAAATACTATACAAATGTTAAAACTTTTTATTTATTTTTTCATACAAATTTCTCATATATGAAAAAATTATTTTTAAAATTTTGGTCATTGAATTTATGCGATCCTAATCGAAAATTATCAGAATGAGGAAGAAAAACCACTAAAAATTGAAAAAATTTGTCGAAAAATCAACCAGATTTCATATAAAAATATTTTTAAAATACCAGGCACACATAACCAGAAATAGCAAAAAATTTTAAATATTTTTTCATATAAATTTCTCATACAAATTTTTCATATATTAAAAATATTTTTTTTTTAATTTTAGTCATTGAATTTATGCGATCCTATTCGAAAATGATGAAAACGAAGCAAAAAAACCACTAAAAAATAAGCTTATCCATTGAAATTCATTGGGTTTTCATATAACAAAATTTCTAAAATACCAGGCACACATAAATATGAGGAACAAACATTTTAAATTTTTATTTCTTTATTTATAAATTTCATACAAAAACCAAATCCTTTAAATTGTTAATATTATACAAATGTTTTCGTACTATACAAATGTTAACGCTTTACAAATGTTATAAATACTATACAAATGTTAAAACTTTTTACTTATTTTTCATACAAATTTCTCATATATGAAAAAAATTATTTTTAAATATTGGTCATTGAATTTATGCGATCCTATTCGAAAATGATGAAAACGAAGCAAAAAACCACTAAAAACTCATAATATTGCATTGAAAATCCATTGGTTTTCATATAACAAAATTTCTAAAATACCAGGCATACATAAATATGAAGAACAAAAATTTTTAATTTTTATTATCCAATAAATTTTTTTTTTTCATTTAGATTCAGATGTTCCCAATTTTACCCTGGAAGGTCATCAAAACGGTGCACATTGTGTTGAATATTATCATGGCAAAGATCAACCATATTTAATATCGGGTGGCGTTGATGGTACCGTTAAAATATGGGATTATGCACAGAAAACATGTGTTCAAAACCTAGTGGGTCATCCAGTAGGTTCTGAACTATCAGCTATTTATTTTCATCCCGAATTCCAAGTTTTTTTAACCGGTTCCATCGATGGAACGGTATGTATATGGCATTCAAGCACATATGCTTTAATAACTTCATTAAATTACAATTTTAAACGACTCTGGAGTATTTCGTGTCAACGTGATACACGTTATGCGGCTTTAGGATACGACACAGGATTAATTATGATTAAAGTTGGTCCGAAAAAATTAGCATTTGATTAAAACAAAAAATATGTTAAAAATAATGTTTTTTGTCCATAAATTGTTTTTTTTATAAAATTCCATTTAAATAAAACATACAGAAAAGAAACAACAAAAAAAAATCGATTTTTGTAAAATGTAAAATGGAAAAAATTGTATTCTCACCCAACGATTATGATGATGATGATGATGATGATGATGATGATGATGATGATGATGATGATTCCCATCTAAGTTACCAATTAATTAATTTTACATTTCTTTTTTAAATTTATTTTATTGATAAATTACAAGAATACGAGAATTTTCAATCTCCGTCATGTTAATTCAGTATTTAGTTTACTCAGGCATTATTTATTTTATTTTCACTAGTTGTAGTTATTTTTTCTTCATTTTCTTCATCCGTTCTGTTTTTTATATCCGTTATTGCACTTTCATTTCGATTACTATCATTTTCTACATCCCATTCGAGTGCTCTTTGATGTTTATCGAAACTGATGTCCGTTTTACCACTGATGTCATTCGATGGTTTTGGATCAACAAACCATAATTTATTGTTTTCTTTAACATTATTTTCCGTAATACATTCATTATTATCAACATCATCTTCATCGTCTATATTATCATCAATTGCTGATGGATTGCTTGAATTCATTGATTTGCTATTTTGCTGGATATCATCAATGAAACTATCAATTATTGTTGCATTACCAACAGCCGAAGTGCTATCGATCGTATTATTTACGGATGAGGATACATCAACGGATGGATCAGTGAAATTGGCATAACTTAATTCTTTATACATGATCAGCATTAACAATGCAATTGGATCATCAATACCCAATTTATCGCAAAAATTTGTCGTTTGACGATTTAATACAGCCGCTGGTTGTCGATCATCATCATCATCATCATATTCATTATTTGAAATTTTACTTTTATCATTTACACTTTTATCATCATTAATTATGCTTGTATCCTCATTTATTATGCTTGTAACTTCATTAACTATGCTTGTATCCTCATTTACTATGCTTTTATCCTCATTAATAATGCTTTTATCCTCATTAATTATGCTTGTATCTTCATTAATTATGCTTGTATCCTCAATTAAACTTATGTCATTAATGCGATTACCTAAATCAGTTGATGAATCATTTACGGTACCTTCGGCGATTGTGGACGATGACGGTGAAGTTGTCGGTGGTGGTGTTGTTAAATAATAAGAACCAGATGTAGGTACAAAATTTTGTTCAATCATTAAATTCTCATTGAATTTTTTCAATATTATTTCTTTTTCTTCTGCAGTTGGTGTAAAATTAAAACGTTCTGTTGAGTTGCCCCCCAATTCACGGGGCATATACGAATGAAATCTTTTTACATTTATTAAATGATTTGTTCTATTCAATATTGTTAACCATTCTAAATCGTATTCAAATCGAATTGTCGTATTGTCCGTACATTTCTTATTATCATTTTCTACCATAATATTTGATTTACCTTCAATATCCAAAATTTGTAAAAACTCTCGACCCGGTAAGCATTGGTCCAATGCGAGAAATTTTGTTTTTTTTATTGTACCTTTGTGGGGTACCACAGCCGCAAATTTACAATGCAAATGGGCTGAAAACCAATAATTTGGTTGTAAATGATGTAAAAGATCTTCAAGTTTATCACATCCCAATGTATTACTATTAATGTCAGATCTGCAAAACGAACAAAAAATATGCGATTGTTGTTGTTGTTGTTATATATTTAAAACAAAACCATTCAAGCATATAGCCATTGGATTTTTTGAAGTGTAAATGAAAAAAGGTAAAATAATGAATTTGTGTTTACACATACCGAAACGATTCTTTTTCAGAAATAAGTTTTTCAGTATCTCCATACAATGGTACAGCGGTGGGCCATTCATGTGACATAAAAATATCCATCGGCTCTTGGATTTGCTGTAAACGGAATACCTCCAATTGTCGGATATGATAAACGCTTCGTAATTCATTGGTATCATACGGTGATATTTCAAAATGTCCCCGAAAATAATTGTAACCTTTAAATATACCTGTAAAATTGAATAATATATAGAAATTATATCAATAATAAAAAAAAAAAAATCCAAAAAAATATTTATCACACAAACAATAACCCACCCGAAATACCACCAATACGAATACCATTAATGTTCACAACACCAGCATAACCCATATAATAAATATTGGGTGCAACCCAACCACCATACGGTAATTCTTGTAGATAATTTGATGCTTCATGATTACCGCCAATGAATATTGTTAAAATTGGTGCAATTTTTTCGCCATTATGATATCTAAAATGTTTTCGTGGTAAATACAATGGAAATGTTAGTTTAATGAAAAATTTATGTGTTTGCCGGCGGATTAGGGAAAATCGTATATTATTACTTATAAAATGTACATATATCATGAAATTTTTTTGGCCTAGCCATACAATTCAAATCTTGTATGTTACGAGTTGATTGAAAATCACCACAGCATAAAATAACATCCACTTTAAATTGTTCACGATTTTCCAAATATTCAACCGTTTCATAGATTTTTTCCAATTCACCGTGAGCACAACCAACAATTGCAAATTTCATTTTAACTATATCTGTTTTTTTTTTTGCCTTTAAATAATTAATTTATTAAACATAAAACATTTAATTTAATTAATATTTTAATTTTTGGTTACTAATTAAACATTGCGCGTAATTTTTTCGTGGTTAGAAAATAGATGCGAGAGATTGGAGTATTGGACAACGCGAAGCAAAAACAAATGTCACCGACCCGAAGCCAAATCGACGATTTATCATACGAACTATTTTTTATGGCGAAATTTTATCCCCTTTATAAATTGTCCCACTAAGCATTTTATATAACTTAATAGTTTAAAAGAACATTAATTTTAAAAATTATTTGTAATATTAAATCAATGAATTTTAAGGAAAAAGATGATAGGGCGGAGATCTAAATCTAAATTGCAAATTGAGATGTGTTTTTAATTAATTTTCTAACCATAATTTCTTATTTGTAAATACATTAATTTTTTATAATCGCAGAAAATTGTTTAGCGCCACCACGAAATACCGATTGGGCATCAAATACTAAATACGAATGACATTTGACATATTCACTTCGCGCATATTCAAAACAAAAAACAAATATTCGAAAATCGAAAGCGTGCAAAACAAAAAATTTGTTGATTGTTGATAATAAAATTTTTTTTTATTTAATAAGTAAAATTTTTTAAATAATTAATGATTTAATTGAATTTATCAATCAAAAATTAACTTAAATTTTTTAATTGTGTTTAAAAAGATACAAAATAAAACATCAATACTATTAAAAATAAAAAAAATTTTAATGTAGTTTTACAAAATAATCAAATATCAAAATAGAATCGAAGTTTGACCAAAAATCGAAAAATTTATGAACTGTGTGGTTTTTTATTTTATAATTTATAATAAAATTTTAATTAAATTTATTTAATTATTTATATATGGAAAATATTCCGTTTGTAGGATGGCCGTATTACGTGTCCTTCAAGTGATTTCAACAAGTTGCAATACTTTTAGAATAGCCAAAATCAAATAAAATTGTGTATTTTTTTTGTTGCCGTTGTTTAGTTTGTTTGTGTTTTTGTGTGTATTTTTTTTTTTTTTTGTTGTTTAGTGAATATGTCTAATGGAACATTTTCCAAATATTATTTACAACGTGTCGGTTTCGTTCGTCAAACACCGATTCGTTTAAAATATGGTGAAAATATTGTTGAACGTATAAGAAATCCGTCTGTACCGAATTCAATAGGAATCCTGTCCGTTTATTGTCGTCGTTCAAATCATGCAATTATCCGTGTTACACAAGAGTTTATAACTGTTTCGGATACGGGCACATTCAATGGTACCTATGTAAATGGTACCGCTTATCATGATCCAAACATTATGATAACATTGCACATTGGTGATATACTCGGTTTTGGATGTTATACCGAGGAACGATCGAAAAAAGGTGTGCATATATTTAAATTATGTTTGTTTACCACCGAAGAGGAACGAATACATTCCAATCAATTGATGAATGTCAATATAGATGGTGATGATAAAGCTTAATTTCCATTGTTTAATTAAAAACCAATAATATTAATGAAAATAAAATGTTATTTATACTAATTCCTTTTTTTTATATTTTTATTTTTTTAGGTGCATCCCATATATTATATATATATATTAATGAAAAATGGTCATCACATCTATAGTGAACTGTTTGAAGAAGAAAATATGTACGATTGTTGTTACTGGTGAAGAGTTCCTGTTACTGCTGCGTTGGTGATGATAAAATGAAAACATTTCATTATTGTAGAAATTAAATGGACTTTTATTTTGTGGTTTTATACAGCCGTTTATCAAGCGTCCTCCACTGGATTAGGATCACTGCGAGATGATGTATTTTAAAGTTGAACACATATGATATGGCGTTAACTTACAATAAACAATTTATATTTATTTAATTGCAAAAAATATTAAAAATTAATCGGAAACAAATTGAAAAACATATTCAAACAATTTTTAAAATAAATAAAAAAAAATTCAAATAACAAATAAATTTCATTCTGCTTCATTACTATTAAAATAGAAAATACCAAAACAATTTTGGAATTAAAGTTAAGTAATTATATAAGATTTTATTGTAAAAAATGTAATCTAAAAAAGAAAATAATATTAATAAAAATTAATAATTTTAATTATTTATAATAAAATAAAAGAAAAGCATTTGTATTTTATTTAAATCGAACCAAAACTTTGAGAAATCTTATAAAAAATAAAAAAAGCCATTCAAAATGTCACAAGAAAACCACTAAAAAGTGAAAAATTTTGTCCAAAAATCAATAAGATTTCATATAACAAAATTTATAAAATACCAGGCCACAATAACAAGAAATACAGAAACAAGAAAATTTTTAAATATTTTATAAATATTTTTTCAAACAAATCTCTCATCCAAATTTTTCGTATATGAAAAAATTATCCATCGAAATCCATTGCGTTTTCATATAACAAAATTTCTAAAATACCAGGCACACATAAATATGAAGAACAAAAATTTTAAATTTTTATTTCTTTAAAAATTTCATACAAAAACCAAACCTTTAAAATTGTTAATATTATACAAATGTTTACAATGTACTATACAAATGTTAACGCTTTACAAATGTTATAATACTATACAAATGTTAAAACTTTTTATTTATTTTTTCATACAAATTTCTCATATACGAAAAAAATTATTTTTAAAATATTGGTCATTGAATTTATGCGATCCTATTCGAAAATGATGAAAACGAAGCTAAAAACCACTAAAAAAATCCAATATTACATTGAAAATCCATTGCTTTTCATATAACAAAATTTCTAAAATACCAGGCACACATAAATATGAAGAACAAAAATTTTAAATTTTTATTATCAAATAAATTTTTATGTAAACAAAAAACAATAACAAAAATTTTAGAACGTCAGTCGGCGATTATGTTTATGTAATCAAAAAATAAAAATGTCAGTCGGCCATTATGTTTATTGTAAATTTCATATTGAAGTGGAAAAGGTTTTATTTTTAAATAAATAACATCGAATATTTGTTAGGTTTCAATTATAAAATTGTATTGAAAAATTCCGCCTAATTGTTATTTTGTTTAATTTATAATTATTAGTATGTATAAATCTGTAATGAGTTAATTGGGCTATTTGTTGTTGATTAATTATCACTTTTACTGGTTGGGTTGAACATTTACTCTTTCAGTCTTTACTCAGGCAAGGATCAGTGAACAAGGAACAACAATACAATTCACCCCCATCACAAGAAAAAACAGAAATCAAATCAGTGAAATCAGTTTTCACTTTTCAGTTGGTTTTTAGCGTAGTTAAAGCAAACATCGTTTATTATCACCATTGCTATCAATCAATATCGTCTAGAATCATCTAATCACCTACGTATTTTGCCGCCATACACCACACGTTATTGGAAAAATTAACTTAACTTTATCATCCTTTCGATTAATTAAAAAAAAAAAATTTTTTTTTAATATGGTAATTTAAAATTAAAATAATGTTTGTGTGTGATTTATTAAATTGGTTAGAAAAATATAAATACCTGTGTTGTTAAGGATGTAATCAGATCCTTGAGAGTTTTAAGGGAACGCTATGGAATTTTAAAAAGTATTGTAATAATGGCCACTCGCGTTGCCAACGCGTTGCGTTGCCACTCGTGGCATGACACCACAAAAAATAGATGCCAGTTGGTTTTATTAACAAATTATAACTTTTACAACAATTATATGTTTAAAAAAGAATGAATCATTTTCAAGCTAATTTTATTTGAATTTGAAAAGGCAATTTATTTTTTTTCTATTGATCGCAAACAAACGGTTTCTTATTTTCAACATTTATCGTTTTCTATGGAGCTGTGCTTCCAGAAATTTAATGATCTTTTTAATGCGACAATTACAATAATTTGTTGATGTTTTAATTATATCTAAAAATTCCTCTAATATTTATTTAATTAACACAATTGCCATTAAACATTTATTTGCAGTCACAAACATTAGATGTTGAAATGAAATTCATTTCAAAATCAGATCGCGTTAAATGTGTTGATTTTCATAAGGATAAACCTTGGGTGATGTGTGCATTACATGATGGATATGTTCGTATTATCAATTATGAAGATGAAAAAATAATTTACGATATTAAGGTTATATTCCGATTTCTTTTTTTTTTTGTTTTCTTAAACAATTATATCTCTAAAAACGTTTTGTATCCACAGGTGAGTAATTTACCCGTACGTAGTGCAAAATTTTTACATGAGAACATACCTTGGATAATTACGGCTTCCGATGATAGATATATACGTTTTTATGAATATGCCACTGCAAAATTATATATAGAATATAAAGCACATTCAGATTATGTACGTTGCATCGTCGTCGTTCCCGCAAAATTCAAAACACCGCAATACCATAATACCGCGCTAAACCAGATATTGACTGGTGGCGATGATATGCTAATAAAACTATGGAGCAGCTCGACATGTCAACGTGAATATAAAGGACATATGAGTTATGTTATGCAGATTGTATGGAATCCAAAGGATGATAAAACATTTGCCAGTGCATCATTAGATGGAACAATAAAAGTATGGCATTTAGATTCAGATGTTCCCAATTTTACCCTGGAAGGTCATCAAAACGGTGCACATTGTGTTGAATATTATCATGGCAAAGATCAACCATATTTAATATCGGGTGGCGTTGATGGTACCGTTAAAATATGGGATTATGCACAAAAAACATGTGTTCAAAACCTAGTGGGTCATCCAGTAGGTTCTGAACTATCAGCTATTTATTTTCATCCCGAATTACAAGTTTTTTTAACCGGTTCCATCGATGGAACGGTATGTATATGGCATTCAAGCACATATGCTTTAATAACTTCATTAAATTACAATTTTAAACGACTCTGGAGTATTTCGTGTCAACGTGATACACGTTATGCGGCTTTAGGATACGACACAGGATTAATTATGATTAAAGTTGGTCCGAAAAAATTAGCATTTGATTAAAACAAAAAATATGTTAAAAATAATGTTTTTTGTCCATAAATTGTTTTTTTTATAAAATTCCATTTAAATAAAACATACAGAAAAGAAACAACAAAAAAAAATCGATTTTTGTAAAATGTAAAATGGAAAAAATTGTATTCTCACCCAACGATTATGATGATGATGATGATTCCCATCTAAGTTACCGATTAATTAATTTTACATTTCTTTTTTAAATTTATTTTATTGATAAATTACAAGAATACGAGAATTTTCAATCTCAGTCATCTCCACTTCCATATATATTTTGATTTCTACGTTTAAATAATTTATTTTCACCAGTTGTAATTATTTTTTCTTCATTTTCTTCGTCCGTTCTGTTTTTTACATCCGTTATTGCACTTTCATTTCGATTACTATCATTTTCTACATCCCATTCGAGTGCTCTTTGATGTTTATCGAAACTGATGTCCGTTTTACCACTGATGTCATTCGATGGTTTTGGATCAACAAACCATAATTTATTGTTTTCTTTAACATTATTTTCCGTAATACATTCATTATTATCAACATCATCTTCATCGTCTATATTATCAATATCAATTGCTGATGGATTACTTGAATTCATTGATTTGCTATTTTGCTGGATATCATCAATGAAACTATCAATTATTGTTGCATTACCAACAGCCGAAGTGCTATCGATCGTATTATTTACGGATGCGGATACATCAACGGATGGATCAGTGAAATTGGCATAACTTAATTCTTTATACATGATCAGCATTAACAATGCAATTGGATCATCAATACCCAATTTATCGCAAAAATTTGTCGTTTGACGATTTAATACAGCCGCTGGTTGTCGATCATCATCATCATATTCATTATTTGAATTTTTACTTTTATCATTTACACTTTTATCATCATTAATTATGCTTGTATCCTCATTTACTATGCTTTTATCCTCATTAATAATGCTTGAATCCTCATTAATTATGCTTGTATCTTCATTAACTATGCTTGTATCTTCATTAACTATGCTTTTATCCTCAATTAAACTTATGTCATTAATGTGATTACCTAAATAAGTTGATGAATCATTTACGGTACCTTCGGCGATTGTGGACGATGACGGTGAAATTGTCGGTGTCTGTGATGGTGGTGGTGGTGGTGGTATTGTTAAATAATAAGAACCAGATGTAGGTACAAAATTTTGTTCAATCATTAAATTCTCATTGAATTTTTTCAATATTATTTCTTTTTCTTCTGCAGTTGGTGTAAAATTAAAACGTTCTGTTGAGTTGCCCCCCAATTCACGGGGCATATACGAATGAAATCTTTTTACATTTATTAAATGATTTGTTCTATTCAATATTGTTAACCATTCTAAATCGTATTCAAATCGAATTGTCGTATTGTCCGTACATTTCTTATTATCATTTTCTACCATAATATTTGATTTACCTTCAATATCCAAAATTTGTAAAAACTCTCGACCCGGTAAGCATTTGTCCAATGCGAGAAATTTTGTTTTTTTTATTGTACCTTTGTGGGGTACCACAGCCGCAAATTTACAATGCAAATGGGCTGAAAACCAATAATTTGGTTGTAAATGATGTAAAAGATCTTCAAGTTTATCACATCCCAATGTATTACTATTAATTTCCGATCTGCAAAACGAACAAAAAATATGCGATTGTTGTTGTTATATATTTAAAACAAAACCATTCACGCATATAGCTATTGGATTTTTTGAAGTGTAAATGAAAAAAGGTAAAATAATGAATTTGTGTTTACACATACCGAAACGATTCTTTTTCAGAAATAAGTTTTTCAGTATCTCCATACAATGGTACAGCGGTGGGCCATTCATGTGACATAAAAATATCCATCGGTTCTTGGATTTGCTGTAAACGGAATACCTCCAATTGTCGGATATGATAAACGCTTCGTAATTCATTGGTATCATACGGTGATATTTCAAAATGTCCCCGAAAATAATCGTAACCTTTAAATATACCTGTAAAATTGAATAATATATAGAAATTATATCAATAAAAAAAAAAAAATCCAATAAAATATTTATCACACAAACAATAACCCACCCGAAATACCACCAATACGAATACCATTAATGTTCACAACACCAGCATAACCCATATAATAAATATTGGGTGCAACCCAACCACCATACGGTAATTCTTGTAGATAATTTGATGCTTCATGATTACCGCCAATGAATATTGTTAAAATTGGTGCAATTTTTTCGCCATTATGATATCTAAAATGTTTTCGTGGTAAATACAATGGAAATGTTAGTTTAATGAAAAATTTATGTGTTTGCCGGCGGATTAGGGAAAATCGGATATTATTACTTATAAAATGTACATATATCATGAAATTTTTTTGGCATAGCCATACAATTCAAATCTTGTATGTTACGAGTTGATTGAAAATCACCACAGCATAAAATAACATCCACTTTAAATTGTTCACGATTTTCCAAATATTCAACCGTTTCATAGATTTTTTCCAATTCACCGTGAGCACAACCAACAATTGCAAATTTCATTTTAACTATATCTGTTTTTTTTTTTGCCTTTAAATAATTAATTTATTAAACAAAAAACATTTAATTTAATTATTATTAATATTTTTATTTTTGTTTAATAATTAAACAATGCACATAATTTTTTCGTGGTTTGAAAATAGATGCGAGAGATTGGACAACGCCGCCAAGTGGAAAGTGGATGGAGCAGCAAAAACAAATGTCACCGACCGCGAAGCCAAATCGACGATTTATCACACGAACTATTTTTTATGGCGAAATTTTATCCCCTTTATAAATTGTCCCACTAAGCATTTTATATAACTTATTAGTTTAAAAGAACATTAATTTTAAAAATTATTTGTAATATTAAATCAATGAATTTTAAGGAAAAAGATGATAGGGCGGAGATCTAAATCTAAATTGCAAATTGAGATGTGTTTTTAATTAATTTTGTAACCATAATTTCTTATTTGTAAATACATTAATTTTTTATAATCGCAGAAAATTGTTTAGCGCCACCACGAAATACCGATTGGGCATCAAATACTAAATACGAATGACATTTGACATATTCGCTTCGCGCATATTCAAAACAAAAAACAAATATTCGAAAATCGAAAGCGTGCAAAACAAAAAATTTGTTGATTGTTGATAATAAAATTTTTTTTTATTTAATAAGTAAAAATTTTTAAATAATTAATGATTTAATTGAATTTATCAATCAAAAATTAAATTAAATTTTTTAATTGTGTTTAAAAAGATACAAAATAAAACATCAATACTATTAAAAATAAAAAAAAATTTAATGTAGTTTTACAAAATAATCAAATATCGAAATAGAATCGAAGTTTGACCAAAAATCGAAAAATTTATGAACTGTGTGGTTTTTTATTTTATAATTTATAATAAAATTTTAATTAAATTTATTTAATTATTTATATATGGAAAATATTCCGTTTGTAGGATGGCCGTATTACGTGTCCTTCAAGTGATTTCAACAAGTTGCAATACTTTTAGAATAGCCAAAATCAAATAAAATTGTGTATTTTTTTTGTTGCCGTTGTTTAGTTTGTTTGTGTTTTTGTGTGTATTTTTTTTTTTTTTTGTTGTTTAGTGAATATGTCTAATGGAACATTTTCCAAATATTATTTACAACGTGTCGGTTTCGTTCGTCAAACACCGATTCGTTTAAAATATGGTGAAAATATTGTTGAACGTATAAGAAATCCGTCTGTACCGAATTCAATAGGAATCCTGTCCGTTTATTGTCGTCGTTCAAATCATGCAATTATCCGTGTTACACAAGAGTTTATAACTGTTTCGGATACGGGCACATTCAATGGTACCTATGTAAATGGTACCGCTTATCATGATCCAAACATTATGATAACATTGCACATTGGTGATATACTCGGTTTTGGATGTTATACCGAGGAACGATCGAAAAAAGGTGTGCATATGTTTAAATTATGTTTGTTTACCACCGAAGAGGAACGTATACATTCCAATCAATTGATGAATGTCAATATAGATGGTGATGATAATAGTGGCATTATTCATGAAAGTGATTATGAAGACATAGATAATGATAGTAGTAGTAATAGCAGTAGTAGTGTAAGAAACCAGGATAATGCCAAAAATTCCATTGTATCTATAATATCATCAGCATCATCATCATCATCATCATCATCATCATCATCATCATCATCATCATCATTGGACGTATCAGATCCTCGACAGATAAAAGCTCCAATTAATAAAATGGCAAATCAACGACAAAAATGTTTGATAAACAATAGTAAAAATTCAACAAAAATCTTAAATAGAAAAAAACCGCTGAAAGTATCCAATGAAGTTATAATGATAGATGATACTAGTAGTAATGATGAGGCAATCGATACAAAGGATGTGGTGAAAAACCAAGTACATATAAATAGTAAGTCTACCAATACTCAACGCCGTCGATTGAATTTAAATAATGGAAAAAAATCATTTGCCTATATCGATAAACGAACAATTAAACATGATCGTTCAAATTTATTATCCCGCACTCAACGGTTATCCTCCACTTCAACTTTAATGAATGCACGTTTATCATCATCTTCAATTCATGCATCGCCAGTAATAAACGAAATAGTATTAATATCATCGGACGATGAAGTGAGTAGTACTATTGCTGTTGATAAGCGAACCGAACATAAAATTAAAAACGAAGATAATAATGTACTTAATGCTGAAAATCCAGATAAAAACGAAAACCAAAATGTTATTGCGGAAGAAAATCGTCAAAATAAGGAAAATAACGATAATGTTCAAGTGCAAAATGATCAAGATAATGATAATTGTGATGATAATGATGACGATCAACGAATAACTATGTCACAGAGTCTTATCGATGATTTCAAACAAGAGGTTGACGATTTTTATGATATGCAAAATGAAGAATCAAATGCCGTTGTTGATGGTAATGGTGGTGGTGATGATGATGATGAAGATGATGACGACGATAAACAACATTTTATTACCACTAAAGTTTTAAAAACGAAGGTAATCGAAGAGGAAACACCAAATAATAATGGCAAAGATGAAATGAATCAATTAGAAAGTGAACAATTTTTAAAATGGTTAAGTAAATTACAAAAAATTATCCCCAGTACCATTGGTGATCCTCCATCTGATCGTTTAAACGTTGATGTTTTAAATTTAACAGCAAAAATACCATCATCATCTTCATCGATGACAGCAG
The DNA here is from genome assembly GCA_958336335.1 of Dilophus febrilis. Lineage (NCBI taxonomy): Eukaryota > Metazoa > Arthropoda > Insecta > Diptera > Bibionidae > Dilophus > Dilophus febrilis. The sequence continues at coordinate 54,532,060 of OY284469.1, read as the reverse complement.
TAACAGAAGAAGCAACAGTTTCAACAACGGTTGATAGTACAAATGTAAATATTGACAACAATTTAACTGATTGTGAATTGGCGGTAAACGAAAGTAGTACAAATACAGAAATGGACATTGAAACTACAAATGAACAGACAACAATAAAATCTTTAACAAAACACACAGATACGGTAGCAAATTCTATTTCAGTAACTCCACCAGTAACTCCACCAGTACCTCCACCAGTACCTCTACCAGTACCTTCAGCTGCCCCACCATCGTCATCAGCAGCATCATCATTGTCGATATCGAAAGAAACGAAAACCCAACCACCAAAGAAATCCGGACAATCACGTAAAATTGAATTAATTGATGTGCTACCAATGACTATAAAAAAACGTCGATATTCAACAGCCCAATCAGCAGCAGCTGTTGAATTAGCATGTATAGAATATAGGAATTTATCATCAAGAACAAAAGCATCTACAGCAGAACCATCAACTTCGTCGTCAACAACAACAACAACTACCTCAATAATAAATAATTCAGCAATTGATCGTAACGAACGAATAACCAAAGACAAGGATAATTATAATAATAATAATAACAATAACAATAACAATAGTAGTGATAATAATCATTTATCAAAATCGCAAATTTTTGCAATAAAAAATGCGGAAATTATAAAAGAACGTATGAAATTTTCAATAAAAACTGCAGAAAAAATCAATGAGCTAAAACGGAAATTTATCAGTAAACCATCCAAGTTTCCATTACAAATGCGAACGGAACGTATTCAGAAAAATGATATTAGAACACAACGTGCAATAAAATTAAAAGAATTAGCAAATAAAACATCGGATGAGGACGCAAATGGAATAAAAAAAACGATAACAAAACCAAAAGTAAAAATGACCCAACAAAATCGCGGTGAATTTTTAACAAACGTGAATTTATATAATATAAAACCAGCCGCTCGTTGTACAAACCGTCGTTTATCATACATTGCCACAGATCCCGTCCAACCAGAAAACACAACGACCATGACCACCACAAAAAAATCTTTCATCAATGACAATGAAATGAATGTATCACAAAATAGAAACACTTCAACTAAAATCGATGATGACATTTCAAAGGAATTGGATAAATTAATCATATTACCGTTACCGCCAGCAATAGCATCCATCAATTCACGACTCACACCAAGATCACCCTCTAATGTTCCATCATCCACTTTTTCTCATGCTTCTGTTTCTCAATCATCATCATTATCATCGGCAACCGTAACCACATCTATATTAAAAAAATCAGTATCCCGATTAAAAAAACACACGCGTAAAATTCATTTTTGCGAAACAAATGATGTACGTATAATTGAATTGTATCCCAGTGAAATTGCAGAAATTTGTACTAATCAAAAAAAAGAAGAACCAATAACTAACGATAGAGATGATGAAATGGATTATACCAATGAAGGCAACGACCACGTCCACGACGACAGCGATGATGGTGATTCAGGTAACCGCATCGAAAATAGTACCGTTGCTGGACCGATTAATAAAGTAGAAAAGACTGGGGAACAAATGCGGATTTCTACGATTTCTACTGCAACTACCATTCCAATGATTAAAAAATCTACAACAATACCAATTCTACGTATTGAATGTGATAAACGTAATGAATTGATAACATGGTTATTAAATTGTAAACCAATTTGGACAAACGCAACATCAAATGAAGTTAATAATTATCAAATGTTAAATATTATGATGAGTAAAAATTCGACCATTGATACATTAGAAGGTTATCAAAAGTAAGTTATACATTATTACCTTTTATTTTTGAAAGTAAGTTACGTGATCTTGTACATCCGTTGTTCCAAATACAGAAAATGTCACACATATAACATTCAATTCATTGAATATATGCCGTCTGCTTGCTATCCCACACACTCGAATGTCTTCAACTTTTCCTCTTGAAATCCATAAATCCTTGGGCTTAGATCTAAGCACTTTGTGCCTTTCTATGTGTTTTTTCTTTTCGGACCAGTAATAGCCGTTTTTGTTTTTCTTTTTTTTTTTCATTCGCTAGATCGATGACATCGTTAATAAAACGTGAATTATGGTCAACGATTTGCATTGAAATGGAAAGGCTTACGCAACAGCCATATGATGAAATTAAAATAATAAATACTAGATATCAATTACGGACATCGCATATGCGTTGTATTTTAACATGTTCGGTGGATTATAAAGATAAAAACTATATGAAATTGGTGGTTGGCCAAATAATTGTAATGTTAAGTCCAAATAATTCAAAGGAGGCATTTTTTGGTTACATTTGCTCACATCAATTGGGTAATTATGCTAGTAGTATTTTGGTGGTTTGCAAAGTGGTTCGATCGTTATACATTTTTAATAAATAACTTATATTTTAAAATCAATTCATTCAATTAGATAACTATCAAGTAATCATGGAAATTGAAATTTATGCATTACCATTTGATATAAATCTTTTGAAATCAAATGATGGTCCAGATTCAATAATTAAAGTGAAACTAGTGACAAACATCTATAAAGAATTACATATGGTAAATGCATTATATAAATTGGAACATTCACGATTACGTGATAACATTTTAGATCCATTATCAAATGAATTGATTGTTGGTGAACCTCCAAAAAAACATTATTATGTAAGTTATTTTTATTATTCTATTATTATAGGTATATTATTGCGTATTAATTTTTTTAAATATCCTGTTTTTTTTTTCATTTGTTTTCAAACAGTATTTGATAAATGAAATTCAAGAAAAAATATTACACAATGCATTCATTAGTTGTACAACGAATTTACCATCGAGCTCCTTATCGTCATCGTCATCATCATCGGTAGGAACAGCTGCAGCAGCAGCATCAATCGAATCAAAAAAGGCAATCGATAGTACTTCGACAGTCGTGATTGCCACACCAATAAACCCCACCATAACATCCGTTGCCGTACCACCAACAACAGCACCACGTGAAAATAAAATAGTTAAACCAAATATAACGATAATCGATGGACCACCGGGTACGGGTAAAACTTTAATAGCTGTAAATTTACTGTTACAATTAAAATATGATAGTCGATCAAAAGGACGGAAAATACTTGTTTGTTCGGGAACAAATAGAGCAGTTGATAATATCACATGGAAATTATTATCGGCAAGAAAACATATTGGAGATGGTAAGTGGAATGAAATTTTAGTTAAATTTTATCTATATTTTAGTAATGAAATGTTGTATTACCAAGCTAATAAACATACATCGAGGTTCATAGTTGAAAGAAATTATAGCAAATGATTGTATGAATCTTTAAATTATTCTCTAAAAAAAACAAACACTTATTTTATTCTTATTTATAGTAAACGATCATTTCAAATTGGTTCGTTATGGTAATAAACATAAAATGATGAATGATATTTTATGTGTGGCCGCTCAAAATCTATTGAAACAATCAAAGGTTAATGTTCTAACATTTAAATTAATTTGTTACTGTTACTAAACTAAATATATTTTTGGTTTCTCTTTAAAATCAAATAGAATACAAAGGGCAACGGCACTGAAACCGATAATCGTAAACCATCATTTGGATTTAATGAATTAATCCAAGATGCTGATATCGTGTGTACAACCATTAACAGTGGATTTTTCTTATTATCGTAGGTTTTTATTTCCTTTACCTAAAAATAAAATAAATATTGATATTAACAGATTGATTGATTTTCATTTTAGAACTGGCGTCAAATTTGATATATGCCTTATCGATGAGGCATCACTTTGTCTAGAAAATTATACATTACTTCCGGTGCTATTTAATGTATCCACCCTGATATTAGTCGGTGACAATCGAACGGTACCCATAACACATATTTCTAAGGTATACGCTTTAACATACTTAAAATGTTTTTTGTTAATTTTGGTTTTATGTAATAATAATTGTGTTTTTTTTTCGTTTCAGCCGGATAATAATAGTTTATTTAAAAAATCATTATTTAGTCGTATCATTCATACATTTCGTACAAAACAAAAAGATAATTTAATCGTCGAAAATAATAAATTATGGCCAATACAAAAGTTAACCATACAATATCGTATGCATCCGGATATATTATTATGGCCAAATGAATACTTTTATGGTAATCAAATTGTAACCGATGAGAAAATTATAAATAATCATTATGATATGAAACCGTATACAATTTTAAATTTAAATAATGAAGGAAATGCACAATTTGATGATCGCATTGAATTTATTTGTAATCTAATCAAAGGTATTAAATGTCTTGTCGATTTACGACGGAATTCAATGGCGATAATAACTGTAATGAATTTAGAACAACATACGTTAATGCAAAAATGTCGAATGTAAGTAATAAACTTTTAAAAACATTTCATTCATTATTAATATAGACATACCATTCATTATTGTTCTTTTGTTTTTCTGTTGCTTTTCAGTAAACGGCATCAATTATTCGAAATCCATTCATTGGAAACATTTGAAAGTTATTCACTGTTTGAAAAAGATATTATCATTTTTGTTTGTTTAAATGATAAAAGTGCACAATATTTTAATAGATTCAATTTAATTAATATTGTTATGACAAGGGCTAGAAAAAGTTTTCTATTTTGTGGATATTTTAATGAAACTCAGGTAATCTTTCTTTTATTGTATATATTATCTGTTTTTTCATATTAATATCAATATTTTTTATTTTGAATAAACTGTCATAATGTGAATGGAATGTAAAAGAATAAAATTGAATTCTTTTGATGAAGAGCGTCGCGTTACAGATGAAAGATTTAGTAACGGATGATATTCAGGTCTCAAAATGAGGAATTATCCTATGAGAGCATTACTTTCATTCGTTTTTTGCTAAATAAAAATCCCCCCATTTGGTTTATTCAATCTAGATCAAACTGGTAAATCAGTTGACGTGGTATAGGCATTCATGGGGAAGAATCAAAATGAATAATAAATAATTAATTTGTTTTTTATTTTTTTTACAGTTGGACGGTACTCTAAAGACAATAGTCGATAATGCGAAACAAAGAAATTTCTATTTTCAATTAGAAAATAATAATATTCAAAGTGCTATAAATTTATTTACATAAATTAAAATTAAAATAAAATATATATTTTTTTATAATTAATTATAAAAACTCATTTCAAAAACCGAAATCGGTTTATGTATATGAAAAAAAAAAAAAATAATATCAAATGATGAATTTTCTTATAATTGAATTTTATTTTATTTTAATTTTATTGTTTTTCTATATATTGATTTAATTTAATTTAATTATTTTTAAGTTCTCCTAATTAAAGAAAACTAATTTCATTTTTCTTTTCATTTTATAATAATATATATTTATATTTAAAAAAAAAAGAAAACAAGAAGATGAACAAATTATAGTGCATTATTTAGTATATTCGTTGTCGTACGACTGACGTTCATCATCATCTTAAATTTTAGGAATATATTTTAGAAATAGTAGAAAATACATCAAATTGTTTATATCCCAACATTACATCGAATCAAATGTAGTAGAATAAAAGTGAAAATATATGTTTGTACAGTTCCCATTTTTATATTTTTTTCTTTATTCAAACTAAATATTATATTTGTATCACATTCACTGCATTACATATAATTTAGTAAATGACAGACGCTATTTATTACTTATAATTCAACAATAATATTAATTGTATTACATACACATTTCTTTTTGGATTTTGTGTGAGTTTTAAAAGTGGAAATGCGGATGGATTTGTTATATAATTGCGTTTCTATATATGATATCCATCATCATAAAATATAAATGGGGTTAAAGAATAAAAAAAATAAAAAAACAAAATAAGGAAGATATAGAATCAAATATAAAAAAAATAAATAATCATGTATACAAAGACACAATCCAAAACTGAAGCAAAAAAAATTGATTTTGGCTAATTTCCAATCAGATTCTGCTGAAGTAGAAATATATGTAACGAAGATACTATACAATTTGAAGCCATCAAATTACACTTATGAAAATGTATACATTTAAAAGGAATAGATGAAAAAAATATAGCCAAAACAAAGCAATAACATAACAAATCATGAAGTTTAGTAATTGTAAAAATTATTACCAATTCCACAGGATTATAGATTGTCTATATCAGTATATAATAACATTTGCCTTTTTCACCATTGAATAATGGCCAGAACAAAAACGATCATTGCTTTTTACTCTCAGTAAAAAAAAACATTTGAAAAATAAAAATATTCAGGACATAACAGGATCTTATTCAGGGTATTTCATCAATATATAAGTATTTCTACTTACCGAACAACAAGTATAGGATATTGTCAACATTTATTTTCTATATTATTATAACATTCCGACTGAATTATAGATTACATCAACAATTTGAATTTACTATTAATATATCAATAATGCATTGCGGGAATAAACGCGATAAGGACGCATCATCAGCATTAAATACGTTTCTTCTAATACATAATAACGTTCAGGATATCGTCAGCATTGAATTTTCAGTCCACAACAATAAGCTAGTAATTCAACAATAATCACCTGGTAATCACTTTTATTTATTTATTTTTGTTTATATGTTACATACTTTTCCATTCGTTATCCATATTTTCCCTCCTCGATATTATATTCACATTCACTTGAAACAAGACTATAAGGATATAATTTACAAAAAAAAGAACAATCATTTTCACATTAATTGCGGTACTTTATGCTTTTCATAATTGATTACGTTCAACATTCATTTAACATTTTTATAGACAAATATCATCATATATAAATAACGTTTGAAATTTGAAAATTCTTCGTTCAATTTTCTTTTATATATATATATATATATATATATATATATATATATAATGTACAGTATTTTCCCATTTTCTTGGTATAGGAGGTTTTATTTTGAATAGAGACATGCGTTGTTTTGATACCAGCAGCAAATATATGTGTGATGATATGCTGCTGTAGATGATGATGGCGGTGGTGGTGGTGTATATATGCAAATTTTTATATATGAAAAATGAAAATTTTCACACATTGCGCGTTTAAGTTCTTAAAATATATTCATGCAATATATTTATATTGGCGCCTGTGTGTGAGTTTTCTCAAATTAAATATATATATGCATATATAAAAGTTTCTCTAAAAAAAAATGCACTCATACAAAAAAAAAACGATGAAAATTGACGATATAATTTCGTTTTTGAAACGAAAAAAAAATGCTTTTTAGTTGAGAATCGGTCACCGTTAAATTCATATAACAATGCAGTCATAGAAAAAAATTAATATTTTAAATAGAAAAAAAATTTCATATCAATGAAAAAAAAAAATGTGTTAATTATTTATTTCCGATTATTAAAACACTGTGTGTGCAGAATATAATTTAGTTTTTTATTTTATTTTGTGATTTATTTGTCCGCGAATGATAAAACAACAACAAAATTATCTATCGCCAATTCATAATTATAATATAAAGAAAAAAATATAGTGGCGGCAGTCGTATTAAAAAAAAAAAAAATAACAGTAAAATCAAAAAACACCAAGTGGCATTTTTTTTTTTTTTTTTTTTAATATTGTTTCAATTGGTTATACAATTATTATGTGAATAATTAGTCAATTTTTACCTGTGTTTTTTCATTATATACATATATATTTATGCATTTTTGTATTGTATTTTGCGAAAAGGTGTATTATAAATTCCATGACGAAGAAAAATAATGGAAAATTTAAAGTGTTTTTTTTTGTGTGTGCCTGTTTTAAAATGCATTTTTTACGTGCATCTATCTGCGATTAACAAAATTGAAATGTAAGTTTTAATAATAATTGCATTTTTTACATATAATTAATTAAATCTAGTATGATAATTTAAAACATGTATAATTAATAAATATAAATATATATATATGAAAAAAAAATATAATAAAGAAATGGAAAAATCATCATTTTGCAAGTGGTTGCGCTCTGCCACTATACAATTTTTTTTTTTTAAACATATAAGCTAATTTTTCTGTTCTAGTGCGATATATATATATATTAATAATATACAGTTAAATGGAAAATCCGCATATATATAAAACACACGCACTTTAGCATCAGCAGATATAGATATTATTTTGGATTATTGCGAATAATATATATAATAATATAATATTTTATGGGATTTTAAGAATAAATAAATAAAATAAAATAAATATATAAGGATTTTGTTAGGGATTCGCGTTTAATTAAAATTTGGTAAATCTCCTTATCCATATATAGATATATAGATATATAAACGCATTATTGATTTACATTCTGATGTTCTTGTTATATATTATATGGTAAACATTTCCATATATGAATAAGTTTTTATAAGATCTTGAGAATTGATTTTTTCTTTTGGGTGAAAAAATTTCTTTTTCAAGGCATAACCCAATTGAAAATTGGAATGAATTGCAACATCGTATATAAACGTATACATTTATTAAACAGAGGAAAGTAAAAATTGTTTTAACGGGAATTTCTATACAGATAAATCCCATTGTTGATTTTTTTTTATTGTTTATTTATCAGTATATATATTAATAAATTTATTATGAGTAGAAAAATTGTTTTCTTAAACATATATATACGGGGGCAGAATATATATTTGATTATTTGGATTACGTATCAAAATACAAACATTTTTATTTTACCAAACAAATTTCAGAATATCATCATATGACTGAATTCTTGATGAGTGCAGGGAATCATATAAATATACTCATAGGAAGTAAAACGTTTTTATATATGTTTGTAAAATTTCTATAATTGTTTAGGAAATCATTATTACTTAATTTCTAATCGCATCACCCTCACATACCTACCGAGTAATCCATAAACCTTATCTTTGGCACTATATACTCTAATCTAATCTATTCGAATTCTTAAACTGAAGCATACACTCATTCGCCTGAATTTACAGGGATTTGGCTGTTGTGTTATGATTCTATTTTTCCCTGGAGCAAATAGTATTATATTTTATATCATAAAGCTGATCAGCAATATATAAGATTCCATAGATAAGATATTTTGAAAGTTACGCACAGATAATTCATTAAAAAAATCTATATCTATATGTAAATAACCTTCTAAATACCTTATCCATTTATTCTGTAGACAAACTTTATGAATTAATATCATATTGCTCCTCGGATAAAATATATGGCAGTCAAATTCCAGTTTATTTATTGCCACTGCGGGACGGTTATGTGAGGAAGTTATACTTATAGATACCCTATACTTTCTGGTTATTTATAGATGACAATGTTACTTCGGTAAGATCATAACGTAATAATTATGTCGTATTTGCATGCGTTCGTACAGGTTAATTATCAGTAAATTGTAAATAACCTTCTAAATGCAATAAATATTTGACTGCTTGGAAGGTATATATACTTAAACAAAATTGCTCAGAATATCATGGGAATTTTTTTCTATCAGTACCCGACTATTTTACGGCCACACGATATATAGGAATATTTCTCAAAAATATTTTCAATCACCCTAATTTATTTATACCATATATACGCAAGTTATGATTGTAAATACATTCATCGTATTTTTTAGTTTTCATATAATATATAAATATATTATTTTAACATATAATTGTGTACTCTTAAAAGTGCAGGACAACGAGCCCAGCACATCGAAACATACACAACAATAATAAAGCCCATATAAACACAAAAACAAAACTCATCCTATCGTCGCCCACACACCACCTCCAAACCACCGCCAAAGCACACACGACACATATATACAATATAAATATTATATACAAATGAAAAACGAAACGAAAAAAAAAAAATAAAGGATATAAATATTTTCAGAATTTTCCTCATTTTCATTTGTTTTATTTTTTTTTTTTTTTTGTATAATGAATAAATAATTGTTTTTCTTTATATATATATATAGTTATAAATTCAAAGAAACACACGAAGACAAAATAGAAAATTTTTATAATATATAAAACTATATACACATATATACATATAAAATTGTTCACATATAGTTCTTTTTTTTCACTTTATTTTCAGTTGTATTTTGAAAAATAAAACCAAAATAAATAAAAAAATGAATAGTACAGAGTAGTACATTTTTGAATGTGGGAACGTATAAACCCAAATACCAAAAATTTTCAAACAAAGCAAAAGAAAAAAACAATACATAAAATTGAAGAAATTGATAAAATGATAATATGAAAATTTAGTTTATATTAATGTAAATTATATATATATATAGTTTAATGTGAACGCAAGAAATTAGTTTAAGAAAAAATTATAAAATCAAATATCAAAATAATGAAACAGTAAATTTTATAAAAACACAATTTAATGGAGTATAGAACAAAAAAAATTTTAAACCTATTCAAAAAAAAATGATGCACATCATTCATACCTAAAACCAGCAGATAATCAGAAATAACCATCAGCATTTTGTGTACTACACAATATGACTATATATATTAATCGACAACGAAACAAAATTAATACAAAAGAAAAACCGTATTTTCAAATATAATTGATTGTTGTTAATTTATATACCGTGTATATTATATCGGTTGTCGTCGCATTATAATATGTAAAAAAAAAACTGGATTATTTATTATAAATAAAATAATCGTATTGTGTTTTATTTTTATTTTTTTTTTTGTTGTGCGTGTTTTTTTTTTTGTTCTTTTCATAAATAGATAATGAAAAATTATTTTCAATTTGTTAACAAAAATGTTTTAGTATAGTTTAAAGTTAAAAACTAAAGAATATTATGATATAGTTTTTTTTTTTATAATAATTACGTGGACTTTGTAAATTAAATAAAGTGATGTGATATAGAGTTTTAATTTAAAATTTTTTTAAGTATTTTTTCATATATATAAAAGTAAATTAATTTTATTGTGCATATTTGAACAATTGAAATATTCATTTAATGTGTTATTATTTTTATTATTTTTTTTTTGTTATTTATTATAAATAACAAATGTGAATAATTGGCTTTTGTAAATCGGCAACGGGAATCCTCTGCAGATTATAAATACAATTTTTACATGTCACCAAATGTAAATATACACGCAATAATTTAATAAACATTTTGCAGCATCCTGCAGTAATACAATTAAGGTATTCTTAACTTTTTATATTATCATTATATATTATTTTTATATATACATTTATTTTATATATTAATTTTTGTTTTGTTTTAATCATATTTGATACAAAAACGAATTTTAAACATATCAAATCATAGTTATAAATGTTTAATACTTAATGTTTTGAGAAATCCTTGTACAATCCTAGCTATATTATATATGGGGAAAATAAGGTATATAGTTTTTGTGTATCTCTAATTATGTTTTGTCTTCATTCACAACTTATTATTATTATTATACCTCTTAGAGGAAAATCCAGCTTATTTTACTTAAGATTCAGCCTTAAAATCAATACCATTTCAAGCAAAATTTCACCCTTAAGAACCCTTAAGAATTGAATGAATAGTGTTTGACCAATTATAGGTAAAAAAAAAGAATTTTTTTATTATATAAGGGGTATAGTAAAAATGCCATAACTTGGGAACCTGTTAAGATACAATAATGGGCAGACCATCAATCGATAGATAATTAAATTCTCTAAAAACTTTCCTTACATATCAAATTGGATTGTAGAACAAATTCTATAGTCAAAATCTATAAACGTGAAAAATTGTTAATTTAAACATACTCTTTGTATGAACACCCCATAATATTATTTTAAATTCGGAAAATTTAGCTTATTTTACTTAAGATTCAGTCTTGAAATCAATACGATTTCATGGAAATTTGACCCTTAAAAATTAAATGATTAGTGGTTGATTTTGACCAATTATAGGTAAAAAAAAGAATTTTTTTACTTTATAAGGGGTATAGTAAAAATACCATAACTTGGGAACCTGTTAAGATAGAATAATGGGCAGACCATCAATTGATAGATAATTAAATTCTCTAAAAACTTTCCCTACATATCAAATTGGATTGTAGAACAAATTTTATAGTCAAAATCTATAAACGTGAAAAATTGTTAATTTAACCATACTCTTTGTATGAACACCCCATAATATTATTTTAAATTCGGAAAATTCAGCTTATTTTAGGGGTATAGTAAAAATGCCATAACTTGGGAACCTGTTAAGATAGTATAATGGGCAGACCATCAATTGATAGATAGTTAAATTCTCTAAAAACTTTCGTTACATATCAAATTGGATTGTAGAACAAATTCTATAGTTAAAATCTATAAACGTGAAAAATTGTTAATTTAACCATACTCTTTGTATGAACACACCATAATATTATTTTAAATTCGGAAAATTTAGCTTATTTTACTTAAGATTCAGTCTTACGATCAATACCATTTCATGGAAATTTCACCCTTAAAAATTAAATGATTAATGGTTGATTTTGACCAATTATAGATAAAAAAATATCATTATATACTCCATTCCATTGACTCTAGCCAAAAAAATTACTGGTTCTTTCTTCAAATTTTATTCATCGCATATAAGCTTTCAGAAATTCAAAATACCCTTGAAATTATAAATGTATAATAAGAATACGAAACATTTTATTTATGAGGTTTTCCAACACAATTCTTTCCGAAGTTTTTTTTGTTGAATCCATATATTTTCCACCTATTTTGTAAGATTTGTAGGCTCTGCATTGCAATGCACAAATTTTAATATCTACATTTATTCATCCAACAGTACATAATTTACCTAAAAAAAACTTAGCGATCTCATTCAATCCGAAATTTACCACAATTTTCTTTCAAATTTTAAAACATCAATATATATATGTATATTTTATATATATTAGAAGTTCATTGAAAACAAAAGACAATTTTTTGCTATATAAATATGCAATAAGGGATCCCATATGTCACTATATAAGTATATATATATAATAATTTTTAATCTTTATAATGTTTCCACGGTTTATATAATTGATTAATGTCTTTTATAAACTTCTTTTCATATATGTTTCATACCTTATAAATTTTTTGATTTAATACGTATCCAAATATAATGTAAATTCTTATAATTAAAATAAACAGATTTTTTGTATACCTACACATAATATATATATATATTCTATATTACGATAGAAACATAATCTTGATTTTAAATATGAACGATTTTTTTATATAAACAGTTAAAATATCTGTACAATGAAAAATATAATATATTATAATAGGATGGTAAAGATGCTGATATTGCTTGGAGGATTCTTAAAGGGTACATATATATATACCTATATATTCTATTCCTTATATATGCAATATAACGCCAGTTTATATAGGCATAGAAATGTGTTTTAAGAAGGTATATTATATATAAAATATATATATCCATCCAATGGCAATCCTAATCTTACATTATTCATATATTATAAAAATATAATCTATATATAAAAAAAAAGGAAAAAAATAAAGAAAAAATGCCTGTTATAATTTTTGTAAAAACATATATAATATAAAGAAAACACGTAACTAAACTATATATTTGTATATAACGCAAAACAACACGTTATAAGATATATATAAAACGCACAATAAATGAAACGTTGAGAGGGTACACAATACGGAAATTTATATATATGGTATGCATCGTACCATTATAATGGGAAAAACGTATAAAAGTCAAAGGAAAACCAACAAAAAAGTGTCAGTGTTTATTTCTCACTCATCATCGTTCATTTCGTATATAAATATTCGAGTTATACAATACTCCTTCGTTATACAGGGGAGATATCGATTATATATTATTATTATTATTATCATTATAATTTATTTATTTTTATTTTTTGGGTTGTTGAAAGAAGTGTAAAAAATCTTTAACGTATCCCTTTTATTTTTTCTAACCTTATTATTGAAGATGGCTTTTTTTCTTGTTTAATTCATTTTGGAAGAAAAAACGGAAGATAATCTTAAAATGTATACGACGTGCGTTATATATATATATATATATATAGAAAATATTTTTAAAAAATTGTCAGACAAGAAATGTTTTTTTTTCCTTCTTAATAATGCGATTATTGTATCTTTTAAGAATTTATTATCTTATTGTAATTATATTGGCGAATATTTGAATGTGTATATGACTGTGTTTAGTTAAAAAAATTCGTTTTCCTAGATATATAGCTTATTGCTTACATAATATACGCAAACACATAACAAATAATCGATTACCATATATATATATATACACATTAGATAGGGTTGTAATAATATATATTTGGTCTGGGCTTCACTGTATTTTTTTTATCGATCGATTGTTATTCATTCATTCATTCATTCCAAACAAACCCACTCGCAAAATTTTTTTTTTTATAAATACTTTAACAGCATTTTCATTTGGTATATATAATTGATTGAATGTGTTGTGTCTGCCAAATTTCATTTCAATTTGAAAACAATTAAGAGTATTTAATGAAAATCGCGTTTTCCTTTCCTATATATGCATTAAATGATTATTATGGTATTTAAGTGCAATTATTGTCCAATTAGTATTTTTGTTTTAGTTATATATTTTTTAAGCTTTAAAAAAAATGTGTTTGTATTTATTTTGTAAGGTTCATCGTTTTAATTTTCTCACGATATTGCAATTATATTACTAATTTTTTAAAAATTGGCGGCTGAAAGACGGTTAGACCATATAGAACAGCAACCATAATTCGATTTCTTTGTCAATCCTTCCATTAATTAGAGGCTCTATATTGACCCTAATATAGAACAAACAACTTGTATATACACAATTCAAATTTTTGATAAATAATCTAAAACTATTTATAGAACCGTACCCATGATATCCCTTATAATAACCTCGATTTGATGGCATTAATTCCTTTGGGTATACCAAACAATGAGGTAAAATTAAATCTAAAGTAATTATTAATATTACTATAATAAGCGTAACATATTATTGATACTCCGAAAATGCATTATAAAAGGCATTTTTTGTTATGATTTTTTAGCAAATTATTATATTATTGACTATCTTTGAAACTCCTCTTTGTAATTTTTCATAATACAGCGTTTGTTTCGACGGTCTTTTCGTCCAGATTCACTTCTTATTTCTATATACATATAAATTAATGCGATTATTATTGTATTGCATGTCTATTTGATATATAACTGAATTTTATTATTAAAGTAAAGCTATATTTGAATTGTAAAAATATATAAATGAAATGATAAATTAATAAATGAAAAATACAAGAAATATTTTCTATATATATATAGGTTTATATTTCAATTATTATTATTTCCGTATTTTATTTTTTTTTTTTGCTTCTTCTTATACTTTTAAACAATTTTCACATATCAATTGAATAATTTTCTTTTTCTCTATATTTTTTGTTTGTTTTCATTCGTATATTTGTGATATATAAAACAATATAAAAGCAAAAAAATAAAAAAAATTAATTCAAATAAATAAACATTTAGAACCGCAATATGTATAAATTTGAGATAATACACACATTTTTATTTTTCTTTTCTATATAAATTTTATATTCATATATATATAAATAAATATCAGCAAAAAATACACGCGTTCTAGTCATCATCATCGTCGTCGTCTTCGTCTTTTTTAGTATATAGTCTTATTTCTTCATCGCATATTTAATAGGAGGTTTTCAAAAAGAAAAGAAAAAAAGAAAATTCAGCTTTCAAGATCTCCGCAATATACCTCTACAATTTTCATTTCATATATATTTATTATATTTTTATTTCTTTATATTGTATTATTAATTTATTTTTTATGATTTATTTATTATTATATTGTTTATGAAAAAAATTCTTATAAAAAGCAAGTTTTATTTGATTAAATGGTATGCGATATATTGTCGTGATATACTTCATTCTTCTTTATCTTTGATTTCGTTTCATTTATAATTAATATATATTAGCTTTTATACATTTAAAAGAAATTACTCAAGTTTTAGTATACAGTCCTCCATGAATGTTGATATTGTTGAACCAAAAAAAATGCGCGCTTTGTTTTATCGGATGCGATGACCTGAAATCATAATTTTATAATTTATAATATTCAATTATCAGATTAACCAATTCATTGTTCAGTTGTATCATAATTAATTGACATCCATCATAAGCTTATTAATCATCCATTGTCAATTATGTATAGACTATCCAAATTGACCAAAAGTAATTTAATCAAATTGACATATTAATCTATAGTATAACAAAATTATAAACCATGATAGATTGCATTTATCAAAGTTTTGGGGAATAATTTGAAATGTTTATACTATCATCTATATATGTTTATAATATCTATTAAATCTTAGAGTAATCACTTCATGCTTAAGGATGTATATCTGATCGATATATCGTTTATCTTCGATTCTTCAACATCTAAAAATTATATAATACGTTCAAAGTTCGCATAAACCATTTAATATGAAAAGATTTTAAGATTATTTTTAAGAAATAACTTTATTTATCCATGATAGCAATCAGGAAGCAAATCTCTATATTAATATTACATTTTTCTATAACCCACAATTACAAATATTTGCGTTTTGGAATATCATTTTACCATTCTCTATATATTGAAAAGAAAACTTATCATATATAATTTACACTATAAAATAATTTTATAATATAAATTTGTATATATTTTTCCAATTCCCTTCCCATAGAATTACCCAAACACCTTTAATATTTTCCCAAGGATTTTCTTTAGATTTGCTCATTTTAATTTATTATTGTTTAATAATGTTTTTCTTTAAATAACATCATCCCAATTTTAACCCAGATGTCCAAGAATAAATCGTTCTATCGTTGAAACTTACATAGGAAAAAAAAAAGAAAAAGAAAAAATATATTAAGAAAACCATAATTTTTATTTGGTTTTTTTGTTGTATATTTTGTTTACCTTTTTTTAACTTATGTAAGTTTCAACGATAGACATTTACAGTTATTTTTGGATGTAGAGCGGGTACCCCCGTACGGGTACCCGGGAATATATATACACTAACCACAGCTGGCAGAATCGCCAGCGCGGCCCGTATATATATAAACCTTCGGGGAACATCGTTGCAGAGAAAATGGTATGTCTCATCGTCGACTGTCCAATTTCGAACAACCATGTCCCCCTAATAAAAACAAATCTCACTTGTATAATTTTTACAAGTGAGATTTTTGTATGAAAATCGGCGGCTTCGCTACCAACTCGACCATACATTCATCTTAAGATAAATACACTTAATTTGAGAACACATACAATTCAAACAAGTATATGGAAAAATGTGATGTTTGAATGAAAATGTATTATAATATACTTTATTATATACATACCAATTTATTTAAATTTGTATATGAATATTTAAAATTTTTATCATTGAACATTCATAATTATATCAACACCAATACTTACCTTCATTATTTTTACAATTAATTTAATTATATTTCTTTTATATAATTATATTTTTTTCATTTTTAGTTTTAAATATTTCCTATAGCTGCTTTTAGAATTTCATTAAATATTACTAATTGTTTTATACTCTGCGTTTAATTCTATAAACATATTTATTGTATCTGTAGTGAATTTTTTTTATTGAATAGTTCACGTTCACGAGAAGAAAGTTTATCTATTAACAAAGATTTGAAAGGATTTGAAAAGAATAAATCTAAACGATCAAATCCTACGAAAATTGTTATATCAAAGTTCAATGATGTTTTATTGTAAATTAAATTAATTTTTATAGTTTTATAAAAAGTTAGAGAATCGTCTAATTAGAAAACAAATCTCACTTACACATCTCTCTGTAAACAATACTACGAGTAAATCACACATATTTATATTTCTAAATTTATATTAATCACTATATATGTGTTATAAAATTAAAATATATTTTATGACATCTATTTATACTTATATAAATAATCATATTATCTAAAACAATAAAATATTATAACTATATTTATAGTGAAAAAGTATATGTATAATTATATATATATTTATTTAATTAATATCATAGACATGATAAACATATCTATATATATATATATATCTATTTGTATAAAAATAGAATTGTTAATTAAATTATTTTGAATTCTCTATATAATGTTCTATATATTTTACGGTAATGCGTTTATACCGCGTATATATATCTAAAAAATACTATACATATACTATATTATATACATATATTATATCACATTCGACGGTATGTAGATCAGTAAAACTTTTTAGCATCAATATTATATATATATAAATAAATTTATAAATATAGAAAACGCATTTTTATGTATATAATACAAAATAAATTGTAAATTGCGAAAATTTACTAAAAATAATTAAATACAAATTTATACAATACAAAAAAACGACGACGAGGAATATATAAATATAGTAAACATCATGATCATATGGGAAATAGAAAATAAATATATCTTATCGCATCTCACTAACACAAAACACAAAAAATAAAATATGTTGATCGGAAAATATAAGGAAATTAATTTATATTAAATACAATTTATATATATTATAATTTAGATTAGACTATACATATCATAAATTTACAAAGTACATTAGGTATATATTCATTTAAATATTTATATAAAGTAAATAATTTTGTCTATTTCTTTCATGTATATGTCATTACACCTTTCGTATATATATATATCCTTTAGTTGTCGAGGATGAAGTGATATTAAATAATATATAAACAGTGGGCTCTAAAAGGTATTATCGCAGCAATATGATGTGGTAATTATTTGGTACATTTTTTAGACCCCTCTTATTAGCTATAGTCTGATCATAAAAACGCCTCTATATCTTTGAAACACTATTGGCGATATAAATAAATTCATTTATGAAATAAAATTCCATTCTTATGAATCATAGAAATGATTTTTTATCATTATTGGGGTAATTTAGAGGAATTTTTTCCAGAAAATTGTTGTTTCAATCGATTTAACTAAAAATCTATCAAATTAACCATTAACCATTTTACAGTCAAATTAGGAAAATTTCTTTTTTTATGGTGCACAATATAGAGAGATCAACTATAGTTTTACCAAAGTATAATAACCGCGTATAAATTCTCTGTAATTTATATAGTAAAATCTCAAAATCCATATTTTGTTTATAAAAAATTTAATTTTGTATGAAATATTCTAGGGATCGCATATTGAATGACTTAATAAAAAATATTTTTTAGTATAACATAGATTAATTTCAATTTGAAATTCATTATAGAATAATATCCGTTCTTTATGGCTGAAACCTTTTAGAAGATTGTGTTCATGGAATATTTTTCACATTCACATGCGTACGATTTACTAATAATAATAATAATGATATAATAAGAAAAAAAAACCCTTTTCCATTACCAAATACTTCGTAATCGTATGTGAACACATCAAAAAATTATTTAAAAAAATCAAATATATGCACGAATTGATTCCTTTATTTTTATATAGAATATATTATATATATTTTTGGTTTGGTTTTTTTTATATTTGATTTGTTTGCCTATATATATATTTTCCCGTCGAATAGTATATAGAATTTTTTTTTATTGAAAAGGCAAATATATAAATGAATAAATAAATATACGACGAATAAATAGATATGGTATATAAAATATTGATAATGTCCTTCTTATTTAATGACAAAAAGAAAAGCTCTATGTATATATATTGATTCCAATATAAATATATATTATTTATATTATATATATATATATAGGGAATCAATATGATGATGACCAATATGGACTTTATTTGCTTCATTGATGTGCATTAAAGTTGCAAAAATTAAATAAAATAAAATACACATTCAATTTTGAACTTGTGTATATATTACCAATATATACTCTTTTTTTCTATATCTTTTGGTATAAAATAAAATGATGCATTGACTATTTTATTTATTTTTTCTCTTTTTTTTTTTATTTGGTTTGGTTTCGTTTGTTATTTATTTAGTTAGATTATTTTTTGGAATTTGATATATGAATTCAAATATATATAGTATATATGGCATTATTTCAAAATATCTGCATTACTAAAATAGTTATATATATAATATATATATATCTAAACATTTTTGGTGTTATTTGAATGTATTTTTTATGTACGCAATATTTATAATATAAAATCGTATAAAATTAAACACTCAAATAGTTATAATTAAAATTGAATTTTACGCCTATGATCTTCAGTAGCATATATATGTATAAATTATAGATTTTCCAAAATTAGTTCAGGCGGGTTTGTGAACTTTTCTTTTCTGTCAATTTTTTTTATACCTCTGAAGTGTTTATAACCTTTAAATTTCATTACAATCGGACAAGAACACAATAATCGTATATTTAATTCTGTTTTTTTGTTTTCAATAGTTTTTACTCGAGAATTTGTTTATAGAAGTATACCTAAGCTTATTCAACAATATATAATCTAATAATTTGAAACGTTCATCTAATTTTCCAAAAAAACCCCTTCAATTTTGCTAACATCAATTCATATTCATTTTGAATTATTTTGATTTTGATGTAAATTGCCATTAAACATAATCTAACTAACTCAATCATATCTTAAACAATTGCGGATTCGTTCATATATTTTTGAACCTGATGGTATTTTCCACTATACCTTGAAAGTATATTTGTTATACTTTCAAGTCCTCCAAGATTCCTATATTGGATTTATTATATGCAAATTACTACACAGAACTCGGTGTATAGGGATAAAAGTATAAAGGACATACGATTGAATATAAACTATATCCCCAACGATACTATACTAATTTAAATAAATTCTAACAAATATACAAATCTTTTGTAAACTTTATCATAAAGGTAAAATTATAGTATATATAATGTATAGCAAGCATCTATATAATATAATGTCGGTGGTCATGTTGTGCAGTTAAACCATATGTATAATAAAACATTTTATTTTAAATTTATTCATTATAAAAATTATGTATTAATTTTATATATACAATTCATGATATATTCATTTAAATTGCAATTGTATATATAGATAAATACATATAATAATAATAATACCTAAATGGTCTATTCAACCATCATCAATTACACGCTCTCATACATATCAGTATTATATCAAAGTCATACTATATATGGTAAATGTATATCATATAATAAAACATTTTAGCTTTGTATTTTAATATTTATATACCGCCACAGTATATTTAGCGTAAAAAAACATTTGCATATTTTTATAAATAGTTATATTCATTCAAACAATTACTCCCAGTAATATTCGGATTAGAGCAATATTAAAGCAATCTATATCCACAAGAGATTAACTAAATGTACAAGGATAGTTTTTTTTTTATTTTGTAATAGCACTGCTTTATACCTTAAATCATTATAGTTCTGAAATCGCCTTACATTTTCTCATGTTTATTCAACTTTTCCTATATTTTTCATATAATTTTTTCGACTAATAAATTGAATAACTTTTTGAGCCATATCAAATCCATATTTACATGTCTATATTATAAGAAGGTTTGTCCGAACATTAATGTACGTTACCGTGAGTACGCGATATAAATGGATGCGACATGACATGATGAATAAATATATATAAAATATGCAATGCAATATTATATAAGGGTTTGGGGTTAGTGAAACACGATGCTCTGGGGTGTAACAACATATTTTATGCACAAATAAAATAAAATATGGGCGGGTGGGGGTATTAGTGAGCGTTTATATTTATTAGAAAATTCAACCTGTGGTAATATTATAATTATGATAATGGTTTACTATAATAATATATATCTATCTAAGCATGGCACTATTATATCCAACTGTATATCCATTATAAATAAGTTATATATAAATATTCTGGAAAATATTATACTATAATTTTGTAAATTTAAAATTTACTGAATGACATTACATTAAAAAGTATATCAGCTAATTTGCTTCGTACACACACACACTATATTATATATAGATACGATTGATTTATATTTGATTCGATTTATCCTCATACTTTAAATTAGGATTCCCTGAATGAATTAACATATCCTTATATTTATTATTCACATATTTTATTAAGCTTTCTAAATATCGCAAATTATAAATAAAAACACGCAATATGTACGATGAAGACTGTTTAAAAATAATATGCAATGTGTATAAGCAAGACTATGTATAGCACAAAAAAAAATATGTTAAAGGTTATATTTATATTGCATTTAGAAAATTTGAAAAATTACATTAGACATTTTTGGGTTGAAATGTTATGTTATGTTATGTATGCTTATTATGATGATGTAGATGACATTGACGTTGATGGTATTTAAAATATATTATTATTGTTATTGTTATGTTGATGTTATGCTATTATTTTTTCATGAAAATTTAATGGCCTGAAAATTAAATTAAATCTACCTGTAATATAATGTGAAAAAGAATGTTTGTAATAATTTACGTATAGTATATATATAGTATTGTATAATCATATATATGATTGCATTTTATTTTTGGATATGTTATTATATATGAATAGATTCAGACATATGAATTGATGAATATACACATTTGAAAATCATATTATCATAGGTTATGTTATCGTCATGTATTTGATAAGTATATATACGCGTAATATAATTTCATTATTTCTATATATAGTCGTCTGTATTAAATTATTATGTGTGTATAACCTTTGTGCACATTTATTCCGGTTGTAATGGAAAAAAGGGAAACATTTTAACTGTTGTGTGCTCAATACTACCCACACCCAAAGTTTTTTATCCACTATATTTCACACTCGCTCCTATAATAATGTTATCTAGCTGCTACTGGTCGCCAAATTAGGGGAATCATATTCAAATATGTGCAAATTTTAATCTGTAACATAATAATGGATTAGTCTTTTTAATAGAGCAAAGATTTTTTGGTAACCAACAAAGCTAAACCTTTGATTTTAATAACAATTCTTACCTATAATGGAAATATATACATATATAATTATTCAGAACATATTCAGAATCTAATATGTTCATGATTTTAATATATGTAATTAGATAATGTATTTATTCCGCTTTATATTTTACGATAATATTAATTAGATAACGTTTATTATTATTTACCATACACTATTCATTTATTATTCATATATCACTTTTATGATTGCTTTCATACGAATTTAGCATAGTATATTAATTAATTAAAAATAAATAAAATAAAATCATTACAATAGACGTATACAGAAAATAGTATTTTTTTTTACTAATAAATATAAAATATTTCAATGATTTCTTTTCTATACATCATTTCTGCTGCTCTCATCCTAATTGCAATCAACAAAATATAAAAGCAAAAATATACTCAAAGCCCATAGAATTAAAAATAAAAAAGGATTATTCGCAAACACAAATATAAAATATATAAATACATCTATATGAAAAACCAAATTCTAAAAATTAGAGTTTTGTGGTTATAGATAAAATTACATATATTATAAATATTGTTATACAACAAAAGGATATTCTTCCTTTTTACATAGATATTTTTTAATATAAATATATTTCTTTTTCATCACTTTTTTATAATATAAAATCTACATAAACGCAAGGATATTTAAAACAAAAGGATAGACATTTATTATAATAATATACACAACATACAATCTATGTTTCGTCATCAATTATATAATTGCATTTTTTTTGTTTTATTGTACACAATAACAATTATATCTAAATGGACTGTAATAAAACAAAAATAAATAATATTGTGATAAATTTATTTTTAAAACTTATCTTTGATATATACGAGTATATCGCGTCCTTTTATTATTATATATGTATATTATGATTTTGGATATAATATGATACATTTTTGTATTTTGTTATTTTATTTTCGAGACAAATGTCTATATGTTTATATCATATTGCAACAACCATAAATTTTCTAGATATATATATATAATACGACGACCGACATTCATAATAAATTAAAATAAAAATGTATATATAAATTTGTATAATGTATAAAGCTTATATATATATTTTTCGATAATTTGTATATATAGTTTTATTTATTAATAAATTAAAATGTCTATTTATAACGATAATTCATATTTCTTACAATTGGTCTCTTTTTAGTAGTTCAGTAGATATCTTTTCGTTCATTTTTTGTAACATTCCATATATTTTTGTAACATTCCATAAATGTAGTTATTATAGTCTCCAAATAAGAAGATAATCTTTTCGTTTATGAGAAATCCCATATAGGTATAACAATTTATATTATATAGATATCTGTTCAACGTTCGATTTGTGATATCCTGTTGTAATCATGAGTTTGAATTATCTTTATTTGTTTGATAAATTGTTCACATAAAATGCATTATATGTAAAGAGATAAAGATAGGAAATAACATTTTATGATCAGGACACATACATGATACAATTATCTGCAATTGTCTTATATCTATTTCAACATTGCACAATTGGAATTATTTATCTTTTTTCGACCGATTAGCTGTTTATTTTTGCGGAACATCTAGTCTCAATATGAAAATAAAAGAAAAGAAACAAAAGAAAATCACAAGACCGTGCGATCGACGTAATAATCTAAACAGTGCCAAATTTACATTTACCTTAACAATTTCTCATTTAATTTAATTGATAATTTCATAATTGATTTAATCGATTACCGCGATCGTTAATCACAAAAAAAATAAGTTATGGTAAATAAACAATTTTAATGGAATATAATTTCATTGAATCTTATAACCCTTTTCCCATTTATTTGCGTAGGAAACAATTCCTATTATATTCATTTATCGAATTTTTACATGAATATAATACATAATCAAAACATAAAAAAAATCAATTAAATGTAAAGTGATTTGAATTGGAATAATGTTGATCCAATAAAACAGCAAAAAAAATAAAAAAACAAATAGAATAAATATAAAAAAATATAGAAAATCGTTTCAATTGACTTGGTTATTTTTTCTATACTATTTAACATTCCATATATAAATATAAATATACAAATCATATATATACATGCATATAAAGTATATCGTCGTCGGCTTTGTCATCTAACAAAGAATGCATATATACATATAAATATACAAAAAAATAATAAATAAAAATAAAACACAACCAATATTACATACAGCGAATGAATATATATATATATTCTGCTCATTAATAATAAAACTTTTTTTTATACCCTACATAAAATATATGAAATATATGCATATATATGTGAGCAATATAACCAGGACAAAAAAAAGGATAATGTACCTATAAAATAAGAATTGATCTACATATACTTCCATATAATAATGTATGTCCTATATATTATTTATTTATAATATATATATATATATAGTAAATGTGTAATGTAATGGAGCGATTGTCCTTTTTTTATATATTCATTCATTCATTCATTCATTTGTTAATTTGATATATATATATTCAAACTCATACAAACATATCAATATAAATAAACATAAAAGAAAAACAAAAAGTTTCAATAATATTTGTGAAAAACCATAAAGGGAAATATATTTATTATACAGTTAGAATGATTTTTCTTTCCTTTTTTTTTATAATGAAACGCTTAATATGAAAAACCTTAAGTCGGTATACACTTTCCTGGTATATGGAAGTAAAGAAGATTATATATTTATGAGATTGATTTATTGATTATGCTGACTGCCCAGTTTTACTGGAAATAGATTATAATATTATAATTTCATAAATTCATAATGGTTAACCTATTATAATTGGTTTGCATTTGAAAAACTTCAATGAAAAAAAAATAACAACTTATATTAAGACTAGTATATTTTGTTGTGATTCATTGAAAATATTTGACAAAATCACAATCGTCTAAGAGTATATATATATTACATAAAGATCATCATATATACGAAATTCAATCGAGATTGTAATATTTTATACATATCTTTATCCAATATATGATAAATAGTATTATATGTATATGTAATCATAAAAATGTAAATTATTCAGTATATTCGCCGCATATACAAGAAAATACATATATCGCCTTATATTATTATATATATATATATATATATATGGATAAGGATATGCATATATATTCACCCTCTAAATTCTTATTATATTATACTATATACATATATAGATATAATAACGAAAAAAAGCAATAAAAAAATGTTTATCCTTATTTGTTTTATATTACATATAAATATATATAGTAAATTTTTCATTTTATTGATTGATTTTGGTGTGTTTATTATTTGTTTTGTGTCTTATATGGCATTAATAATTATTGAATATTTTACGAGCATTTAAATGTACATATATTTTTAATATAATATAAAATAAATAAATAAAGAACCAAATAAAAGCTGCTATATATGGGATAAAAATTACAAGCGCGCATATAATAAATTGATTATTTTGAATGGGCGTATAATTGAAAGTGCTAAAACTAACTCAGACTGACTGAGTTTTAGATCCTTCGACCTATATATGATATTTTAAAAAAGGAGTTTTTTTTTAGTGGATAGTATAGTAAATTAAATAATTGTTATCTCGCATCTGCCTTCGACTCTGAATTTTTTATAATTTTTATGGAAGACAATTCATCACGAATTTCAAAACGAAACAAAATCTAAAGAGTGATATATTCCCCATTCCAAGAAACCGACTGTCCAATATCCTCTTTAAATACTATTGTTTAAATACTATCATTGCGATCATTCAATAATTCATTTTTATACGCATATATACCACCGATCTTCTCTATAATCTAGAATAATTAATCAGGTGACGGATATAGATATGAATGATTCGTATAAATAATATCTGCAGTGATTCCTATTCGAAAAACGAATACAATTTACGTATTCCAAATTGATACCATATAAATGTAATACGCCGTTTCCACAATAGTCTAATTTTATAAAATGAAATTCTAATTACCAATATTCAATTTTTTTTTCGTTATTTGTTTCTGTCGCTTTTGGAAAAATATTAAAGTAAAATATTGATTATATAGAAAGAAATGATCCTCTTTAAGGATATATTTTATAAAATATATATTACAAATATTTGTTTTTATATCTATAGATATTTATATTATATTGAATATTCAATGGACCATTTATTGTATACATCTATATAGATATGTAGATATTTAGATGATGGTATTTGCTGCGATGTGTGCATATAAAAACAGAATTTATCTATATATATATTATAAGAGTATATATGAGGTCCATATGTGAGATGAATGTGGAGTATATATATTATTGTGTATATAAATAAATGTTTATTTTGTATAAATTTATAATATAAATATATATATATGTTATTATGTATATATAGGTATATATATATTCATGTGAAAATGAATAAAGAGGAGCTTTTGGCATAAATATTTTATTTAGTTTTTTCTATATTTTTTTCATTTTTTCCATAAAGACTGAATGTTTTTTTCCTTAAAATATTTTTGGGATGAGGATTTATATCACATATATTTCACACACTTCATATATATCTTCATATACAGATACCGAATTCATACAGATGCATATATATATATACATATATAGACCATAAAATTTGGTAAAATTGTCATCATTTTCATGTTTTTATATATTCATTTGTAGAAAAAAATATATGCTATATAATATTATGTGTATGAATGTGTATTTATTTGTCTTTTTATATTTCACTTTGATGCAGTAAAAATGGTTTATTCTGTATGTGAAAATAAATGTATGAGTGTACAGGATGAATTTCGAGAAAATGAAATAAAAAATGTACATTTTGTTTATATCTCTATATAGTATAAGATACATAATAATATTTAAGAGTAATCTGTCTATATAGAAATATATATATATATATATTGTATATATAAATTTTAAACAGAGTATGAATCATAAAATATTGTAAATATAGAGTACTTTTATATATTTACATATATATTCACTGTATGAACAAGAAAATAACTTGAAAATAATTTTTGAATGATGCCCATATATATATATATATATATATTCATATAATAAATATCATGAATATATATATGGGGTATTTACCAAATTTTAAAAAACGATAAAGAATAATATACTTTATATAATATAATTGATATAACATATAAAAATGTTTTTCCCATTTGTTTTGTTTGTTTCAATTTTGCTAATCCTTTCGAAATCATCTTGTATTTTATTAATATTTATTTATTTTTTTATTTCAATGGTAAATAAAACTTATTCTTTTTCGTTTATCTTTTATACGCACGTTAATTTTAACTTTTTATTGTTGTAATCTCATTTACGAAGAAAGTTTAAAATTTCAACGACCATGAACTTCTTCCATTAGATTTTATTGCTTATCATACTTATATAAGCCATGATAATTCCAAGGATGAGGTTTAGCCTTTGTAATCCATTTCTGACGATCATTTTTTACCCGTATAGTTCGATGATAAAAATCACTCTACCGTAGTTTAATGTTGAAATTGACAAATTGCCATTAATTCATTTATTAAACCATTCATAATATAGAAAATAGTAATCATTGTAAATTTAGTATATGAACCTTATTGGAAAATTAAATATTCAGTTTTTATTATTTTGCCATTAGATTGTTTATATAATAATAATAATTTACATTTTCTCTTATAAACCGAACACAATCATATAAATTATTCATATCATCATCTTATTTTCCATTAATAAGCACCAAATTTTCAAGAAAAAAAAACGGAATTTTCTTTAAATCAATATTTTTATTTTATGTATTGTATATAATAAATATATAGTAAGAATAATAATAAATATTTAAAATCAATTTATAGAGTATATACTAAAAGTCTATATATATGTATAGTAAGTCTTATTTTTCTTTTATTATTTTACATATCCATTAAATTATTTCCTTTACTCTAAATCCATAAATATTACACTCACTACAAATACATAATATTATATTTTGTTGTAATTTATTGAATAAATAAAGAAAAAAATTGGGAATTTTGAATAACTTTGCCCCGTTAGTTAAATATTCTTTTCAATTTCATCATTTTGCCAATATTATTTTATTTTTATTGATCATAATAATAATACCTTTCTATCGATGATCTATTCGGTCAAATTCGTTACAACTGTTAAAAGCAACCATAAGTTATAAAGGTTAACATCAATATATTTTTTAACATTTCAAATTCAAATTGATATATCTATAAATATGCAATTTAAAAAGTACAGTTTTCAATGTAATCTGCATTTGTGTGAAAAATGTTAAAATTTTCTAAATAAAATGCTTTCGACTTTTCACAATTTCGAAAAGAGATAAGAATTTTTAGGATCAAACTAGCTAACTCTCCAATTATAAGTAATGTTTGAAACATTCATATGAATATTAATTTATTATCCCAAAATTTGTGTTTGCAGTTTATTTATATATTATATTTATGTCCTTATATTTTTGCACTTATATAAAATAAAAAAATTATGTGTTATATTGCGATTTTTTTTTTTTGTTATTTATGAAATTTTTGGAAAAATAAATATTATTTATATCCGGGGATGGGATAAAAATCAATACTTCCTATAATACACAATATATATATAAAGCGAAACAAGAATATAGTAAATGTCTAGACCGTGACAGGCAGGGAACTGATGTCCTATAAATATGCGATTGTATATAGTTACGGCAATTTAAAGAATCCCAAAAAAAAAAACCAATTTTTTTAAATAAATATTTATGTTGATATCAAATACAAAAAAAAAAGAAGAACTATTCGTAATCGCATAAATACGATGGGTTTGCTATTATATTTATCTATATATCTATTTAAATATATGCGATTATACGATATACAAATAAATACAAACTATATATAGATTCAATAAAAATTCTCTGTATATTTTGAAAGCTTATTTTATAAGATTGAGGCAATATGCCAAATTTTATTATATTTATATATCATCTATGATTAATAAGGAAAAAGTTTTTTTTTGTTTAGTCTTGGTCGAGTAATTTCAATAATGTGTTGTATTTAATTTTATCCTTTTTTACTATTTATAAATATAAAAACAAAAATGTTGCATTAACATTTTATGCTAATCGAAAGTTTTTTGATTTATATTTATGAAGATTGTTTATATGTGAATTGATATCATATCATGATATGTAGATATAGATAGAACGATATAGAGCATATGTATCATGTTTTATGATGTATCAATATTAAACTTATTGAATAAGATTAGGAAAAATCAAAATTCTGGTATATAAAGAAAACATTCTTAGTTGAACCTTAAAATCCCTTTTTTTTATTGATTGATGTATGTGTTTTTTATTTATTTTTCATTATTTCCCCCATTGAAACATCACAAATTTTAATTTTTCTTCTTTCTGACTCCACAATTCAGTTATGGGTCTGTCTGTTGATTTCTTTTTCCAATCAGATTCGTTGTTTTACTTGCTATATAGTACTCCTGTTTGTGAATTGTGATATTTCAATATCTTTTTATACACTATACTTTCCTTTTCCACCTAAAAACTCTAGTTTGTTAATTTCTGCGGTATCACTTATTCTGCTTTACTTATTCTGCTAAAACACATATGCACTCCTTTACTAAACCACCGATTCTTAAATTATATTCTTTTATATAGAAATGGATTGATATATTTATTATTTCATATCGCTCGTCTAGCTCTTATTCGATATAGGTAATAGAAAATTTACAACAATTACAGCATCAAATATAATGAAAGTAACTATAAAAATCTTATTATATATATAATTTATTATTTATTGATTTAATGAACCAAAGATTGTATATTTATATCCACCGCACATTCCTTTAGTTATAAGGAATCATATATAGATATAATAATACAAGTAAAATTAAAATACTCATCATATACAGAGGCACTTTGTTTTGTATTATCTTATTATATATCTAAACAGTTGAAAGTACTATTAGAATCCTTTATATATAGGACATACGGTCTGTTTTTGCATTGCATGCTTTCCCATCGTGCCCTGAACGATAAAAAAAAATTGTGTACAAAAAAGGATATTATTAAATGCTTTTATATATTATGATATAATTTTAATTTATTAACGTGTGGTTGGTAATTTAATATCCATATCCATATACCAACCATCTGCATATATAAACGATGATGTCCATTAACGAAAATTAAATTGATGAAAATGTGAAATAAAAATATTTATTATTATTTTATTTTTTTTTTATTGTTATTATGTCGTGTACCTATCATTTGTTTCATTTTCATATGAAGACACCAATCAACTATATATAATATACAAACAAACAAACAAAATATATAAAAAATATTCGTCATATACATAAATCCTATTACACAATATCAACAACAACCTCATCAACTGCAACGAATAATACCCCTAAAATTACTTATCGATTTTCTTCTTCATAAAAAAAAAATATTGTATATTTTATATGTATTTTAGTTCTTATAGTTCATTGCTTTTATTATTATTATTATTATTATTATTTTTGTGATATTATTAATATATCGGTATTATTATTATTATTATTTTCAAAATTGAACATTATGAAATATTTATTATTATTTCACATGTACACAACGAAAATATACAATACTGATATATTCGTACTTGTGTATATGATGGTTTATAAAAATGTTTCAAAGGAAAATTTAATACTTATGTATATGTATATATAAACATGATGATTTTCCATATTTTCTTAACAATTCATTCATGTAATATACATACCGCTTATATACAATACAATATTCAATATATGGTATATACAACAATAGTGTAATACAATATATACAAAAATATGTTTCATCAAAAACGCTTCCAGCTGTTGTACAGATAGATACAATTTTGTAAATGAATTATTTTCAATTACATAACTTTTATTTGGTTTTTGTGTTTTTTAATAAAATGGTTTATTCAATTATATATTGATATGGTATAGAAAATATATTGTATATTATGTAGGTTAGTTTTTAGGTGTTTATTTTACGTATAGATAGAAAGGATTAATAGAAAGGATTTTGTTTGACGTAAATAAAAAAACACAGTAATAATTTTAGATTTTAAATCGTTTGGTTTTTAACTTTTGGAATATATAAACGGTTTGTATTGATAACGAATCCTTGAGAAAATCTTAAATTTGTAAATTTCTTCAGAGGCAACAATAGAAATTGACTGCTGAGAATGTTTTGAGCATTATTATTTAACTAGAAACTTTTGGATTAATCGAAAAAAAGGCCTTAAAATATGAAGGATTATTTCTTTCAATCTCTTTCATACAATAATCTATACCGTATCTAAACAAATCTTGTATCGGTTTGTTACAATTGTTTTTAAACGTAAATAGGTTTCAATCAAACATGTTGAAAAAGAAGTTAAAAAAAGTGAATTATAGATCCGCAAGGACGTTGAATTTTGATATGATGTACTGCTGCTTTTGTCACAAAAGACAAAAATATTTACACAAATAGTATATATTTCTACTTCTAGCAAAGATATTTTCGTAATTTTTATACGTAAATATATTAAACGTTCATTTAAGACCATTTCAAATATTTATAGATATTATATTCAACATTTTATTTTTAGATAAACACCATAAAATCTTTGTTTTTGTGGGTTCTTAAAAAATGACCTTTTAAAGAACACAGACAAAAAAAACTTGTAATATTCTAACGGCATTATAGAAACCTTTTGTAATAATGTGTAACCCATATATATATATATTTAAATATTTTATAATGAGACCTAATTTTAACGTAGAAGATCAATGAAACCAATTTATATATAACTATATATGTACGTACATATATATAAATAAATATATGTCTTTATGATGAGGTTGGGTGAAAATACTAAAATATTTGTATATTTATATTGACATGTGCATGTCTATAAAAACAAAAAAACCGACCTGGAGGATGAATGGGGTGGCATCAATATATATATATAGTAAAAGAGAGGGTGAATTTTTACTATTACTATATATGCTGATATATATATAGTATTAGTATCGTAACAACGATATATGTAAAGTTATTTTAATAAATATATGCTTTTTATTGATTATTTAGACTTTGTGATATAGATAAATAGAATATTCCCATTTATTGAATATATTTAAATATCCAAATATATAACACGAATATGTCTATTCCATTCGCTCAATTATTGGAATTGTTCATTTTTCATATCAAAGAAAAACATGAAAAGAAAGACCACCACCACCATCAAAGTGTAATTATTTATTTATTTCTAAACTACATAGTTTATTATTATTATTACTTGAAAATATAATAAGTTGAAAGTTTTATTTTAACAATACATATACATTAGAGCCAGACGACGAAGAGTCTATAAATAAATAACTATAGGGATACTTTAAATATGGCATTTAGTCATAAATATAATTAATGATGTACAACAAATGTTTGTGGGTGGTAATATACAAAATTGTGGTTGTGAAATTATAGTACTAAAAGAAATCGTAATTTTTTTTTGGGTTTCTAAACAATGACATTCATATTTCAATTTTATATAGTAATATTTTGTTGTAATTTAGGTGAAATTCGAAAATTGAAACAATGACATTCATATTTCAATTTTATATAGTAATATTTTGTTGTAATTTAGGTGAAATTCGAAAATTGAATACTCGTTATAAAATTTGATCTTATTTATCCATCTTATTTAAAATTAAATATAGATACATTTTTTATTTATTTATAATTAACAAATTTAATATTAATATTTTATATATTTTTTATTATTATTTCAGATTCATTTTGATTGAATTATCATCTGTTGAAGTATGATTAACAAAAAATCGGTGAGTTTAAATTTTATTAAATATTTTTATTTAAACATATAAGAATGAATACTTATTATAAATAATAAGCATATACATATAAAATTATGAGTGAATTAAAGTAATTTTGTCGTAAGTCATCGACATTTTCTTCTCGTATAAGTATGATAATATCGATTGATATTGATATATATTGTTGGTGATAGACTTCAATATTCTCAAAGATATTAGTAATTGACAACATATATCAATACATGTATATTCAAATTTAAATGTTAAAAGCCAAACTCTTAAAAGTATACCCTTTTTTTATCGCAAAAACGAATATTTTTAACAAAATATTTGCGATTTCTGCATTGAAAAGCCGGATAAAAAAAAACTTTTCCTGAAATCTGCGTATATGAACTGAAATGAACAATTTTTAAAACACAAAAGTTTTCTCATTATTTTTTATTTAAATTTTATAATACAAAACGTAAAAAACTTTTCATTAAATATTTTTCACGAGGGTTTAGCGTTATATTATTTCAAAAGTTGTATTTTTTTTTTTTTGCTTCGTTTATAATTTCCTAAAATTACCTATGCCTTTAAAAATATATATACACCATAGTATATATATTATATAACATATATATATATATAGTTTATATATAATTAAATAAGGTTATAAAACAAAACAAATTGGGGAAAAACTTTAACAAAATTTGATTGTCTTACAATTAACCACTGCAATGGCAACACTTGCTTTAAACATTTTATTGAATATACCAATAGACGATTGATTATAATATTATATATAACTTTATTGCGTTTATTATTTGTTGTTTACTCGTATAATTTAAAATGCGTTCATTCATTGAAACATTGAACAATGGAAAAGCAATCAAAATTAATAGATGAAAATTAATTTGTCTCTATAAAATATAGGATTTCTTCTATGCGTTTAAACGTGAAAAATCTTTAAAAATTCATATGAACGGCAATAGAGACTTGTATAATAATGTATAATCTGTATGATATTAGATTTTAAGATTAACAACGATTTTTACTAAATACTTTGATTTTTCACTATGCTTTTCTTTTCAATTTCTCTTCAATGTTATTTTATTCTTATATATAGATAGAGCATAAAACAAAATTGGTTTTTTAAGTAATTTATAAAGCATAAATGTGAATGTAACGATTTTAAATGAACTTTGCGACCGATAAATTAATTTAAATCATTTTATAGAAAATAAAAAATATATTTTCTCGCGTTTATATATCCCAAATTCCCAATACATGTGTAGCAAACCTTAAAATATAGTATAATAAATGCTATATTAAAAGGGTGGATTATCGCATTTATCAAAATTTTATATATATACAAAGTCTTTCGATATCATCATAAGTATATTATTATTTTTACATGGAAATTTAATCAGTTATAGAATTGTTTCTATATATCAACAAAAATAATCTCTATATTTGTACTTTATAAATCAACGCAGTACTACCGTGAAAATGGTTTTAAAAAAAAGAACAAAAAACTTTAAAAATAAATGTTTTATTTTTGCCCTATATATACTTCTAAATGTATGATTTTTTATACACACTTTATTTTATAAATTACACATAATTTAACATTTTCCTATAATCTGTTAGGTATATCTTTCCATCTATATGTATATATATACAATATACATACATATATAAATAGATGCCTTTCAGTAAGAAACAGCAAACTCATTATATCGATTGTCACAAAATAAAAACCATTGAATTTATATATTCATACATTTAGGTATTGTATATATGATATGAAGGGTGGGTTTAAGATGATCTTTAGATAATATGCATTTATATAAGAAGTCATTATATATACAAGATATTTTTCTATTATTATTATAAATATATTTCTTTTATCCTCATTTACTCGATTTACCTTGCCTTATCATTATATTTTCGAATATACATACATATATAGTTGTGGAAAAAGTTTCATATAAATATATACATTTACCAATCATCTTGCTTTTATGCTTTCATATATACCTAAATAGAGGTCCTATAACCATAACACACATGTATAATATATTGATATTTTGATTGTAAGTATATCGTCAATCGAATATATACTTATTTTTATGCATCATTTATATAAATTTACTGTGAAATATAATAATATATAAAAATTATTTGTTGACGAAGGTCTTTCTATCTTTGATCAAAAATACAACTCTTTATGTGAATCGTTAACTCAAATTTCATTGTTAACAATATTACTATACACTGGTATACTATAAATATATATAGTTATATATATACATATATTAAAGTGCTTATGATGCCTTATCTTTAGCGTTGATTTGTTAAATATAAGTTTTCCAGCATACGTCTTGTATAGTAAAAATATATTTTTGATATATAGTGGAGAAATATTTTCTTACTAAATGTATATATATAATATATCGTTCCTCTCAAGCCCAATTAGGTAAAATTAATCTATAATTTGTATCTTATTATATCTTATAAATGGGGATGGTTTTAACCAAACTATTGTGTGATTTTTATTAATGATATATCATAAAAACATATTGGTCAGAAATTTGATATCGATTTTGATTTTTTTTCGTCAATTAAGTTTATATAATATAATCGTTATCGTTATATTTTATACATTAATTTATTGTAAATACAATCGAATGAAATTGAACAAAATTACTCCTCTTATTTTTGTATTAAAGTTAACACGTGAAGATAATTTACAAATTTTGGTTGATGCGTTTATATATTTTATTTTTATTATAGATTAACTCCGTTTCACTGAGGTGATTCCTATATAGCTTTCAGCTCAAGACCATTTAAAAGGCATCAATGATGAAATCACATCCCTACAATTTGCCACATATGTAAAAAGTTCAAAATAATTTTATTCAAATTAGAATTTATGTCATTTCAATTTCTTTCTATACAATGATCGTTAATATTTTTGTAAAATTCCTATTTTTTTTTTGTGTTGAGCTCAACAATTTTATTTGATACATCTATACCTAATATTTTTTGTCTTTCATCATCATTATGCAAATTGGTACAAAATATTTTTCTTCAATCATATATACAAATTATATTTTTTGAAAATATTCATATATCATCAATATGAAAATGATTGGAAAAATAGAAATATTACCCATACGAATTCAATTAGATCACACACAATATATATAATAAATCAAATTTGAATGTATATACAGTTCTCTATAATTTGTAAGTGAATATATCAATAGTAATTGATTTTTTTTGAATATAAATAAACCTTTTTCTATGATAAATGATCATGTGATTATTATAAATTCCACCTGGCTTTTTTAAAAAATGATTTAAAAATTAATTTAGTGAATATAAATGGCTTTTTAATTTATTATTCATATATCGAAAAGAATTTTCCATAAATTGTTTTGTTCTATATAGAATTGAAATATAAAAGATTGTATGATAGAAAACATTTTGTTGTTTCTTTTTATGTGAGAAAAAATAGGTTATAAAATGACCGTCGTTGTATTTTAAATAAGAATGCGAATGATATCGTTGTTGATGGATACAATTCACCTGTATATACGGACTCTGTATATACTTATTGAATAAAAAATTTAATATACACTATTCAATTTGAATATATACGATTTGCATTATAATGGGTATGAGCTTTTATGGTTAAATTTAATTTTTTTATATGTTATACGCAATAAATGGTATCCATGTCAAAACCATTATGTACTTATACTTAGCAGATTGGCATTAATATAATAATATTAAATAAAAATAATAGAAGCCATATTCATATATATATATATATATATGGATCATTTTAAATCGTGTTTATTTATAAATATACATATACAATTGTCATAAATGCTGTTAAATATTATTGATATTATAAGCTCATTATTATTTAAAGTATTAAATTGCTTCTTTTTTTTTTATTCATTCATGTATGGTATAAATAAATATAATTATTTAAACATCTATATATACGTGGATAGCATTGATTTAAAATGATAAATACATAATTTAATATTGTCGATTTATTCGTAATTTATAACACCTGGTATATTATTTTGTAAATTATGTTTTTAATTTAATTTGCAAAACTTAAAGATTACCCAAATCCAGATAATTTTTAATCTTTTTTTCAAAAAAATTCATATCAAAAAATGAATGTAACATTCTATACGATAAAAAATAAATAAGACAACTCGTAATTTATGGATTAAAATGATCATTTTGCATTACAATAATTCTCCTTATAATACTTTTATGAATAAATATCATGTGAATTTTCCGAGAAAATACCTTTAATATATACCAGAACAGTTAAATAATTCCACTTAATAAAGAATTGTTACATCATTATTTCATATCACTTAACTTAATTTTATCATATACAAGTATACATATATTATGGAAATTGAGCAAAATCCGAAAGGTTATATTACGTGTAAGGACGAATTTCATATTAAAAAAAATTGTTTACATTTTATTCTATATATCATTATAAATTCTATAAATACTTTTTATTTTGAGGAAAACTACAATTATTTATATACATTAGAAAGTTTAAATCTATAAATTATAGTATATATTATAAAATGCTTGTCTAAAAAAATTTAAATAATCGCATTTTACTTTTTCGAACAATATTTTTAAAAGCAAAAATACATATTTTATAATTTATGAAACATTTTGTTTATATATTCGTCTATATATACTTTTGATTTATTCGTTCAATCCTTTGAGTTTATTATATTCCTCAAAAGTATTATTTTTGCATATATATACTAAAGTATTAAATGGGTATACATATATATATTTTACAATTTCATACGAATATCTTTTATCATTAACTTGTACAAATTAATAAATATATACATCTACTGCGTGTAGAGGTATAGAGTATTATATACGTACAAATATTTTGCTAGAAGGTTAATAAAATATCTTCCTATATCTATATATAGTATTATAGAAGATAGACTATGAATATAGGAATATAGGTATATTATTTTCAAAATAATATACACATAAATCATTTTTCTATATTATAAATAAAGGTATATATATTAATATTTATAACACACTGTTTTTCCTGCGTTCTCTATTTATATATATGTTCCATTGTTATATAGATATGTATGTTATATAGATATTCTATTGCCATTTTTCAATGTATTACATTTTATATACTAAAATAAATTAATATAAAAAGTATTATGTCTATACTGAAAATAATTTAAAGTTTATTAAAATACGTATTTTGGCTAATGAGGGTTTTGTTTTCAAAAACTTGTATTGAATCATTTAGATTTCAAATAACGTATATATAATTTCCAAAATTAAACTCACCTAAATTTAAACAAATTTTTATTATAATGTCCAACTGGATCTTTGACAAAATATAAGGATAATTTTTTCTTTATAAATATTGTATAATGATCGGATATTCTCATGAAATTTACTATTATCTATATGTTTTGCGAAATTTAAAATATTACAAATTTTCAATCCATTTCAACCAGGAATACCGCCTTCTCAGAAATTTTTTTATCAGAAAATAATAATATAAATCTAATAGATAATAGATATTTTATTTGTCAAAATCTGAATGGGTACAAATTACCAGTCTGCATATACTAATTTGAAACCATTTTTCATCTTTTTTTTGTATTCAAAATTATTGAATGACACTTAAAAAAATACACTCGGTCTGTAGTCCATTTTCTTTCGATTTTATATTGATATTTTTCTATAAACATGGATTATTGTATACAAAATCGGTATTTTTAATAAACTAAAATATATATATATATAGTATAAATAAATGAAAATCGGTTTATGTATTTTTATTTTTTTTTCTGCGGTATGGGTATTTGTACACATAACTATATATATATATATATATCGTTCTTATACACTTGTGTTGTTGTGGGTTGTATAAATAAATTAAATGAATGTAAGTACTTATGAATATGCGTGCATACGTACGTATATGTATATATATATAATATCAATTTTGTATCTTTTATCTGCGCCTAAACGATCATATGTGTATGCATAACAAGTGTTGTTGGTGCTATATTTAAAACACAGCATGAAAATTGTTAAATTTAGACAAATAACCACCTGACTTTCTTTTTGATTTTCTTTTATACAAATATATATATATATATATATATATATATATATAGACACCACATGCGTTTACATATAATACGTGCGAAATGATAGATTATAATATACGAAAGTATATATGTTTATAATCGCATCATATATAGTTTATTGTATGCCGCCTCATTCATACATACAGAATGACTTTTAAGTAAAAAAAAAATCTTCTTGGGTGGTGTGGTGTGGTCGATTCTGCACCATATAATAAATGAAAATGAAAAAAATAAAAATGATTGATGACACACAACTTTTAAGTTGATCAACTTTTATTTTCTATAATATATATATATATATATATATATATATATATATATATATATATATATATATATATGCTTTTATCATTTCCATTTGAAAATTATAAATTAAAAAATAAAAATACACCTTTTTTTTATTTATAACACAAATATATTGATATTGAAGAAATAAAACATCGATATATGGAATTGAAATAATAAGCTATACTGTGTTTTTTTATTTATAAATATTAAATTGTACAATTTTTTTTTCTTTTCGTAAATTATATGATATATTGGTTTGGTATCAGTACAGTAAATTCACATTCATTTCTATATAGAGAGTGTATAGAGTAAAACAAATCGTTTTTCATTGCATAAATAATATGCTAGCGTGTATAAATAATATATACATGTGTGTTATGTATATATATCTATAATCTATATATATATTAAAAGAAAATATATATGAAAAACTTGACAAAAAAAAAAAACCGTATTGTTATTTTGTATATATTATAATATCCCGACGGTGTGCGGTTTCATTGTTGCTTTTACTTTATTTTCTGTGTGTTTTTTTTTTCTTCTGTTCTTCATTCAAAATATATATATTCTAATTTTATATTTTGTATATTCGATATTTTATTTAATTTTTTTTTTTCATTTTATAAAATATGGCTTAAATTTCTTATATACGAAATTGTTTAATATAAAATATAAACATATATACAATATATATTAAGTGTATTTTCGTAATTTAAATATTGTCTTTTTTCATGTACATTATATATAGATTTGGTTTGGTTTGGTTTTTTTTTGTGTGTTTGTGATTATAAATTTAAATATAAAAAAACAATTGACTTAATAAATAATGAAGATTATTATTTAAAAAATAAATGTATATGTAATTGAATAGAAAAATATACCTTACGTGTAAAAGAAAAAAAAGGAACTATATAATGTTAAAATATGGGTAAATGGGTTAGAAAATAAACGTTAATATATATTTATATAATGAATGTGTGTTTGGTGTGTTCTATTAATATAATATTATTTAATAATAATACTTACACATTTTATTATTATTATTATTATTATAGGTGATATAATTATATTATTCATATATTTATAAACATAACGCGCCGTGCTATTGATATGATGAAGTTTATAAAAAGTTGTGTAAGAGTGTGTTTTTTTTTTATATTTGGTTCAACTATTATTAGACAAAATATATACATGAAAACATAAAGATTTTATATATGTTATTTGTTTTTTTCGCAAAATATGCAAATGTCAATGTTATGTGTCACTCGTATTTACTATCTTCTCTATCTTATTATATATATATAATTTTAATGATTTTTTGGTTTATAGTGAGATATTTTTTTTAAATAAGTTTAGATCATTTATATTTTGCAATCGCTGCATTGGATACCACTTTTTGCAGCAGGTTTCACAGAACATTTTCTACATTTGCAATTCTCATATAATACGTTCACTTTTCATCTCCAGTGATTTTTAGATGTTTTCTCGTTGTATTGCTTTTTCTTTAATTTATTTCATGTAGGACTCATTTTGCAAGTTTTTAACAGAAATTCATTGTTAAGTAACATTTTATGGTGCTGTTAATTGTGATTTGTTTAGAATATGCACAGATTTAATAAATTATATCCTCATATATGTAAAGAAATGTGTAATTTTGATGGAAATTTGATTTTTATACACATGTTTATACATCATATAGCGAAATACAAATATATATGTATTTCGCTATATGATTAATTTTAACAGAATATAAATAGATTTCTGGTAAATATATGTATTTAGTTATTATACATTTTTAAAATTAAATTTATCTCATATACCTATATATGAGAATACTAAAATTAATATGTATATATATTTTATGCGTATTTATTGATGTTATTCTCTTTTGATTTTCATTTACAATATAAAAAAAAAAGATTATTTAGAAAAGATCAATCAAAATTAGAATTGGATAATTATCAAATGTATTTCGTTTATGTTTTTTTAATCGATTAATTATTATATATTATTAATTATGTATACATAGGTATAATTATATTAAGAAAATATGATTTACACGAATTCTTATATACGGTTTAGAAAAATATTTATCTGTAATTTTATTATTTTAAAATTTTTTCATATATAAAATACCAAATTTTTCCATGTTTCCATTGATAATGAATTTTATTTTTTAAATACCGAGTTGTTTTTGTTGTCATATTTAATATTTTCTTATGGTCAAAATGGATCATTGTGTTGTCTTATTGTGTTGTTTTCGATTATCTCAACATTTTATTTAAATGCGATTTTATAACATCCAATATATACGGATATATCTTATATAATATTCAAATAATTCAATTCAATGTTGAATAAATGAAATTTTAATATATCACGTGATGAACGAGAACGAGAGTGGGTGAAACATTAAATTAAAATATAAAAGCTTGTAATATATGTATATATAACATAATTATTATATGTAAATTAGGTCGTATATTTAACCCTTATATATATATAGTTATGAGCAGTTACCCAAAATTACCTGTAGTATTATATACCTTTATATAATATACTTTTATGTTTATAATGATTGCTTTATGTAATATATTTAAATTCAGTGGCGAACCAATTGATATTTATTTCAATTTTTCTATATTAGCATTTTGCAAAATTTGTTGACAAATAATGTAGTAAATTAAATTCTCCCATATCAAAAATATGTAAATTTCATTTTTACACATGATTTCTTGATTCCAATTGGGTAAAACTAAAATCCAATCCAATCAGTCATATAGAGATTGTCTGCCTTTATAAGTACTAAATGTTATTATAATATGGAATATCTATTGCACTGTTTTACAAATACATTTATTACTGTATAAGGCTGACTAGAATTAATATATCCTTTTGTATGTGGTCCTCATAACTGCCTGCAAAATATATATTATATAAAAATAAATATCATTATTCTCTTAAGTTGCTACTGATTATTATTATACTTTAAATAGTATATTATATAGCAAGCATATATAAATAATGATTGAAGGAAAATTATTTATATACAATAGATTTTAATCTGTTTTATTTACGTATATATTTAAATGAACAACTTGTATTTGTACATATATATAATATATATTGATGATGACCTTTTTGTTTCACTTTATTATTTTATTTTTCAAACTATATATACCTATATTATAATGCTTTATAATACCATTACTAATGCCTGGTTTTAACCATTTTGGCACCCAGTTTAATTTTTTATAATATTACACTCCGGTGAATTTTCACCGTCATTTCAAAATTACCAATTTCAGTTATAGGGGAATAGCAAAGCGGAAATTCTATATAATTTTCTTTAGGAACTTAATATTTTAATAGAAAATTCTGCATAATTTTCCAGTACAAAATTTCGAACAATTTTCTGTTTAAAATCTTTATAATTTTCTTAAGCAAATTTTAATTAATTTCCTAAAGGAAATTCTGTAAATTTTTCCTCAACAAAAATAAAAAAACATTTAATAGTTTACATAAGATTCCATTTCCAGGTTTTTTAATAGGAAAAGATGCCCAAAATGTTAGGGACCCTGGTATTTTTGTGTCATTGCAAACTTCGTTACGACGACCACTATTAAATTAATAATAAAATTGTATTTTTTTTTGCATATATAGTACGTTATATAATAAAAAATTGTATATGCTCTATAATATAATAATAACAACATAATCACCATGATATTTGTTTTTTTTTTATGTGCTTTTGTTTCCTTTTATTTTTTTATTCCAATAAAGAATTATAATATATGTTTGAAATATAATATAGTGTATATATACAGAGATTATTATTAATAATTCTATGTATATATACATAGATATAGAATGGTTGTTATATCAATCAAAAGCGCAGGAGAAGATAAATGACATTATCGCCGTAATGTTTTTGTCAAGTCATTGTTATCATTTTTTTTTTTGTAAATTTATGCGATTATATTTTACATATATGATTGATTAATACGAATAAATGGTATGCATTTCTACAGGCAAAACTGTTGAATTTGTGATATGCGGACATTTAGAAATAATGACATTTTTCCTTAAAAACAATTTTCTCGGTTTTGTTCAGTGGAGTTATAGTCATAAAACAAATTCAGTTGAATAACTATACCCCCATACTCCATATGATAACTACCACCCACTACTTAGAACATTTCAATTGCAAATATAGGAAAACCGAAATAATGTAAATAATCAATCGATTTTGCAGGTATATTTTCTTTCGATATTTCATGAAATTTTTTTTAGAATATTCAATTCAAAAATACCTTTACGTGAATATATTTAAATTAATTTTGTTTTCTGTGATGTATATAGCTATCTATACATTAACAATCTACATATTTTCAGAAGTGGTTTGCTTTACCATATATATAGCCATATTTGTTTTATAAAAATAAAATATTT
Source organism: Dilophus febrilis (assembly GCA_958336335.1). Classification (NCBI taxonomy): domain Eukaryota; kingdom Metazoa; phylum Arthropoda; class Insecta; order Diptera; family Bibionidae; genus Dilophus; species Dilophus febrilis. Next base: position 54,487,171 of record OY284469.1, on the reverse strand, counting down.
ATTCAATGAAATAAAAGAAAAAATGTTAGGTATTTCAATTTTTTTTTTTTTTAGAATTCAATCATATATAAAACATATAGTTATGTACTATATATATTGCTTGTATTCTCAATCATCGCACAGTATATGTAGTTCAAATGGATGGAGTATCATTCAAAGTTATCTCGTATACTCGTATATACGGGAAAAAATTCTTTTCAAAGTTTTATTGTATATTTCTCAAAAACTATTATTTGTATATATAAGAATATTCTATTGCAACATAGATTTGTCATTCATGTATAACAAAAAACAAAACGAATATAAGAACTTATAATATCTAATTCAACATTATCAACTTTATACAATTAGCGACTTCAAAATATATATAAAGTATACATACAAGTTATACATATTGCGTATTTCTATACAAATATATCTATTAATTAATGATATATTCAGATAAGATATATAAAATACTGTTTGACAATTTTTATACTTTTATTTGTATTGTTTTTTTGTTTGATTTTTGTCGATTGAAACTATATATTTCTTCAAACTATATATAGATATAACAGAGGAACAACATTCATATGTTAACAATTTTTGTTTTTAAAACAACGAATATATTAATTTTTACATAGAATTCGAAATTGTCATCAGAAAAAAAATAATTTCACATTGTATTATTTAATTCGCACTGTTGAATGCTGCTCTATGACGATAATCACAATAATAATAAAATTCTTATTAAAATTATTACAATGCGTATTTTATTTTTTTTTGCATAAATTTGATGAAATGAATTCATAATTGCTAAACTCAAAGTCATTTAATAAATTCGCCAATTTTTCAAGATTATATGTTATATAATAACACATGAGGGAACAAATATACATATTATACGAATGCTAAACAATACAATTTACTTTTTACAATGATGCTTATATGGTGATGTATATGTGTTTTAAGAACACATTTGTATTGTTTGAATTATATACAAAAATAACATTTTTTTGTGAACAATAAATATAATAATAATAATTCTTTAACAAAAAATTTTCAACAATTGACTCACTAAAAAAATATACTCTACTACATCATAAACAAAAAATAGTCATTAATCATTTTAATATATATTTTATTTTTACTTGCATTCATACATTTTAAATAAAAATATACTGAAATATATATTTAAACTTTATGTAAATTCACATTTGAATTTTCACATAAATATTCAACAAATTTAATAAAAAGGATATCAATGAAAATTGATATCCTTAATCCATAAAACAAATCATATAATAATTAAAAAATAAATTGAAAATTATCATAAAAAGAATATTTTTGAAACACAAATTGATTACTTCATTCGATGAAAATCGGTCAAAACTCCTATTATTTCCTATTATTCTATTATTCACAATATTTACAATATAAATACTGATACTGATCCCTATAAAAAGATAGATTTTCATATGTGAAAAATATTTGGTGGATTTTCCTTGTTGAATGATTTACCTGTTCATATCTCCGAAAGTGTTCTTAAATAACACTAAAAAATATTAACAATTGAAATTAAATAGATAATAGAGATAAATTTACGCAGTTCAATTTTCAATTCGAGTTCTGTTAGAATTTGCATATCCTCTGAAGGATATTAGAATTATAGGAAATTTGCAATACCACACTGAGCTTTTCCTTCTGACGTACTATAATGAAAGTTATAACATTGAATAAATCAATAGTTAAATAAAATTGATTTTATCTTAAAGAATCTCCCTTCTCTCTGTAGGGTGTATAGATTGTTTTTTTTCAGATACAAAAATCTTTATCTATAGACATTATATTGTAATACATAATAATGTTCCAAGTACCAAAAAATACACTTTAAATATTCATTTTATATTTATACAATGAATTGATGCTTATAGAAAAACTTTATCTATGCTCTATTCCAAATATATATATACAATTTACTACAAATTGTATTTGAATATTGAGTATATATATACTATACAATATTTATATATAAAATAAACTTAAATCGACAAGTGTATATATAATATAAATAGAAACGATGTAAAATATATATATACTTTTCTAAATGACTAATTTATTTATTTATAGTTCAATTAAAATGTAATACATATATCCATATACTGTATATACAATAATAATAATTAATTTCATTTAAAACAATTTTATCTAATTTATATAAAGTATGTTATATTATATAAACTGTTTCTTATGTTAACTATAATAATATAAACATATATTGTACATATATACAACTTTCAATAAGCTGTTTCATATTACAAAACATTATATATAAAATTGTATAGTTTTATATTTACTATATATATATGGTATATACATCACATATAACAAAATTAGAATATTTTAATGTAAAAATGTATGATGATTTTAATAAATAGTATATAGACATTTACAAAGTTATGTTATATTTATTATATTAAGACAAATATAGGTATATATTCCTATATAGTGATACTATATATATATATAGTAAGTATTGTTACATTCACAGGAAAATTCATTGTTTTCTTTATTGATGGCACAAACAATAAAAGTTACTTTTCTACTTTTCTAACATTCATATTATGCTCTTCATTGTCTGAACTCACGAATGACAATGAAATATTATTTATTCTCATCATAACATAACAAAATTGACAATTTTTAAAACAATTTGACACGAGTGGTTTTTTTTCATTGTTTGCATTCTGTATAGTTAGTTTGCAATTGGCGTTGCATTTACTCTTTAATTTGTATATAAACACTTTATGATTGCTGAATAAAAGAGGTAATTATTGTTGAAGATTATATTTGGTATTACTTGAATATGTAATGTTAAACCATTTTCTTAGCTTTTCATTCAGTGAAAATTAAACGTTATAATTTTTTCTAATGGTATTTTTATACTCATAATAAATATTATTTACTATTATACAAATGGTTATCTTAGAAATATAATAAAATCTGTTATATTTTGATGATAAAATTAAATTTCTTAAATATACAGTTTGCTATCGCATACGAATTTTGCGTATTTATCAGATAAAAATTCAATTTATAAAAACATCACCATATATTTCTTTTTTACCAATATATGAAAATTCTTCCCGTTTTTGTAATAAATTTATATACTACAAAATAAATTACATTTATTTTCAATCCGTTTTTTAAAAAGCAAAATATATATATATATAACTTTGAATACTGTATTTTGAAATTATACATACTAAAATATTTATACATATATAATATATCACTTATAAAACCACCTCACCTCTAAAACTTTATAAATATATCCAGTATTTAAATATTTAAATATAATATCAATGTTTTATATGTGATTTTTGAAATTGATCCAACAGCAGCAGCAGCAGGAGAATATATATCCTTTTCTCCATATAGTATATAACCATAACTTATATATATATATATATATATATATATATATAGATATAAATCTATGCATCTGCAGATAGAATCAAAAAAAAAAAGTTCATCCAGTAAACATATAATAAACGTGATATATTTTTATATATAAAATATTTAATATACATATAGATACAGCAGATAACAGAATCACACAGCATCACTGCGTGTACCACAATGAAAATTCTATTATATATATATTATGGATATATTTAAAAAAAATAACAGAGGAAATATATATACAGATAGATATAAAATGTTTATTATATTTATATGGATAAGGTGGGGCATCAGCAATTTGCGCATAATCTGGCAAACAGCCAGAATATTGACGTCATTGTTGAACGATGACGTTTTCTAATCCTATATAGATTTTATATTTATATACATTTACAAATAAATACTATATATATACTATAAATATATTAATTTTCTCCATGTATCCAAAAATACAGAATGAATGACATCATATCGTGTTATAGTTAATTTTTCTATATATTAAGTTCAATACTCCCTCATGCCCTAATTTCCGGAAACGTATATACACGCATAAAGACCTATATTATATATATATATATATATATATATAAATGTTTATAGGAAAATTGGTTAGGTCCCTATATTCGATATACGCCATCCACGCGTAAATAAATAAGATTTTGAATTAATAATATTTTGCAAATGTAAATAATTGTATCACACTAATTATATTTGCTTCGATCATAAACTTTCTATATATACATTAATATATAGTATGGGATGTTTCCTATATAATGTACCAATGTGAGATGAGTTATATATTACATATTTTTTTATTTTGGCGTATATGAAAAATCGGGAAATATTTGTATTATATTATTGTTATTATTTACGCAATATGTTGCAGTCGATTAAATAAAAAAAATGTATTAAACCATGCACCACCTTAAATTTTGAACAATATTAACATAGAATTTTTATTCCGTCCGAGTTTAATCCTGGTTAATTAATAATTCCTTCAAACATTCACAGTTTGTAATTAACTCCACCGGCATTGTTCAATTACCTTTATCTATATCATTAAAGGTACTCTTCAATATTATTATATTAATATTTATTTTTTTATATTAATTTTATTTCCTTAATTTACTTTGAATATATTTAGCATAACCTGCCCAATAAGTTATTCTGTATATACCATTTACAAATTTTATATATATAGATATAGTCATCTGTTTTTATAATTTAATATTGTATAGTTGATATTATTTATCATATTTTCAATTATTTGTTTATGGAAAATTATTTCGTTCCATCAAATTTTTTTCATATATATAGTCATTTAAATAATGAAATGAATATTTATTGGAAAATGTCATTAATGATAAAAATCAAAATCAAGCGATGTCGTATAGTGATATCTTTTGTAAAGATTTATATTATTATTTTGTTGTTTTATTGGTGGATTGTTTTTTTTTTCAAAAACTCATTGAGTTAATCGAATATTTCATAATTTATACAACATATTGTGATAATTAATAACGTTATAATTGTGTTTTTTTTTTATTTATATATATATAAATTCAATAATTAATTGGGTTTTCTTTTGTAAAATCCATTTAATTCGTCGCGATCATATCGTCACCAAATATACAATATTTCGAAAGAAAAGTAGGAATTTAATTGGGCAATTATTTATGGATAAAACAAATTGGTAAAGTTACATCAAAAACAATTGTCAATTGCATTTCAAATCCGTTTCAGAAATGAAAAAGAATTGATTTTATATAGAATTATTTTATTTTGACGGACATCTTAATAGAAATATTAGGTCATACAAAATAAAGATTGTATATGGAGATATATTTAATAATTAAGGGTGCGAAAACATTTGTTATTATACATTAATGAACGAATTGGTATAATTCATTCCTTCAATTCCACAATTCAGTAAAATTTAATAAAATAAATACCAATTGTTATAATAAGCGAACCACCAAAATGATTTCAAAAGGTTTGTTTCTTTTTAATATTCAGAAAAGACAAAATCAACTCATATATATATATAAAACAAAAAATGTATTTCTGTCAAAGACTTATGACAAATTGTTTTTAATATAATGTGATATAGAAAATATTATAGTAGGGTAGTTGTTTTATTTTAATTTATTTTCAATTTATAGTAATTCATTACATTAATACAATATATATTTTTTTTTAAGAAATAATTTTGGATATGACCTAATCATCATTTCCGACTTTGTCTTTCACTTTTATTTTCCATTAGCAAAAAATTACATCTGTTAAAATTTATAAATTTTATTTATTTTCATTATATATATCTGTATATATATCAGAAATATATTTGTTTACATATAATGGATTTAATTTTCTTAATTCCTCGCATCTAAATATTTTTATTATTTAAAAATATCATAAAAAAAAATGTAAATAGTTTCCGATTTTCCGAATTTTTCTTTCTATATATACTTTCGTGTTATTATTATTATTATTATTATTATTATTATTATTATTATTGTTTTGTTATTATTATATTTATATATTTTGTGTTTATGCGTTTCGCTTTCGGATTTACAATTCAATAGCATCATCGTGTATATATATGCAAATTCAACACACACACTCAAATAGAATTTTGTATAGGCGTGCTATATTTAATTAATAAAATAAAAATAAATTATATTTATAGTTATTAAAGTTATATATATATATATATATATATATATATGATATTTAAATATTAATAATAATGAAAAATTTTGTTTTTATATATAAAAATAAAACCTGAAATCATCCAAAAAATACACATGTTATTAATAAAAAAAAACCTCTAATCTAATCTTCTATATTTCTATTTAATATATATTATATAAAATTTATATATGATTAAAAAAAACATTTTATTTTTTAAAATTAATTTATTGTTTGTTTTTAATGTAATAAAAAAAATCTATAGAGATAATATAAATAATAATATAATGAAATGAAAGTAATGAAGCAAATGCGTAAAAACACAATTTTTTCATTAGTTAGTTGGAAAATCATAAAAAATAAGCAAAAATAAATGGAAAATTTTATATTGACATTTTATATTGTATCAAAATAATAAAATTTTGTAATGATGTATTTATATTTAAAACAAAAAAATATCCTATTCTTTTATTAATTACGTACGTCATTGACAGTTTCCTGTCCCACAAACATAAAAACCAAAATTAAATATATAAATGAATTATTATCAATATAATTGTATCAAATCAAGTATAGAATATCTTTTATATTTTTAATTTTTTGTGTTAAATGTCGTATTTAAAAATTATCAATTGCGTATGTTGATTTTATATTTCATCGCTATAATATCTATAATTTGAGTTACAAATGAGTGTTATAATTATCCAAAAAAAAAAAATTTAATTATATACATTCAAAAATTCCATTATGTTAGATTATAAGTGCACATTTTGCAAATAGAGCTATTGTGCGGATTTAATAGGATCAAAATGACACTTCAAATTTGGTCTTCAAAATGAAAATTCAGCTTATTTTACTTTACATTCAGTCTTAAAATCAATACCATTTCATGGAAATTTCACCCTTAAAAATTGAATGATTAGTGGTTGATTTTGACCAATTATAGGTAAAAAAATGAATTTTTTATTATGTAAGGGGTATAGTAAAAATCCCATAACTTGGGAATCTTTTGAGATAGAATAATCGGCAGACCATCAATCGATAGATAATTAAATTCTCTAAAAACTTTCCTTACATATCAAATGGGATTGTAGAACAAATTCTATAGTTAAGATCTATCAACCCGAAAAATTGTCAATTTTAACATACTCTTTGTATGGACACCCCATAATATTATTTTAAATTCGTAAAATTCAGCTTATTTTACTTTAGATTCAATCTTAAAATCAATACCATTTTAAGGAAATTTCACTCTTAAAAATTTAATGATTAGTGGTTGATTTTGACCAATTATAGGTAAAAAAAAGAATTTTTTTACTTTATAAGGGGTATAGTAAAAATGCCATATTTTGGGAACCTGTTAAGATAGAATATTGGGCAGACCATCAACTGATAGATAATTAAATTCTCTAAAATCTTTCTTTACAAATCAAATTGGATTGTAGAACAAATTCTATAGTTAAAATCTATAAACGTGAAAAATTGTTAATTTAACCATACTCTTTGTATGAACACCCCATAATATTATTTTAAATTCGGAAAATTTAGCTTATTTTACTTAAGATTCAGTCTCAAAATCAATACCATTTCATGGAAATTTCACCCTAAAAAATCGAATGATTAGTGGTTGATTTTGACCAATTATATAAGTAAAAAAAATTTTTTGAAAAACTTTATTTATAACAGATCATTTTGCTAAAAAACAAAAAGTAAACCGTTTTATTTTTATCAATTTTCTTGATTCTTTATCGGTTTCCCCAAAAACGAATTTTTACACTAAATGATTCAAGATGAATCTATAATTTTCCGCAGAATAAATGAGTACAAGAAAAGAATAAAATTTACATTATTTCTTAACCAGATAATCAGGACGAGAATCAGAAACGTAATCTTATTCGAAATGTATTTTTATATTAATTAAAAATTAAATAAGATGAGAATTGTGTCTGGTATCTTGTTTTGCAAATTGTATATACATTCATTTCTTATAGTTGTCCTATATAACCGCATTTAAATATTCTCATTTAAAGATCCATTCAAATCAAGATTTTCTACTCCATTGATATAATAAATTCGGCGAATCCGCAATAAATTATTTTACTAACAACATAATCCTGCAGTTAGGAACAATTGTTAATTTTACAATTTGCTATTTTTATTTTATTTGTATAAGAGGTGAGAATTCTAGCAACGCAATTGAAAATTCTTTAGAAATAAATTAAAAACACAATTTATAATTTTATTTATTCATATAATGTATGTTAACGAAAATACAATTTTTATGAAATTATATTTAAAAAGAAAAACAAATAAGTTATTACTAATATTATTGTATAATAAGATGATTGTTTTTTTTTGTTTATCGGAAGTTACATAAATTTTGTTTAACAAAATATATTGTGTGTATTTGTGATATAATTCCCGTTAAAACTTACATATATTATTTTTAGTTGTACACTTTTTTTTCTTTTCATAAAAATGCATTGAAAATCTAATTTAAGACATTTAACTCTTTAATATATACATTCTATACATGTACAAAGACACACATTTTTCAGAAAATATATGTACATTAATATAGGAAAGGCGAATATATCACTATATATATATATAAAATACAATGTATATATATAAAAATAAATTTTCATTTATAGTCGATTTTAAATATTATATTGTGGTTGGTATTCATTCATATTCATTATGACGTTATTGTTATATCGTCATAGAAGCGGTGCAAATTTTATATAATATACGATAACATTCAATTGTGCGAGAATATATATCACATTTTGTAGATTCTTTTTTTAGAAATCATAACAATTTTACACTATATATACATTTTATAGAACAAAAATACTGACCTAATGCCGACGACGTCGAGATTTCTTCTTATTGGTATATACATTTAAAATACTATATAAATATTTATTCACTTTTTCTTATATCGTCATATAGTTACAATAAGCGGCAAGTTATAGATTATTTTATACATTATATATTTGTGATCATTGAAAATGTATCGACATTCGATGTTTTTGTATATATACATAAAATAAATATAATTTAAATATTAAGTTTATTTATATTAAAATTTGCTATTGAAATGTTATATATATATATATATATATATATTGAATGATTTTCCTATTTTCTATATATATACGAAAGCCTTGATAAAATGTGTCTTTTGTTTATAAAGATTTATTATATATATTATTATAATTGAACTTACTCGTATGCATATACATAAATAATAATTAATAACAATTTAAATAATCGGATATATACTAATAAAATATATATAATTTATGTATATTTGATTATAAAATTAGATTTTTGAAAATGGAAAATTAATAGTTATAAAAAATACTTATTTACATTGTACGAATTTAATTATATTAGTATACATATTACGAAGTATACATATTTAATATAATTATATACTGTTTTTGTAGATATATCATTTTATTTCAAATTAATTTTCTGTAAATATATAGTAAAATATTTGGCAAGCTTTTAATGTATTATATGTTATTTAACTCATATTGAAAAATAAATACCTATCTATATATATATACTTATAAATATTTATATAAATTTTGTCAATTACATTTATTTCAATGACTTTTTTATTCTTTTCTTTTCAGATTTTCCAAATGTATTTTCAACTTTATATATCATAAATATCCCGTATATAAACATCACTTAAGCGATATATTTTAATTAATTAACCAATTAAAATTGATGAATCAAAAAGGTAAGTTTTTATGCTATAGATTAATTTTGTTTTTAATATTTAATTGTTTATTCATAGAATAGCGATTTGTTATTAGACCCAATGATGGTCTTTTTGTTTTTTTATTGAAACTAAATCATTCGGTTTGTTTTTCGGCAACCGAACTTTTTATAAGATAATCGCTATAATAAGTATACAATTTTATTGTGATAGAATTCTTTTTGGTATACTTTAAAATTCTAGATATCTATCTCAGTATCATATATTTCTTATCAGATGATCATTTAAATTTGATTGCATTTTATTTTTATAACGCCTTTAATTTATTGAATCAAATTTAATTTTCCGCTTTATATTTTGTAAATAACATTACATTTCTTAGTTGTCCAATAACAAAATTTAAATATACTCAACTCTAAGTCTAATCATTCAAACCAAGTTATATGATCTTCATCATTTTGTATTAACCTTAAATTCCCTTCAAATTCTATATAAAAAATGTAATTTGTAGACAAAAAACAATTCAATTTACTCGACGCGACATAGACCAATTACATTTTTATATAGGCAGTCTCGATCTAAAAAAAACAAATACGAAAGAAAAACCAATTATAATTAATGTAATTTATCATAATTAATTAATTAGAATAAAAAAAAATTAAATATACCATATAATTATTGTATTATAAATAAAGAGAATAAATAATGGTGATTTAAAATGACAAATTATACACATTCATGTTATAAAGACAAATTGTTGCTTGTTTCCTATCGTATGTTTTGAAAAAAAAAAAAAAACAAACAAAAAAATATAAATAATAATGCATTCTTGAAATTAATTTATATTTATATACAATAATATATAAAATAATATACATTATACATATATGGATATGATTTAAGTTTATTTACACGTTGTTAAAATTAATAGAAATTTCTGTTTTGTTTTTTTTTTTCGTGCAATTTTTAAGCTTACAGTCACACCAAAACACGCTCCATTGCATGTTTGCAACTTATCTATATACGCGGATATATATACCAGTAGTTCTTTTCTATATATGCATTACTCGCAATAACATATTAATTTCAATTAAGAAATTTAAAATATAAAAAAATATAATTACCTATAATATATAATATTTTATTTTTATATTATATTATAATAAAATAAAACGCGAGCTTATATTAATTTTAAAGTGTTTATAATTCAATTATATGTATGCTTAACATAAATATTAAATGTTTTCGATATAACACGTCATAATCATATTATCTGTAGAATCTAAAAAAGAATGTCTCATGGAATTTATAGATATTTTTCCATACTATAATTTCAGAATGTAATAATCGTCGATATATATAATTGAAAATAACTTGTTCTTATATATAATTCCTCCGGATAAGTTATTTAATCACTTTATTGTTTTTCTATTTTATTTTAACGAAACTCAATGAAAGGAAAACACACCAAATGCAACAGAATTATCCTGTTCGTTCGTTTTCTATATGAATATCAATATACGATTTTCTCGACAATACTCTCGTGTAACTATTCTGCGTTATCACGGACACTTGTTTTTAAATTATTTATTTTCCAATCTGCTTGCCTGAAAATCTCAAACATCTTTTTCTTTCTTTTCTATATAAATATTATTATAATTTTCATATTTTTAAGATTTGTATATAGATAGTACACATTATCGATTATCTCTTTTTATGGTTTTATTTAATATATTAAAATATAATACTTGTTCACTTGTTGAATTTCATTTTTGTATATCTCTTAAATAAATTATGATTATATATACACAGGCACACACACACACACACACATGATGAAAATATTCTCGTTAAAATAATAAAGCACATATGCATTAATGTAATTCTGAATAAATTACATTTTATATACCATATCTGACTATATAGCATATATATTAAATACAATGTTTCATAACATAATCATTTTCAAATACTATATTTTCTGCCTATATGGATCATATATATTAATAGGTATATATACAGATATTCTATATTATATAAATTTCTGCTACAGGGCATATAGAAAACATATAAAATAACAAAAGAATGTAATTTTTTGGTTGTTTTTTATTATACCTACATTTATATATATACATTATACATCTGAGTGTTTGGCTTGCTTTACTATATAGAATATATATGGAGATGATATACACATTTTCAAATAATATATATCATATATATATAGCATATGTGGCGGCAAAACCTTAGGTACATTGGTAATATAATTACAAATTTTACATAAATGTAAATTATTATCTACACGTATTATAGGAACGTTGCTTGCATGAAAAAATAATATTATGATTATAATTAACGCAGTAATTTTACATTTCAACATTCGTTTTTATTAATAAAAAAAAAACTGTTTGTGATTTATGCAAACTATATATAAAATAGGTCATATACTTTATTAAATAATCTGTATTAAATAATATTTTATGGAGTTTCCTTCGATGGTCGTGTGGTCATAATTAAAAACTTTCCAATAATATCATCATTTTTTATTATATTTCAAATGATTTCGGAGTAAGAACTTAAAGTTTTATAAATGAATTTTTGAGTTCTGTGCCATATAATAGTTTATTTTAAATTCATGAATGAATATATCTCAAAAACTAAAGTATCCACAATTTTGTTAAATAAATTCCCTTTGAGGATTGATTAAAACAGAATTTTATATATTTTTATAATTTCAATGAAATTAATTTAAAAAAAAAAAAATATTTTTTATTTATATAAACATAAACAATATAATTATGAAAATACCGAATGAATAGAATCTAAAAATATATAAATATATAAACACGATTTGAAAATCGGTTGAAGTTGATTTGGAATAAGAAAATGGGCTTTTAAGTTCATAGTTGAGGAAGAATCATATTTTTACAATATACTCCTTTGCCGAAATGAAAAATCATATAATTATAAGCAGTTTAGTTAATGAATCCCATTTTGGATACCTATAATTTCTCGATTTTTTTTTGTTGTTTATGACAAGCTTAATATGGATTCGATTTGCACAATTCGATCCAGATTACATTCATAAGACAATACTCTGATAATGTTTGCCTTATATGATCCTAAAAAGATAGTCTAAAATTTCGAATGTTGCATATATAATTTATGTTGAATTACAATAAAAATAAATATTATTTTGTGTTATTGTAGTAAAAGATTGTTGTATAAATAAAATCGAGTTATCATATGAGTTCAGGGTTAAAAGTATATTTTTATTTATTTCATAATTGAGATATCCGCAATTTGATTTAATAACAAATATTTTTAAATATATGTTTTAATTTTATCATCAGATCCGTATTATTTTTATTGTAAAATATATTAATGGTTGTGAATAATATTATTATATATATTTCAAAAAATATATATAAATAAATAAATTATAGCTGTATAGCAATCATTAATCTAAAATATGTACATCAATGCACATTTCACTGATGTGTTTGCTTTTTTTAATTAATATTTTTTGACCATAATTTATTAAAATCATGTACGTTTAATTATTAGTTTAGTTTTGGAAAATTAAAATCTTATTACCTGATTAAAAATTTGGTCAATTTATTACATTGTTTATGTGAATTTTTGATGTTCATCATCAAAACATATTTGCATATACTAAATCTATTGAATCCGTTCGTGTACCGATGTGCATTTCATTGGTATTGTAAAAAGATATATCATCACATCACATCATCACATCATACACGTTATAATATCGTATGATTTTATTTATAATATACAATAAATATGTGTTCGAAATAAATATACGGTTTATTTTTTTTGTATTATAGTCTAGTATATAAATTATTGACGGTACTTTTTTTTTTTTAATTTTATAATAAAATATTATATTTTAATTGTATTTTGTTGCTTTTTTGGTTTCATATCGGCATTAGTTTATTAACATTTGATTTCGTCGGGTGTATTTTAAATTCGATATAAAATTTGTTTTTTAGTTTTCTTTTAAAAGTGTTACATTTTCTATTGAATTTTTATTGTATTGATTTGAAGAAGTTTTCCCACATTTAGTGGATATGTGAAAGAAGTTAAAAATATTCCATGAAAATCTGATATATGAATATTGAAGAGTTATAATTTTCTTATTTTTGTGGGCTTTTTGTCATCGTCATCATCAAAGACAAAACAACACAAACACGACATAGGCAAAACTGCAACTCATTTGTGATGTTGAAAATGTTTTCTCAAGGTAATTTCTATATTAATGTTTAATATTAATTTTTTATTATAAATAGTCACAAAAAATTAAACGAATTAGAAGATTAACTTTATGATTCAACATTATCATCTGCAATAATAGAAAATATATTAATGCTAATTTTAATTTATTATAATCATGGAAAAATCTTAACATATATAATGTTAAAGGGATTTCTTAATGAAAAGAAATACCACCATCATTTTTCTCACCTCCATCCATATATTTATAGACCAAAATAGCGATTTACTAAAATCCATATGTAATAAGCATATATATACGAAAAACAAATACAATATTTCTATTATCCTTTTTTCTGTATTTATCCTTTGGATGACGTCCATTCCCACATATATATATATATGTCTTTTGATAATCACGTTATATGCGGTGGATGTTGATGTCGCCATATATATATATATATATATATATATATATAGATCTAGTTGATTTTGTTACCTTTACATACATTTAAGAGATTATTTTAGATATTTTTTTGCTTTTTTGGCTAAAAATGCTATTTTAGAATCTGTGCTGTATTTCGTTTTTGCTGCTCTATCCATCGCCGCCGCTCCATATAATATATAAAATATATATATCAGAATTAAATGTTGAGATGAAATTTTTTTCTTTTTAGATATATTTTATGTATGTACTTAACTTATTTGTATTTATAAATGCATTTACAAAAATGATTATTTAGTATTATTTGATATTGTTTATTTTTATTTTTTTTTCTGTGTTGTTATGATGCACCTTTGAGAGCAGCCAAAATTGGAAACTTATGCGTCTTCAAGTACGTTATATATGCAATGATATAGGCAATATACAATATATATATATGTACTATAAACAAATCGATTGTATATATGGGATATTATGAAAGCATTAGCTCTATATACATATATATATATATATATATATTATAGGAAATATTGTTATGAAAAACTTTGTCTTGGAATTATTCCAGATCAAAAAGCGAGTATAAGTATATAAATATAAAATAAAAGTCTTTTTAGTATATGTAACAAATAAGGAAAAAAGTGCTTTTTGTATATTAGTTCTTATTTTTTGTATTTCTTCATATTTTATTGTGTATATATTCTCAACGATATATATTCAGGTCATCAGCATTAAAGGATAATATATACACATATAGATTTAAATAGAGTATATGCACAAAGCATCGACCGACACCCCGGTATCGTAATTGTATATATAAAATATTTTTAATTTTCTGTACTTTATATTTTTTTTCAATAAAAAAGAATAATTATTACTATTAATACTAGGTATATTTATTTTATTTAAATATTCACGTACCTGCTATTCAAAAAAAATCTCTATATATAATTTTCTTTCTATATATTTATATATTTAATTTTCCATATTATTTTACTTTTCTTTATGTTCGTTCGCCTTTGCCTTTACCAATAACGGAAAAATATATATTTTATAGACGAATTTTCCCGATTGAATGGTTAAAATTTATTGTTTTAAATAAATATAGAAGAAAAAGAAGAATCAAAAATAAAATAAAACTTTCAAAAATCGTACACAGCTTTTATAAAGAGTTCTAAAGTTGTTATGTTTAAAAAAATTATAGAAATATTTTTTTATTTAATTGTACTATAAGCAACTATCGCAACTATAATTGTTATAAATATTTAACTTTACACGATGTTTAGTATATTTGAATCAAAAATAATATATATACATCGCAATCACAATTGTCCATATATATATACCTCATAAAATTATATTTTACAATATTTTCTGTATTATAAATATATGTGTTCAACTTTCTTTTGTTTTTCTTTTATTTAAATTCGTTTCGTTTTATAATGAGTGTTGTTAAACTATTATTTCATTTATATTGTGCATATAGTACACTATATAATGAAAATAATGAAAATTTTCCAATATTGTTCATAGGAAAAATAATGACGTTTTAGAAATTCCCTATATTTTAATTGAATGCAGTGAAAATTTATGAAGATATTCTTAACGCATTAAACTTTATAAACCTTGTCCATCCGAAATGAAACCCCACAATTTCGTGTATACTCTATTTTATTGTACTTATATATAAATTTAAATTATTTAAAAAAATTGTATCTTTAACTAATATCCACCCTCGTTATCATATCTTATTATTGATTGTTTTATTGTATACGCACGCTATTGTTTTCCGATTTATTTTAATGTATATGCCAATTGACCAATTTCTATATGAATAAATAAATTGGAATTGGATATACATATATAAAAATACCAATAATACTTTAATTTATTTCGGACTATATCGATATGTATTATTATTATTGTTTGTTCGTTTCGTTTAATAAAAAGTTTCGTTATATAAAATGCATTTATATAACAAATGCTTTACTTTATATTTCTATAAACTAAAAAGATCTATATGTATATAGTAGTTTACCATTTGATATACATAAAGTTGACATTTATTTATTATTTATATACAACAAAGAACATGCATTTATATATATCCCTTTATATCCAATTTTTAAATTCGATTTACATTTTTTTTTATTGCAATGTTTTAGTATTCCCATATTGTGTGTCGGACGATGTATGAAATATATTTTTATTATACATGTTTTTCAGAAAAAAAAATCTGAATTCATACTATATAAAACTTCTATAATTTCCAGTGCAGTTCGTTAAGTTTCCTGTACAATCACTTAATTTTTGGTTCTCATTTTGGATACAATTAACTTATTCTGAAGAACTGATCAGATGGGAAATATATAATTCATTTTTGGATATAGGTTAATTTAAACATGATCGTACCAATGTATTTATCGAATACTATTTCGCATATCTTGGTAAACATGTTCCTTTGCAGATGGAGAAAAACTTGAGAAGCGTGTTATGAAGTGTAAGAATCGATCGGAAATTATTTTGTGAATATAAAGAAAAATGTTACGACAAAAAAATATTTTTTAATACATGAATAAGGCAAATTTCCCGAATGCCCTCGTATATGTGTATAAATAATATGTATTTTATTTAATTTTCCAGGATTTGAACACATGCAGCAATGTAATATCTATATTGAAAAATACCATATGCTAACATATTTAATTATATACAAATATAATAATTGTTTCATTTGGGAGTTCATAAAATATGTTTATGATATTGTTTGTTAGTAAATTTTAATAATATAAAAAAAACAGAGCTTTGCCATTACATAGACATATTCGTAAAATAATAAATACTATTGATTTTAAAGTATATATTTTACCATTGTCTGCCAGTTTGTTTATTGAAGTCCTTTAATATTGTCTAAGATTTAACCAATAATTGATGAATTCGCCTTATAATATCAGTTAATATTATAATATATTTTATGAAATATTTTCGTACAATTTTAGATATTGATTAAATATTAACTTTTAATAATAGTATAACAATTTTAATATTTTTTTTTGTGTTTATTCATTTTGCAGATTTGAAACGATGTGTCGTAAAAATGATGCAGGATGATGATTATTAAATTGCATTGGAATTTTATTGAAAGAATCGAAATGTTGCTTGATTATTTTTGTAATCATCATTATCATCAACAATGTTCATCAAAGTCATTTGCAAATGTTTGCCTTGAAGTTAACAATCCATGGTTACTTTTATTTGTCCTATTTAACATAAATAGTAACAATAACAATAATAATAATAATAATAATAATAATAATAATAATAATAATAATAATAATAATAATAATAATAATAATAATAATAATAATAAAAATCAACAATTAACCATTTTCGGTAATTTAATAAATAATAAAAAAGTATATACTAAAACGATAATTGGTTTATCGTCACTGCTTAGGCTAATTAATATTCATATAAGGAGCTGAAGAGGGGATGAGTGAATTTATGTAGCGGTAAGTAAAAAATAATGGATTTAATATAAAAATGCAGTTTAACTTTAATATAGATTTTCTATAAATAAGGAATCAATAATTTCTGAACCAAATTAAATTCTTATACGAAATAAATTAATAAATAATTTGCTTTATATTATATAGTAACGGCCCTATGGTGGGCGAACGTGATCGTGACCGTGAAGCGGTGCGCTGGGATCTCAATGACACAACGCCACCCCCAATTAATAATAGTTATAATATAAATAATAATAATAGTAATATAAATAATTTAAATAGTAATAATATTAATAATAATAATAATTATAATGGAGAACAAATTCAACAACAATTGCAACAAAATCAATATAACTTGGGTTCAGGAGCAGGTATTATTAATTTACCACCAGGTTTACAACAATATAATATTCAATATGGTGATGGTGATGGATCGATTAATAATAACACATCGAATTATCCCTATTATGGTAATAGTAATAGCGGTTATGGCGTCACTGGTTCATCATATGGTGGTGGTGGTGGTGGTGGTGGTGGCGGTGTGGGCGGTGGTGGTCCAGCCACAACAACAATCACATCGGTCGGTTGTATACCACCCGGAACATTACCATATGTTTCAAATGCGGTGGCATCAGTTTATACAACATCGGCTACTACAACAACCACGACAACGGCAAGTATTGGTAAAGAAGTGCGTTATGCACCATTTCCAATTACTCAACCAGAATCACCAACACATTCGATACCAATGTCCCAGGCGGCGGCACCATTACAAAGAGCACATTCCAGGTAGGTTTTTCGCAATTGTATTTGATAATTAAGTTTTTTCCATTCATAAAAATATATATTTCTGTATATACTTTTTTCAGTTATTAAATTTTCACTTTTGTTTTATTATACTTTATAGATCTATGTCATCAATACCACCTGAACCCTTCATGATAGCACGAGCTAAACAAATGAATCGTCGCGTATCAATAAATGTGGGTGGTGTAAAACACGAGGTATTATGGCGTACATTAGAACGGTTACCGCATACACGACTTGGTCGATTACGTGAATGTACCACCCACGAAGCAATATCCGAATTATGCGATGATTATTCCTTAGTTGATAATGAATATTTTTTCGACAGACATCCGAAAAGTTTTAGTTCAATATTAAATTTTTATCGTACCGGTAAATTACATTTAGTTGATGAAATGTGTGTGTTGGCGTTCAGTGATGATTTAGAGTATTGGGGCGTCGATGAACTCTATTTGGAATCGTGCTGTCAACATAAATACCATCAGCGGAAAGAGCACGTCTATGAGGAAATGCGTAAAGAAGCGGAAAGTTTGCGGCAACGTGAAGAAGAGGAATTTGGTGATGGAAAATGTGCACAATATCAAAAATATCTGTGGGATATATTGGAAAAACCGAATACAAGTTTAGCGGCACGGGTAAGTTTGTTTTTATTATTTGTTTTGCATTAAAATTAAAATTTATATTTTGTGGTAGTTATTAGTATAATTTATTTAAATAGAATACAATTTTTGGTTATTATATATATATATATATTATATATATAAGATACATTGGAATTTTTAGTATAGTTATATTTCATTTCATTACTATCATATGATATACTCACCATATATATATTATTTTCAAAACAAACTACATATATAAAATCTCTATATTATAATTTGAAAACATATATTTTGATCATTAAACAAACATATTTATTAAGATTATAAACATAAACAAAAAAGACGAATTCTCCAATTTATACTTTTATTTTTTATATTTATTTTATTATTATTTTTATTTGAAATAAAAATCAACATCCCTTTACGAAAACAAAATATAAGAAAAGAAAACCCGTTTAACTAAAATTGATTTTCTACAAAAGGCGTTTGACAAATACTATAAAGAATACTTTGAATTATGAAAAAAAAGTGTGTAATTTTAACGCGATTTCACAGTAAATATTAAGCTATTTAAAAGCTTACATAAAATCGATTACTAATTGGATTCTCAGTACAGTTTGAGGGTACCATTATATTATAGCCTTCCATTCAAAATAGTTAAAAATGTCCTAAAATTGTATTAAAAAACAAATATTATAAAAATACAAATATAGAATGCATAAAAATCCCTTCAAAATAAACCATCCAAAACTATTTTTCATTATTCATTATACTGTTAAAATATAAATTATTATTATAGAGAACATTAAGATAAATTAGGCGGTTATAGAAAAAAACCTTGTATAAAATAAATATCCTTTTTCAATATTACAAAATGCAATACAACACAGTAAATGCTCAAGGATAATTCATTCAATTATATATAAAGATATGATAATTTCATGATTTCCTTTACAATCTATATAATTTAATTCATTATTACGATATTTCTTAAATCGAATATATTGTTTTTATATAAAAAAAAATGTTGACGTCATTGAACATTATTATTATTATTATTATAACTTGCAATTTCAATTGCATATCTCGCAAAAACTCACGTATATATAATCGTATTTACTAAAGGTTATTACGTATATTGTAATGTGACCCAGATTATAATATAATAAATATAAATTACGAATAATTGTTTAAACAATATATGCGGCTATATAACATAATTATATCTTACTAAACGCAATCATGGATATATGGTGTTATTTTTTATTTATAAGCGTCCAAGTAGAACAATTTACAAGAAAACACTACGTATGCGAATTGTGAATGATTTATTGTATATTATATATTCATAGATGTATATATGAAAATGAATATAAAATGTATATATTTATATATATAGATAACAAAAAGAAAGTAAACCCCCATCGATTATCAGATATAGATATATATATATATACAATCAACAACCACAACATAATATTCTAGGTCATTTTAATATATAAATAAATTTTAACCTATAATGGCAAATATTTATATTTTATATCTTTATATCCATATATATATGTAATATATATATTATTCATGATAGAAAATTATATATGCAAGTAAAGTAATTTTCCCGCGGAAATGCAATGTAAAATGCAAATTTCTCTATACGTAAATAGTCCCTATAAATACATAAAAAAGTGTATATTTTGCAGTTACATGTAATTATTACATGTACATGTTTTGCTATTTTGTTTTATATAATAACAATAATTTGCAAATATATTCTATGTTGCTTTGTACAATATTTGTGAAAAAGAATTTTTATTATTTTACTTTTACTTCTTATTTCTTTATATATACCATATTACTGAGTGAATCGCTTTAATTCAATTGAATAAATTCATATCTAATTATGCTGGAAAATTTATTTGAAATTAGGAAAATTCTATCTTATATGCCAGACAAGTTTTATTTCTTTTTAATTTAAATTGTTGGTTTTTGTTCTATAATTTATTTAAGAGATAAGCTCCCTAATTAAATTTCTTTTTTTCTATATATTCTATTAAAAAAAAACAACTTCTTGAGTCAACAAAATATTTTATATCTTGCCAAGTAATAATTTTCTTAATTTTATCTACAAATTTAAGTAATAAAATTTCAACTGTTCCTCAATGGAAATGCTCACTCTGTCTGCAAATAATATACTTTTAAAATAAATAAATAAAGAAAATTTGAAGAAAAAAAAATTGCATGTGCATTCGATAAATTCAAAAAAATTCAAAAACAAATAGCTTTTGTGTAATATATTTTAAAGCACAAATGGTTATATACGGAATGTCTCAAATCGTCAATAACTTGTTTGAAAATGTAAATGAACATATATTTCAAAGAATCAATGTCCGTTTTAATGGATACAATGGATTTTTTTAAATCTATTCAATTTCCAATCCATGCCAATTACAATTTCCGTTCAATATGGCTTAATAATATATATGCGAAAGTAATAAATTCGTTTTCTTTTCGTATCCATATTGAGTTATGTCACATTTTTTAAAGCACTCCCGTATAACAAAGAAATGTAAAAATGTTTTAAAAATTTATTGATATATCTTTTTGAATAAATTACTTTTATTAACAAATTCCACGCGAAATCGATTTATTAAAATTAGGTCAATGAAAAAAAACATGTGAATTTTCTTTATTTATTTTTTTTTCTTTCTTTTATTTATTTTGTTTAATTAATATATATCTTGTTTGATGTTTCCTATATTTAAATAAATAAAATTGTGTAAATAAATTGCATTTTATTACGTGATTATAAATGAAATTGAAGTTGAAGTTGAAGTTGAAGTTGAAGTTGAAAAACTTGAAGTAGAAGAGGTTCGCCCTCAAGAAAGGACTATCAGAAAATGATAAGGAAAAATGTTTGTCTAAATAAAACCCCTCTAATACAATATTTTTATACTGTGAAATCGTTGTTTAAAATGTATATAGCATAATTTTCCATATACATATATATATGTATATTTAAATGTTACACACTTTTTTCTGGAATTTACAAACCTCATAACATAATATAAAAGCAAATTAACAAAATAGATAACAAACAAAATAAATAAACGTTGAATGCCAAACCGCAGAATAAAGTGATATTATTATTATTATTATTCTATTTGTATATATACAACATATATATATATTCAAATTGAAAAGTATGGCTTCATTTCAATTTGTTGAAGCTATAAAACAACCAAATAACTTATGTAAATAATCTTGCGTTTATATGTTTAAATAATCATGTATATTTAAAAATAATCCAATAATTTAATAGCATAAAACGATAATCACCTCTGTAAAAATAAAAATACATAATCTTTATTTGTCTGCAATATTATAATAATAATAATAATAAAGCAACAAAAAATACCGCTTATTCAACGAAAAACAAACAATTTATATGTACTGTATATAAATATATTTAATAATATTGCTTATATCAACGTGCAATAAATCAATTACAATAAATCAATTGTTTCTAATTTTATTTTGTAATCTAATATATTTTATCTTCTCTTTCTTTCTATATATATTTTATAAAATAATTTATAAATTCAAATT
This sequence comes from Dilophus febrilis, assembly GCA_958336335.1. NCBI lineage: Eukaryota > Metazoa > Arthropoda > Insecta > Diptera > Bibionidae > Dilophus > Dilophus febrilis. Next base: position 54,464,095 of record OY284469.1, on the reverse strand, counting down.
CGCCTTATATTGCTTAAAAGCTGATGTAAACTCTTTTTTTTATTCAATTATTTATTTTATTAAATCTTCTTTTTTTTTTATTCTCGACTTATTCACTTAATTCACAACACAAAAAAAACACAAAACAAATACAATTAGAATTTTTTTTACTTATTTAATACTTTTTTTATCAAAAACAATTAACACTTTTTTTTTTAATATTAAATTATTTATAAAATAAAGATATGACACAAAATTAAATAAAAAATAAAAAACAAGTCCCATAATTTTATTATGTCAAATTTATACAATTTTTCACAATTTAATATCATATTCTTTCATTCAATTCAACGCATTTTCATTCAAATTAAATTTTTAGATAGTATTTTCTCTTTAAATTACAGTTTTTAATAATTAAAAAATTTATTTTATCAATTATATTTAATTTAATTTATTTGGTTATGAATCGCAATTATCTTAAAGTATTTTAAACATTTAAAATCAATTAAAAAAACAATTGATCAGGAAATCAGCGTATAAAGAAAAATATATTTCACACTATCAGAATAAAAACGATTTTTACCATATATTGGGTTTTTCATTATGTTTTTCTTTTAAAAATATACGAATGCTATTTTATTCTAATAGAGTATAAATAGATGCCTTTCGATCAATAATATATTCGTTCATATTTGCTAACTTTTATAGCATTTAATTCTTTAACTTTAAAACTTCATTATGATTCTATGTTTTGAAAGGATATTTTCTTGGAAAATTCATATGAAAAAGCATTTAAAAGTGCTGTAAAGAGTTTTTTTTTACTTTTTAATGATTTGATTAAATATTCAACGCAACTTTCTAGTTTCAATGGAAACTTTATAAGTAAAACTACGTATTTTACCAAATCATTTCATTTTTCGCTATGAATATGTCCGAAACATCCATTCAATATTATTTTATTCACCGTTTAACCTGATATATAAAGTTAACGGGCTCTTTTGATTTGATCACTTATGAAAAATCTTTCAATTCGAACGATTTTAACCACATTCTATTGAAATTATATCTATGCGGTTTGAACTACCTGTTTATAAAATTATATAATTTATCGTTTTTGATTTTATTCCTATAATTTTGACAAAATTTTCAACACTGTTATTTGATAAACAATACCCTAAAATATTTTTAAAATATTAGTTTAAGAAAAATTATTGCAATTCACAACCAAGTTGTTAAACTAAATAGTATAGTATATTAAATTTTTTTTTAATTTATTAAATTATTTAAATCATAATTATGTTAAACAAATAAAAAATATAAATAAAATATAGACATAGACATAAACTATATAACCGGAACAACTAAACATATATATAAAAAGGACAGAATATTTTTTTTTAATAACTAAAATTATTTAAAGTTTAATTTAAATGAATTTTAAATGACTTTATTTTACATATCAGTCAAATATTTCACTATACAAATTTATAAATTGTATATTAAATATTTGCTATATATAGAATAATAAATATTGAGATTTAAAACATATTAACTTTATAATTAATTGATTAATTATAGTTATTAAAAACAAAAAATGTTTCATTTGAATTGGAAATTTATCAAAATAATTTGATTTGAATACAATTCAATTCAATTATGTGATATATACCTTCAGAAAGCTGTTTTTTTGTTTTTGTTATACATTTTGTCTATATTTATATTTATTTATTTATTTTTAAATAAAAAAGATTATGATTTGTTTTAAACATCGTGATGATTATGTTTTTTTTGTTGTAGATTTTCAATATATAGAATGATAGAATAGATTAAAATGTAGAATATAATAATTAAATTTTTATTAATATCTATATACTAAAAATTTATTTAAAAAAAAAACATTTTTTCGAGTTTCTTTTCTTTTGATCAATTAACAGATAAATAGCTAATACAATTTTTTAATTTTCATGATAAATAAAATAAAATAAAACAAAAAAAAAAGCGTCAACGATTTTCGACAGATAATTTAATTGATTATGACTACAAAAATAAATCAATAAATATTCTCCGTGTTGTTATATAATTTTTTTTTTTATCTTTTTTTATCTATTTGTATTTTTGCAAAATTTAATTGATACCGTTTTTTTTTGTAAACGTATAACTCGGATCTTCTTTAAACATATTTTTTTTTGGTTAATAATCAATTTATACTTTGAAAAGTGTTAAAGATTAATTTTATTTATGTCGTTTTGATTTATTTTAACATTTTATGTATATTTTTTTCTATAAATTTTCTATTTATCATTTTTATATGTGCTTTTCAAAAAAAACTTAAATGTTTTGTTGTACAAAAAAATAATTCGTTTATTGTGCATTCAATTTAAAAAAATTATATGTTATTTAAAAGAATTATAAAATAAATAATTAGATACTTTTATTTTTGATATCGAAATTTCGTTTAAATAACGTTTTAGATTTATTAATAATATTATTTTATTTATTTTTTAAATGTTACTTCACGCCGCAATTGCGGAGGATTTTTGTTATTATACATTTATGTTTTTTAAAATTTAATGTTTTCGATGCGTTTCGTGATCGTTCGTGTCTCGTAAAAAATTGATAATTTAATTTAATTATATATTTAAGAAAAGAAGAAAAAAAAATTATATAATTGTTGTGTATAAAATTTATATTTTTTGTGGTAATTTTGTCTTCTTCGCATACAACTCTGTCGCATAAATAAAAAGTCAATGTTTTGCGCTTTTGATATATATATATAAAAAAAATGTATATGTATATGATTTAAAAAAAAAATTATTGGGAATGGGCAATTAAGCGATATGACCAGAAATGACCGTTTAAAAAAAATATTAAACATTTTTAAAAATTAACAAAAATATTTCTTTGTTTTTTGCTATTCACTTTTTGGTGTATTCTTCTTTTTTTTTTTAATCTTTATATGTAAATTGTTATTCATTAATAATATTTTATCAAAACAACAAAATGAATGGATCATTCATTCAAGAATTCCGGTATCAAGCAGCTAAAAAGCACGAAGTTTATTGAAAGAATTTTTTTTTTATTCCCAACAAAAAAAAAAATCATTCAACAACAATATTGGGTGCTTGATTCACCTTCCATTTTCATAAAGATATTGGCTACCCGAAATGGCGGAATTCAAATATTTATTCAAATATATGATTTTGTTGTTTGTTTTTAAAACAAAATATTTTTTCTCTTATTATATATTATAAATTAAACTCTTACACATTTTGTGTTGAGTTTTATTTGTTTGTTTGTTTTTTTTAATTAAAAGAAAATGTGATAAACACATTTGTGTATTAATTACTTTCATTTTTAACAATCATATAAATGACAACATGAAACGGATAAAAAACGGATAAGGTTTTTGTTTTGTACAAAATCGATTTGCCGATGGCATTGCGTCGATGGGATGTGTTATCTCATTGTATATGTTTGTCATCAAAATATAATTTTCTTAAAAAATTACAACAATTACTCTCTACAAATATACGTGTTAATGATTGATTTCCCTAAACCCACCCCCATGTTTTGGTGCATAATGAATATTTGTTGTTGTTTTATTTTGCTCAAATTCATGAACATCATCCATCAATACGGTAATCCGATATGCATATATGTTGTAATCGATATCGAAAAATTGATAAATGATTTAATATTTATTGGGGATATCTACAAAATATTAACCCTTTTAATAAAATAAAAAAATTGTAAATGAAAATAAATGATTTTTATGTATGAATTAATGTAATAAATAATGTAATAATAATAGATATTTTAACAAATGAACTGAAAGATAGTTCATAGAATACCATTTAAATTCTTTTAATATATGCCTGAAGCAATTGTTTATACGAAATCCTGTATTTTATTTTTAATGGTAATTTTAATTAGATTTATTTTCAAGTTTCTCACATCTAAAAAAATCGTTGACAAGCTTTACGCTTGTTTACAGTTTCAAATTTTTTAACAATTGCGTTAAAGTCCATCTATATGTTATTAACTGATATAAATGTTTATCGTTTATCGCATTAATATATTCAACTTCAAAGTCATAATAATTATTACATTGATTCAATAAGCAATTAAAAGGGTTAAATAAAAAATTAAACAAAAAAAAATGTAATCGGAATCCGTATCTTGTGTGGTGTTCATGCGATTAAAATTATTTTTTTATTTATTAGTTTATTTTAGTTTTGATTATATCACACTATATATACTATATAGAAAAATACATATTTAGTTTATGTTTGTCCTTTATATTATTGGATTATTTATTAAAATTTATTTCTTGTTTCCTTTATTTTTTTTTTTTTTTTTCATTTCAATTTTAGTTATTTTGATTTTACTAATTAGAAAATATTTAGATACAAAAAAAAATATAAATGCATATATCACAATAAAAAACTATATTAAATTATATATTCATTTAAAAATTAAAAAAAATAAAACAGACAACACTCAGAAAACACACAAAACAATCACAATTTTTATACTCTGAACACCTATTATTTTTTTTACAATTTATTACATTACCTTTATCAATTTTATCTAATAATTTTGATAACACAAGTTTAACCTTAATATATAGAAAAGAATTTCACTTAATTTAATTTAGCAAATATTTTTTTGAAAAATATAGATAAAGAAATTCACCCTACGTAGGGATTAAATATATTTAAAGCTTTTATAATAAATAGAATTCTATTTTTTATCATCGGTTTTTAACATAAATAAAAACCAAAATGTTTTTTTTTAATTAAATAATCGAAAATTTTAATAAGAAAATATAAAAAAAAATGCATTTTTATTCTTTTTCATATATAGAACTTATATAATAATAAATAAATTAAATTATTATCTGATGTAAGTTTTTATTTGTATTTTAAAAGCCAAACTTTTCGGATGCTGAAAGTACAAATAAAAAATTTTAAATGATCACACTCATTTCGTTATAGGATGTCTATATGCGTGGTTGTGTGTTATAATAACTGATAATGTTAAATATAAAGTGATAAAAGGAAAAGGAAATGAATTTTTTTTCCACTGGTTCATAACATTAAATTTATTATATCTTTTTTTTTATACATTATCACACACGCGAAAAAATGTATCTTTTTTTTTCTTTTTGTTCTTTTTATCTTCTATTTATTTTTCTTCCATACATTTTTCCTCACTACTTGTTGCAATCGAAAATACATTTTCAACTAAAATCTATATATGTTGCATATATTGCATAGTGGTGGTATATATGAATTCAACCATCAACATAACATAAAATATAATAATTGTTGAGTGGTTTTTTTCCACCATGAAATTTATTTGCTGTATCATGATATATAATTACGTTTTATTTCTTTCTATATATACATATTTATATATGCGCGTCAACATGATGGTATATTAAAAAAAATAAATATACCCCGTAATAATAATATTTTTGTTAATATGGAAATTGTGATGGTGATGATATGGAAAATTTTTATAAACAGTATCTATCATCGCTTTTATTTTCTCGTATATATCATCGTTTGTTTTTATATAGATAGATTGTTTATATCTCTATTAAATTAAAATATATATTTGCAAAATGTGCCAACAAAAATAATATTGATAAGGATTTAACTATTTTTTTTTGATTTACAATCTTATTATATATTATTATATGCAATTTCATTGTGGCAAAATTTCTTTATATATATATATGTTCAATTTAATCAGTTTTTTAAGGTTTTACTAAACCAATGTTAGTTGTAACATTTCGAATTTTTGAGGTATTACTAATCAATTGGTTTGTAAGTTGATTCGTTATTATATTAGATTGGATAGAATACATTTTCAAATTAAATTTCTTTCATTTTTTCAAAGATATTACCGGATCATTTTAGACTGATAGATTTCATTTGATTTTTAGATATACGATCAAATTATTTATTTAAATTGAAGAATATTCTATCAATATTAATTTATCAACTCGATTTTACATTCGACGAATTCGTTTCTATTTTGAGAAATTTTATTATAATGATTTTCTGAACATTTTCCTATAATAGAAAATCCTTTTTGGTATAAGAAATTCAATTCCGATGATGTCCTAAACATTTTTTTTTTGTAATATAAAATTGTTTAAATCAAACCTAATGATTTTCTGAACATTTTTATATATCAGAAAATAGTTTCTAGTTAAGGAATTAAATTTTTGTGGATGTTTTGAACATATTTGTTTAATTGAACGAGTATAAACAAAACTAAACGAATTAATTACCCAACCCAAAATTCAATATAATAAGATTGTAAATTATATATTATAGATTATTTTTAACATACACACGCATATCGATATATAAAATTGAATTCAAATGCATTTTTTCTTAATTAATAAACAAAATTACTCAAATATATTAGACACCGTGTTTCTGTTTTAACTTCGCGATTCATGGCAATTCAAGAGATCTTTATTTTAAACAATACATTTAAAAGTATTTATTATCTTAAATTTAAAACTTGAAATCCATGTAAAAGGAACTCTCTGTCCAATTAAACACACGAATATTTATTATTATTTTATAAACACAAATCAGAAAAACACTATCTATACTATAAATAAATTTTAAATGTAAATCCTATAAAATTGAAAAAAAAGAGATCCATTTAATCGATCCAACTAATTTTGTGTTTTTCACTAAAATAAAAAAAATACTCCCCAATCATTTTATTCATTTTATTTTTGTATGCATTGTTTATAAATGTCAATGTTTATAAATGTAAATAAATGTCTATATATATATAACTATATACAAAACAAGCCAGAATTAAAATAAAAAATGTTGGGAAACAGTTTGAAAACAATATAATTGCTTTAAATGTTGAGTGTATTTATATGTATTAATTTTGTTTTTTTTTTTTCGTTTATTCATAATTTTCCCAAATCATTTCTATTTTCGTTTGCAATTTTTTCTTATTATTTTAAAAAAATTAATCTTATTTGGCTAATTTTCAATTCCTATTTTAATTAAATATTATATATATATTTGTGCCTATAATGGTCACGTGAATTGTTAAAATAAAAAAAAATTCAATTTTTTTATGGTCCACACAAATTAATGTTTTTTGGTTGTTATGAGAATTTGATGCACGCATTTTTAACATTTAATTTTTGGTATTATTCAAATAATTTTGTATACATAAATAAATTTTAAACAAACACAAAAACACGAAAATAACTTAATAACACAATTTTATCAAATTATCAAAAAGTTTTTATTCATATATAAAAAATGTTACTTAATCAGATTTATAGATGTTTCAATAAATCAAATTTAGATGAGGGAATTATTGATTGTAAATATTAAATATAGAATCAAAACTTAAGAATATTATGAATTTTCATTTTAATTTCAAAGAAATCTTAATTCATGCCCCAGATTTATTTCAATTTTCATTCATTTAACGTTTTGATTCATTTTTATGAAACAACAAAAAAAAAGAGGAAAGTTAAATAGCTACATTTTATGGATTTTTTATTGCTTATTTTGCATTAATACACCTATAGATTCAGAATTATAATATAGTGTTCTGGTTGTTCTGGTTGAAACCATTAACTATACTAAAAATAATGTCCTTTATAATCAAAAGGTCTTGTCAATCATAAATTGTGGTTTATGGGTCCCTTTTCGAACCATATACAATCAAAATCAAAAGTAACATTGAATTCTATCACAATCACAAACACACAACCCACCTGCACAACACAGATTTACTTTAAAATACAGATTTATTTTTTATTTACATAAAACACATTCAATTGCATTTACACCGCAATTAAAATCAAATCAAACAACAAAACATACATGATTTTATTACATATAAAATTACATAAATTATTTTAATTGTAGAGTGATTTTAAAATAAAATATAAACATTGATTTAAATAATTGGGTTAATATGTGGGATTTTGTGTATTTGATAACTATATTACCAATAGATTTCTAGGGTATTATGTGTTAATTATTTACAAATATTTCTTTAATTTAATGGTAAGACTTTCAAAGAATTTCATTCGTTATTGTTTACGAGTTTTATTATTCATTTCGCCAATTTGGCATATTATTTTTAGTTGGCGCAATTTTCTAATCCATCAAAATGATTTCAATAATCGGAAAATGGTGAAAAATTGAATGAAATATGTTGTAAAAAATAAATGAAAATTTAATGTTATGCATTTATTTAATCAATACATATTAGATGATCACCACTTTCAGGACGATCAAAGTTTAAACATAAATTTTAAACAATTCAAATTGTTGGATAAATCTATACAAAAAACGCTTTTTAATTTTGTAATATAAGCAAAAATATTTGATATTTTAGTATTTTCAACAACATATTTTCAAAAAACATTCAAACTTTTTCATCATCAATTAAACAAAAAAAAAATACTAATCTTTTTAGCCAATTTGCTAATTATATATTATTGGTTTATGGATTATCAAACACAAAATTCTTAACTTATTGATCCAGTTATTATTGTCACTGAATATAAATTCAAAATAGACCCCAAATATAGTTATTTAAAAACAAAAAAAAAATAAAATACTTATTCAATAAAATATTAAAATAAAAAAATATAAACAACAACAAGACTTTTCTTCCATCAATCGATTAATTTCGATTGATATTCGAAAGAAAAAAAAATATATATATTACAATATAACCGAATAATAATCACAAAATTACAAAATTACATTAGAATATTATTCAAAAAAAAATTTAAAAAAAAAAATATACAAAAATATATAACAAAACAAAACAAATTAATATATTTAAATTATTTTATGTAATATAATTTTTTTTTTCGCTATAAATCAATTTTTGTGTGTGGTAGTTCACCACTTTTTAGTGTGAAATGTTGTGCAAAAAAAAATAATTAAAAATAATTAACTATAAATATATATATATATATATATATATATATATGAAATTGAGATTGAATTAGTTTTATTAATTATTTTAATTATATTTTTATTGTTTTGTATTTCTATATAATAATAATAATTATTGGATTGCTCTATATCGAAGTTCTGTATATATTTCTATGTATATTTCTGTATATTTACGTATAATCGTATAACTCAATCTTTATAATGTAATTTATCCAACACTTTTTTTTTTAAATGAAAACCTTTTGCTATAGGTTTTTGTTGTGGTTTTTTTTTATTCTTACACTCCACTTCATTTCTATATTGTCTTCATATACGTTTATTTTATAAAATATTCGTATATCCACTCACACACATCCTTATAAAGACAGACTGCGAAGAATGATCCACTTAACAAATGAGACATTTTTTTTATCCTTTATATATAACTATAAACACAATTAATAAGAATAAAACAATCGATATCATTTTTTTTTTGTTTTAAAAAGGTATACTTTATTTTATTTTTTTATTTGTTCCTCACATATATACTTAATAGAATTAATTTATATATCGTTGTTGTTGTTTTTGACATCATTATAGGATATCTTTTGAATATATACCATCCCATTTTATTGTATTGTGTATGTGTTTTTTTTTTGTGAAATGGCACTTATAAAGATTGTATTTATATAATAATATACAAATATAAGGGTTTATAATATTTTATTGGATGTGAGATAACAAAAATATTTATTTTAAAATCGTTTTTGTTTATACTATATAAATTGATGAAGATATAATATCAATCGGTCGTCGTGTATTCAATATATATGTAGATTATTTATAAGTATATCTTGAATAAAATACCTATTATGTTTTATTATGTTATCTATATTGTATTTAGGATCTTTAGGACATTTATTTTTTGCTTAAACGAATTAGTTTTTTGGTGTGAAAATATCCAATGTAAAACAAAAAACAATTTTCATATTGACCAGTTTCTCTATTCAGTATTGAAACTGAAACAATTCTTTAAGAATATGTATCAAATTGTCTCTCATAAGGCGGCACCCTTGCAAAAAAATTCTCCTTGGCATTTTTTTTAATACGGAAATCCTTTTTATAGAAAATTATGTAGAATTTCCTTTAGAAAATTATACAAATTATACAGAATTTAATTAAGAAAATTATTCATAATTGTAAGAAAATGTACAGAATTTCCATTAAAAAATTATACAGGCTTTCCTTAAGAAAATAGTTCAGAATTTCCTTTATAAAATTATACAGAATTTTCTTCGGAGATTTATATAGAATTTCCGCGAGAAAATTATACGGGAAAATTATACAGGATAAAGAAGATACATTTAGGATGAAAAATCAATTCCATCCGTTTGTAAATGGATCGTCATCTCCGCAATATGAGTTAATTTTTCTTCTTAAACATGAATCTGCCCCCCAAAAAACAAGCAAATGAAACAAACTGTTTATCATTGATATATGATTATTTACATAATCATAAATTGATTCCATAAATAATCATCAATAAAATAGTATAATTAATATCAATTAGATTTAGTCATTGAATATTTACAGTATTAATCAATATATACAAAAAAAGTCATATTTAGGATATATTATAAGTAAAATAGATCCTTATATTCGAGTCATTCTCATCATAATAAATAACCATCAATTGTGATAATCGGTAATGTTATGCAACCCAATAATTAGTTATTATTCATTTAAGTTAACCATTGATAGACTATTTTTTTTAATTTATTTATTCAAACAATTTGATGACAAAAATTAGTTACAACAAATAAAAAATAGAATTAATTTAATCTCATTTCATATATATATATATATATATATATATGTATAATATAATAATAATGCAGAAAGTAGTAAATGTTAAAAAAAAACAACACTTGTTATAATAAACAATTATTGTTTATTATTTTCTGTCTTATTTTGTGATCGTTCATTGTCTCAAAAACAAAACATCAGCAACGGAAAAAGGAATATATTTTGAGAAGTTTAAATTATTGTTAAATTATTGTTAAATGATTGTGTTTTATTAAAATTAATAAAACACACATCGTTTAATAATTATTTTGTATTATACAATTTTGATACACATTATTTAAAATGGAATTTAATTAAAATTATATATAAAAATAAAATGTGTAAATAAAACCATAGACTGCATACCCTTTTAAAAACTTTATACACTCGAAAACAAACACTAATACAAAACATTTTGATTCCAAAAATAAAACCAAAAAACTACGACAATTATATAATTGACGACATGTAATTTTTATTTAATTACTTTATAGACAAAACCAAAAAAAAAACAATTAATTAATTTGACTGACTAAAATATAATTTATTTTTGTTTTGTTTTATTTGTTTGTTTTTGTTTTTTACCAATCATTTGAACGAATTAATTATTGAATTGATATTTTTATTATTTTATTGATTATAATTTAATTTATTTATAATTTAAAAAAAAAACCAATCATTATTTGACTTTTATATCTACTATATATGTATATTAAATATGACTTTACAGATAATCGCCGTCATTTCTATCCTATTTATTGTCCTATCCACAATTGCATTAACATTAAATACATTACCATCATTACAACATGAACATAATGGTACTCCACAAGATAATCCCGATTTGGCTATGGTTGAGGCCGTCTGTATATCATGGTTTACATTGGAATATGTGTTGCGATTTAGTGCATCACCAGACAAATGGAAATTTTTTAAAGGTGGCCTCAATATCATAGACCTATTAGCCATCCTACCCTATTTCGTATCCCTATTTCTACTGGAAACCAATAAAAATGCAACGGACCAGTTCCAGGATGTGCGCCGGGTGGTGCAAGTCTTTCGCATCATGCGCATCCTGCGAATCCTCAAGCTGGCCCGTCATTCAACGGGCTTGCAGTCATTGGGTTTCACATTACGTAATTCATACAAAGAATTGGGTTTGCTTATGTTGTTTTTGGCAATGGGCGTTCTCATATTTTCGTCTCTTGCATATTTTGCTGAAAAGGACGAGCCTCACACGAAATTCATTTCCATTCCTGAAACATTCTGGTGGGCGGGAATCACCATGACTACCGTTGGATATGGGGACATATGTCCTACCACTCCGCTTGGCAAAGTTATTGGATCCGTATGTTGTATTTGCGGCGTACTGGTAATCGCTTTGCCCATTCCCATCATCGTTAACAATTTCGCTGAATTTTATAAGAATCAGATGCGTCGTGAAAAGGCATTGAAACGGCGCGAGGCACTGGATCGGGCGAAACGTGAAGGCAGCATCGTCAGTTTTCATCATATTAATTTACGGGATGCATTTGCCAAAAGTATGGATTTAATTGATGTGATCGTTGATACAGGTGAGATATATTTTATTTATTTTTTAAACATATATTTTTTGATGTAAATATTATAAATTGATTTTTTTGATTTATTTTGTTGATGTTCAATTATTTTAAATTTAATACTATTATTATTATTATTATTATTATTATTATTATTATTTATTGATTGTTAATTGTTTTTGTTGCAATTTTGTTGGTAATTTGAATTGTTTGATTTATTTGCTGCATGCCCCATTATTTTATTTAAAAATATTTTATTTTTAATAAATTTGTGGGAAAATTTAAAACAAAAATTGAATGTATAATGCGAGGAAAGAATTTAAATATATAAAATGTAATGAGTAAAGAATTATAAATTTTTTATTATCATTTATATAAATTGCTGAAAATTCAAAAGATTCGATTTATATAATCTTTATTGAAATATAATCGCGTTATATCATATCTATTAATTGTTTTAAAAGTGTATTTCGTTTATAATATTTGTGTAAAAATTCTCGGAAAATTTCATATAACAAGCATTTTAACGTAACATTTTTCGGTAGCTATTTTATTGCCAAATTTTAATGAATTTTCCAATTATATTGTCTACGTAATCGAGTGCGGAAATTATTGTGGAAAATTTATTATTTTAGAAAATTAAGAAAAACTGTTGGGACTGAAAAAAAAAACACCTAATCAAAAGTAAATTCTGACAAAATTTTGACATCCTGGGTTTGAATCCTACAAACAAAAGACCTGCAAAGTTTTTTCTATAAATTACGAATTTGAATTTTAGACAGAGTTATATTTTTGTAAAAAAACAACAAAATATGAAACCAATAACAGAATTTGTAATTATCCGAACATTACTAAAACCAATTATCGGACTTGCAAGCGCGCTTATTATTTTTTTTAAGATTCATAGAGCGAAACACCAAATCTTAAAATAAATATAATTAAGGTGATTTCACTATAAAGCATTTGTCAAGCAATACACTATCTATTCTACTAGATAGTGATCAAAGAATGGTTAGGAAATGCTATTATTATTACTTGAAAAATTAGCATTTAATTTGGGAAAATTCTTAAGAAAGTTTGAGCATATATAATTTAAATTTTGTGATTTAATTATTTGTTGAATTTTCCCAAGTGTTTTTTTTTTCTAAATAATTAATTTTATTTTGCCTTAATTTTTTGCTTTTATCAAGTATAAAAACTAAAAACAGCCACAAAATAATTCTATATTGAATTCTGTTGTGTTTTATTGTTAGCGCCTTATTTGTTTATCATTTAATTGTAAATTATACATTATATAATATTTTATTATTAGTATATTGAAATTGTCTAATATGCTATATTTTTTTTTAATTCAATCATTGTGTTTTTTTTTTCTTTCGTTTACTTTTCATAAATTTAAATAACTAAAAACGTGCACAACATCCAAATTGAACAAATTTATTTATACCAAATAAATAAAACTACATGCACATATACGTAAATAAAAATTAAAATATACAACACAAACAAACACACGCACATACACAAACACACACGCATCCATCAAAAATATAATTAACAAAATATCTACTACAAAATGATCCTTTTTGTTTGTTATATGATTTTGCATAAAACATTTATTTTGTAAAAAAAAAAAAGATGATCAAGAAAAATAGAATAGATAAACTATTATGTAGAAAATACAATACAATCGCCAGAAGAAATATGTGGAAAAAAATCATAATAATATAAAGTAAAGTAATTAATTATAAGGAATTATTTTTTTTTTAATGTTATCGTATAAAATTAAAATTAATTGTTCTTTTTTTTTTTAAAGCACCATAAAATAATTTAAATATAATTATGTATTGAAATTAAATCCGAATTTAAATCACTAAATTTGTTTTGAAAGGGAATTATATAAATTTATTCTGCATATACAAATTTGTTCGCTATAATACAGAAATATTTCGATATGAATCAGAAATTAGCTGTTTTAAATAGAATGTAATTGAGTCATTTCAGAAAAAAGCTATTAACTTATTTTTTCAATCTCTTTGCGGTTTTCCCCTTTCGTTCGTTTTTTCTATAAATAAAACCGAATTTTACTTTATCTTATACTAAATGTATACAAAACTCAATAATATACGGATTTTTATATGATAATCAATTTTTTGCACCTGCTGATAACCAATAGAATATTATAAGCAGTTGTATTGATTCATTATTATAAACAATCAATTTTGTTAAGTGATCAGATAATAAGGAGATTTATATGAGATCATTTCACAAATAAAAACTCTTATTCTGATTTTGCATCATATGACAACTAATCACCATCATCACCACTATGCTTAAACTTAAACTTCCTTTTTGAATATTATTGTTTCACACTATCAATATTCAAATTTTAAATATATAACATAATAAATTAAAATAAATTAATACATGTATATTTTAATGGAAATTTACTGTTCTCGATATATTCTCTGAAAACAAAATTTAAATAAATAAATATTCTTTTTAAGGACCATATGCGTCCCTATATATATAATATGTGATGTATGAATGTTTAAAACTTATTTATTTATTTTCCATTGTATTCAGACGTATCAGACGACGATATAAAAAGAAAATCTTTTTCTTTAAAATTGAATTATTTTCATTTCTATTCTTCTTTTTATTTTTTCTACAAATTTTGTACAAAGGATAATAAATATATCATAAAAGAACTGCTTTCTCATGTGCATATATCATATATATTTAATGGAATTTTCATATGAATGATCCACAACAATATAATATATAAATAATATTTTTTTTAAATATATTAATTTCCTTTTTTTTTATTTTACAATATTGTATATATAGTTTCTTAATTGAAAAAACAAACGTAAATATAGTATTTACTTTTATAAAAATTTCCTATGATCTCGTAATTAGGTTATTGAATTACAAAATTGTGTGAGTCAATTTTAAAGTGACTCTAAAAACCGACCAAAATACCGTCCAAAAACAAATAACGATTTCCTTTTAAAAATTGGTACAATCAACAGGTGCAAATTATATCATTAATTATAGATCCAATAAACAGGTGATCATATAAATATAAAATTGTTGACACTTAAAACACGTTTGTATACGTTTTACGTTTTTGATTAAAGAATTCCAAAAAACTTCATTAATATTTCCATAGTCTTTTAGTATATAGAAAAAAAAATCCAAACATGAAGACAAATAAACAGAAAATAACTAAAGAAATCCTTTTTGAAATCCACGAAATGTATTTTTTATTATAATTCTTATGAAATATAATTCACCTAAAATTTGAATTTTGATTACATATGTTTTAGTTTTACATTGCATACAATTGCACACAATTGAATTCATCCAATTAATTTTTGTCATTTGTTTAAAATTGCAAGAAAAATATAATATATATAATGTATTCCTTTCACTTTCAATACAACAAACAAAACCCATATTATAATAATGTTATAAATAATGACATATGATATGAAATATAAATATTATATAATCTTTATATACGGAACATATATGCATATTATGATATTGATATTGAACAAAACTATATACAAACAGGTGAAAAAGATAATCTCATTGAATCACCAATATCATCACCAACATTACAACAATCGTCACATCATAACCAAGAAAAACCAAATCAACAACAACAACAACAACTGACACAACACCACTGCTATCAACATCGTGATTCATCCTCTGATACACCTTTAGCATCCCGAAGACGTCCATTATTATCTTCGCGAATACATGAAATTAATAAAGAATTAAATGAGAATCCTAATAATAATAATAATAATAATAAGGATGATTCTAGCTAACCCTAAAAAATATTGATATAAAAATCATAATATATATAACAATCATAAAATTTTCAAATATAATGAAATCAATTCGATTTCGATTATAAATAAATTTTCACTTATCTTTTCACAATAAATTAAGGAACGAAAATGCGCTTAATTATTTAGCTTTTAAAGTATCTAATAAATACATGAAATTTGAAATAGAAAATCATCGTATTAACATAAAAATGAATCATTAAAAAAAATAATCAAAATAATAATAATATTATTAATATATAGATAGTAGGTAAACACATTTTATGGTGCTGCATAAAATTTTCTAAAAAACTTATATACAGTAAAATATTTATAATTATATAGTCGATAAAAAACAAATTGAAAATAAGATGTTAAACCTAAAATTAAATTATAATCCGATAGATTTTTTTGTATATATACATATATTAATAATTAGATATTAATGTTAATTAAATAATTCGTTTACCCCACGAAAGAATTAATTAAGAGAAATCATAAAAGACACATAAGGCAGAAATAAATCACATTAATTTTTTTGTATTATAGTCACAAATGTATAATAAAATAAGAAGTATATTAATAATAGTTACAATTAAATTACTAAATACAATAATAACGATAAAGTAAAGATTTCCATATTAGATTATGACATTCTTTATAAATTAAAAAAAAAAATTATAATAATAAGTTATTGCAAAAGGGGTCGTTCAGGATATTGTATATTGAAAAGTCTATTAGTATAGTTTTTTTTGGTTGTTTAGATAATTTTTTTATTTTTAAATGAATTCATAAATCTATACATGCAAGGAACACATAGAAAATTATCGCTTTGCAAACGACAATTGGTTTTTTGGGGTACAAACAAAATCGTCTGTTATTGGTTTCACAATTTAATTGTTTTTTTTTATTTAACAACGTTGTTGGTAATAATTGGCATAGTAAAATGGAATAAATATTTAACTTTACGTGTGACATTTAGATTAAAAAAACTACAGAAAGATAGAAACGTTCATTTTTCATTCATACGGAATTCTGTATTATAATTTAAGTATAATTTATCGTATTTAGATCCCCAGAAATAATCCTCGTCATTTAATTTGAAGATTATCTCCAATTGATATTGTATTTTATTCATATTGACTAATATTTTTAAATACATTTTTTCATAATCTTTTATTCTCTCTGTTCATCAAATTTATCTTGAACGATCTTTATGCAATAACAATATAATCTATATTTATTTTTTTATTATTTGATTTGATACACATACATTTTCATTATTGGTTAATTGATTTATATGATTATTGAGTATTTTATGTGATTCGCAATTTTAAAAAAATTTTTTAGTTCTATAAGGATCTTAATAGCATTTCATTCATTGTAAGATTTTGCCATTGTCATTTACCTTGTTTTTACCCGATTAACTTTACATCACTATATATACAATTATTTCAATTGCCGTCCAATAATATATTTCTTTTGAATCACAAACAAAAAAGTTAGATAGTTAGATACGAATTTACGTGTTAGAAATTTTCGGTTATACAACTGATGATTGGTTTTAGTGTCCGAAAATGCAGTCTTATATAGTTTTATGATGTATTGCTTTTTTATGCGGTGTTGTGTTTAATGGATTTAATTATAAAGTTCATAAAAAAATATTTTCAACTTTACTTATCTCAAATAGAATATTCTTAAAAAAATACAATGCTGCAATAAAAACAGTTTCGATTTAAATCTTCTAAAACGATTAGGGTTTGACTTTTATAAAACTACAAAATAAATTGTTATTGGTAACAAATCAATTATATTTGTAAACAATTTATAAGCTTTAAAAGAACAGAATTTATTTAATATATAATATTTATTTATTTTTTTTAAAATGAATACGCTCTTATATTATCAATAAAAATACAATAAATGTATCTGTAAATTAAATAATTATAATATAATATAGTGCGAGATTTAATTCCATTTTAGATAAATAATATAGAAAAAGTTTTTCAAGATTTTATCTATATATTGTATATAAATTCTTTCCAGTTTCCATACATACATTTGTTTATAATATATCAAATAACTGACAAAACAAAATAAGAAAGTATAAACAACACATTTTTAATCTAATTATAATATATTTTATTATAATACATAATTGTGTTGAAACGTTAAGGATAAAAAATATGAAAATGGCGATGAAAAAGAAGTAAAACTAATTTTCTTAAGTTTATTTTAAAACACGCCATATAGTATTCCTTTAGTATATATACTTAATGATAATTTATTAGTTTTATGCCATTTAATTGTCGTTTATAAACGATCGGCAAGAGAGATTATGAGGAAATAAATGTAGTTTTTTCATTTTAATAATTTTTATATTGCATTAATTTGTTTTTCAAGACAAATAAACTTGGAGTTTTAAAGCGAAATATAATTACACTTAAATCAAATCGCGGTCTTCTATTGTCGCAAGATAGGTAGGATAGATATAAGATAGGTGTCAATGAAGCTATAGATTAAGATCGATCGAATACCAAAAAGATTGTGATAAATGCAAAAAAGGTCTCTAAGCATTCGGATTAAATAATTTTTCAAATACATTTCATTTCATTTCCCATTCATTCAGTATTTTACGTATTTTAAAACAATTTTTCGCCATATAAACTTCAATGAAATTAAATTGTACTAATATTCTAAAAGTCAATAAATGAAAATAAAATACTTTCAGTTATAATCACATAAAGTTCTCAATATCATAATTATTTTGTAATTAAGAATATTAATAATAATAATCATAATAATAATATTAATAATCATAATATTAAAAATAATAATAATAATAATGATTATAAAAAAATGCTCAATAAACAAAAACCAATTAAAATAAAATATTATAATAACCCTTATATATTTATTTTGTATATAAATATGAATAGATATATAGAAAAAAAATCGATCGGTATTTAATTAAATTAATTGTATACACCTTTTTATATATATATATATATATATAAATAAACACAACACTATTGGTATATACGAATATTATCATACACTTCTTTATATATAAATACAAATATAATATAAAATGAATTTTTTTTATTGATATATTTGATATATAACAAATCGAAAAAAATAAAAAAATATACACGCAAATTATAAAAATTAAATATTAATGAGGTTTTTCAGAATATTTGCAAAGTATTTAATTTGGCTCATTATCTTAAAATTCGCTGTATTATAAAAAATTCGTTTAATTATTTTATTCATATATTTTTTTCAGGAGTTTTTCAAATATTTACATATTTTTTTTTTTGAATTGGAAATTATTAAATTATATAAGTCCGCACGCAATGACGAGCACCTAGCGAGGCCTTCAATTGCACAAAATAAAAAGCGGACGATTATACAGAATTTCCATTAGAAAATTTAAACAGAATTTCCTTTAGAAAATTATCTTTAGAAAATTATAAAAAATGTCAAAAGAAAGAATAACAAACGAAAGAATCAATATATAGGAAAGGGAAAAAAAAATACTTTACATTTTATAAGTATTTTAATTCATAATATATTTTATTACATCCAACACAGTTAATATAACAAATTGATGGTTTATTGTCATATGATGCAAGATAAAATGAGACCATGAAAATATATTGAATAAAGTTGTCCATTTCTAATTATCACCTATAAATTAAATATACTTTCCGATTATAAAGTCTTGTTTGATAAATTAAATGGTGTCAGTTATTCATAGTTCAGTGTTCAAGGAAGTTCACATATTATTCTGTTTTTACACTAACATTTCATTTCCATTATCCAAATATACTTATTAATTTCCATTTGTTTAACGTATTTAAATTTAAATAATATGTCCTTATCCATAATCCTTATTATTTTTAACAGTCGATTTACGCTTTTTGTTTCAATTTGCAAGTTTTATTAAAAAGGCAACTCTTTTTTTTTATCAATTTGTAGAATAACTGCGGTATATCCTCGCAATTTTAGAAGAGATCTCTTTGAAATTGGCGTTTTCTATTGATTTTCCTATACGTCCACATGAAATTTAAAGTATTTTGCAATACTTTTCATTAATAAAATTTAAATTTATTGGTTTTCTTGTAGAAAAAATATGTCAAATTGCTTTCAAATTACAATTGAAGAACCTAATTTAAATAATTAAAATACAATTTAAATACATTTAATATTTTTATTATACATATTAATACAATACCTTTTTTTTTTAATTTACTCATTTTTAAATATATACGTTCAAAATTAAATAAACATAAATTTAAACAACAAAATTGCACCTATATATATTGTTTTTGGTTTTTGGTTATTGTTTTGTTACATATAATTTTTTTAGAAAACTTTTATATTGTCGTCAATGTATATATTTTTGTTTTGTTTATTTATGTTTTTAATTGTTTTGTTTTTAACAAATTTTTGTTTTTTTGTGTGTGTGTGTTTGCTAAAGTAGAGTAAAAATTCTATTCTTTTCTTCTTCAAAAGTTATAAAAGAAAAAAAACAAATAGATAATTAAAGCCTATCGTATAATATTAATATTTTTTTTTTTTTGTACTTTAATATATATTTATATTGATTATACTATTTAGTATTTTAATTGTAAATGTAATTTCTTTATAATCTGTCATTTATTAACAAACAAAAATATGTACTAACTTTATATATTATATACTATTTTATCTATTAATTTAAAAATTAATCAGTAATAAAATAAGCTATAAAATATTTATTTATAAAAAAGAAAAAAAGAAATTGTAATTTGTTTTTAATAATAAAGTATATTGTAAATATTTCTTAATAATAATAATAATAATAAAAATTAATGTTATTAATTTAATGGATTTAATAAAATTTTTTATTAGTTTTAATTTTTTAGTTTAATGTGCGTGTGTTTGTGTGTCTTGTTGCGTTTGTTTTTCATTTTGTATATTTTTGAAAATTTGTTGTTTTGTCAATTTTGCTATTTTTAATTATTGATTTTCAAAAAAATATTCATAATTTTACAATATATAAATTTAAATGTATTTTATTATAAAAAATAATGAAAGAAATGAAAAAAATCAATTTAATTTGTAATATGGAAATTAAATTATTTCCATAACATTATAAATTGGTTGTTTTTTTCCTTCTTTCAATTTAATTTCAATTTAATATCGATGATTTTGTTTTATAATTTTTTATGATGTGTATTTGTTGATTTTTTTTTTTTATATATATTTAATTTCAATTCATTTCACAAATTAATTGTTGAATTCGTGGTTTGTATTTAAGAATTTAATATTCGGCAATTTATTGACATATGTTTTTTTTATTTTCAAATGTAATGCAAATATTACATTTTTTATAAAATTACAAACGATATGAGTTTTTAGATAAATAGATACGATTTTTTGTATCATCTCCAAAAAATATCTATAGAAATTGTTGAAATCCTTAAACTTTAAAAATTCTCATCCACGCAATTGTTTCGCTGATAACATTCAATAAAATTTTATTGATCGCCTTTTGCGAATTAGTTTACTAAAAAATGTAATTCTAATAAGATTTAAGATTCAAAATTACAAATATCTTTTAGACACCCTGGTAATTATAATTATGTTATTATAAAACGAATGGATTAATTTGTGAATATATAATTTTTATTTTTAAATTTCATTTTCATTTAAAAACAATTTTATTTTGCCATTTTTTTATTATGTTTTCTGCAAATTACATGCAAATTCGTTTTTTTGTGTGTCAGTTGAATTATAAATAAAAAAAAAAATTAAATAAATAAATAGCATATTTTTAACGCGACGATGATTTTTAATTGTAATACGGATGCCGATAAAATATATTATACCAATACATATGATGCAATAATAAGGATGCCATTTTATGATTATAATTTTTTTCATATTTTAATATCATTTTGATGTGGTCCAAACACTATCCATACTTTTGCCGATATAATCAATCAATCTATGTGTCCATAAATAAATGTCATTTATTTTTATGTGTTTTTTTTATCTTATAATTTTTATATTTATATATATAAATGTCTATCAATATATCAATTTAATGTTAATCACTGCGTATATATAGTCCCATTTATCAGCAACAACCATTTCAAATTTTACACCTTTCATCCTTGTACCTTTCTTTTTGTACCTTTTATTTGTCCATAATATAAAAACACCGTATATGATGATGTGCTAAATTTAAAATTTATGTGTATGTTATAATAATTATTATATCATATATGTTGCAGAAAATCATACCACCGCATATCTATACATATATAATATTTATTATATTTCTATTATTGATGTTTTATTATTATTTTTATCTCATTGTATCCAAAACATATTGTATGTATTAAATGTTTAATATATTTTAAACTTTACAAAACTTTTAATCAGAAAATAATTCTTTTGATTTCAATTTCTATATATATATATTTTCAAAATAAAATCAACACGTGCGTTTATGTGTTTTTTTATTTCCGCGTCCATCATTCATATATATATTCAAATACAATATATGTATATTATTAAAAATATAATGTGCAATAAAATTTAATCGGCCAAAAATAAAAACACAAAAAATAATCCGAATACAAATAAAATTCTGCCCGTCAAACTGAAAAAAAAAATCACACCTTAAAAATTAAAAAAAACAAAATCAGAAACACGCGAAAGGCGTGAAAAAACGATATCCAATTGGAAACGTATTACTTACGCGCTACGGGGATTACCACCCACAGGACACAACATGTCACAAGGTGATGGGAATAGTACTGAAGGTGAATCAGCCTCTGGCCGTAATCCATCCAGTACCGGAATGGGATGCTATAAAAATTATGATCACGCTCAAAGTAATCATCACCGTCAAAGTACAGTTTCACAGGTAAATTATGTTGATATTTCCATTCCATTCCATTCATGATTACTTGATTCATTTTCAGTTAAATTGTCTATGAAAATATCGTCTTAATGAATAATCAGAATAAATTTCAGAGAATTTTATAATTTATTCTTCATTTTGTAAATGCGTCTGAAATTACCAAATATTTAAGAAATATCCATTCTATTTATTGTTTAAAATTAATTTTTAAAGCTATATATCTTTAATAATTTAATTATAAACAAAATTTTTAAAAAATTCTCGTATCCCGCTCTGTATATATATATATAGAATTCAGAACCTGAAGAAGTACCACCGTATAGTCCACAACATCATATGATAACATCCGGATTGGATGCCTACAATACCGATTTAGACAAAGACATTGAACAATTGGAGGCATACCAGGAAGATCAACTTCAACATCAACATCAACTTCATCATCATCATTTGGCACCAATAACTGTGCAACAACAAGATGTTCCCTATCAATCGAATATCCATGCCCCGTTGGCACAACACGATGAAACACCAACGGGACAACAAACAACAACAACAGGGGCACCTCCAACTCAAATGATGGTTACACCAAAGGTAAGTGTTTTAATCATTTATAATTAAATATATACGTACGATATTATCTCAAATTTTATGTGATAAAAATTATAAATATTAACAAAAAAAAAAAAAGAATTATATTTGTTGTGAAATTGAAAGATTGAAATTATTTTGTGTTTATCAAAAAAAATAATAAAATTAAATGTATTAATTAGGTTTAAATTTAATGATTGTATAAAATTTAGTTTTATGTGTTAAATGTTTTTGTTTTGTTTGTTTTTTGTTTTTTTATATATAATACACTTAAATTTAAAAACTAATTATCTAAATTTAAAAAAAAAAACAAATTAACAACAGCAACAAAACACAATCTTTAAGTGTGTTAAAAATTGGCTTTATTTTAATTATCAGATTATAATAATATTATATAAGGCATTTTTTTTAATGGTATTTGTTTTTTTTTAATTTTCTTTCTATTTTTCCCATTTTGATTTTGTAAATAAGTTTTTTTTTTTATTAAATAGTGTGTTGTTTTTTCATTTTGATTTTGTATAAATACACTTTTATATGTTGAGACATTATTTTTATAATTGATAATTGTGAGTGTCATTTTGGCAAAAATAGATATTTATAGATAATTTTCACATTTTAATTTAGTTCTTACAGTCGAGGAGCATTGAGGTACAAAAATATAAAATACATTTTAAATAATATCCAAAAAAAAAAAGTTTTTATTTTGTTAAAGGGACAATTTTTTTTTTATTTTATTACATTTTTTCTTACTTTTTTTATTTAAGTTTTTTTGGCCTATCAATTTCTTTTATTTAAATCGCTTCTCTATAATAATAATAATAAAAAAAATAAAATTTGCGAGTGATTATGAATATAAACCAATAATATTTGCTTTAATTAATGCATATAAATTGCATACAAAGCTTTAAATTTTATATATGGCATAATCTTGAATAATCTAATTCATTTCTGGCTAATTATAAGCTTTTTATTGTATATGCTAGATAAAACAATGAAATTTAATTATTCAACAAAAATATCGCTGCGGGTAAAGTTCGAATAAATTAGTTGTGTTTAATTCAAAAAAATTAACTCAATTTTAAACACATCTTTTAATCAGGTGCTATAAATGAGCAATTATTTAATTATACATAAAATTCAAATTTCATTACAATAATTCCGTTTTGCTGTATTGCATTTAAAGCCACATTATTATGATTTTGAAATTATAATATGATTAAAATTTGAAAATGGTATTCGCAATTTATAATAATGTTAATAATATAGTAGAATAGAATAATTACAAATCAAACTATATACAATATATATATAAATATATCTCATAAATAAGGTTTACTAAAATCCACGTTATAAAGTTATAAATATTTATTATAATTATAATTTGGATCAATTTATTCTAATGTGTATACATAAATGCAGTATAGTGTATATTTTCTTTTATCCATTTGCAA
Source organism: Dilophus febrilis (assembly GCA_958336335.1). NCBI lineage: Eukaryota > Metazoa > Arthropoda > Insecta > Diptera > Bibionidae > Dilophus > Dilophus febrilis. The sequence continues at coordinate 54,438,946 of OY284469.1, read as the reverse complement.
TTCGCAGACTCCTCTCTCGGTGTTTATGGTATAAGACTATATAGTTATATTTAAGACAAAAAAGACCCATCCGATGTTAAATTCTGTTATTAAATTATCCATTCGCATAATTTAAGATTATTTATTAGATTATTTCCAAAAATATTTTCTTGTTTTTTAAAACGTTATTATTTTTTCGTAATATTGTGCATGGGAAAACTTTAGGTACAAATTTAGATTGAATCATAATGATCAGTGATTTTCCTACCGCTAGTTCAATCATAATGAAATGTATATATACCATTTTCATACTTATCTTTAGATGATATCTGTCAAATTCCAGAGCTCAATCACAGTGAATCCAAAAACATTATTTTATAAACACAAGTTTTCACGGTTTTTATTTTTCAATGACTGATGTCGGAAAATTTTGGAAATTACGTTGCAGATTCAGACATTTGTATAAATAATTATTATATACTATGGAAATTGTTAAAAATAAAAATATCGTCTAGTACCTTATTCGCATAGATGACCAAATCCTAAATTATCATAAATGCTACCGCAAATACTATAAATTTTCTTATGTTTTTATAGTACCTGTATATTTTTATTCCCCAGTTATTTCTATGATCATTTTATAGAAATGGGTGTGATATTATTTGGAATTTATCTGACTATATATACGTTAAGAAGTTTAGTTTAAATTAAGAATTTTTTTCAATTTTCAAATAATATATAATATATAATCATATCTAAAGGTTTTAGGATCTGAAACACAAATAGAATTTGATACCGGAAAAAGTAATAATGATGATGATGATGATGAAACAACTGTTTAATATATAAATATAATTATTTAAAAAAATTAAAATTTGTATCGCCTTTCATCAGAATATCTTTTCAAAACAAAAATATAATACAAATATTACTATATATCCTGATAATATCCTTAATAAACTATACAATTATATTCCATATTTATATAAGTATGAAAATGTATATCCTCTTGAAAAATTATATTCATTCTTTGCCGTACAATTTTTTTTTTTCGATTTAATTTCGTTGTGGGGTAAGTGTAAATTAATATTAATATTATTTATTTCGTTATAACATTCCCGTGATATACAATAACTATATTATTATATATTATACAATAACTATATTAAATTATCAAAAATCCAAATCACATTAGATAACTTCTATAATCGCGTCTTTAATCGCTAAGTTGATTTAATTTGTTATACATCAGATAGATAAATTATATATACCATATTCAAAATCAAAATCTTATGAATTTTGGTTAATCCTTAAGGTTTGTTTTTCGCCACCTGCTAAAAACCAAAGCTAAAAACCGAAATGTTGTTTAAGTTACGTTAATTTTTTTTTTTTCAGAGATTTATTGTTTAATAATAATAAGGCTTTATATACATTCGTTCTATTTGTTCTATTAGTATAATTAACATAGTTAATTTTAGTAGAATATAGTTAAAGTTAATTTAGATTTAGTCAATTACAATGCTATATAATTAACATAAACTTTATTATTAATATTACATATAATTTATTTGATGATTTTTATCTTTGTCGCATTTCCGATACGATGCAATTTTGCTTTGCTCAATAAATAAAAAATAAATGCTTAAAACATTTGTGTAAAAGTAGCAAAACAAAAAAAAATATAATAAATATTTTTAAATAACATAAAATTATTTGCTATATACCATATAAAAAAAAATATTTTTATTTTTAAATATATCCAACAATATATTATATATATATATATATATATTTATATATAAATATATATGTTTAGGAAGTGGCTGAATTACGTCGTCAAATTGCCCTTGAACAATCGGTACAACAGAAAAAGGATAATAAAACGGATCCTGAAGTACCAACTGAATTTGAATGTTGTTTTTGTACTAATAAGGTATCAATAATATTTTTTTTTTGTTTAACACTTTGTTTAAAGCGAATTTGTTGATTTAATTAAATATTATATTAACCAATTTTATTTTTTTTGTTGCATGTTTATTATAGTTTTGTTTTTGAATTCACCAAGCGTTTATATACACTATAATTATTAGTTTTTTTTATATTAGCAAAGCTTTTTTATTATATTATTGCAATATATTATATTTACAATTTTATCTATACTATCACATATTAATTTTTCTTATTAGTATATTTTTTAGATGATTCTATATAAATAGGAAAATCTATGTTTCAAATTTAAGACATGAATTTTATTAATTTATAATTTATTTTCGTTTGTTATTCACTGTATAATTATATTATAAATTATCGATCGGTAAATTATGAAAGAAAATTCGTTAGATTTGAAGGTGATTTTAAGAAGATTTGAACGTAAGAGAAATTTGTGTTTTAAAGCGCGTGGATAAATTATAATATTTTTGTGCACTCAAATTCAAAGTTCAGATCACATTTTCAGAAGTTGTGTGTTCGAATCCGATCGGAAAACATTAAATTTATTTTCTGTTAATTTCGGATTAGAAATAAAACAAAATAATTCCGCGTCTCAGTATTAGAATTATAAATTATAATCTCGCAGGTTACAAATAATCTTACAATAATTTTCTTAATTTATTTGATTTAATAATCGATTATAATGCAGTCGTTTTTAATATAATAATGATAATTTTCCAATTATCCTGTTCGTTCTTTAATTAGCATAATATTGTTAACATTGCTTTTACCTCAAAGCAATGTAATGATATTTAATAATACATACATTTTAATATAACATTAATTAGAATTAGAATTAGAATCCGATTATTATAGTGCGATACACTTCGTTCAATTTCTAACCGATTCATTTGAAATTTACGAAATTTTATGAAAAATATAGAACCACATATTTCCGTCATTACCCATTTGTGAAAGAGTCCTAATTTTCATTTTCTCCCATCAAAGATTTAACTTATTTATTTATTTAACGTACATTTAACTATAAACGAATCTGAAATTTGTATCGCATATTTACAGAGGGTTCTATCAGATTTTTTATGTAGAATATTATATGAATTTATCAGATCAAATAGGTAATTTAGAAAAAATTTTGTATATGCTACATTTCAATACTCCATTCTATATATATATACCATTTTCCTTTCATTTTTCTACCTTCTTCAATCAAATTTCAACTTTTTTTCAATTCAATTTTAACATTTTTCAATTAACTATGAGGCAATTCAAGTGCAAAATGAGGCAATTCAATTTCATTAAAGACAAATACTTTTTAAACATATTTTCAAATTGAATTATATAAAGTGTAATGAAATGCTTATTTAAAATTTATTCCAAATCCATATTTTATATACAAGCTTCTTTTTGTATAAGATATTTTAACAGTTTTTGGAACTTATTTCCTCAATAAATCTCTAGAATATATGGTTTAAGGTGAGATGAAGATATTAAGATATTAAAATCATCATCCAAATTTTGAAATAAACTTTTAATTTATATAATATCATATATCATTAACAAATGATATTTTAAATTTCAAGATTTACACGCTTTCCGATTAATTAATAAACGCTTATATATACTTAAACTGTTTATTGACTATTGCTAATCTATTTTTTTTTAAATATTTAATTATAATATTTATTTTCTTTTCTCTAATTCTATATAACTTTTGAAAAATGTTTTTGTGCTTAAAAACGATTATTTGAAACAAAAATATCACACATTTATAAATTACATTTTCATATAATAAATATGACATAATTATAATTAAGATATAAAAAAAAAAAAAAAAACAAAAATTAATATTAAAATGCATAAAAAAAATACTCTATATATACTTAGGGGACACTTGGATGCCGTGGTGAATGTATTCCATTACGTGCGAAAAGTGTTTGAATGCGTATAATATATATATTTGAAACCGCATCTATATTGAATTGAACAAACGAACCGAATCATTTTATTATATATGAGTTACCGCATTTTATCATACATTATTTTTTTTATCCAAAACACATCAATCAAGAACCGAATAAATACAAACAACGATGATTAATAATAGGATTATTATTATTATTACAAAACTTAACACATATATTGATCAATATAATCAATATCTTTTACAACGTTAATATGAATATACAAAAATTAAAATATATATATTCATATATACATTATCCATTCCATATATATTAATCATATATACGAATTATAAACAGATAGAAAATCAAAATAGACAATTTTTCATAAAAAAAAAAAAATTAAGAAATGAACCGCATAGCACACATAAAAAAATATATAGATAGATATTCAAAATTCCAAATTAATTCTGCTAAACAAAAAAGGTGAGTGTGTTTTAAGTTATTTTAAGTTTAATTTTAATATATAATATAATTAACTATTTACAAAAAACAAAAATCCTTTTGCGATTAATAACAATATTAAAATCAAGGATATATAAATAATAAAAAAATATCCTTAAACTTGCTATATAAATAACTAATAAATATAGACTAAACCGTATATATATATATTAAAATTGGGCTATATAACATCGCACTAAAATCATCGGGCTACAATAAGAACACGATAACTGAAAATAAGATTCAAATATAATGGTTTATTTTTCATGTATGTTTCGGTATTATGTAGAGGAATGTATTTGATTAATTGTTGTTGTGTATGGTTTGAATGAATCGTGATATTGTGATTATGAATGTTTTTAAAGATTTTATGTTGGGAGATAAATCGCAGATTTTTATTTTGGTTCAAAATTCGGTTTGAAAACGAAGTGACTTTTCATGCTCAAGGAATATTTATAATAATATTGAAAACCATGGAAATAGCAAAGGATTCTAATGGAAATATAAAAGGAAATTCTGTTTAACCTTCTGAGGCATATTCATAATGCTACTTTTAAAATATATTCACAGAAAAAATAACGCTGTCGCAGGCCAACACCGAGAATAACAAAATAAAAGGCATATATGTTTGTGGCCAGAATTATAATGAAAGGAAGATTTAATTTATCACCAATTGTTTGAGATAGCGATGCGGTAATTTAAATTAAAGATAGGGCTCGATATTTGACTAATGTCCATGATATAAATTGTTTTGAATGAATTCCTCAAATTTGAATGGTTTATCAAATGTATGTATTTGATCGTTTGGGTTATAGGATTGTTTTTAAATGTGTGTTTTGATGATTTGTGATCTTAATAATAAAAATAACATATTTCATATAGATTTTATCTTCCATATAATAATCATCAAGTGTAAATAAAAACGATTAAAAATCACCTTGTAAAATTCATAGTACACATAAAAATTATGTTTATAAATTTCTATATTTTAATAACAGATAACTTTAAAAACACAAAAACACACACTTTTTTTTCTATCAATGTAAAACTATACAACTTTTCATGAACACCTTTTTATTTTGTTAGTTAGTTAGTTAGTTAATTATCAATATTTTCCGTAAGTAAAAATTAATTTTACAACGGAATTCCGTATAGTTGAATGTTTTTGTTTTTTTAATTCATTTAACACTTGCACTTGCAAATTATAGATATAGATAAATATATAATAATATAGTTATGATTTGTAATAAATCACAAACAATATATATTCTATTCTTCTTAATTTGTAGATATAAATAATAAGATAATATATATACCATATATAGAAATGCATGCCGTATATATATTGAGATAGTTTTTATTTAATAAATTGCATGCCCACGAATTTGTCAGATAATATAGAATTAGAATCTGAATCTAAATTCTACCATCGTCTTTCCCACAACATCAATTTGTCTTTTATACCTGCACTGTATTTTCAATCAAAACAATTTAATATACAAAAAAATATCATATTATGAGTTCATAATAGAATAATAAATACATATTTTCCGTCGCCAGGATTATAAGGAATTAATAGATCCCGAGGGTCTTATGCCATTTCCAACATCCGATTTTAATCGATCCGGTTGTATGGAATTAAGAAATTTTAGAAGTAGCATTACCGGCAGTGGAATACCTACAGGTATTATTGATGATGGATTACAAGATTTAAATTATGATTTGTCATTGGATCCTAATCATCAACATTATCTTGATCATGATCATCATCATCATTTACCCTTGAATGTAATCCGACAATCGCATGATGCTCGTCTTTTGGCTGAAGCAACAATTAACAACAACGATATTGACAATAATAATAATGATATTGCTATAAATAATACTATTAATAATAATAATAATAATGATTTTATTAACAATAATATAACAAATAATAATTATAACCCTAACAGCATCAATAATAATAATAATACTAATATTAATAATGTGAATAATAACAGTGGTGATTTAGCTAGTATTAATAGTTCTGATACATATGCAAGTTGTCAAACTCATCCATTTTTATCACAAGGTGATTTAACGGCTGACGATGAATTAACCGATTTGCAAACATTAGACGATTTGGATTTAAATAATTTATATATAAATCCATTGGATAAACAACCAACGGCATTAGCGGCCGGTGTTGATAGTGATGTAACAACCGGAGCCGATGGAATGGCAACAACAACATCATCCAGTACAGCTCCACGTATACCAAGAAGTTTGGTGAAAAAAAGTACATCCGGTGATACAGCCCTAAGAAGCTTAGGTACAAGTCCAATGGAAGAAACATTTCCAAAATATCAATCATTTGATGTACAAAATATAATACAATCATCGAATGAACGTGGCAGTCACATTAGTTTAAATGAAGCCCCTGTGCCAAAACATCGAAAAATGAGATATCAACAACAATCGCAACCGCAACAAAGTCAACAATTGCAACAATTGCAGTATCAAATGCAGAAACAAAATCAACAACAGAAACAAATTCAACTACAACGGCGACAACAACAACCATTACCCGCACCACCACCTGATAAAGATAATGAACAATCAATGGAAAAGCCAAGAGCCCGTTTTGAATTCGATACACGGAAACAACATTCACAACCGCAATTACAACAATATTCACAACAACATCATCATCAATTACAAATTCAACATCAACAAGACAAGGGATGTTCACAAGACAGTTTAAATACGTATACATTAGATGGTGGTGGCGGTGGCGGTGGTGGTAAAGTGATTAAAAATCGTAAACCTTCGTTTATGCCAACAAAAAGTTTTGCATCAGCTACTAAATTAATAAATCAACGTTTATTTGGAATACAAAGTAGCAGTGCATCTTCAAATATTAAAGGTATATTTTCTTAAAAAAATAATCACTCATAAAATATTTCAATATGAAACTATAACCAAAAAATAAAACAAACACACAACGATTTGGTTACAGATTCATCAATGCAAGAAAAAACATCACCGAATTTAGAACAACATCGTCGTTCAAAATCAATATTAAAAAATAAATCGGATAACAGTAGTAAATCACTGCAAATGGATCCAGAAAGTGAACGATTATTATCGGATAATATGTCGGGTGCCGGTATCTCAGAAACGGGATCGGTATTTGTTTATTTTAATTATTTGTTATACATTTCGTTCAAAGATTTATTATTTATATACTTTATACTTGGTATTTTTATTTAAATATATACAGGGCGATGCAAGCAGTGATTATTCACCAAATAAAATACCTTTGCATTTTGCAAAATCTGTATCACCACCATTAAATCAACGTCATCGTGTTATATTACAACAGCAACGATCTGTACCAATGGGTATTAATAATCAATCGGCTGGCAGCGGCATGACTGGTTCCGGTGCCGGTGCTATTACAAAATCACCAATAGCCAAATTTTCAATGCCTCGGTATCCAGAAGAAACGGCAGCATCCCGTTTAATAGCCACCACAAATATTAACACAAATATCACTACAAATACTGCTGGTGGCACTACAACAACATCTACTATTATTAAACCACAATTACAAAGAGGTATTGGTTGTGTTCATCCATATGTTGATCATTTAACCGGTGATGGAGTAACACGAGATAGTAGTTTAGGTATATATTAATTAACATATAATCATATAATCTGATGGTAATTATATATATATTTATTGAACGTTTTCAGAATCTGAGACTGCATTTATAACAAAAACCACTGGAACAGGAACAGCAACAACAGGAACAGCATCAACAACAACAGCAGCATCAGCAGCAATTTATTCACCGCCAATGGCAAAAGAAGATAGTAATTATGTGTCGACAGATGAAAGTAGATCGTTGATAAATAGGGGTAATTCAAATGATAGCACCGGTGTGCCAGAATATACATCATCATAACATACTGCAGGTTAGTGGGTTTGACCAACAGAATTATCTATTTAATTAATTCATTTATCAGGATATTTTATAATGCATTCTAAATGACATTTGTGTAAAATATTTTTTATGGATTTAATTCCATACTCATCGACATCGACTTAATTGAGAAGTTTCCTACATATATTTTACCAAATTTATTTCTGAGTGCGATTTCTGAAAAAATTCGTTGACAAATCGTTTGGGAAAGTGTTCCCCGGTATTTTTTCAAAAAGCATTCTAAATGATTTGTTTAAAATATTTGAATGGGGTTTTCTATGAACGGATTGATTAATAAAAGGAGAATTTTCCTAAAATTTTACCTAAACAAATTCTTATTTTTAAATTCATTAACATCACCAAAAAAAAAAATGGACATGAATTAATAATATTTATTTTGAAATTCATTAGTTCACGACACTAAAAATTAATCTTCAAAAAGCCGAACAACAAAAAATTACAAATCAATTTGTATTAATAACAAAAATGCGACAAGTTTTTCTTTTTATAAATAAAATTTTCATCGTCTCACTGAATTATATATCAATATAATTATATATTATAAATTACAATTAAATTACGATAATTTTTTATTTCATTAACTACAACAATAATAATTTAAAATCACACACCAATAATACACAACACAATAAAATATTGAAAACACACTCTATTAATTTAATTTAAAATCTCTCAAATATATAACGTGATAAAAGTTTAAAGTTAAACATTAATTTTAATGTGAATTATTAAAAAAACAAATTATGTATATGTTAAAAAAAAAAACAAAAAAACATTTCTTATATTAATTATATATTTATCAAAATATATATTCTAATTTTTTTTAAGCATATATAATTTAAAAAATATAATAATATTATTATATAAATTAAATATTTTTTTTAAAAGAACAAAAAAACCAATACAAAATATTAAATGAATTGCAAATTTATATAAATATTCAAATTATGTTTATTAAGAATTTATAAAATTTATACAATTCACACTTCTAAAATAAAATTAATTTCTTTATGACATTAGCAATAATAATTTTTATTCTATTAATTAAATATATATAATTAAATATTTTTATGTAAATATATATAAGAGATTATTATTATTATTATTATTATTATGATAATTAAAATATAATAATCGTTTATTGTTAAAACAAAAAAACATTTATTTTGATTGAATCTAAAAATTTGTTATAATAATATTATTAATTAATTAATTTTTTTTTTATGTTATTGTTTTATTATTAATCGGATCTTGTATATTTTATATAATTTTATTTTTGTATAAATTAATTAATATTCTTTTATATATAATATTCATAAAAAATTATTTATATAGTTAAATTTAATTTTATATATATAAATTGGAAATTTTGTATATATAGAGCGATATTTATATAATTATTATATTTTATTTAAAAAATTCAATTGAAAAAAAAATCAAATCCAAAACACAACCAAACGAAAAGATTTTTTTTATATATGGCACTTTTAAGCACCAAAAATATAAAAGCGTTTCATTAAATAAAAATTAAAAATCAATAATAATAATAAAAAACACACAAACACACATTCGATTACGACGACGAAAACACATTATAAATTATTACATAAAAAAATATTCTAAATTTTATTATATTATGAAAAAAGTTCTTTTTATTTAAAAAATAATCGAATAGTAAAATTTAAAGAAAAAAAAAAAGAATCGCCCGGCTGTTTTTATTATAATATATATATATTTAATATTGCAATTCATTTTTATTTTATTTATATATATTGTATGTAAAAAAAAAAATGTTTATATAAAAAACAAAACATGCTAAATATGTATAGAAACCTTTCTTCTTATTATTAAGCAATATACAGAAAATAAAAAACAGATCAATTGAAAAGCGCTATATTTATATATAACTTATATAATTATAAACTATTCTATTCGGCTGAAAGTTCTATTTTAACTAATGATCGAAATATAATAATAATAATAATAATAATAATAACAATATTATAAAAAAAAAATTCATTTCATTCTGCTGTGATCTTTTTTTTTTTTTTTTAACAGAACGATATAAAAAATTATTCTGCTTTATTTGGAATATTTTTTATATTCCAGATATTAATAAAATTAAAATAATAAAAAACTTTTCTAAAACAGTGAACGCGCGCGCCCGGCTTTGTCAATAAAATTATTTTATTTAATCGTCATTTGTTTTCTTTTTTTTTTTTTTTTTTACCTTAACCGAACTGCGATTTAATATAAAATCAATTTTAAAATTCTTTTCTATCTGCCCCAAAAAAGTTTATATTTAATAATCTATAGATTCAAAATTTTACTCAAAATATAACATGAATTGCCAATAGATCATAAACACGCATTATTGATATTTAAAGTGTTTTATTTGCCTTTGGCTTTAAATTACATTTCAAAAACAAAAAAATTAATTGCGTTTATTTATTAATAATATTCCTTTTTTGTAATTCAAATTAAAGTATTCGCTGAAAAAAAATCATAAATATTGAACTCGCGTTCTATTTATTATCAATATTAGTCAAATCAAAAACCGTGAATGTATATAATTTATATTTCATTAAAAATTGATTGCAGTGATTAGAATTTAACTACTTCTGCTTTCGCGGTTTCTGTGGTTCTGTAGAAAAATAATTTATTAGAAAAAAACACCAAACAAAATTAAAAAAAATTAAATAAATAAATGTATAGATAATTAATTATATATATATTACAAAAAAAAAATATTTATAATCATAAGAGCGCGGTAATTAGTAAAATGTCCTATTTTTATTTTAAATTATTTAAAAAAAAAAACACCAATTCATATAAAATTTAATCAGAAATGAAAATTTTTCACTTATTTGTTTAAACTTACCAAAAAAATATTATAAATTATATTGGAATCGTTTGTTTTTTTTTTAAACACTACTAAATTTAAATTTTTCGGAATAATACTTTAATTTATTAAATAAAATAAACGCGATTAAATCATTTTAAAATAATATAATATAATACAATTCATAAACGATTATAGATTTAAACAGACAAACAAAAAAAAACAATAAAATAATTAAACTTAAAAATATATGCAATTTAAATAACTCATAAAATAAATTAAAAATTTTATATAATAATAATAATAATAGATTTTTATTTCATGCAGAATTTATATGACTATAATATAAAATATTTTCTATTTTGTGCTATTATTAAACAGCTATTTTTACATTTATTGTAAAATGCAAAATCAAAATACAAAAGTATAAAACAATCTTTTTTATTATGTATTTTTTTAAAACAAGAAAGCATTTTTTATGGCCTCTGTATTTTTATTATTTTTTTTTTATTTAAATATTAAATCTACAATTAATAAAAAAAATACACTTGAAATTTTACAAAAAATATTTTAAATTTTATTAAAAAAAAACGTTAATAATTTTATTGCCTATTGCATAATTTATATTAATTATTTTATATGTGTATAATATTTAAAACAATTTTACACTCTTTTTGTTACACAAAAAAATGCTCTATAAAAATGATATTTATTAAAAAAAAAAAAAACATGTAAAATTAAGCAAAATCTAACAAAAAAAAATAATAATAAAAAAAAATGAAGTGCAATATTTTTTTTAATTAAAAAAAATATAAATACGGAATCAATTTTTCTTATATTTATATACGGTTTTTTTTTTTGGTTTTTTATACAATCCATTTTTGTTTCAATTATAAATTGTTAAATGGAAAATATTCTTTATTATTATTTATGATATAAATCGTCTAGATTTTTACCCATAACACAATTTTCAATATCTCAATATTATATTATAATTATTTAAATAAGTCAATACAATCTGAAAATCCTGAATCAGATATAAAATTAACAATAAAATTATAGAAAATATTCAAAACTTCATAATAAAATCATTTTTATTAAGGTAAAAAAAAAATAATGGATTGCATTCCCCAAAAAAATACCATTTCAAATACCTTGCTGCGCGTTCCTCTAATTAGTTTTTTATCACTTATATTAATTTATCCATGTTTTATTTTGTGTGTTTTTCTTATTCTTTAAAAATCTTTAAATAAACTAAAAAAATATAATAATTAAAAAAAAAACGCCAATCGCCCAAAACGCAATGAACAAAAAAACCAAAATAAAAAATTTATAGTCTATTTTAAAAGCAAAAAACAAATTATCTAAATAAAAATTAATTCAAAATAATAATTATCATCTTATTCTTTTAACACGATAAAAGAAATTTACAATTGTAAATATTCTTCTTCTTTTTTTTTCATATTTAATTTAATTATTTTTTATTTAAACTCTGTGTATAAAAATATTTAAAAAATAAAAAAACACTATTATTTATTTTATAGCCATATATTTATATATAGAGAAGAGCCTATTAGAGAGACATATCAAAACATATATATATTAAATACTATATATAATATAAAAAATAAATAAATAAATAAATAAAAAATATATATATTATATAAGAAACTGAAAGATATTATATATTATATAAAAACAATTAAAATATAACATTAAATAAAAAAAAAAAAAATAGGTACAATTTAAATAATTATATAATAAAGAAAGAAAAAAATCAAAATATTATACATACATTAAAAATATATTTAATTATTATTATTATTATTATTATATGAAAAAAAAAATAATATTATTATTAATTGATCGAAATTTGTTAACAAAAAAAAAAAAGGAATAAAATAAAAATACAAAAAAAAAAAAAGAATTTCAATATAAATAAAAATATATAAAAAAAAAATTGTTTATTTATTTTTAATTAATAAACCCCTAGAGCCAGAAAAACCCGGAATATTATTATTGAGAATGTAAAAGAGTATTCAACCATAATAAGTTTACCCATCAGTTAACCGACCGTCCAAAACGATTCAATGGTCAAAAACAATAATAATTCAGTTAAAATTCCAAATCTCATTCTAGAATATAGAGTAAAAATTTGTATTTTCATTATATTTTTTGTTTTTCTTTTGCTAAAATTGCCGATGATAAGAATCACATCAATTATACTGGAATGCTAATGGGAAATAATGAAAACGAAGGAAAAAACACCAAAAAGTACAAAATTTTGTCGAAAAATTCACCAGATTTCATATAAAAATATTTATAAAATACCAGGCACACATAACCAGAAATAGCAAAAAATTTTAAATATTTTTTCATACAAATTTCTCATATAAATTTCTCATACAAATTTTTCATATATGAAAAAATTATTTTTAAAATATTGGTCATTGAATTTATGCGATCCTATTCGAAAATGTTGAAAACGAAGGAAAAAACCACTAAAAATCTAAATATTTCATTGAAAATCCATTGAGATTTGATATAACAAAATTTGTAAAATACCAGGCACACATAAATATGAGGAACAAACATTTTAAATTTTTATTTCTTTATTTTCAAATTTCATACAAATACCAAATCCTTTAAATTGTTAATATTATACAAATGTTAAAAATTTCAAAATATTTTTTCATACAAATTTTTCATATATGAAAAAATTATTTTTAAAATTTTGGTCATTGAATTTATGCGATCCTAATCGAAAATTATCAAAATGATGAAGAAAACCACTAAAAAGTAAAATATTTTGTCAAAAAATCCACCAGATTTCATATAAAAATATTTTGAAAATACCAGGCGAACATAACCAGAAATAGCAAAAAGTTTTAAATATTTTTTCATACAAATTTCTCATACAAATTTTTCATATATGAAAAAATTATTTTTAAAATGTTGGTCATTGAATTTATGCGATCCTATTCGAAAATGTTGAAAACGAAGCAAAAAACCACCAAAAAACAAAATTATCCATTGAAATCCATTGAGTTTTCATATAACAAAATTTCTAAAATACCAGGCACACATAAATATGAGGAACAAACATTTTAAATTTTTATTTCTTTATTTTCAAATTTCATACAAATATCAAATCCTTTAAATTGTTAATATTATACAAATGTTATAATACCATACAAATGTTAACACTTTACAAATGTTATAATACCATACAAATGTTTACGCTTTACAAATGTTATAATTCTATACAAATTATATTGAAAAATTATTAAAAATTTAGTAAATATTCATTTTAGAGATCGATATTGGGGAAACCAACAAAATGTTTTTTTTTATATTAGAAAATTTTATTTGACTTTATATAATAGAAATAATAGGCCTTATTATTTCTATTCTTTTATCAGACAGGAATTACATAATTCTATTATTTTTGTTTATTAATTTATATTTAATTAATTATAATACTAATTTTTAATATTATCATATACATTTATATAGAATGAATCAATTTGGAATTGATTTAATATTTATTTACATATAAAATAAAATAAAAAAACAAGAAGAAAATTTACATTAAACATATTATTTTTTTTTGTCGCATATATTACATTAACATATAAATAAACAATTGCACTTAATAATAATAATGCGATCGTACTATTCTAATTTTTAAGTTACATTTTAAGTTATTATTATCCATTATATGCATTAAGTTAAACAATGTTAAGTAAAATTGTGTTTTAATTTTACCTGTATCAGATACTTTTTTCTTTTAAATTTACTATTATTTATATATGCTTTCAAATTATCATTAATTTTAAATGCTATTGAATGCGAATAGTCTTTTTTTTTTACAATTTTGATGATATAAATTGGTATATCAGGAAATATACCTTTCATATATGCTTGTCGCTACAGCTCTATGATTATTTATAATAATACATTTTTCTTAAACATATAACAATTCTCTATTTCATTTTGTATATACATTATAATTATATATGTTTTTTTTTCAATCTTTTCTCGATATATATACAGAAATATTAAAGCAAAATTCAATTTGATTTGGTTATTATATAATTATTACTATTATCATTATTATTATTATTATTTGTATTATTAAACTATACAAAATCATATATATTTTTAGCGAGAACCCCTTTTTAGATTCTCTTTTTTATATGCACCTCATTTTTAAAATACCAAAATATATATTAATATACTTATTTTCAATCATTCCTTAATGAATCACACTTATATAAATCTTATAAAGTATAGTAACTTTTTTGATTTATACTAACAATATAACAGCAATATAACAATAATAATAATAATAATAATAATAATAGCGTATTGTAACATTCTTCAAAATAAAACTATATATAGATATAAATAACTAAACAATTAATTTATGTATATGATTAGAATTTAAATGATGCTGATGAGGATGATGATGGTGATGATGAAGATGATGATTATTATCAATCATATTATTATTATTATTATTATTTGATGTAGTACTACCACTATTGCTTTTTGTTTTACGTGCGACCATTTGTCGTTTATTCAAGCCGACTTTATTATTCATTTTTCTTGCTTGATCAATTAAACGTTGTGGTACCATCCACATTTGATCACTGTACGTTATCAAAACATCTGTTAATTTACAACAATTTGCTGCCATTTGTACTTGAGCTGCAATATCATTTTTATTTGGTGGATGAACAAATCTATATTGAATCAAATCAAATAAATGGAATAATTATAAACATCAATATAACATTATAAATCATCATCCGTATTGTAATTATATTTTACCTTGGTGGAAATAATGATGGTGCAATGATTGTCGCCACATTATGTTTAGACATTTTATTTAAATGTTGTAAATTAACGATAGTATTTAAGAATTTTAAAAATTCCCTTAATGTATTACGATTTTCATGAGGTAACAATAGGCATAGCACCGAAATCGCTTTATTTTGATCAGGTTGTGGTATTTCTATGGTAAAAAATAAAAAATAACAATCATTTATTAACATATATATATTTTAAAATTTGAATAAAATACGATAAATTACCATGTGTTTGATAAAATAAATGTACTAAATCGTTGGCCAACAATGGCATCGGTAATTCACGTAACCATCGTTTTAACAGTGCACTTAAATCGTGAACACCGACCCGCGCCAATAGTCCATCCATTTTTTCATATTTCCCATAGAAATTATGTTCGATATCCGAATAGAGTAATTCGGTTTTTTGTTTATTGCCGGGCACACGAAGGATACCCTCTTCGCTGGCACCGCGTCTCGTCAATTCCGCCAATATTCCCTGCAACAGTAATGGCACAAGTGATGAATCTTCACCGGTTACCTGTTGATCACGGCGGACCAATGCATTTAACGATACCCCAAATACATTTCCCTCCTCCTTTCGTTTCCTTTTAAATGGTTTCCTTTTGTCTAATATCACATGATGACGATCGAACAATGATGCCAATTCTAACCACAACAGTGGTTGTAATTTTTTCAATTCAATCTCCGTTAAATCGGCCACATCATAACCACCTTCTTTATCCGTGTCCCATTCTTCGACAACACTTAGATCATTCGCATTCGTTTCACGGCATAAATTTTCAAAGCTTACCGGTTCGGGACTTGATCGACGACCCGGTGAATTATCGGGACTCAACAGTAGACTTTGTCGTAATGGTGAATTTGTAGGACTTTGATCGATTGGCGTCGATGGACCTTCGCTATTACTGCTAGCCGTCGTCGAACCAGATGAATCTCCACCACTACCACCACTCCCATTATACAAACTGTTATGACTATGAGCACCAATTATCTGAGCACCAGATCTACGACTGATGGAAATTAAAAGAAAAAATAAAAATTAAAAACTGTTATATATAATAATCGTTATACAAAAAGGTGTATATAATGAATACCGTACCCAATTGAACAAGATGGATCAGAACCGGAACGTACACGTGGTATATGTATTGTACCCAATCTTTGAAAACCCAATAGTTCAATGCCATCGGCCGTATAAAATGGAATGTCACATCTGATATGTGATCCACGAAATAATTCAGCACTGCCACGTAACGGTGCACTTGGGGTTCTTCGTAAATTTTGTTTTGATCGTCCATTTGTTGTTGTTGTTGTTGTTGTGCCGATGGTTGTTATTGTTTTTGGTGCCGTTATCGATGTCGTCGCCGCCGCCGCCGCCGTTGTCGTTACATTTGGTGTACCATCAAATATCGATACAAAATGTGGACTAAAATTAAATATAAATAAATATATATTAATAAATCAGTTTTGCAATATTAAAAATTGTAAATTCTCGTGTAAATATATTTAAAAAAAAACCAATGCGGCAGCAACTTACATTTGATGACTATTCCAGTGATCGTCACCGGTTTGTGTGGAATCCAATGAATCGGGTGTTGCGCTACGTGATCTTGTACCATTACTAGATGTGTCCACATCTCGAAATACATCACGTATATCGGGTTTACGTGGATAACGTGATCGTGTACGTCCACGTACCGTACGATTTAATGCATTCACACGTTGTTTAACCGCTTCCGCATGAAATTTTGGTAATCCTGCAACACTGGCTGTAAGTTCATTTGTTGATAGTTCACGTCCCTATTTATTACAAAAAATTAACAAAAGAAAAAATAAATAAAATTATTAATATGAAATATTTTAACATAAACAATTAATTATCAATCAATATAATATGTTTTTTTTTATTATTAATTCCAAATACAAATACATGATGCCGATCAGCATCATCAGCATCATAATCAGAAGATGAATAAATTGTAAAAGATGAATGAAATTAAAAAAAACTCTATGAAGGCCAATATAAAAATGTTATAATCATTTGATTGCGGACAGCGATAAATATTATTATTATTTTTATTATTATATGGCACGACGCAAAACAACGATATAATTTAAATTGAATGTTTAAATTTTAAATATTAAATGAAATTGCAGAATATTTATTATTTGGTATGGGGTATGATATAATACATAAATGAAACTAAAAAAAAAAAATAAACGAACCGAGAGGAAGCTTCAATATTCTTCAATATATATATATATACAGAAATAATATAATCTTTTTCTCATCATTCATAATTCATTAAATTATATGATTTTTTGTTTGTTTGATTTTTACTTTTTACTATATATAAATATGTTTTGTAATCAAAAACTAATAGTAATCGATAATTTTTTACTGACACCTTTTTAGATGCAGTGCGGAACAGAACAGAGCGAGGCCACCGCATTGAGGCAAAATACAGTATTCTTTTTAATCACCAAAAGGCGTCATATTTCAAAATCCAGTGATCAGAATTATTTTGAAATTTCTACAACTACCTTTGTATCTCTATCGAATGTTGGATAAACAAATAACAACTCTGTTAGATTATAAGTAAGAATTTCTGTGGACAAATTACATTATTTCAAACGAATATATATGAAAATTTTCAACAATTACTAGACGAACTCAAAATCCATAGTGAATGAATCGCATTTTGAAATTTCTACAAGTAAATTTCAAGCAAACAAATGGAAATGGAAATAGTATTTATATCCCATGAAAAACTAAAAGAATCACCGATAGAAACGATAGAAATTTGTCAGTATTTCGCTGTAACGAATGAAAAATATCGCATCCAATGTAGTTAGAATAGTATTAGAAGGAAAATCGAAAGCTAACGAGGTATGGACAAAAGGAAAACCGAATATAGGTTAAAGAGTTTAAATCAATGGCATATATATATGGACTAACATCATACCAGAGGTCATTATTTTATGCCTTTTCTATTTAAAAATATAGAAAAAATATAATCAAAACTGTATATGCTTATTTGAGTACATTTCCTAGATTAGATATGAATAGAATTTTTACCATCGAATTTACTTATTTTTATTAGGTTTAAATAATTTTTTTCTATAATTATAAAACTATTCATTGTTGAATTGATCTCGTATACAATTTTTTTTTTGATATATTACACACAAAAAACGTCTTCTTTATTTTAAATACATTGGTATATTTTAATATTATTTTGGTAGAATATATAAGGAAGAAAAAAATACAAGACGAAAATATTATAAAGGTATTTCCGTTTTATAAGTACTGTGTGCGGCGTTGATGCTATTCCATATAAATAATAATAATAATTGAGATGACGATGCTTTTTCTATTATATATATTAATAGAATGCGAATGATTTTAAATTTTAGTATTTTTTTTTGTGTTTGTTTTGTGCATATAAAAATAATAAAAAATTATTTAAATATGTATATATTCGCAGATTCATTGATGTACATATATATAAATCTTTGAATCTTTTATTATTATTTTTTTTTTTTGCTATACGAACTATAAACAAACTTAAACGTTCATGTTGAATATATTATAGTTATAATAAGAAGTAATTTATTGTTGAGTGCCGTACCGTGTGTGTCATGAATTATAATATAATGAATGAAAAAATAATAAATTCAAATGTTTAAACATGATTCATTTTTCAAATTCTGTATTAAAAACATAAACAGACTTAAAAATAAGTAATAATAAGTAATGTGTAGTGTATAAACACTTATTTTTTTTTATTTTTGATATAGTTCTTGTTTAAAATTGCATATACACTCGAAAAAGACATACTTTTATTATAAATCCCATTATTCATTTTTATTATTTTTAATCCTCGTCTTTTTTTTTTAGATCTGTACAGTACATACACCATTCATTAGAATATTATGTTTTAATAAATTAATAATTTTTCGTCTCTTACATTGTTTATAAACAAAATGTATAGTAAAGTATTTATATAAAAACAACAATACATTAATTTTCATTTAAAACAAAACGAAAAATCTTAAGTATTATAATAAATAATAATAATAAGTTTGTTGTGTTTTTTTTTGTTGAAAAAAATATCAATATATTGTAGTATAAGGTTATTTATAATGACTCATTAATATTATTCAATGTGTGCAAATTATTTTGAACGTGTTGTGTGACAAATAAAAAAATAAAAATAAACAATTTTAAAAGATTCATTCTTATTATATTCTGTCTGCGGTCAGCAAAAATATATATACCATAAAAGAAACCATACAAACTTATTATTTGATTTATTCTATTTCAAACCAAAAACATTAAATTCTAATGCATATACACATCAAATGATTTACGAATCATATATCATTATTAAAAAATCATATACATGATGATGAATCATTATAATATGGGATAAATCATAGAAGCGCGGAGCTGTGAAATTGTAAGCCATATTTTCAAGAGGATAGAATATATTCTGAACGGTATATGTCTATAATTAGGTGATTTATTACAAAAGAATTAGGTCGAAGTAAATTTTCCGGAAAATTGCTTTTCTAAATTTTCTATTCTCTTATAATTACAACCCTATTTTTATTAAATTTTTGTTATTTTGTTTTGTTTTATTTTGTTCTTCGCATAATTTAAATATTCAATAAATTCTTAACGTTTCATACAAGAAAATTTGAAAATCGATCCCAATTGAATTCAAAAGATATAGCCGATTTTTCATTCGAATTAAATGAAAATTGAACATGCCACTGTGATACATGATTAATTCTATACGCAGATATAAATGATGATCATTCGATACGTTATCACGATCTCGACATTTTGTCATATACATTTTATATTTTATTATTATTATATTAATATAATTTTTATAGAGGGTTTTCTTGCACGCATTTTCCATATTAAATTCAAATCTTTTTTCAATTACAAGTAAAATGCAATTTCTTACAATAAAATTACCAAGGATGTTCTTTAGAAAAATATAATAATCGATTCGGTATAAATATAAATATGATGGATTCTAACTCGATATAGGATTTCTGAAAAATTTCCATACAAAATACTTTATATTTTTGTTTGAAAAAAGGTTTATTTTTAAAATATATCCTCATTTGTAAACATATTTTATGTAGTATGTATAGTATAGCGAAAAATTATTGATCGGATGACGACTAAGTCTGATATGATCTTTTACAATTGAAATTGTATATTTAAATAAATGAATTTTACTATTTTGAATGCTGATGCTGATAAAGATTATACTTTATTAAGTTATCATATGTATAATGATTATTAAGTGAATAATTGAAAGTTTTTTCCACACGATTTCTTTGCTTCCGCAATAAAATGCTTGAAAGGTTTTTCATAGTCTTATATTATATAGATTAAAAAGGTTTATCTTGTAAGTATATATATGAAATCATTTTATATTATTTTTTTCATTACTTATAAAGAATAAATCATTTACTTTATATAAATAATAAATATATAATTACCTCTTCAAATGCTCTTGTTAATTGTGGAAATCCGGCCGAAACTAACCAATGAGCTTCCAATTCACCATCTGTAATATGAAATTAAAAAAAAAACACCAAATAAATTAACTATTCAATTAAAGTTAAAAAAATTATTCGAAATATTAAAGCAGAAATCTCATAATATAAGAATTTGATAAGGAATTTACAAAAAAGGAAAGGAAAAATATTATAAAAATAATTATATAGAATCTTTTTAATGGTTATACATAACTCAAGTTAAAAAAATAACTGATAAACAACGTATATAAAATATAATATATATTTTTGTATATGATAATTGCGTGGTTTTAAAAGGAAATGCATGCGATAATTTTTTATTTAATAGTTTTCCTGTTACGATTCGTAATTGTGCGTGTACTCATATATATGAAAAAAAAAATCAGAATATTAATGCATATATAATAATATATTATAATTAAAATATATATAATAATATATTATAATATATTATCATTACCTGTAATGTAATGGTTTTTCTTAATAAATTTTACAGATATGCAATCAAATGCAATGGTTGTATTGAAATTCTAAAACTCATATGGAAAGTTTTTCTAAATGGAAAGTTTTTCTATATGGAAAGTTTTTCTACAAAATTGACGTCCGTAAAAAATTGTAAATAACTAATTGACGATTTCTGTTATATGGAATTTTCGCCATATTTCGTTATGTGACTTTCTTTGGAAATGCTATCCCTTATTGTTATAATTAATCTCTAATATTAATATTAAACGATTTTATATTGAAGTTTTATTGGTCAAAAAAATTTGTTTAGTGGTTAAAAATTTATAGAAAATTGTTTTATGAAGAAAAAAATACAAAAATGCACATTAAAAATTGTTTCAATTCTTTGTCAGATAACTCAACAGCTTTATTATCTTGCTTTTTTTTTGTAATATAACTTTAACACTGGATGGAATAATAAATGTGGCGTATCCAGCATGCTGAATATTTTGATAAGGCATATCTATTGGAATATCAAATACGTAAAAGATCAAATACGTAAATTAATATAATTTTTTTTTTTTACCATTCAAAGATAAATATTATTCTGTTAAATAAATATTTTCTCACCTGCTATATGACTATTATATTTTGTGATGATATTTTATTATTGGTAATATATAAATAAATATATATATATGAATTGAATATAGGCACTTACAATATTTTTAATTAAAACTCTACCAATCATAAAAATTAATCAACCATTATTGTGATGAAGAAAACAATATACAATATTCCATATATATATATATAATGAAAAATAATCGATATTAAAATGAATGAATTTAACAAAAATAATAATATATTAATAAATATATACATTGGAATGGAGTAATAAATTATCGTGTGCAATGTAATTCAATTACATTTTGAGTGTGAAGAAAATGAAAAAAAAAACCCATTCTAATTAAAATAAATGTGACACATATTTATATATAACCAACCACATATAATAATTGAAGTGGTTTCATAATCAATTGTATTTTTATTAATACAGATTATCATAATAATAATAATAAAAAAAAATATATCATCTGTTCGGTTCGATATCTCAAAATAAGTTAATTAATAAAAATATATTATTGTAGAGTACTATATATCATAAATTACTTTTTTAACCATCCATATATTATGTAATTTATTTAACCGCGTGAATAATGCGATCTAAACTTTTACAGACAAATTTATAACTATATCTGAATATATTCTGAAAAGCTTCAAAGAGAAAATATCATCATTGTAAAGGGCAACATTTAAATAAGATACTAAATATAAAATTGAAAAAAATATGAACCTATGAATTCACAATACATTATATATATCCACTTGTTTGTATTGTATTTATTGTTCAATGGCATTTAAAGGAAAATCTATGCGGTTTTCGAATAATTAATTCTATGAACTGGTGGACTTGTGCAAAAAATCAAGCACATTAAAGATATTAGAAATTTATTACCAAAAGCAATTAAAGTGATGTAAGAGTCCAATTTGGAGTAATTTTTTAAGGTTTTTTTGAAATATGTAATAAAATTAATTGTTTTTTTTTATTAAATAACATAGAAATACTTTCCTATCGGTGGTATATTCATTCAGATTGGTTCACTGCGTGGTTATAGCAAATGACAATCATTTTAATATATCGTATATATTTTCAATATAATTAATCAGTTAATAATAAGATTGTATTTTTATTTAAAACTATGAAAAATCTAGGAAAATTCATATGAAATTCATAAAAGTAATGCGTAAAAGGAAATGAATAGAAATTTTAAGAAATCTTTCTTTTCATGTGAAATAAAATTGTGGGATTGCTTTAAAAAATCCATTGCGAATAATGAAAGATTTGATTGTATCTCTCCTAATGATCTTCTTATAAAATCTTTATACTTTTTTTTTTGAAACTTCTAAACCCATTTTCTCATCATTTCTATTGAATACTACAATACCACTCTATCGAAGATCTATTCGTTCAGGCTCGCTAAAATAATTCGTATGCAATGACTTCTAAAACCTTGTCTTATGTTCTTCTAGAGTAAAAAAAATAAATATATTTCTAACAATGGACTAAAATTTCCAGATCAACAAGTTTAATAACTTTTTGTGTTAATTAAATTATCTCTTTCGGTAAAAAATTATTGATATGAAAGCGATTTTTACCCAAAATAATAACAATTTATATTATATTATATTTTATTCTTGTTCTTTCACTCCTATTTTTATCTCTATAATTGTTTTTCCTTTTATTAGATTATTTTTGAATTACTCAAAAACTATAATTTTCAAATATCTTTGAAGTCGTTTAAAGTATTCTTTTACAAAATATGTTTGGATATCTTTTACACGCAATTTAACACCGAACATAATTAATTCAATTTTATCTATTGTTAATATATTATAATTTTTACGAAATTATATTTATAAAACCAAAAAAAAAAAACCAACAATTGCTTAAAAAAATAATTAATAACAATACAAAATACTATAAAAACCTCTAAAAACGACGACGACCTTTACTTTACTATTATAAGTACACAAAAAAAATGCTATACAATTGCTAATACAAAATAGTAATAATAATAAGACAATACATAAAATAATAATAATAAAACTTACCTTCATAATGACTTATTGGTTCGGCAGGTGTCTGTAAACGATATTCGGTCAAGTATGCATCCAAATCTGGATCTAACATTTTCATATATATTTATTTATTTATTTATTTATATACGTGCACTGAAATATTTTATTTGTTTGTTTGTTATCGATAAATGCTACGCGTTATTTTATTGATGATAAATCAAATTTGTTCTTGTGAATTTCTATTTTTGCAAATGTTAATATTCAAATCGTACATTTTTTTTCCCACAAATTTGTTGTTCAATGACAATTTTGTTGTTCATTTAATTGTCTTTAAATTTTCTCCCAACTTTTTTTTTTTTTTTTTTGATATCCAAAAACATAAAATTTCTATAAAGAAAATATAAAAAAAAAATAACAATTAATAAAATTAATTTTTAAGTACATTTTAATGTAATTTGTTGAATGCATTATATTTATTATAAAAAATAAATAAGTAAAAAAATACAAAACTTTATTATATAAATAATTAAATTGAAAAACTTTCACCTTGATAATTATATTAACAATAAAATTTATATAAATAAATTCAATATATATTTATATATTTAGAAAAAAAAAACAAAAAATTAATAATTGAAATTGAATCTTATATTGAAAATTTATTTATTTAATTGTGAATTCACAAATTCAATATATAACAAATAATATTTGTTGATATATTAAAATGCATAAATAGACAAAAATATAAGATAATTTTTTTAATATAAGATAATCTCAAGTTCAAGAAACAAAAAAAAAAAAATTAAATAAAATATTAGATCCAATTTTAATTCTATATATTAAATTGTCGCTTTTTTATATATACATATTTGGATAAAATTCATATATCCAACATATAATTTTTTTGTTTGTTTGTTTGTTGTTCAATATATGGATTTAAATAAATTAAAAAAAAAAAAAAACTTAAATGTACTTAAATGGATTTATAATGTCATTTATAGTGTATTTATTTATATATAGAAAAGCAATACAACACCAGACCTAGAAATTGAATTAAATATATATATATTTCTATATATATATAATAAAATGTATGCGGCTTCTTATAATGCAATCGATTATATGTATATTTATATCATATATAGAAGAGGAAGTTGGAAGTTGATTTTGTACAAATATACAATATATATAGGTACAAATATAGAAATTATTTTTTGTTTATTTTTTTATTTTTATTTCCTTAATTAAATATTTATAATGAAAGTTTATGTAAAAATTAATTATGGTTAATGGATTATTTATTTTTTTTCCTATAAAAAACAATTTTTTTTTTGTTTTTTGCATTGGCATATTTCAGAAAAAAATTGAAATATCTATACAACAAACATTTGTTATTATTTAATTTTATTAGTAGACTATTTTTTCTTATTTATAAATATTTATTTATCAGTTTGTCTATATTATATACATTTAAGTAAAAATATATAATAACTAGACTATATATTTTATGTTTTGTTAATTTAAGAGTATAAAAAAAGTCAAATGGTCAATTTTATTTAACACATTATCAAATAATAATCATAATTAAATGCATTTTAATGTCACTTCATGTCAGAAGTAAATTTGATTATTCACTATATGAGAACTATTTGATCAGTCATGCAACTTGATTTTGTCATAATGGAAAACTTTATATTAATTTCTATTTAAATTTATAGGGAATATTTTCTTTTACAAAATTATTCATAATTTCATCATAAACTCATGGGCCAATTTTCCTAATATGTTATATATTCAAGAATTAAAAAATAACTGAAACCCCAAGTTTTAACCGCAAAATTAATTAATAAATTAATCGAGTGTCAATGAAAATCTATATACGACTATATATGGACGATTCATATACAAAATTATGATACATATTTTTCGTTATGATCTTCTTCTTCTAAAAACTAATGTTTTAATTTTATATAGAATCCTGGATACCATCAAATTTGGAATAATTTCAAAAGATATCATTTTCTATATGATTTGCCGATTTAGTTTATGTATTTTTAAAGGGGATCGCACATAGCTCGTTTTGAACGATGATTAGATAGTAAAATCCATTTTAATTGAATTTTTATTACATAGCCCTGATGTAATTCAATTATATTCCAAGATGATTTAAGTGATATTTTAACATTATTTTGATCAATTTCTTTAAAAACTATATGAGATATCTTCGTAATTATTTAAAATTGATTATAAATTATACGAATTTAGTCTATTGAACCCAGACTAGAATAGAGATTTGTAAAACTATTTTTATCAATAACTTTATAGATTTTAAATTGATTGATAAAGTTCGCAGTATTCATATATTTAATAATTATTTAATCACCTTTCAGTGACCTAAAAAACAAATCGTGTAGTATCTCTTATATATTGGCTATATATACTTAAATTACTAAATTACCATTGTTTTAAAGTAATTTTTCTTTTCTTACATAATATATATATATTCAATTAATTTATAATAATAACTCTCTCTATATATATATTTATTCTCATATATTTTTCGCATTCGAACGGCCTACAGGTAAATTTCGCAAAAATCATATATCGTTTTATTGTATATATTATAATAATTGCCCACAAACCAAATATATGAATTAAATTAAATTTTTATTTTATTTTGAATAAATTAACCAAAATCATATATATTTAAAAATCAAAAATAAATTACAAATAAATAAATAAAAAAGTCATAAATTTAATGTGTGTGTGTTTGTGCAAATTTCAATTTAAATAATTTATTTTATCACCATTCGTTTTATTTTATTTTTTTTTGTAATTTATTACATAATTTTATATTTATGTTTTAAATCGATCGGGGTTCATTTACATTTCGGCATTATTATATGTTTGTAGTATTATATTTTTAAGATTATAATTTCCATTTATGAATATATTGGATTAGTAAAAAATATGCAATTGAAAAAGTTTTGTAATTGAAATTTAGATCTAAATTCTGATTTCAATAACATTTATAAAAAAAAATCAACATAATTCATCATAACGAAAGTACGTTCAAATCATCAATACCCGTAATTAAATATTAGAATATAATCAATTAACCAACAATATGTAATACGAATTGATTTACATAACACATATTGGGTTGCGCGCGTTATCATCGAACTTTGAAAAACAAATATGATTAATCAAAACAATAAATTTAATTCAAAAAATATATAAATAAACAAATGATAATCTATAAAATAAAGTCATTATCGTATATATATTTCATAATTATTGGTGTTTTTTTTATATATATGTTTAATGATACATTTTAAAATACCTATATTTATTTATTTTTGATTTATTTTTGATATTGTTTGTTTGACAATTTTTTTTTTTTGTTAAAGTACACACACAAATTATACAAAGTATAAAATTGAAATAACTACCGAATTGTTGAATGAAAATGTATTTATATAGTATTAATATTTGTATTGCAAAATACAAATTTATATGCGGGAGACATAAACACATTTCAAAACTATGTATTATTTATAATCTAATCAAAATAAATTCTAAATATTAACAAAAAATTGAAATAAGGTATTTTTTATATTGCATTTAAATTATTGAAAATTATCAATTTTATAATAATAATAATTATTTTGAATATATTCCAACATCATGTATATTATATATTGATTTTGAAATAAATAAACAAAACAAATAAAATTACTCATAATCAGGTGTGATTTTATAATCTAATGAATAATGAAGGTGCGTATATAAAAATTATTATGTTTTATTTCATAAACTTTATAATATATATAATTTTATCTCTATATGTATAAATATAATACATTGTTTATATAATTTATATTTTTTTTTTTTGTAATATCAATCAATGTATTATGCAATTATATATAACTCCTCTGCCAGCTATAGCATATATATTATTTTAAAATGATAAATATACGAATTTCAAAATGCTAATTATGAAATTATAATATTTTATTTCTAAAATGCAATGGCAGAGCGTGATAATAAAATTTGTCCCAATAATAAACAAAACAATTTGTTAAGATTAATTTTCGAGTCATTTTCAATCAAACAAATCATAATTTTAAAAGAAATAATTTACAATAATATAAAGTGTAATAAAACAATGTTTTTATTTTTTTAATAATTTCCACCATACAAATAATATTGAAAGATTATCGTTTAATTTTAAGGATTACGTAAAACAGAAATAACATACAAGGATTAAAGTAAATTGTTCTGTCAATTATCCTAAAATGAGCTGGCTCAAGGTAAACAATATAATAAAGTCGTCTGTGAATGCGATCGCAAATGGAAAAAATCATGCAATAATACTCAGACTCACGAATTGTGTTTTAAAAAATTCCATGTAAATGTTTTCACATTTCTATATATACATAAATTTATTTAAAAATGGAAATGCAATGATATAATAATTAAATATATGTTTTTATTTAAAATACAATAAAATTAATTCATAAAATTTATTAATAAAATAAAACAAATAGACGAGAAGTTTTCATCATATGAATGCTAGGGTAAACCTAAAAAGGATATGTTGAGATTGAACTATAGAACTTATCATCGCAGTCGCTATATACCATCTAATATAGTCTTTAAACTTCAGAGAACGTTTGTTTAATTTTTAATATTATTCAATTTCGGAGAAAGTACATTTGAAAGTAGCTGTGATATATTTTAACCGAATGTATTATCAGTCTGAAACTATTTCGTTAATTATAATCAATAAACTTTCGAGACTGTAAGTTAAATATTTTCCAGGGAGATTCTGAATAGGATCTGCGGAAATTTATTAACCTTCGTAAGAAGAATTGAAAAATGTTTCTGTTTTATTTCGGATCCGAATTTCCGACACATCGTAAAAAATACTTTGAGACCAAATAATAATACTAAATGTAAGTATTTTAATTTAGAACCCAATATACGATGGTAAAACGAGCAAAAGAGAGTCAACACCGATGATTATCTTTAATTGAGCAGAATGATGAATAATTGAATCACCCAACCAATTTCCCAATATAGGATTAATTTAAAAGACTGTGTTTTTGTAAACTTATACACAATATAATTGAAATGTAGCGAAGTAAAATAGCAAAATAGACATACCACAATTCTAAAAATTACATTTAAATAAAAATGTATCAAAAGTCTCAGAAAGTTATCAATAAAAAAAATGTATTTATAATAAAAGAACAAACCCTGTGATATAAATTAAATTATTATTATTCATTTTTGTACAGCATTATCAAGGTATTTTGTATTTTTATATAAAAAAAATTATTTATATAAGAAACCCTAACAAAATTTTATAAAACGTGAAAATATATTTATAAAAAAAAATGTCAATAAAAAAGGTCATACATATATAACAAAATGCAAATAACATATCCAAATTACATGATATGATGATATGCAGGATTATGCACAAAAACCTATATATTTTCAAGGTATTCTTCCATAAATATACCATATATACATATCGTATTTATTTATTTTTGCATATATGCGATCGATCGATACAGAAAATGATTTTTGTAATATCATCATTTTTTGTGTTATAATATTTTTGATTTTGTAAAACCTATATCTGATTATATATGAATTTTATTAATATTATTATTTTGTAATTAAATAAATAAAAAGACGAAATAAAATAAAATGAAAATGAAAAACAAAAAAAAACTTTGTCTCCTCATCATGTCATATACGCAAAAAAACTTTTTATTTGCGGTTGTGTGTGTTTCAAATAATTATTATCAGTCAAATGAATCTTAAAATTAAAATATATTAAGAAAAAAATGTATGTACATTGTTTCGGTTAATATTTTATTATTATTTGGTCAAGGTAAATTTGATACGCCGTTTTTATTTCGAATATTATAAATATTTTTTTTTTATATTGGAATTATATTGAAAAATATTGGCATACAGAAAAATAAACCATAAAATATGTACACGGTTATGGTAAGTTAGGGGATTTTTGATC
Source organism: Dilophus febrilis (assembly GCA_958336335.1). Taxonomy (NCBI): domain Eukaryota; kingdom Metazoa; phylum Arthropoda; class Insecta; order Diptera; family Bibionidae; genus Dilophus; species Dilophus febrilis. The sequence goes on along the minus strand of OY284469.1, from coordinate 54,408,200 downwards.
TCAAAATTTCCTATTGATATCTTTTTCCTATTGACGTTCTCTGTTTTTGTTACTATATATATAAGAAAATACAATCATCCATCACGAAATTTATAATACATTCTGATTTATCAGATTTTTTATTAGATCATAATGAATTCAATAACATAATGAAGAATCAATTCTTTTGGTTTCTTGACAAATGCCAATTCCGTTTAGTTTTTCCATTGCATTCCATTGATATTGTTAGAATTAATTCATATAGAGAACCAAGTATATTTTACCAACACAATACCTATCTTAAACAATTTCATTCTAATTATATGTGCAATTGTAATTATATATAAATATTTTACATCCATTAAGAAATCACAATTACATATAAATGCATTTAAAAACAATTTTCGCATTACAAAATTACAATATGTATTATTATTATTATTATGCATATTGACTATCCCCAAATAATTGATAAATACTGTTTATAAAGAAAAGATATTGTCACAATAATAATCACGATATTACAAACTATTTATATATAAATATAATTTATCTTTAATTTACAACATATATACAATAAAATCAAAGTAATAATTTATTATAATATACAATATGATGCATTTATATTGGAATTTTATTTCATATTTTTTTTTATAGAAATTGATTGGTCACACTTTCGTAAAAATATCATCTTTTGAAATTTATCAACTATATATGTATGAATCGCATCAACACAAAAAATAACATACATTTATAGAAACTCAGTTTGTTGTGTTTCGTTTCGAATGCAGAGATTAATAAAAATTCAGCTAACACAGAAAAAAAAAAACAATTAATATTCAAATATATAAAAATTCATCCGAAAAATTATTTATAATAAATACATAGAAAAAATTTTGTAAACATAATGTAAAAAAAAAAATGATAATAATCATTATAAAAATATTCAATCTTTTAAATGTTTTTATTTATTTTCTGACTCAAGGTCGATAAAGGTTATACTAAAAATGATTATGTTTCGTGATAGTAATAATAATAATTGATAAATATATTTATTTATGTAAATATTCTCTATATCTTTATAACTATATATAAATGTGTATTTACATTATTTGTAATCTATAAAAATAAACACATATAATCTATACAGTATACAGTATTACCTCTTAAACGTTGTCATTATGATAAGATATACAGTTTTCTTTTACCTATATTATAGACATTCATCTATGTATATATAGTTAATCTTTTTAGATAATACAAGATGTTAAAAATGATTATGTAGGAATAAGATGATGGATAAAGAATGCAGATGATATACTAGACATTTTCATAGGCCAAATGGACATAAAATTATACGTTAAATGGAAATGAAAAACATCATTGCTTCCATTCGACAGTTATCGTACAAAACAATACCCGTCTTCTAAACACACCGACGAAATTATAATTTTATTTTAATCAAATTTAAAAGATATTTCTGTAAGAGTATAAAATAATCGAAGAATAAAATTAACAAATATCTATTTGTATATGCGATATTGATGTATTTATACAATTATAAATAGAAAAAAAATTTAATATCTATACAAACATTTATGAAAAAAAGACATTTATTAATACAAATATACAAGGCAACGACTTTCTACTACTATTATATCTCCTGAAATAGACAAACAGAAGAAGTCTCTGTATTATTACTATACACTATTAATAATACATTAATACTCAAAACGTCTGTAAAAATAAGAAGAAAACAAAACAAATCAAAAACAAAACTGGATATATTGAATATTTTGCTTATATAAACAGGTTCAAAAAAAAAATAAATAATTAACGCAAAATATCTAACAAAAAAAACCAAAACCATCACTACATAAAATTGTATATCTTTTTTAAAATAACACGCACAACAAACACTTATTTATTCTATATTTACATTATAATATCTTGTATTTAATACAAATTTTACAAATAGAGATGAATCAGATTTCGTTTCGTTTTTTTTTTAAATATGGGTTTGAATTAAATGTATTTCGAAATGATTTTAAAAGCCGCGGTGTCGTCGTTTTATATAATTATAAATGTATAGATGATCAAATTATTGATATTCATTAATGATTATTTTTTCTTAAAATTTAATTCAGTCTCACTCATTTGAATTTGTTTATACAGAAGCCGGAGACTGATTTAAATTATGAATAGTTTATATTATCTATATCATATATCTCAAATTTCAACTATTACAGTTTCAATACGCATGAGAAGCTTAAGGTAATCTAATTTAGATGCTAAAAATCCACCACCTTCCTGCGTTAAATGTATTGATGATGGTTCACATCAAGTGCTGTGATTATCTGGAGTTCAGTTGAATCACAATAAACCCAAGATAAACGACAAAAAAAAAAAACACTTTCGAAAAAGAATTTCTACCAAAACGTCAGAAACAAACAAAAAACAAAATTGGACTCATCATCAAATTAATAAACAGAAATAGTATTTTAATGTGGAATCTTGGACAAGTCTCAATATAATTACTTATTCTTGAATACAAAAATAGTCACAAAATACTCTGGATTCAGTTTTTGAAACTACCGCACTGTTTACAAGTTGTATTATAACTATCTATATACATACATATATCTCTATATATATATCTAGTAAAGTTAAGCATTGTTTTTATAAGTCCATATATACAATATAACTATAAATAGTCATATAATGAAGATTCAAAATGTTTGATGAATTGTATTTAGAAATCACTCTATACATGCAATTTATATGCGGTTTAATATTAGTAAATACAATATATACAATATATATATAATAATAATAATAAGTAATATTGCAGCAATTGTTCTGCGTGAATAATACTGCAAAGATTATGAATGCGATAACGAGCTTTTGCGATGGTGATTTACAAATAATACAGTTAACAAATGAATTTCTATATACATGCACTTATATATCTTGTTGTTTGACACAATCATATACTTTTATTTATAGAGATAGTTATTTATATTGTTAGGCAAGCAAAAAAAAACCATATACATATAATAATATGGGCAGTTATGCACGACGGCTTATAACATCAATCAATAATATATATATATATATATATATATATATATATAGATATATATATATATATCTATATATATATATATATATGGATGGATGGCTGTATAAAGTATAACGATTATTAATATATATATATATATATATAGAATAGAAATATCGTCTATATCTTATAATAAATTTTATACAGAATGATTTTACCGTGTGTGTATGTTCAATAATTTAAGGGAGATTTAAAAATAAGGATTAGAAATAATATCTATATACATTTGGATATAATTTTTCCATTTATATAAAATATTTTTATATTTTTCAAACAATTTTTGAATCATTAATGGATAAAATCCCAACAAAAAACGATTAAATATCATGTCATCAAGTTTTAGTCACTGCGTGCACTTTATATATAAAAATTCAAGTTTTCATTCATTAATATATATTATTAATTCATATATATATATATATATAGATACTTATATCTTTTAATTTCACCATCATATACTTTTCTATATACTATTTTTTCTCTGTTTACGATATGGATGGAATAAATATTGAACTTAACTTATAACAAATATATTAAATCACATTTCATTCATTCATTCATTTCATTTCATTTCATTCATCTCTATATATTAATATATGAATGATAATACCAAATTTGAAAATAATCAATTAACTCTATATATATATATTGGTAAAATTTCTTTTTCTTATTTGATGTTTTGTAAAAAAACAAAAACAATGTGAAACAATTCATTGATTAGAAAATTAAATCTATTTTTTGTATATATATTGAAATAGACGTTGGATATATTTTGTTATTAGGAAAATTCAAGTAAGAATAAAATTGCTATGCTGGGGGATTGCAATTTCTATTGTAAAATGTTCATCAAAAAAAAAAGTTGAAGTTGAAAATAAGTGCGTCTATATAGAATTTCTATATCTGTTTCTAAATTTCTTAACGATTTTATTGTATTTTTCTTCCACAAAACAAAAGGTCAGCTGCTAATTAAATCTATAATTTATTCGTGTATTTGTTTATCATTTTATATATTCGTCTATCAAAAATTTAAATACTTATAATATAGAAAGTGAATATTAAAAGTTTTTTTCTAAATACCATTTTCATTTCACTTAATAACCTAATGTACCAAAAATCTACCTATATAATGATTAAAATTAACTAACTACATGTAGATAATATATTATCTAAATTATTTAAATTAAATGTGTTTTTTTTTCTGACTAATCACCAAAAACGAAACAAAAAAAAAAAATAGAAAACTTTAGAAGAAAAATAAAACACATTATTGTAATATATAGTAAATAATAATATGCGTGCTATATGAATGGGACTTTTAATAGGCGATAACCGCCTATACATACAATGTCATGATAATATATGCGGTTGATAATACCAAAAGCATAATAATAAAGATAATAAAAGAAAAATAAATTAAATTTATTATAAATACAATATCTGATACAAAACATACATTTAAACATCGTGTATAGATACATTAAATATATAAAAAATTGCGTTTATCTCCTCTAAAAATATCATTTATATGTATATATAAAAGATTACAATCATTCATTTTATATGATTTTATACAATAAACATACAAAGGTTTAATGTTATTATAAGTAATACTATATATACTAAAATACTAAAAATATATACTGTTTATGATAATAATAATAATAATAAAATATACCATTTAAGGTAATTTATTTTCTATTTTACCGCGATCTTATATTGTATTGTATATATTATACGAAGAAAAAAAAACTTACATTTTCTCCTTATTAACATTTATTTAATCGTATCTATTATTAATATTGCAGCATTCAAGTTGATTCATACATTTTTTTATTGTAATAATATATATTATATATATATATATAATAGGTACTAAATATAGGCATTTCATATATCAGTCAATATATAAATATAATATTTTTTCTTTGCAGATACATTATTTATATATACAGATGGGCATACGCATAAGACTAAGAATTATACTGTATATAGATAGAATATATAAAGATTTTTGTATGCACCTGAACAAGAACATCAATTTATAACATACGCAAAAAGAGTTAAATATAGGGTAAACTGATAATTATTGGTCAATCGATGTTATACGAATTTGATACAGATATAGTCGTATATATAAATATTAAACAAATCATCAAATTAAATAGGTAAAATTCTAATTTAGAACATTTCTAAGCAGTTTAGACAATTTAATTTCTATATAGGACTCGAAATAATGTACGCGAATATTAACCATTTAATTTTCTATTGTCACAATTCTAAAAAAAAAAAGTTGTTGTGTAAATTTGTGGAAGTTCTGATACTAAACCTATACTTATCTTTATAGGGCTATTACCCTTTGGGATAACTCTATTAATTATTATATGACCGGATTAATAAAAATTATTTGTATTGGAGGTATTTTTGTTTTTAAATTATAGTTAATTTCAAATTGATTTTTATGATTTGGCTGCTTATTTATTTAAATATAAATGGGGTTTTCTTTATATACATATATTTGCTGTTTGTCTGGCAGATATGGAACAAACAAATAATATATCAAAAAGATGGAAATTTAACTATAATTATATGTAGGAAAACTAGTGCGTGTGGCTTCGCTTATTAAAATCTTTATTATTGCCAAAAATACATTTTGTCTGATGCAAATACAAAAAGTACAAGTAAAACAAGGACATTTATTATTTCAGAAATGTTTATCATTTTACATTCTTTTTACATTCAAAGGTAAATTACAAATCGTTTGTAATTTTGATTTTAATGCATTTAATTGATTTTAATAAAATATGTATATTAGTTTTGCATATTGAAATTGACTTAATTGATAGAAAAAAATTGAATTTCAAATTATAAATCTTAAAAACGAACTCAATTATCCCTTATTTGTTTTTGTTTTAAACTATTTACATAAAATGTATATACATAATTGCATTTAATGCGATGATTATATTATATTGTATATGTGAGTTAATTTAAGTGAGTTAACCTCGTGTCAATGTGTCCTTGTCGTGTCTACGTGTCTACGTGTCTTCGAACATATACGCATACGGTTTATATATACGCATTCAATAATAGCATATATAGTAAAATATATAATATAATAATAACAGAATAATGATATATATAATATATGTATCGAAAAGATACACTACATAAAAAAAAAAGAATAGAAAAATGCAAGTATTTACCATATATATATATACAATAATAAAGATAATTTTATGTTATTTAGAGATCTTTTTTATACGCAAAGACTTATCTTTACGATATATTCATATACTTTCTATGTATTTATATACCGATTATCATTATCATATTGTTGTATTTTTTATTATATATATATATATAAAAATGTATGTATATTTAAGAAGATCATCAATTTAAACCGCATATATATATATATAAATAAGATAAAACAAAAAAAAGAAACATTATTTACATCGGCATCGGCATAAACAAGATCATTGTTTAAGATTGTATATTATCTCAATTTTCTCATATGTAACTATTAAATATTAAAAAAGTATATGGTAAAAAAAAATATAAAAACAGATATATTTATTGCATCTGCCCATAGATATATACATAGAATATCATCTCGATACAATATAAATATACAGATATAAACTGTTATATAGGTATAATTACCCTTTAAACTACATTTATCTATCTGTATATAATAATGTTCCGAAGTTTTTTGTATACTTTGCCCAATCTAAGCCTTTCCAAAGTTCTTATTTGTCCAACAAATGAAATATATACATGATTCTTAAAGTGTAACTTAAATGATCGGTTTTATCACTATATGAGAAAATTGTTGAGAAAATACAAAACCGAAATTCAATTATCAAATGAAACATTATTCTAATTAATCCACTCTGGAAAAGATGGATCATAATAACACAACAGTGAATCGAATTGCTAATAAATCTGCATCAGAATTTTTATTTCCAAATCATTTGTATTAACATTATTTTACCATCCCGTTTTTTATACGCATTATACGCGCCGTGATATGATAAATCAATTCTTCAATTTATATATATACGGGTTATTCTAATTGATTTACGGGTAAAATTCTGATAAAGAATAAATGCAAAGAAAAAAATAAATAAATTACATATACTTTTAGTTATTATATATATATATATTGCATTATACATTATACGATTAAATGTATATACATATACTGATAGATCTATAATTGGAATCATTCATCATTTTCTTTATACTATTGTATATAATATGCATCGGACACAAACAAACACATGATATTTATGCGTTTAATTCCAATTATTATATATGTATATTGTATATAGATAGATAGATATTCGAATAAATATATTTCATTCAATATTAATTATTAATTATATGTATACCATATATTGATTTTATACAATGTTTTTAATCCACATATAACAGTTTTTGGTTTTTTGTTATCCATATTATGTTATTATATTGTACATATAGATAAATGTTTGACGTATTTGCATATGAATTTATATGAATTATATCTATATATATCTATATTCTGTACATTTATTTGGATATTAAATATTTAATAATAATAATAATAATATAAAACCACATATCATTCGCTTGATAAATAATATATAGAATGTATGTATACATTTGTGATAAAATATTAATAAGTCTCTAATCTAATTTGATGATCATCAAATAATGTATAAACATATATATATATATATATAGCTTTTTAATTTTAACAGTATATACGTAATAACAGTACAGATAAACACAGTGGATCGTATATATATATAGACATTTTAAATATAATTTTTCTAGACTTTTTTTTAATGATTTATGCTGAATCCATTCGATATAAGGATGCATTTTTTGACTATCTAGCATCACGATCAATTAATTTAAGTTATATAAACAATAATCCTTTTTGTAATGAATCTACTCAACGATGAAAGACTTTACTATGAGCTGCAATTTTAATGTATAAATTTAAACATTTAATTTCTATTTTAATTTTAAAAACATTCACCCAATAAATTGTACAATTCACTGTACGTACAAATCAATTATGATAGAACATATGTTCTTCAATCAACACAAAAACAAAAAAAAAATTATATTATAATATGTTCAAGTATATACATATATTAAAAGTATATGCATTATTTTGGAGATTAGATATCTTGTACATTTTGACAATTTTTATATTTATTCGTTTTTTTTTTTTTGGTATGAAATTGAATGAAGCGAATCCAATTATAAAGATAACAACCATCCATTATAATATATATAAAGCTATATATTTATTTTTATATCCAATTCGTATGTATGTGAAAAAATATATATATAGATACGAATTTCTATAAACATAGTGTAAGTAAATACAATTTTAATGTTTAATGAAAGATAATTGCAATTATATTGAAATATATATATAAAGATCAAAGTGTTATACAATATTACATATACCATATATAATGATATTCAAAATTAATAACACAAAATTAAAAGCCGGCAGAATATAAAATAATTGATTCGTATAATATAATTAATTAATAAATAAAACAGCACCTTAAATGGTAAACAAATGAATTTCAATTATTTATATATATAATTGTATGGTCATTATCCTTCATATTTCATACTTGGTTTAGGAAACTATATAAGTTAAATTATATAGTCTGCAATTGGTAATGAATTAGAAAATAATGATAATTGTTTGAAGATTGTATTTGAAACTGTTTTATATATTGCCTGTAATATATAATATATCTTACAGTTTTGACGGAGAATATTTCAAAGTTATTATTTATGGAAATTCAGATAGTAAAAATTATTGAGATTTTGAAAAAAAAACATTTATATTTTAACTGATTGAACTGAATATTGACGAAAAGGAATGCTTTCGATAAGGAATACAAAAAAAGTTCCATTACAAGCGAAAAAAATTACACTTTTTAATAAAAAAAATATATAGACGCATTCATCATTCTCGATTGATATAAAATTAATCATTTTTTTTATTGTTGATTGTATTTACGAATACTGTATAGCACATATATAGATATATATTTTTATAGTTTTGTATATAGTAGGATTATTATATTATAACGATATAAGTTAAAACAATGACAATCTTATTATTATTATTAATAAAATTATTATTTAACGAACAGAGCTCGAGTATTTCCTTATCAAAATAATCATAAATGTAAATGATTATGATTATGTGATAATATCATCATCATCATAATTATCTTGACATGTAATATTTGTTATCATAAAGTATTTTATTTATAAGTTTGTTTTTCTATGGATATATGACTCTGTGTGGTAAAACATTTCGCATTTTATAGTCTAATAAAGTTTTGAAATCTTAGAATTGATGCATATAAGGAGGAGACATGCACACTTTTTTTTATTCATTTTCTGTCCTATTATAGATTTCAGCAAGTGCTACCTATTTTTCCAATAAGGTTTGTTCTTAAGGTAAATTACCGACATCATGAAAGAACCAACAAAATATGAAACAATCATTGTATTTATATAACAGACACATTATATATTTTATTTGTTTATGGGATACTAATGAAAATTCATCTTTTTTGAAGCAAATTTACAGGTTGATTTTTATTGATATATGTGATTAATATATAAAATTGGCTAATATAAACAAAAACATTCTTGAAAATGTCAATCTCTAAATAAATACTAACTGTCAAAATCCTATCTGATTTGATATATAGAATGAATACTATATAGATGATTAAAAAGTGTCCTATATATATATATCATTTAAGAGAACAACTGATAAAGCCAAATGTGCAAAAAAGGTATTTGATATTTTTATGTGTGTTTTTTTTTTGCATCACGCAATAGAAGAGATTAAAAAATAATTAAGATTTATATACCAATATTTGTTATATAAAAAATAATAAATATGTATATCTTATTTTTTTGTGTTGACAAAATAAAAAACAATAGGACCATATAAATAAATAATACAGCATTTGTTTTTACCACTTGTACACAATAAATGTATGTAATCATAAGATCTATTTTTATTTAAAAAATGTTTCCATTAAGCGTATTTTTTTTGCATCATTATCATATTTAGTGATATTTTAATTATATATATGATAATCATACAAAAAAGATATAAAAAAAAAGTATTATCGCATTTGTCCGTATATATATGATATAGATATTATAAATAAAAATAAAATTTATTGTATTTTTATTGTATAAAGCATATATAATATATATATATTTGTTTTTAATATTCAATTCAAAGCAAATAAACTAACGTAAATATAATAAGACTATAAATAAAATGCTAAGTACACATTTTTTAATTTATATACAAAATATGAAAAATATTTACGCATTTAAAAAAATTAAAATTGTACGCGTACATATAATTTAATAAAGTGAGGTCAAATTTTATAAATACATATTTGTTCTGAGTATATATGCTTTGAGTGTATAAACAAAAATGTTTCCATTTCCAACGCGTATTTGCATTTAATTCTTTCTTCTTTAAAATTCATTATAATGAATTAATAATTATTAACGCAATTGTTTCAATAAATCTATGATTTAATAAATAAATACACTTTACTCTTAATATTGAATGCTGGATATATACAATTTTTATTTAGAAAAATATATTTAATCGATAGATAATTAAATTCTCTAAAAACTTTCCGTACATATCAAATGGGATTGTAGAACTAATTATATATAGTTCAAAACTATAAACGTGAAAAATTGTCAATTTAACCATACTCTTTGTATGGACACCCCATAATATTATTTTAAATTCGGAAAATTTAGCTTATTTTACTTAAGATTCAGTCTTAAAATCAATACCATTTCATGGAAATTTCACCCTTAAAAATTGATTGATTAGTGGTTGATTTTGACCAATTATAAGTAAAAAAATGAATTTTTTTATTATACAAGGGGTATAGTAAAAATGCCATAACTTCGAAACCTGTTGAGATAGAATAATGGGCAGACCATCAATCGATAGATAATTAAATTCTCTAAAAACTTACCCTACATATCAAATGGGATTGTAGAACAAATTCTATAGTTAAAATCTATAAACGTGGAAAATTGTTAATTTAACCATACTCTTTGTATGGACACCCCATAATATTATTTTAAATTCGGAAAATTTAGCTTATTTTACTTAAGATTCGGTCTTAAAATCAATACCATTTCATGGAAATTTCACCCTTAAAAATTGATTGATTAGTGGTTGATTTTGACCAATTATAGGTAAAAAAATGAAATTTTTTATTATATAAGGGGTATAGTAAAAATGTCATAACTTGGGAACCTGTTAAGATAGAATAATGGGCAGACCATCAATCGATAGATAATTAAATTCTCTAAAAACTTTCCTTACATATCAAATTGGATTGTAGAACAAATTATATAGTTAAAATCTATAAACGTGAAAAATTGTTAATTTAGCCATACTCTTTGCATGGATACCCCATAATATTATTTTAAATTCGGAAAATTTAGCTTATTTTACTTAAGATTCAGTCTTAAAATCAATACCATTTCATGGAAATTTCATCCTTAAACATTGATTGATTAGTGGTTGATTTTGACCAATTATAGGTAAAAAAATGAAATTTTTTATTATATAAGGGGTATAGTAAAAAGGCCATAACTTGGAAACCTGTTGAGATAGAATAATGGGCAGACCATCAATCGATAGATAATTAAATTCTCTAAAAACTTTCTTTACATATCAAATTGGATTGTAGAACCAATTATATAGTTAAAATCTATAAACGTGAAAAATTGTTAATTTATCCATACTCTTTGTATGGACACCCCATAATATTATTTTAAATTCGGAAAATTTAGCTTATTTTACTTAAGATTCAGTCTTAAAATCAATACCATTTCATGGAAATTTCACCCTTAAAAATTGATTGATTAGTGGTTGATTTTGACCAATTATAGGTAAAAAAATGAAATCTTTTATTATATAAGGGGTGTAGTAAAAATGTCATAACTTGGAAACCTGTTGAGATAGAATAATGGGCAGACCATCAATCGATAGATAATTAAATTCTCTAAAAACTTTCCTTACATATCAAATTGGATTGTAGAACCAATTATATAGTTAAAATCTATAAACGTGAAAAATTGTTAATTTATCCATACTCTTTGTATGGACACCCCATAATATTATTTTAAATTCGGAAAATTTAGCTTATTTTACTTAAGATTCGGTCTTAAAATCAATAACATTTCATGGAAATTTCCCCCTTAAAAATTGATTGATTAGTGGTTGATTTTGACCAATTATAAGTAAAAAAATGAATTTTTTTATTATATAAGGGGTATAGTAAAAATGCCATAACTTGGAAACCTGTTGAGATAGAATAATGGGCAGACCATCAATCGATAGATAATTAAATTCTCTAAAAACTTTCCTTACATATCAAATTGGATTGTAGAACCAATTATATAGTTAAAATCTATAAACGTGAAAAATTGTTAATTTATCCATACTCTTTGTATGGACACCCCATAATATTATTTTAAATTCGGAAAATTTAGCTTATTTTACTTAAGATTCGGTCTTAAAATCAATAACATTTCATGGAAATTTCCCCCTTAAAAATTGATTGATTAGTGGTTGATTTTGACCAATTATAAGTAAAAAAATGAATTTTTTTATTATATAAGGGGTATAGTAAAAATGCCATAACTTGGAAACCTGTTGAGATAGAATAATGGGCAGACCATCAATCGATAGATAATTAAATTCTCTAAAAACTTTCCTTTAATATCAAATTGGATTGTAGAACCAATTATATAGTTAATATCTATAAACGTGAAAAATTGTTAATTTAACCATACTCTTTGTATGGACACCCGATAATATTATTTTAAATTCGGAAAATTTAGCTCATTTTACTTAAGATTCAGTCTTAAAATCAATACCATTTCGTGGAAATTTCACCCTTAAAAATTGATTGATTAGTGGTTGATTTTGACCAATTATAAGTAAAAAAATGAATTTTTTTATTATATAAGGGGTATAGTAAAAATGCTATAACTTGGAAACCTGTTAAGATAGAATAATGGACAGACCATCAATTGATAGATAATTAAATTCTCTAAAAATTTTCCTTACATATCAAATTGGATTGTAGAACAAATTATATAGTTAAAATCTATAAACGTGAAAAATATAAAAATATAATATACTGGTAAACCACAAAAACAAAAATTCGATAATAAAAGTATAATTTTCGTTGTCTTCAAGCGTTTATAATATATTACGAATATTTGTTTTTTTTTAATTCATCTAATGAACGATAAACTTTTAATGATAATTATATATCTTAATTATATGCGGTATATATATATATTAAATGTGCGTCTGTGAATGCGTGTGTTTATTACGAATCGCATATATAATGCGGCAATTTATCATATATAAAAGAAATGAAAAGTTTTCTTTATTTATTTTTTTTTTCACACAAGACAAAACTTTAACTTTTATAATAAAATATACCTAACTTATATGATGAACATTATTTATTATTATTAATAATAATAATATAATTATATATTTATAAAAGAAATGTATATATATATATATATAAAATAACTACAAGTGAAAGTAGACATAACTTAATCATATATATATATATAATATTGATAATATTCTTCTCACATCATTTATATTATATATGTGGTGTATTTATAACTTGTAAATTATTTCATTTTCATTGAATGTTATTATAAATATATTTTTTATGATTTATATTTTATACATATATCATATAGATATTGATGACGCGTATTAATAGTCTTATAATTTATAATTTAAAAAAATCGAAAGAAAAGAAAAACAACTTGAATAATAATATTGTAAAAAATAAATAAATTTTGCTGATTATTAAAAATAAATTATTATTATACTTAATATGATGAATGTTTGGATGTCGGTTAAAATGTGGTGAATCTTTTATAATTGCAATTAAAAAGGAAAATTTACAAAACAACCAACAAACAAACAAAAATAACAAAAAAAAATACAAAATAGAATATATTTTTTAAATTTATATGAAAATAAAATAGCAGAAAATTTGAATTAATTAATAAATTATATAGTTATAAAATATATATATGAAAGAGTATATACATATATATAATTTAATTAATTGATTTATTTGTATAGTATATGTGCGGTTTTGTAAAATAATAAAAGCGAGTCGATTTAAAGTTGTATTTATTATTAGTCGATATACATTTAGTATATGAAAAAAATAAAAAGAAAATATATAGATATATTAATAGAAAATAGAAGAGTGAATAGACTTTTAATTATAATAATTAGGTTATACTTTTATATACATACACAAAAATTTGATTAATTACATTCAGTCGATTGAGGATAAATAAATGCATAAATATTTATTTAATGTGTGTGTATTGAAAAGTAATTTTTGGAAAGTCTTATATATATCATTTATAAAAATAATTTTCAATAATCATTGATTATTAATTCGTATATGTAATCGCCGCAAAATTAATAATATATGAAGGTAAATTATATATATATATATATGTATAATGGAAAGTTGATAAGCCCTTTTTCATTTTTTTTATTGTATTGTATATTATTAATAATATTTATCTGGCAATAATGCGGTATCAATATAATTACTTTAGCAAACACTTGTTTTTTTTAAAGGTTAACCTTTATATTGTTATTTTTTACATTCTGTCTCTGAATTCATACGTGCATGAATTAATAAATAATATCTGTCTTTCTATTGTGCAATGTATAATATTTTTTGATAATAATATTATTATTGATATCATTCGAGGTCTTCAAAATATGCATTTAAACAACTGTCAAGAAATTATTCAGAAAACAATTCAAATATTATTTTAATAATTAATTCAAGTATTTATTTTACTTTATAAGAAGCAAGAAAAAAACATTCATTTTCTTATCTTGTTGTGTTTTGTTTAACAAATATCAAGATAAATGCATTTAAGATTTTCATACAACAGAATGATTTATAAAACAGCAAAAATTATATTTATACATTAAAAAGTGTTGTAATTTTTCCTAATTACAATTCAGGGAACCGTGGAATTGTAGTCTTAAAATTCAATGAAAAGGTATTTTTATGATATTCTATTAGAATAAAATATTAATGGATAGGGTTTAAGAAGAGAATTGTATAGTAAAATGCAAAATTACGGGAAAAAATTACCCCGTAATCATATACAATTTCCATGAGAACCCCAAAATTGTATTGCAATATTTAGTGTGATCATGAAAAATATTTACTACAAGTCTTTTTACATTCAATTAACTATTATTTTGATTATTACACATAAACGAACAATGAGACTTTTCTGAGAAACTACCATTTGAAATACGCAATTAAAGTCAAAATAATTATGATTCTAAATACGCGACGATATTTTTGATCAATAATTAATATATAGTTTACCTTATTTAATCTGATAAAAGTGTGTGTATATACTATATATATATATATATATATATAATACTCGATGAATGTCATCGAATTATTTAATATTGAAATAATTCACTTACCTATATGGAAATAAATAATAGAAAAAAAGAAAATTAATTAGTATATTTAAAAACAAACAAATGATATTTTATATATACATAAAATAACAATAATAATATTTATTTTATTTATCAAAACTTATCGCAATAATTATATATGCATTAAAATAATTTATTTAATTAATTTTTTTCTATATACATATACGAGTAAATATGATTCAAAGGCACAACACTCGTTAATTTAAATATATACATTAACTTATTCTAATGAGTATATTGAACTTTAAGAACGATAAAATGGGTAAATTATGATTTTTTTTTCTTTTAAATTGATGAATTTGTTATTTTTTTTTTAATTACACTTATAAAAACACAAAGGTTATTTATATTAAATTACTATATTAATGTAAGTTAAGTGCATATTTGTATAAATAAAAAATGAATAACATTTTATAAAAAAATTGGTTAAGAAAATCAGATAAATGGGTTGAAAAATGGTCCATTTCTCATAGTTTTCCCACAACGACCATAACGTTTGAATTCAAAAAAACTAAATTTTCCATTAGAAAACGATTACAAAAATGAAAAAATGTAAAATGTCTGGTGTATATGTATTAACTATTTTAACGATCATTATAAGTATATCAAAATGAATAAATCGTTTTAATTTTAGTTATCCGTTCAATCCGCATTTCGAATTTAACTATATTATATTTAATCTTGTTTTGTTACTGATTATACTGTGATAATCTTTCTAAAACATAAATGATTAATTTATATTGAGTTTATAATATGAAAATAAGTACATATAGATAAAATACTTCAAAAATATTTTACTATATTATATATAGAATTAAAATAAAGATTACATAAAAATAGTATAAGATTTTGCAAAGTAAAAACAAACCACTTATGTATATATATTTGAAACAATATAAACATTTTTTAAGGTTTCAATTTGATAATTTAACTATACATATAATCGGATAACTCCACATTAAACAAATATTTAATTAATTAAATATATCTCATAATTACAATGTTTTGGTGGTATTTTTTTTTTTTTTATTCGTTTGTTAGTTTATTATTAGTCAATGTCATCGAGATATAGATAGAGATAAAGACGCAAAAATCGAACAAAGCCGCAATGATTTTATGTTTGTATATATAAAAATGTTAATAAGATTATAAATTAATATATACACTACATATACATATATATTTATCATAAAATAACGTACAGGTAAATTTTTTTTATTTTTGTGAACATATACAGGGTATTTTAATATTAGTTATACTATAGCCAAATAAATTCAGTTGTGATTCTTTTTTGAATTCTACAATAATTAGGCTTCTAAATTATTCAACGGAAGAGCTTTTATAATATTTCAACTATTCATTTAACGTATACAATATTACGTATAAAAAAGTAAGTGTAATTTTTTTAAATTTCTTGTCATGGATGGAAAATTAACCAATTTTTCTGATGAGACTATCGCAAATATTTCAATGACCATTTCTATGGCTGATGAAATCTTTTATTTAGCTCACCCTGTGTATACATATGAAAAAGAATGTATTAAAAGTTTTGACAACATTTACAAGTTGTATTTATGTTTACCAGTTTTTCGAGTTTTATTAAATATATGTATTTTATTAAACATATGTGTATAAAAATATACACATTTTTAAATACAGTATTCGAATTAATTAAAATCACTACACACAACGACTATATAAACATTATTAATTATATGCATATATATTTTTATATTAAAATTGTATATATATATATACGAATTGTGCAAATTACGGGAAATAGTGTATCTTTTAAATGTGTGTATATTGAATATATAGATTATGTTGACAAAAATTCCAATATATATGACTATACAACCAGCAAGTCAGTAGCAGTCAACGCAACGAATATCAAATATATATTTTATAAATATCAATTTTTGTTAATATGACAATGGCACGTTTTTTTTTTGAATTATAAGCAAATTTTTTTTTACTTACTTATAATTCCTATATTTGTTATTTGGAATTAATAAATATTAAAAATAATCATGTAATTTTTTGTTTTTCTTTATAAAGTCTATAAATGTTTTTACATTTGTTTTTGTTTTAATAAGCTGACCTTAACTTTAACAATACAAATTCATATAACAATATAAATATTAACAAAAGAAAAAAAACAATTAAATTAAACATATAATTTTGATGTTATAAAAACAATTGTCTATATACTACACATACAGAAAATTCTGTTTCATCTCATATAGCAGCGCAACTAAATATTCTTATTTGGTTCTATTATTAAATAATAATTAAATTTCTAATGGGAAAAAAATACGAAAAAATAATCATAACTTAAAATTTCATTTATATACAATAAATGAATAAAAGAATAACTTAAAAAATTCACATATTTTTTAAACGAAAAACATTTTTTTCTGTTGTATTACATGTTTTTTTTTTTGTGATATAATTTGCAGAGAAGGCACACGTCATTTAATTACCTTGATCTTTTTTATTTGGCTTGTTTTTTTTATTTTTGGTTTGTTTGTAATTAATTATGTATTAAACATGACATTTATTTAGTGACTTAACATAGTTATTAATATTTATATAAATGTCATGATTTTGAATAAATTATATTTATTTTTTTTTATAATAAATTTCCCAGAACAGAAATTCGGTATAACTTGGAATTAATAGAATTGATATATTGAAGTATTTATTTGCTTAATCTAATCTAATCCTTTGTATTCGATAATTTTCATTCTATGGTTATCATTATTGAGGAAATATTTGTCCATTATAAGAATTCAGTAAGTTTAAAAATATATTTTAATTATAAATTGGAGCTTTTAATTTCCTTATAGCATTTTATTGTTAAAGAATTTTAAATAAAAATAATAAAATACGCGGTTAACATCAATCTGTTGATTGAATCAAATACAGATAAATAGGTTTTACCTGTATTTTTCATTCTATAAAACGCATCATATATGTGTTTGACATCGAAAACACGTGAGCTACGAAATGATATTTCGTACCATAAACGATATTATTCTTAATATTTGGAAAACTAAACATTTGGTTAATAATAAAAATGCATGTTGTTCTGTTTGGATTTTAAAATTTATTGTTTTCCACGCGGTGTCAGCAATTAACATTAACATTAACATTAATCGCTGGGGAATAATAACTCTTCAAAAATTGATTTTTATTTACATTAAAATATGATTATATGACTATAAAGTTCAATGCAGAAATAGATAAAAATAAAGATTCATAGAAAATATGGGAACTCTCATCTATTTGGTTGGTTTTATTATTGTACGTTTATTTTTTAACTAAATTTAAATACCTTTATGGATCATATTTGAGTATTTTGAAATAACGTTGACTTTTATGATAAAATTAAGATACAAATGGTAAGTAATCGAAATCATATGATTTTCCTATAAAATTTCCATTCATTAACTATTTAAAATTCCCATCATTAATTATATATTGTGTTCATTAAGTTTTTATATACCATATTAAAAAGATGTTTTTTTTTTCTATTATCTATATATTATTTCTATTACTCTATTTAATTATTTTTTTTTTCAAGTAAATATACAAAAGAGATCAATAAACTCAACTATTATTTTATATATATATATATATCAATATCAATTATTACTATAACAATATAATAATAATAATAATAATAAATGTACTTCAATTATTTTTGTTAGTTTAACCGCGTTTAACACATAGAAAAAGTGTCTATCAATATATATATTTGAAAAGAAATATTTTAAACTAATCAATTCCCACTTTTATACATATATCGCAAACACATTAAATAATAAAAAATACTTTACAATATTAATAATAATAATAAGCATAATAATAAAATAAAAATAACTAAAATAAACGATTAATATTTTTAAATAAATAAAATTATTTAACAAAATTAAACAGAAAACAAAAAACTATGTGTATCGAAATTACTTCCTCGTATATATATGGTATGGTATACATATATTTATAATTTTAAATTACATTATATTTATATATTATATTTTTTATCATGTTCGCCTTATTTATATAAAAACCGCCGTACGTACAATTTGTTCAAGTGTATTATTAAATATTATATATATTTATATATATTTGTTTTTCCTTTAAATTATATTTACTATTTTTTTTTCTATTTTATATAAACAATAGATTAATATATATATATATATATATATATATATATAGAAATTAAAATTATAGTTTATTAAACTTTGTGTGTTATCGCATAGAAAGAAAAATAAAAAATGATTCAAAAGAAACACCACAATTTACTCTATATATATAATATATATATTCATAGAAAAAATTATTTCTTTGATTGTTTTTTCAATTAGTTTTTTTTTTATTATTATATTTATTTCACATTGTGGCTTTTATTTTATTTGATTTTTTTTTTGTTTTATTAGTTTGATTTGCTTTATTGGAGTACAAAGCAAATATGTGTTTCAATTCTTAAAAAAATATGTGTTGTTACATAAAATAAAAAAATACACACATTTTTGCATACTGCATTAAAACCTTCATATGCAAAATTTCAATAGAAGCAGAACGAAATATAAGCCTAAATTTCTTGGACTCGTATGGTGGAGTTTGTGGAAGCGTTGGGAGGTGAAAATAATTCCCCATATATGATATAACAAAAATGTTTGTCATGGATATACCAAAAAAAAAATTGTATTACAATAAGAATTCGGGATTGATTCCTCATCCAAACGGTAAAAATAAGAAAACGGAAATTCTTTATTCTCAATACCAAATCAATATAACAAAAAATAAAAAAAAAAATATGGTCAATTTATATAAAGTATTTAATAATAATATATAAACATAATGGGTATTTTAAATTACATATTTTTTTTTTCTCTTCGTTATTCTTCTTTATATATATTCATGCAATGATTATTCTCAATTTTATTATTATTATTATTATTATTTTTTGGCACATACATTTTATATCCGCCTACAATAAGTCCAAAAAATATCTTCAAATTTATATGGTCAAAACGAACGAATATTAATTCATATACGCGTACGCGAATAAATATATACATTATAAAAAAAAAATATATTAACCTATCTCCGAGAAATTGTTATACAATCAAACAAAAGAAAAAAAAAGGTCATTCAATTTTTTACTGAATAAAAACCAAAATAAATAATATATTATGATGGTAGATAATTTTAATTAAATATAAGAAAAAAATTCATATGTTTAGTTTGGTTTGGTACATTACATTTTTTTTTTTAATTTTATAAAGAAGAAAGATTCTTTTGTAATGACACATTTCATTTATC
Organism: Dilophus febrilis; assembly: GCA_958336335.1. Classification (NCBI taxonomy): domain Eukaryota; kingdom Metazoa; phylum Arthropoda; class Insecta; order Diptera; family Bibionidae; genus Dilophus; species Dilophus febrilis. The sequence continues at coordinate 54,387,123 of OY284469.1, read as the reverse complement.
GATGCGGTAGATACGCGAGTGTGAGTATTGGTTTGGTCCATTACAGATGAATGGATGGAGGATAAAACTATATGTATATAATGAATTGTATATTACAAAAAAAAAAATTGATGATGAATCAAGAGTAAATATAAACAGAAAATCACAACAAATCTTTTATTTTTTCCATCTTATTATTATTAAATATTTTTTATTTTTTTGTTTATAAGATCTGAGATCACCTTTTTTTTGACTTATGTATAAAATATATTAATTAAAAAAGAAAAATAAAGAAAGAAGTTATTTATATATATTATATATGCGAGATCTGTATATACTATATATAGTTTTGGTATAAGCGATAACTGTTCTTAATTTTATTTATACCTTTTAATAATCATATAATAAAATAATGAGTCGTTTGTTTTTGTATACATTTGTGTGGATTTGATTTTTGATAAAAGCCCATTCATTATTTTTGATAAATCTTAAAATATTCTATACATTACATTGCATGTTTGTTGGGTGTATAAAAAATATCGGTTCAAATTCTAAAGAATTCCATTAAGAATTCTACTATTTTTTTAATCATTAATAGTATTCAATTGTTTTATGTTTCAGAATTTTTGTTTCAGTATAATTTTTCACATTTTTTTATGTATCATAACAAAAAACTCAACCTTTTCAAAATAAGTCATATGAGTAAGAGTTAAGGTAAGTCATATGTGATATTTTCTACATATTAAAATCACTATATATTTAGCCTTAACCTGATTTTTATCAAACTTTATAGTTCTGTATGTGGGTATGAATACAGATAAATATATCTAATAAGTTTAAATTAATTGAAATAATAGCAGCAATATAATGAAATTGAATACAAAAAAAATGAAAATCACATTTATAAAGTAAATTAACTGAATACATTTCGATTATTTTAATAATATAAACTACATATATATAAATAAATATTTGTATGATGAATATTACATTTTATTTTTAATTCTTTTCTATTTTTAATTAAACTAATTAAAATTAATATATATCCATATGATGATATATTGAGAAAACCTCAATAATGCAGTTAGTTACACATTTTGTTTTGTATTGTATACAATGAAAATGTTAGTTTCATTTTTGTAAAACAATTTAATAAATATATGAGAAAAGATGACGCGAGTGTGAATATAAAAAAAAAACAAAGGTGTTAAATGATTTTTGAACACGTTTTTAAAATTATATAGCATTTTATTAAATCGACTATATCAATCTGATCTATGTAAGATGAAGCATTTGTGAATTTTTTTGTATTTCAATTATAAAGAAAATATTCGATGATCATGCATTTTTATATAATAATTATATCTCTATATAACATACAAATGAAAAAAACACCTCGATATACGTCAATGTTAAAATGTAAACCAACAAATACAAAGTCTAATGAAGTTTGGATGCGTATATAATACACACATTAAAATTATAAAACATATGTCAATTATAATTATTAACTCTTAATAATTATCTAGATTATAGAATAAATTAAAAAAAAATAAAAAATATTAATGATTAGATGAGTATAAAAAGCAACAAAAATGAATATTTAAAATAAAAATTGTTACGCTTTCATCATACTACTTCATTCAATAGCGTGATTTATTAAAAAAAAACAAAAATAGGTAATTAGAAAAAATAAATAAAATACATATGTTTTGTTTTGTTTTGTTTTTTGCCATGTTCTAGTTATTCATATTTTTTTTATTTTTTACAATTCAATAAGATGCAATTGTATTTATATTGTATTTATATACATATATATATTGTGCAATAAATTAAAAATAATTATTTTTTTTAATATATATATTATGTGATGTTTTTAAAATGTATTGTATATGGTCATATATATAAATATATGTATTATTTATGATTGTTATTTGTTTTTTTTTTTCATATATATTAAGTAATTAATGTTTTTCATTTTAATTTAAATGTTATATAGAAATTAAATGTTTTGTGTGGTTTGATTTATTTATAAACCAATATTTTTATTTGTATTTAAAACAATTTGTGAATATAGTACGAAGGAAATCTACTTTGTTGTTGAATTAATAAATCTGTATTTAATAAAAGACAATTACAAACTTTTGGATATAAATTTGAGAAAATTTTCAATCCTATCGTTTAGGGAAACCTCATCCAATAGTTTAAGAAATCTCCCTCATATAAAAAATACCAAAAATCGGACTATTCTTCAAATATTCTTATTATCAAGAACGTCCACGGAAACTTCGTAAAATATTCAATAGAAGTCTTTTAGAATATATTTTAAATATCATGTTAAATTTTCAAAATGATTTGTCAACAAATTTTTTAACAAAATGAAGTTCAAATACAAAAAATCTCTTGAAATTCTTGATAAATTTTCAATTCTTAATCAATGCGTTCAGGTAAACCTCATCAAATTTTCTACAAAGATCATATATAATACATTATATATAGAGATGATATAAAGATAGAAATGTTCAAAATGTACGCAATTAAATATTAATATAATAATATTATAATTATACATATTCAAATGAGAAAAACATTTCTTTACAATTTAGTTTTTTTTATTACATTATATATATATTTAATTAATTAAATTAATTCAACAACAATATATGAAAGATAATTTTATTTTAATTGATATTTAAAAATATATATAAGAGTTCATTTCAATTATTCTATTTAAATTTCTCTAATATTTATTTACAAATTGTCGCGTATATAATAAAATGACGTGTGAAATAAACATTTCTTTTCTTTTTTTTTGTTTCTATTGTACCTACAATATTATTATAATATAATAATGATGTGAAAAATTAAATATATAATAATAGAATAATTTAAGAAGCATATATAACGTAAATGGTATTTGGTTGTTTGTTGTTTATTGCGGTTACATCTGTGTGTGATCTATACCTGCATTGCATTAGTATAGTATGATATATATACTATTTATAAGAGGTTAGACATCGCCATTCATTTTAAAAAAATCTGAATTTTAAACAATACTATAACATTTAATTTATAATATTGTCATAACGAAATAAAGGAAATTAATTGCTTGGGAAAAGATATTAATCATATAAAATAAAATTTTCAAAATAATAATCACATTTAATTTCCTATTTAATATCACTTATAATATATTATTGCAATTAATTATATAGTGAAAACTTCAATATGATATGGTGAATTCATATAAATAAAAAAAAAACTCAAATAGAAACATTTAAAATAATCGATCCCGCATAATGAAACACATTTTTACGCAAAATAATTGGTAATAATTTTAATAAAGTAATTATGATTTAATTGAAGGAATTATATTCTTTTAAATGTCGAAACCAAAGTGTATAGGAATGAAAAAATGTCATTGAAAAATGGCCATTATACATAAAAGGTTTTTTTAAACCACTTTGAAAGGGCATTTCAATTTTATTTATTCAAATGATTGGAAATCCACAGAAACAGATCACAGAAATTAAGATCAAAATTGTATACAATTTATCCGAAATGAACTCTAATTGTGAATATAACAAAAAAATATACGATAATTAAAAAACAGGTATATTTATTTATTCTCATATGTCAAGTGGTTTACTAAAATTTTATTTTTGGAAATCTTTTGAACACCAACCTTTTGAACAATATATAAATAAAAAATTTGATATATTAACATATTTTAATGCGGATAAAAAAAAAATTTAAAAACTCCAAAATACCTGATTTATATATACTCGTATTATTATTATGATATTATTATTCAAATTGATACATTTGTATATAGTATTTTGTATAATTTTTATATAAATAGCATATTTTTACGTGCAGTTATCTATAAAACAAACAACTTAATTTGCATATTAAATAAAATATATATGTATAAAACGAATTATTTTATCAGAATATTACGACTATACCATATATATATTATGAATATTAATTAATTTTATTTATTTCAATTTGATTGAATGATTTTTTGAATATACAAAAAAAATAAAATGATTGGTTATTTCAATATATTCTTTGCATCTTTTATATTTATATATACGGAATATTTTTATATTTGTATTATGGACATAGAAAATAAATGGGCGCAACGAAATGAATTAATAATTATTCTTGTAAAATTGGACAAATAAATCAATGAAAAAAAATTAATTTTGTGTAGACTTGATTTGTAAAAATAGAATATTAAATAAAATTATTACATTTTAAAAGGTAAAATATGTGATATTCTTGTAAAACTTGTTTTCAATCTCATAGTATATATATATATAACGATATATAATAAATTTAATGATTTTTAAATATATTGGTTTTCTTATAAGACATATATACTACGCGGCTATTACAGCTAAAATATTCTGTTCTTTTTTATTCTTCATAATCAAAACCGCATTAAAATTAACATTATTTTTTTTGTAGGATCGTGAGGAAAACACCTACATTTAAACAAAAACATTACATTATAGAATTAGCAATATAATTATTTAAATATGTATTATATATATTGATTTGATTTTTTGCTAATAATAAATCTATATCGTCTATCGCAATTCCTAGACATTTATGCGTGTATTTTATTATGCCTTTATCATTATATAAATTCGTTTTTAAACTATACACATTAATAAAGATATAATAAGAGCTTTGGAAATTTTTGTATATATACAGATAAAATTAAGAGTAAAACTAAGAGTTTTTTTTTTATAATGATGTGTTTTTCATTATATAGATGAATGCGAAAAATCTTATCATAATTTTCTCATGACTTATATATAAATGTCTATATAGTAATATATATATAGTTTACATATGGTTTTAATGGATTTTATTTAGCAATCTACTAATTACTAATTGGTTTCTATTAATTTTGAATATATAATTTTATTTTAATGTATTTATTTATATATAAATTGAAGTCATTTTAATGGAATCACTTTAGAGTGGAGGGATTTTTGTTGTATAAATAAGTGAATGATTTACAATGTGGCCAAATCAAGCATTTACATTTTTTTTCCTAGTAGATTTAATTCCGCGTATATCTTAAGATTAAATGTTGCATTTTAAAGCAGATATTTATTTCACGGATATATGGTGTATTCTTTATCAAAGTGTAATGGAAAATACAGGAAAATCATGAAAAATCCTTCAAAAAATTCTTTCATTTAAGGAAACCTATATATGAAATATCAATATATCATATGTATTATTAAGAAATATATTAAAAATAAAACATCTCTAATACTCCGTAAACTTTTTCAAAACGATTGGTTGAACGATTGTTGGAATTCTAGCGATATCAGTAATTAATTTGGTATAATTTTCCAAATAAAATACGGTAAAAAATGTGAATTCTTGCCAAATTTCCATTTTGATTGGTTATGCCAGATATGAAGGAATAAAATGAATCACGATAGATATTATTACCGTGTCGTTGTTGTTGCGTAAAAAACAATCTGATAATATGATAGTAAATTTTCTTTTGCTTTAATTAGAAAAATCTTACGTCAAGTAACATTTTTATATGGTATTTTTTGAATTATTTTGAAGAATAAAGTTATTATCAAACATAATTAATTTTATTGTTGCAGTATAGTTTTATATTTTCGTTTTTATATTTAAATTTTAAATGTTTACATTTACGAGTATGTATATAAGTAAATGAATTGTATTTAAGTGCGACAATCAAGCTTTTATTTATTTTTTTTAATAATCTTATATTTATTATTAGAAACAGGGTGTTCATGATTCATGCGGTATTAAAATAGAATTTCTAAATCCAATAGAAAATTAATTGTAATAGAGTAAGTTAATTAAAAGATTTATCGATTAATTAATTTCTTTATATTATTAATTAAAATTAATTATCAGTCAAATAAATGGAATTAAAAGTATTCCGATATTTAATTGACAGATTAATAATCATTAAAATTGATGATAATTTTGGATTTGAATCATATTTTTAAATTGTATTAACAGATATTGTTTTATTTACAATAGACTTTGAATTGCAAATCTATTATAATGATAAAATTCGTGACCAAAAACCTATACGGACAACATTAAGAAAAACCTGCGACAAAACTGATTTGTGAATATTAAATAGTCTAAATAATTTTAAATAACTTTACGTATATTCATCATAAAATATATACACACAATCTTAATAAAATAAAATACTTCCAAGTAAATTTTGTGTTTATTTAATATTATAAAATTTATTCAAATAATATTAAAATAAATAAATGTAAAAAAAAAAATATCAAATAAGTTCAAGTCAAATGTGAAAAAATGACTCATAAAATTCGCATACATAATTTTTTATATACAATGGGGAATATTTTAAGAAAATTTATCTTATGTGAATATATACTCGATGTATATATTATAGATTTTGTTTTTTCTTTCTATTTTAATCTATATCTCAGAAGAAAAAAAAAGACAAGCGGATTTTTGTAATACCCAAAATAAAATTAAATATATGCGGTAAATATATATTTTTAAACAATATTAATATTATTATTGTTATTATTTTTAATACAATATACGATTGCAATTTTGAAATATACAAATTTATTTTTCATAAATACATAAGTGCGTGCAAATTTTATTCCGAATGAATGGCGATTAAGAAATTTGTTGTATCTTTTATTTTCAATCAATCACCTTGAATTTGTAGTTGTATAGAAAAAAAATAAATTGAGTACGTGAATGACTGCGATCTATGTATATAGAATAAACAAAAACTATGTAAATTTGTATTTTAAAATTTGTAGGTGGATTTATTTATATTAGGCTTAGAAAAAAAAACAAATCTATTGTAATAAATATATACAAATAAAAAAAAAAGTGCATAAACAACACAACCAATTTTCTATATTTCTAAAAGATTTGGCAAAATATAAAATATAGATATAGAAAAAAAAACACATATATAATTAATTTTATATATTAAAAATATAATACAAAAATTAAATTAAGCTTTTAAAAATATATTTTTTTTTTATATATACAAACAATTAAGGTTTTTATGCAATTTTTATAAAATTAGAAATCAATCAATCATAAAAATGCAATAAGGTAAATACAAACATTTAAGTATATATTATATTTATATATACATTTATCAAGGATATTTTATTATTATAAATTGATTGTGTAACTTCCATTGTTACAAAATAAAGAGAGAAAAAAAATTGTAAATTTTATATCGAATATTTATTTAAGATTTATATTAAATAAACAAAAATGGAGAAAAAATAAACATAAAAATGGCATATATAAGTTTATTATAATAAAATAGTAATAAAAAAAACTTTGAATTGCATTTGCATTTGTTAATTGATTGTTAATTTATGAATCACCGCACAACCAACAAACAATTAATATTTGATATTTAAATACATTGTAATGTTATATATATTATTTTTTTTAACTTTTCAAAATTCAATGTAATTTATGGAAAAATTATTTATATTATTATTGATAATACATTTTTTTTTATAATTCTAAAGACCTTTCATTTAGTTTTATGGTCGGACAACCAAATAATTATTAATTTGTTTGTGAATGGGAGGCGACACAATTAAATTATACATGATTTAATATGAATAGCCCCTTGTGAATAAGAATTTATATAGTAATGTTGACATTTTTGTATAGGATTTATTCGCAGGGATTATGATTTAGGTTACGGACAAGATTATTTAGACATATATAGATTTTGTGTGGGTTGAATCTGCATAATATCATGCATGGAAATGCATTTATTCATATTGGTTTAAACGAATGATTGTCGTTATATACTTGAACTCTTCTATTTTATTAAATATTCACAAAATTTCCCAATTTTCATTTAATATATTATGCAGAATTTCTTCATGAATATTATACAGAGTTTCCTCATGAAAATTGTAGTGAATTTCCCCATAATTATATACAGAATTTCCTCTAGAAAATAAAACAGAGGCACCTGATTTATTACGTTATCTTCCGTGGACACAAGGTTCGATATTTATTACTAATACCAATTAAAAACTCAATACTCACTCAATATTTTATTTTATTTTTACACTTACGATTTTTCTTTTTTTTTTATGTTTTATGTGATCTCATTCATTTATGATTAAAGTGTTTTTTGAAGTTATGGGAAATTTATAAACAAAAAAAACATCTAATCGCATATGCATACATATATAAGAAAATTGCTAGAGTATTTAATTTTTGTTTTATAACCGTTCGCAAAACAATTTCCAAAAAAAAAAAATAAAAGAAAAATTTATTCAAAGTATAAAAAACACATGATAAATCTACGATTTAAAATAATCGTTTCACTTTTCATTTATGTTTTGTTTTACACAAAATTTTCCCATGATAATTACAATTTTTTGTTTTCCTTTATTAATTATTTTAATTTGAATGAATTAAAAACGAAACACACAAAAAAACTGAAATGTTTAGATTTGTATATAATAATAAATATATGGATGGGTCCATTAAATTAAAATATTATGATGTGTGATGTGAAATTGAATTAATAATAATTGTTATAAAAAATGGTTAAATATTTATAGCGTAAATTGTGATTTAAAATTTAATAATTTTTAGGTAAATGGCGAGTTAAAAAATTAGTAAAATTATTTAATTACACTTTAAGCGTTTAGTTCTATAATTTGAATATAAATGGAAATTCAGTTATACAATAACTATTAATTCAAAATGATTTCCTCATTATCATTCGCAACGTTTCACTCATTTTATGCCATTGTCGATTATTACCACATTTGAATATTTTCTGAAAAAAATCTTTCTATATTCAAATAATGCATAATAAATTATAAAGTGCATTTATAAAATAAATAAAAAATACAACTTTTACTTAAGACAAATAAAAAAACAAAAACAATCAAGTAAAATTGTATATTGATATTAATATATATATATAGAGGTAAAAAATGAACCATTTTAATAATTTTATTATAGAAATAATAGAATATACTATATAATGGATTAAATTTATAAGCTATATATTGATTATAAACATATTTTTAAATGATCGTCAACCGATCGCAAATACTGGCAATCAGTTACGGTGACGGTATTAAAAATGAATGGAAAGTGTATTTAAAGTGAATAATAATTTATTTGGTAGAATTTAAATGTTAACAAATAATCTATTGACTCCTGAAGTTTATCTTTTTGTCAATTTATTGACAATCTTAATTCCGTAAATTCTATAAATGTAAACTCTTATGATTAAATAGAAAAAAATAATAAATAATGCAAAGGAATAACGCTTTAATTAAATTAAAATGTATACTTTCAAGGAAAATAACAATCCCTCATTTCAATAATTCCAAATTTTTTATAGTACATGTAATTAATTTCATTTTCACCATCCAATTTATATGCACATTCAACTAATTTACAAATTTATAAATGTATTAAATAAAAATTTAAGTTTATTTTTTTGGTTTTTACCAAATAAATTGTCTTATTTTTTTCATTGCGTCTATAATACATTTTTATGGTGGTACAAATTGAACAGGTTTATTATAATAATAATTAATTGAATATATAATATTATTATAATATAATCAAAATGTTAAATGCAAGTTCAAAAATATAAGGTATATTTATAAAAAAAAAAAAACATCAATATAAATGAAATATATAAATAATTACAACAATAGACTTAAATAAAATTAAAAATAATTAGATCATAACTAATTTGCAGATAACTTACACTTTTTTGTTTTAAAGTTTTTTTGTTTTTGCAAGGTATATTTTATTTTAAATTAAAATGCATAATACAAAATTCAATCTATGATTTTGTGAATGTATTAAATAAAATAATCGTAATTGTTTTTATATGGTTATACTAATCGTAGATGATTATGTACCTATAAAAACATTTCAAGATATCAATAAACAATATATAATATGAATCATAAGCATAGACGCGGGCAACATTTCTTATACAGACATTTATTTTGGATTGTAGGTTTACTTTTTATAAGAAATTGGTAATAAATATATTTTATTGTTTGACATCTGAAAGAAATGTTCTAAATAAATGATCTCATAGTAACATTAGTTCAAATAGGTAATGCACTACATTTCTGCCATAATCAATAAATGAATAATAAATATTAATATTTGTTATCTTTAAATATAAAAACCTAGAGTTATGCAGATCCACACAATTTTTTAACAAAAAATAGAAAATAAATTAAGTTTTTTTTTATACTAATCATATTATAATCAATATAATTAAAACTGCATTTTTTTATAAAGAGAAATCCAATTAATTGCAAATTAATATAAGCGGTAAAATTCGATGTTTAACCACATTGTACTCATTACGGTTTGAGAATTATAAATGCAGTGCCAAGTACATTTGTCATTATTTTATTAATGTTTTCTGTTTTGCTTTAATAATTCTTTGACATATGTCTAATTTTGTATAAAAATATAATTTCTATCTATATAAATTCAGAGATTCAATTAATATCTTATTATATATGCATAAAAAATAAATAAATATATAGGAATGCAGCATTAGATATATAGAAAGTAATGTGTGTATTTTAATACCATTGACGGAATTATAAAAATAAACCGCATTTACATGTTTTTTTTTTTTTTTTAAATTAATCATCAATAATATTTATTGCAGATTCTAAAACGCTAAATGATAATTATCATTTAAACAATATAAAGAAAATAAATGATTTAACATGCATTATATTTATATATGAATATTACCACAATTCCATCATATTAAGTGTGTGAATTTAAACTTATATTTCAAATTATAAATGAATTGACATTGAAATATATATGTAAATAGAATTAAATATATATAGGGCACTGTTTAACTTCAAACGATCAAAGATGAATCTAGAAAATTTTCTCATTGAAACATTTTCTGAAAATCGCAGTATGAAAAGCTAGAAGAGTATGGAAAATTTCAAGAGTTGAAGGAAAAGGATTGATTCATTTATTGTTAAAATCATTCTAAATCAGTTTGAACGTTATTAACCATTTTCGATGGGGATTGGATCAATTAAAGGAAAGCAACTATAAATAAATTATCGTGAATTCCAACAAATGTGCAAACTTTCCTTGATCTTTTCTTTCAGAATAAGTAAAAACTGGGCTATAATGAAAAAAAAAATGTATATCCATTTTGGATACATCTTAACCTCTTTAATCTCATAAATAATATATTATTTTTTTCAAGCAATTTTGCCATCGCAATCAGTAATATTCTTCATAATACATTTTTTAAATATTATTATGTATAAAAATTCGTGCCATATTCACTTTCATTCAATCAACAAAAAACGAAAAAATTAATCCGATACGCTAAAAAAATTTGAATAGAATTACAATTCATATGGTACATGAATATGTTAATATGCTTCTTTTTTTTCTCTTATATATAAATAAACACATATGAATAAGATAATAATAAATTACATATATACAAAACACATTATTTCATGCACTTCTAATTTACTTAAAGTACTATATATATTTAATATAACAATTAAATTATCAAAATAATAATAAAATTGAATGCTATGGATAAACAATTTATTTGTTTTGTTTGTTTAGCTATAATCATAAATCATGTAATATATTTAATTTTTCGTTGTTGTTATACAACACATGAAAGCATAATTTTAATTCCATTTTTTATGCTATATACTTGAACTTATGTGTGGATTTTTGTAAAATTTTATTCTCTATTGTTTTTGTGCAAATAATTTTAGTTTTTTTATTTAATGTAACTCAGACATTATAAACTATTTATTAACTATTTATTTAATTATTTTGGTTGTTTTAATAATCAGATCTTGTCAATAAACTCACTGAAACAAAACTAATGAAGATCACCTTATATATTATATAAGGGTAATGAATTAGAGTTATTTAACCAAAGATGGATTAAATAATAATGTAAACAACTTTTGTAGGTGATTTATATAACAATTTAAACCTTAAATTTCATCAAAATCCATTTCAGAAGTAAAATTATACATAAAAGCATTACAATCGACGATTGGTTTTTCAGCTTTCGACTACATTCTGATGTTATAGATTACATAATTTGTTGTTTTTGAACAATTATATAGCATTTAATTTAGAAAATTATACTGAATGTCATTCCAAATAAAATATATAGGATTTCCATCTTAAAGAGATGATAAAGGATATTCTTTAGAAAGTAATAAAATTATACAGAATTTTCACGGAAAACAATATTTTTATACAAAAATACGGGATTATAAATTATATAAAATTTTCCACAGAAAAATATGTTGAATTTCCTTCAAAGAATTATATAAATTTGCCACTAGAAAATGACAGAGAATTTCCTTTAAAGAATACAGAATTTCCTATAACAAATGATACAACATTTCGTATAGAAAAGTATATTAAAGATGTTCCTAAAGATAATTATACAGAACTTTCCTCTAGAAAATTAATCAAAATTTCCTACAATAAATTATGCAGAATTTCCCCTATAAAAAGTCTTGCACAGCATTTGCTCTAGAAACGCTATACAGAATTTTCACTAAACAATTAAACAAAATTGACTTCAGAAATACTGAACTGAAAAAGGTTTATTTTATCTATATATTTATCATTGTAGTAAAATTAAAAAAAATGAATTTAAGAATATTTATATCTATATTTCCAATAGTAAAAGATGAGTGAGTCATATTATAATGCTGAATACACGACGTGATACAAATATTTTTCAAAATGATAATATATGTTTAATCCTAATTTTATCTAAAGATCAAATGATTCGTTTTTTTTTTCACAATATAAAATTCTTTAGATAATCTAACAATAAAATATCAAATAATAAAACAGAAATAAAATATATATTTAGTATATAAATCAATATATTACGTTTATATAACATTCTTTTTATTATATTACAAAATTGTATATTGATTCATATCTGCGATGACCGTAAATGCTTATATATAAAAATGTTATTTAATTCTTTTGCAGGTAGTACAATATAATTGAACAATATAAATACTTTGTGAAATTAACCGAAAAATAAATAAAATAGAGAAATAAATAATAATAAAAAAAAAAGCAAAGAATATACAAATAAATGTAGGGCACAGAAGTTCTATAATATTTATAAAAAATAAATTGAAACTCACCTTTTATTTTTAATTTATTTATTTATATCTTTATATGGTATGCTAATCAATTTATCATATGCTGTTATTCGTCGTCGTCGTCGAAATAAATCTGACGGTATTTATATAAATACAATAAAAAAAATTTTTTTTTTTTTTTAAATCAATGAACCGCATATACAAATACAACAATAAAAAAAAATAACAAAATCAATCACTGAAAGGAATGATGAATTTAATCATCAAATGAGAATATACACGCCGCTATACGGTATTGTAATAATATTTTGATTAAATTCTGATATATGTCATTAGTTAATTTTCTTTACAATTTTTTTTAGTTTATTGCGATTATTAAAAATAATGCTTGATCCTTGCCAAAAAAAAAAAAATCAATATATTTTAAATATACAACTACAAAAAAAAACGCAATTTAAGCAAATTTTATTTATCTTTAAGATTAATGAAATTTTAATGAGTCATCACGAGTATGAGTAAATTAATTTTCTGAAGAATTATCATTGATGATCTACCATCCCACTATTATATTTGTATTAAAAAAATTTTTTTTTTGTTTATTTATTTCGTAAACATAATTATTTTTTTTGTTTTTTTGGGTTGGTTTTTTTTTTTGATTAAAAGAAGCAATCAAATATAATACCTGCGAGGATTATATTGAAACAGAAAACAAAAACACACTTTTATAAACTAACGTCGTCGTATTTTGTTGTTAAATTATTTCACATTATAATATAAATAATAATAATAATAATAATAATAATAATATATCAATACAACACACAAAAAAATAAAATATACGAAATGATGAAGTAGAAGCAAAAAAAAAAAAACACTTTCTTTAAAATAGTGCCTCAGGTGAATTAATGAACAACACAGAATATAGTATATATATACTAATATATATATAGGTAACTTAATATATATTATAACTTGTAATATAATAAATATTTTTCAAAAACACGCGGCGCAAAAGAAAACTTTCAAATATTTATTGTTGATATTATTTTTATTTATTTTTTTTTTTGATTAATAAAAATAAAAAAATCGATTAATAATTTCAAGTAAAAATTATTTACTTTTTTTCACAATTTTAAAGGTGAATGCAGTTATTTATTTTGTATTTCACATATACACCAAAATTGAAGAAAAAAAAAATTGTTTGGAAAAACAGTTTTTTTTTTTTTTAAATATTTAACTGCATTAAATTAAATTAATTTTATTAAATTAATAATTCAATTGTTGCAAAATGTAAATTAAATTTTATAATTTAAAAAATATAAAAATTAATAAACAAATGTTTATGACTATAATGATTTAATTTCTCGATGTAACACCGAATCGTTTTGGGTAGGTTTTTTTATTTTATTACTTTAATTACACAAAAATGTTTTTAACCAAATCCGATTTAACAAAAAAAAAAATTTTTTTAAATAATAATAGCTATCGCGTACGCTTTAATAGAAATTTCTCAACTGACTAAAAACTCTGAAAAAAATATAAAAACATTCATATGAAAATTTCTCAACAGAAATTGTTTGTATTTTAATAATAATAATAATATAAGAATGAATGTATTGGATTTTGTTGTTCTGCTATATCAATTATTGTGTGTTGATGTTCGTTGATATAGTTTGTATATAAATATTATAATATCTCGTTTTAAGTTTGTGTGTTGTTGTTGTTGAACAGCGGATAATCAACTATATATATATATATATATATATATATATTAAATTAAATACATACTATATAAAAGTAAAGAAAATATATAAATATAAAGAAAAAAAAATGTAAAGTGGAATGTAAATTGTTCAAGGCATTCCACTTTAAATTATTATGTTGTTGTTTTTTTTAACACACTCAACTATAAACTACATAAAATAAATAAATATATATATATATAGATATATTTATATTAAGACAGGTCAACTTTTTCAGGTGGAAAAATATGTGCTACTAAAAGATCAATATTCAATTCTTGGAATTAATATGGAGAAAATTTGGGGGTGGCGACTAATTCGGTCCATGAAATATTACATGATTTGCATCTGGATGTTTTTTTTTAAACAAATTTCAGTAGTATATGATAAACAATTTCAATCTATTATATATTTAAAGGTTTCTAAAGGTATTGTCATCAGAATTTTAATAAATTCGTAGATAAAATATAAAAAAAAACAATTGAAATATTTTTAGAAAATTGTTTAAGTAATATTCGTGTATTCACTACTATCTTTATAGTCTCAAATTTTACATATAAATGTTAACCAATTGCTTCAAAATACAATACAGAGTTTAAGAGTTGATTAAAATTTAATTAATCATGTTATTGAACAATTTTCCGAATATCTTCCTTATTATAATTTTGGAAAATTATTATATTATTTGAAATAAGAAATAAGGATGACCGTTTTAACTATTTTGAGAAGGGAAGGTAAATTTCTTCCCCTCAATTAACCTAACTAATGAATGATCCACAGATTTAACTTTTGTTATACACTTTGTCGTGAACAATTGTGATTCACCCTAATATAACATACATACAAGCATTAATATATGAAAAGATATGTGTGATTGTATTTATTGATAAATTTTAGTAACACATAATATCAATATATATATATATTTTATATAGTAATCGTTTTTATTCATAAATAATAAACGGTGTTAATGGTCTATCTAGCAGCTTTGAATGAAATACTTTTCACATACCTGCTTTATTTTACTATCAATCGCGTTTTTATTGGAAATATAGAGGTAAATATAAATAAATATGATTACCGATCGACCGACCGGGCATCTTTACCTGCATCTTTGTCAATCAAAACGTTATGTTTTAGTTCAATTATCCTTTATATATGCTAATTTTCTATAAATAGTATTTTAAGACATTTATCGATAATCGCAATAATTTTAATTTACCCTTAAAACAGTTAAAGTCAAAACATTGATATCCATTTTTCAAATCAATGACATAAAACATTCCATATTTATATACAAAATATACTATCATCATATTCAATATTTTTTTTAAGTTTGCATACTGTATAAAAAAAATATGAAAAGGCTAAAAAAAAATTTATGATTATCTTTTTTTTTTGTTATGAAATTGTTTGTATTTGTTTATGTTTTTATAATATAATATTTATATTAAGAAATAAAAAAAAATTAATATATTTTCTCTGTATATATATACACACACACATATTCTTATAAAAATATTTATAAGAATATGGTATAAATATAAAAGAAGTAAATATATAATTAAATTTGTAGTTGTTTCTTTGATAAAAAAATAAAATATAATGTTGATTTAAAAAATAAAAATATATAATATAAATAAATAAAGGTTGTATCAAAAATAATAAATAATATTTTTAAAAGGAATTACATATAGCCTATTGAACGATCTATTGATCTTGGATTGGCCCAAAATATTCACAATTTGTGGTATATTCTAATAAGAGTTTTTTTTTTGTTATTGATATTAGATTTTACAGTACAGGTGAATTTAAGTATTGGATAAAGGTTAAAATTGGTTATAAACAGAAGAATATCATTTTTTTATTATGTTCTCCTATCCGATTTTTCAATATATGTAAAATTATTCTGATTGTATACGATTCTTAAAGGATAATTTGTCATTATTATATCCTATTGAGCCTTTTAGAAATCAATAAAATATGGATTCAGTTGAAAAAAGATTTCTGATTTTAATTTTTATTATAGGTAATTGGAAAAAGAACATTGATTTTAATTTTGCAAATATTTTCTTTATTTTAACCAAGCTTCACACAATGACGATCATGGCAGTTTATTACAATATTAGACAAAAATCTAATATGTTATTTAACATAACTTATAAATGATGCAAAAATAGAATTGATTTTATCGAACAGGAAATATATTGAAAAATAAATAATACAATTTAATGAGAACTATTTTAAAAAATACATTTTATAAAATGAAATCAATAATTTTGTGTAAATATAAAATTTACGTGATTTTTTTATATTGTGTTATTTTTCAACAACAAAAACGATTGGCCATTTCATATTTAATGAATTCATATATATATATATATTAATTAATATTCTATTCATTTGCTGACATATTCCAATTTCTGAATATAGTATAATCATAAAATAAATTATACATACCAGCTATCAACTATCATACATTTAGTATATAAAAAAATCAAGTGTATATTGGAATTTTTTTAATAATGTTTAATTAATAATAAACGACAACATATACGATGAAAATAGAACTTTTTAAATAGGTGCATTATTCACTATATATATGACGATTTATACATTCATCATTATTTATAGAACATTCTATCTTTTTTTAACAAAATATTCGTGTATGGTTAAATTGCCAGAGATGAAGTCAGAGAAGTTGTATGGGAAATGCCTAAAAAAGTTCCACTTAATCAATGCGGTTTTAACGAAAAATAAAGAAGTTGTTGAATGAAGGATGAAAGGTCGTCCAGGTTTATATAACAAACGAAAGAAAATCCAGGTTTATCAAATGCTTAGAAAAATAAAGAAACACTTGTATTAAGGGATTCCGATAAAAACACAAAGAAAACGATAGGACCAAAATTCGACGGTAATATTTGGAGATCTATAAAAAGATTGAAGATTTTATTGAAGATTGACAGAAACAGAATGTGAATAAGGGTGATAAGAAGTAAGTAAGTTATACTTATAATTTGCATGTGTATTTTTATAATCTTTTAAATATGCAATCAAATGGATTTGTTGACTTGGAAAATGTCTGAGTATTGGCAATTTTTATCAAATAATTGTATTTTTGTTATATGATTTTAAAAAACTTAACTTTGAAAAAAGTTAAAAACTTTGAAATGTTATTTTATTCTTAAAGAGTAGAGAAATACCTGTCTTTCGGTGGTCTATTTGTTCAAATTGGTTAACTGGTTCGGAAGTTACAATATTTTTAATAATTGTTAAAAGACAATTAATTAACAAACTTTGTAGTGCATTATTAAATTATATAAAAATAAAAGCGGTTTTTTTTATTTGTACTATATATTATTTTCAAATTATTTAACATCAGAAACAAAAAAAAAATGGGATTAAATAATATCTTTTAGAGTAAATCAATAAAGAAACAAAAAATTAAATTTGTAATACGTGCATGATTTATAATAATAATAATATGTGAATTTCGACAGCAGCTGTATGCTATTTTTTTCATTACTTTTATTTACTATAACTATCACTATTCAATTTTTTATTTTTTTACTATTTATAATTGCACATATCATATGACAAAAAATTAGTATATATACTATAGTACTACTTTACAAATGTACTCGTGGTATTATTATTATTATTATTATACTATTATGTAAGAAATAAACAATTTTTTTGTGTCTGCTTTCATATACCGAAAATTTACGTAAATTATAAATTTTACTATTTATACATATACGAGTTTTAATTTCACCTACTATATAAAAAATTATTTGTATAACAAATAAGATCACAATTCGATTGTTGTTTTGTATTATATATATATAGTATAAGTCGAAGAATCGAGTTTTGTAATTTACCTTTTATTTTGAAGTTATTTGGTAAAAAAGAAATAACCCATACGACGGTTATACAATCTGTTGCACTGTGTTTTTGTTTGAATAAAAATATCGCAACTTACAATATGATATAATCAAAAACAACATCATCATATATATATGTATATATATTTTAGTTGAATTAAAATAAATTGTATATTCTATCGTCTATAACTATATAGATATATGATACCTGCTTGCAGTGTGATGATGAATGAATATATAAGTATATATATATAAAAGAATATGTAATCAACCTTATGTTATAATACATTTGTGTATATAAGTCCAGTCCACCTACTTGCCTATACCTGCCAACAATCAAGTTAACCAAACCTTCATAATATTTTAATAAATATATTATTATTTATATAGTAAAAATAAAAGTAAGTCGAATATAGAAGAAAACGAACATCTTATAAATGTGCTATAGACAACAATAACAACAACAAAAAAGCCACAATAAAGACAAGAACATTTTTTATTATTATTATTATTATTAAATGCATTTCAGTTGATCTTCATTTATTAAATTATATTCTTTAATATTTTGTTGGAAAAAAAATTTATAGAATATATAAATCAAATTAATTCTGTACAACCTTTGATTAATATATTTAAACATCATTTCGTGTATGTATGGCGTACGTGGGTTATTTAAATCTATATCTACCATATATACTTATAAGTATCATTATAGGATTATAGCTATATAAAACAAGAAGAAGAATCCGACTGTCCAATATCCTATTTATATGGATGTAAAACAACGATATATAGATATAGAATATTTTTGTATCAATCTGAAGTAAATTTTATTCTTTAAAATGTGTATCGCATCGTTTTTAAAGTTATATAAACAATGATTTTATATATTGTAGCAAATATATCGATTTTGTATTTGTGATAATATTCGAATTCTCAAAAAGTATTTGGTTTTTTCTTATGTAATATATTTTGTAGAGATAATCTATAATGGGATGTGGCAGATAAACATTGGTATTGTAATGATTATCAAATAGATAAAATTCTCAAGAATTTAGCATTTTATACAATTTGATAAAACATAAAATGCGGGGATAAATTTAGGGATGTGGAGAAGGAAGTGTCACAATAGTATACTACATATGAATTTTCCGAGATTTTTCAGGTTTAAATCAAAATAAAGAATTGTATATACAATTAAAATTAAAAATATTAAAATTATTGCAATTATTGCTGAATCAGGTAACCAATCTGAACAAAAAGTGTTATCTGCCAAATTCAAACCAATAGAATCTAAACCAAAGGCTTTCAAAAAAAAATTCGGTTTCGATAATGATTTATATAGGAAAGTTTTAATGAATGGCTTTTTATAAAGGGGATCTTTATTCCGATAATGAAAAAAAAAACTAATAGAATATATGTATTACATTCCTTATGAGTGTGTATAAGGAATGTAATACATATATTCTATTAGTTTTTTTTTTATTAATAATTTAGAATATATAAATATGCATATATATAATTTTAAATAGTGATACGTGTACTTAATAAATAAATAATAAATCTGTTTTAAAAACGTATGTATATATGCAGAGAATTTATATAACTAAACGAGAAACTTTATTATTAACAATATACATATCCAAATGTTATTGTTGTGTTGTACAAAAAAAAATGTCTGTGTAATGAATATTAAATAATTATTTTATTTTGGTGGTATTGTCATTAATATATTTAATATTTTATTACGGTTTTATTGTATTATTGTATAGTGACTATATAGTGATATATAAATATATAAAGAAAAGAACTTAAAAAACAAAAAAATATAATTGTTTTTGTTTTTTAATTTTTCCTTATACTAATTTTAATTTTATATTTTTTCTATATGTCTTTATAAATTCAAATTGTGTCAGCATAAATAACTTTATATACAAAGCACTATATATTAAATGATAAAGAGGAGGAATTATAATTTGTAAATATTTTGTAATTTAAATTTAACAATAATATTTTTGGATTTAAAATTTAAATAATACACTTGTTTATTTAGTATTTAACTTATATGATTTTATAAAAATTAAATCTATTGTTTTCGCCAATGAAATATAACATATAATTTATTTTTTCTAAAATACCATATTATGTTAATAATATATGTATTAATTGTTACGGAAAAGAATCGGAAACATTTCTCAAGAACTATTTACAGTATTTTCGTATATTTTTAAAATTATATATTTATTATTTTATGTATTTAAATTTCTTTTTATCATATAAAGATAACGATTTGTATAAAAAGTTGATGATTTGAAAATCACTTCAAGATTGGTCTTTTTACATCTAAATCTTTCATTAAGATGCTATCACTGAATAATTATAGATAAAACCTCAAGAAAATCCATTATAATTTTCCCATATTAAATAAAATATGAAAATCAAATATATTTTTAAAAATTCATTAATCCTGTATCTTAACAGACAACATAGACAGAAGGTTCTAAAAATATTATACTATACAAATTCTATTAAAATGTAATAACTGAATTATATACTCCCTAATCATTGATCAACATCCCAACCCAATTGAAACATAACAATTGAATAAAATGTAAATTCATTGATTAAAATTTTCCCATATACAATACAAATGCACATTCAATTTCAATATAATTGTTAAAGTTCAATTGACAAAAGAAAATGTGATGCTTTTCTTATCTATATATATAATACAACCGGACTTTTGCAAAAGCCGTATCGTTCTTCTTGTATTCTAATAACGTATGTGTTTTCTTATGTTTAATATGATTTTATTGCATTTTTGTTAACTGTTATATCAACGTTTTTTTTTATAAATATAATATGTGTGTGTGTATTATAGAATAATTTTTCAATATAGTTATTTTAATTATATATCTTTTAATTAATAAAATTAAAAAATAAAAGAACACTCACATGAAATCGTTGATAAAATCCTTCGTAAAAAGCAGGAATCCAAATAATGCAATTCAGAAATGCGGCTGTTTTTTTGTTTTTTTTGTCGACCAATTATTTTTTCTTTCATTTTACCACTCTTATATTATATTTACATAAAAATTGATTTAATGTTCAAATCAATCAAATGTATTTAATTATATTAACCAATTTATTAAAAAAAAAAAACACAATTAATTATTTAATAATTTTTATTAATCATTGCAATTCACACAAGCGTTTATTAAATGATGCTCTTCATGCCAACAATTTTTTTTTAATACTTTTCAATTGTCATTTTCATTTAAAATGGCGCAGAACAGATGACGCCCAAATAATACTCGATGCATTTTCATATATAATACACTTGACATTTTCCTATCGAATACAATTGTTTTTTTTGTAAAGGAGAAAACGTATAAGTATTTGTGATGCTAATGTATTAAAATTTTCTTGCAATTTTCTTTCCATATAAATGGTTTGGGAAATTTGTTCAGTAATTTTTGATTTATGGGAAAATCTATTATATTCGTACCTTTATCAACTTATATTTGGCACTTAAACACTTGAATGATAAACGAAAATTTTTAATATACATTTCATATCGATTCCATCGCATGGATTGATGTGATTGATGAAATTTTTCCCAATATAAATCATTTATGATAGGCAAACACGTATTATTTTTTCATTCAATTTTATAAAATGCTGTCTTTTCTTATTCAATTTCAGTTGAAAATTTTGCCATTTAAACAATTTAATGACAAACGAAAATGTTTAATATATGAATTTTAAAAATGATCACTATGGTCTTTATACGGGTTTTAATTGATTGATCAATGGATACACATCAAAGAATGTCAATTATTGATTGATAGATTGACGAAAATTCATTCTTCTAATCAAATGATTGATATGGTACTGTGGTGAAGTTGATAAATACGGCAACCATCCGATACCCTAATGATTTAAAAAAAAAAACAAAATATCAATATTAATTATATTTTCATATAATAATTTGTTTTTGTAACATAATTAATAAGAAATTTTATAATAACATTAACAAATAAAAATTTAGAAAATAAGATTAAATTTCGTCATCTCTATAAAGTATAAATATATACATTGTATGTGATGATGAATATTAAATAAGAATCATCCCACAACATACAATAATTGCCACAAATAAAATTAAAAAACAGATTAGTTAAATAAAGATATATCACAATAAGTATATACAGTATATAATGAAAAATTATGTGCGAAATTAATATGAATTTGTGGAATTTCACACCAAAAAAAAAAAAATCACATCGCAAATAAACGTATAAGAATTTAATTTATTTAATGTTTTTTTTTAATACTATTTATAAGTAATGTATCAGTGGATTTAAATATAATAGACACAAATCTCTAAAAGGTCTACATATGAGGATAATATTATATATAATAATGAATTATGAAAAACTTGTTTTCATCATCATATCTTCGTCGTCTTCTTCTCAATTCTTCAATCTTATGCGTCCCCACATATAAAGAAGTGATAATAATATGAATTTATATTTATATATATATATATATTTAATTATTTATTTTTTATATTATTTGTTTTATTCATATTTTATAATATATATATATATATAGTTATAGAAAATAAATAACAAATTATGCAAATAAATTTAAGGTGTAAAATTTTATATTTAGTATAGATATACAAGAGTTTTTTTTTTGCTAGATTCTAACAGCTATTAATATACCTGTAATAATATTATTATACTTTTTGAATGTATATAATAAATAAACGCGAGTAGGTGAATAATTGCGACTATCATTAATAAAAATTTTTTTTATTTTAATTTATTATTATTATTATTTTACGCAAATATCTTCTGCGGTTGATGGTAAAAAAAATTATTCTAATCTTATATACAGTTAATTTTAAAAAGTTATCTCGATATGTTCGCATTCAGAGAAAAAGCTATAAAGAAACAGGAAAGGTATTTTTTTTTTTTTATTATAAACATATAGCAGTTTTTGGTTATTCTATGATTGATGATTATATTATATAAGATAATTAATTTTTTATTTAAATTTTATAATGCCTTTTTGTGCATTATAATTTCTATAGAACAATATAATTTCATTCCTGACATTAGTTATGTATTTTTGATTGGTTTTTTTTTTGAGGAATTTCGACATAGAACTACAAAGTGCATAACGAAATCAATAAGAAAAAATATCAAAGAACTTTCAAATATGTAGAAAATGCATTCGGAAGTCACATTCTTATATATATATATATATAGAGTATATTTTCTTAATGAATTTTCCGCAAAAAAAATAGTTTTATCGCATATATAGAAAATTGATCAGGTATTTTCTAGACATAATTTTCTTTACAATAATGTTTTGTATACGGATAACAAATTAATTTAGGGGTATTTCTGAATCAATTCTCTTTATAGGAAATTTTCTTGTATATAGTGAAAGAAAATTTATTCCGAAACCTTTCTAAGAAATTAATCTAAATACTTTTCTACAACGAATTACTTATCAAATATTTTTTTATACAAATATAAAACTATTCTATAGATGCATTTTTTTTAACGATTTTAGGAAAGTAGAATTTTTTACAAGAAAGAAAATTTATTCCTTTCTGTCTTTCCCTTTCTGAATATTTAAAGACTGTGTGTTCAAGTAAAGGGCGGCGTTTTTTGTATATCGACATCTGAACAATATTTTCGTATCCAATTCTCTAAGATTCTTATTTGTATTTATAATACCAAACCAAACTACTATATATAGGTCAAATAAACTCTATACAATTTCTTATGAGATTTGATGATATCCACAAGACGTCCAATTATTATTACGTTCTTCAAACGTTTTATAATACTATACTTTTCATTTCCAACTTTAATTATTGCAATAAATATAGAAAAATTATAAAAAACAAATTGAAATGATTATTATTTAAAGTTAATAGTTAAGTAACAATTTTCTATATGGAATTCAACGTATTGATGATTAATTAATTAGGTATTTTGTTAATATTTTATTAAACATACACATACGATTAATATAAAGCATCAAATAACATTTCATATTTTATAAACACTTATATATTATTGGCACTTTTGATGATGAATAATTAAATCGTAAAAAAAAAAAAAATGATTCTTAAAATAAACAATAAAAATACGTCTTATTTTTTTTTTTTTTTAATATACTATTATAAATAAATATCAATAATTTATATACAATTTATTATCTATAAACACTATATTTTAATAAAAAATTGTATACATAAACATAAAAAATAAACATAATTCCGCACACAGTGAATGATGAATCGTATTTAATATGCGATTTAAATGATTTGTATTTAATATCATAATATAATTATAATACATATTATTAATTTTGTTTTAGTTAGAATATCACGATTTGTTTAAGCATTTATTTATCAAAAAATAAAAAAATAATTAAATTGAAGAACATCATTTATTTGTCTTGTAGATTTTATTGTTATTTTGGTATATTAAAGAAAATCACTTTAAATAAATTAATACATTTATATATGTAGATATAATAAATATAATTAATCAATTAATAAAAGCAAGGTTAAAATTAAATATGGTAATATTTATTGTATTACAGGTAAATATGTAAATAAATTAATCAATTCTATTACGGATTTTTTATGCGAAAATAAAAATATACTTGCGAAAATTCACATGTTGTTTAATTGTAATTGAATTGTTTTGTCAATTGTCTTTTTTTTCTTTTTTTTTTTGATTGCATCACTACTGAATCACCCATCTGCGATTATTATTCATCATCACATACAGTTGTCATATATTTATATTCAATCAAATAAGGTGATATTTATAATAAAAAAATTATACAACATTGAATAAAAAGGAATCTGTCAAGTTATACAACATTTAATAAACACAATCTGTCCGACAGTCGAATTCTTGACATGGAATATCACTCTTTTGGTTTTGTTTCGTTATGATGTTAAAAATGTTTTGTCAAGCATATAATATAAATGCTTATATGAAAAAGTGTTGCCAGGAAGACAAAGAGATTCTAATCACACAAGTAACTAAATGAAATAGTAATAAAAAACTATATCTTATAATAATAATTTTTAATGCTTAAATCTCATAGTATATGTAATTTTAAATCATTGTCAGGCGAATTTTAATGATTGAAAATTGACGAATCGCACTTTAAAATCGCCAATTCTAAAAATGTAGATATTATACTGCATAGGAAATACCCTTGCGTTTAACGCAGCATTTCAAATTCATGTTATGCATTGATTTATTAATCGAAATTGTCAAATTTGTTTTAACGAAATATAATAACTTATGATAAAGGAATAATTTGAAAATTCGAACTCATTCAGCAATATATTTACTAAAGAAAAAATTTTTAGAAAATAAGAAAACATTTTATTTCTTCGAATCTTATCTCCCACATTTCTTTAACTTGAAACAGAACTTATATGAATAAGCTTAACAAAATCCAATTAACATTTTTTTTTGTTAAAATTGACATATCTTCAAGAGAAAAACAAAATTCTAATTCTAATTCTTATATATTTAAAAAGTATCGCCCATATCACAAAAACTAAAAAAAGAAATAAAAATCAATTTTCTTTATATACAAAAAAAAATCCATTAATATAAAATTAATAAATGTTTTCTATGTCGCCAAAAATTATGACTTAATAGACTATAATTTTAAATTTGATATTGTATTTAAAATATTCTAAATACCATTTTTGGTGGAAAAACGAAACGGCGAACGTCAGCATCAGTGAACGAAAAAAATTTAAATTAATAATATATATAATAAATACATCAAATTGTGGGAAGTAATTTTTATTTTATGTATTTTGTAGCACTATAAAAAAAAACTAAATTACATTCGTATGTAATATTTAGTTTAAAATAAATTAAATAATAAAAAACAAATCAAATCAATTAATTTTGCGTGTAGGATCATCGCATAACCATAAATTAATTCATTTTCCTAACTCGCACGCAACAATTATATATATATGTTATATATGGTTGTGCAAAATAAATAGTTAAAATTATATATTTTGGTTTATTTATAAGTATGAATAAAATATTTATTATTATTATTATAATTCAATAATTGTCTCCATATAAATTTAGAACAAATATGAACAAAAATATATAATAGTTGTTATAAATATTTCTATATATAGATCATCTATAGATATATAGACACCTACAATTTAAAAATTTAAAAATATTTTGCATTAATTATGCGAATTTGAAATTAGACTTAAAAATGTTTTACATAAATCAATTTATTATAATAATAATATTTTGCCATTGAGAATTGTTTTTATTGTTTATTTATTTTCTTGTTAAATATTTTTAAAGATTTCATAAATAAATTTCATTGTTTGATAATCTCTTGATATATTTTATGAATTTATTTACTTCGCAGTTAAATATTTTTGGAATATAAGAGTGAAAATTATATCAATATACAATTAGATAAAATGATTAGAAACGATGATTGGTCAAGAATTTGATTAAATTTTTGCCTCTAAAATACACTTAATTATTAAATTATTTTAGAAAAGTCTCAATTCTCAATGAATTTAAGTTAAAGGAATTCTAAGTCCAATAATATTTTACAAATTTATCATCCACCAATTATTTTAACTATTTATTTAATTGCCCATCTAAATAAATTATAAAATTCTTATTATTTCACGATTAATATGAATTACAATAAATAATATACATACTTTCTATGTGTATAATGAAAATAATTATGTCAGTATAATTACATATAGAACAATTATATTAGAACATGATCGTAAAGCGTACAAAACAAAAAAATTAAAAGACCAATAAATTTAAACAAAATAATAATGGGAAAAAAATATTTGAAATGTACATTTTTCTATATCAAAAAAGATTATAATTATTTTGTTTTCAAAAAAAAAACTCTTCAACAACACAAAATTATAAGTATAATTAAAAATTAGGTATACGAATACGATCCTTCTTGGCAGGTTCAATTTTATACATATATGTATATTATATTTACATATACACAATTTTATATAAAAATAATTATTATTTATTCAAATAAATTTTGAAAGAATAAAAAAATCTACAGTAAATCATACAAAGTTTTGTACCATTTTATCAAATATCTTAATTGAATAATATAAAATTAATAAACAAAGTTAAAAAATTATGTATATTTTCTAGATGTAGTCGGTAAAATATTAAATAGGGTTTCTTTGAACGAATTGAGAATTTTCCAAGAGAATTTCATTTGTATATTTTGTGCATGGAAACTTTTATCCAATCTATTTCTGAGTGCGATTTCTTGAAAATTCGTTAAACAATCATTTGGAAAATTGAACATGGTTTTGTTCATATCTTTTTAAATAAATTGTATAAAATATTGAAGTTTCCCTGGACAAACTAATTCATAATTGAGAATTTCCCTTGATTTTCACAAATTTTTAGTGTATTTTATATAGAAATTTTATCCAATCCATTCCTATGAGCACGATTTCCCGAAAACTCGACCATTAATCATTTTGAAAATTTAAGACTGCATTTTTAATGTATTCTAAATGATCTATACGTAATATAAATTATATGGTTTTTCCTTGGATGGATTTGGTCAAAAACTGAGAATATCGCAAGATTTTCACGATTTTTATTGTATTTTATGTGGAAAATTTTACCAAATTAATTTCTGTGTGCGATTTCTTGAAAATTCCTTAAACGCAATCGTTTTGAATATTTTACAGGGTCTTTAGATAATGCATTGAAAATTACTTTTGTTTGTTGGATAATTTTTTACCGATTGAATTTTAACAATTCAATATCATAAATCCCACCGTTCAGGATCAGAATTCAGAAATTAAGATTCAAAAATACATATAAAATATACATAAAAAAATTTGATACATATAGATTTTTTTGATTCTCTGTCGTCTTGTCTGGCATACGTACATAGAAATTTCTTCAAAATATTTATAAATTTAATATTACATATATCTATCTATATAGATATTAGATATACTTATATTATTAAAATTTCATAATGTAATTTAAGATGCATTTTATTATAATTTATTTATTTATTTATATCCATTAATTTTGTAATGTTGTGTGCATCGACCATATAAAAATATAATTTTTTTTTCTATAATAATTTAGGTATTTAGGTGATGTTTTGTTTGTTGAATTCGTTTTGGACATATAAGAATATTTTGAATATATGAGAACGAGCGGTCTCTCCGCCACCATTAATATATATATTTATATAATTCAAGTTAATGATCGTTATTATAATTCCCTATTTTTATTTATTTTCTTTGTTATTGGTTGAGTTTCTTTGAATCTTTAAAAAAAATTGTTATTATTATTTTATGTATATAAATATAAAGGAAGATGAAATTTAATATATATATAAATAAATGATAGATATAATTATATTTTATCATTTATTTTTTATTATAATATATTTAAATGCATTTAATAACTGTGAAAAAGAATTCTAACATACTTAAATATTTATTTATTTTAAAATGTTGTTTGTTGGTGGTGATTCTTTTTTTAACCCTCTAATTTATATATTATAAGGGGGATAATACAATTCTATAATATAATATATAGAAATCGATCCGTTAATTTCTTGGTTTAATGCAGAATTTTCAGTTTAACCATTTTAGTTTTTTTTGGGGTCCTTAGAAAAATGAAGATAGTAAAAACCCAATAAGGTTTTTTAAACTCGCATTTTGGAGTTTGGAGAGCGATATTTCGATCGCATATGTGTTATAAACTAACGGCAAAAGGACGTAAAATCTTTTCGTTTTTTCTGAAGTCATACGTTTTTATAAGGTTAAATAAAATCCTCATGTCATAAAATTTATATTATAAGGATATATTTACGTAGATTATAATCATATTATATTTATTTTGTATTTAAATCATATATAAATTCCTTTTATAATCTTCTATTCTGTTTGTATTTTAGTTTTTTTTGTTCTTTTCTGTGTGATTAATAATCTTAAATATTTTTTCCTTTCCTTTCCTTTCCATTCGTTTGATAGATTAAATTATATAATTTTTTTTTTCGAGTATTTGGAATTAAGCTTTTATATACTATAAATAATATTATTAGAATAATAAATGAATGTCATATATCAGAGAAAAATTAAATTTTTGTCTAATGTCCTTTTGACGGCCTTTTGGGTGTAATCGTTGACATATGGTGATCATCATCAAAAATTACCGACAAATATGAAATTATGAATAATTTAATCATTTTTTTTTTTTAAAGATATTATATTCTAAAAAAAAAATGTTCTCATTTTCGATTGGCGTATTTTCGATAGACAGGTATTTTTTTATAATAAGAAAAAAAAATTAATTTAATTTATATAATAATTCATTCAAATGGAAAAGTTATTTTACCTTAAATTAGGGTATTATTTACATATATTTTTTGGTTGGTGATGATTTAAGATTATCATATATTATTTAATATCTTCGTCGCTTCTTTGCAATGAAATGTGTGTGTGAATGGAATGGAATTCATTTGAGAGATTATAAGAATGTGTTAATTGTATATATATAATATATTATTTTTTGGTTTCGAATTTTTATTACTATATATAAGATGGGTCAAATTTCAACAATGTCCTTCAAATCGAATCGAAATTCAATATCAAAAGCATTTGATTTTAGATTTACAAATTTTCATTATAAAATATTTTCCTATATATACTGATTTTCAAAGTGATGATACTTTAAAAATGAATTTAAATCAAATAAAAACTATATATACTACGAATATTAATATAATGATCAATTACTACAGTTCGCTATACATATCAGAACATTATAATTAAAATGAATTACATTTGATATGAAATACATTTTATATATAAAGAATATTTCTTAAAGGCAAATGTATAATGTACTTAAATAGATAAATAAACCATTCAATAAATTAGAACTGATAAAATACAACAAAATATATATAGATATAAGAGCGGGCATGCAATGAATATACAAATTAAATATATCTTCAACGATATATGAAGATTTCTTTAACGTACCTATATAAATACCTATGTATATATGCATTATTATAACACTTTTTGCATAACAAACAGAGCAAAAGAATTTTTTTTTTATATTCTATAATAATACATAGTATATAAATTAAATTAAATTAAATATATATAGACAGATACAAACACACACAAAACAACCAATAAATAATAAATAAATTAGCTCATAATACTTGGAAATTATCTTAATATTTTATAGCTTGTACAAAAAAATAGTATATAGTATATATGAATGAAAAAAATAATAATATATTAATATAATAACAACAAAACTAAACTGATTTTGTAAATTATTATTATTATTATTATAATGATATATTGAAGTGTATTAAACAATAAAAAAAAATAGAAAAAAAAGAACGATATAATTCTGTATAAATAAGTGCATGAAACGCATATTAAATATATATTTTCTTTGAATATACAATTTTTCCTTTATAGCATTCTATATATCCAACTATATAATATTCTATATACAGCGGAGGTCAGTTAAATAACACACCCATTTATTGGAATGAATTCTTCAAAAAATATCTAATGGAAGCAGTGTTAAACTGTGACTAAGGGAGTTTAGAGAAATGAAACAGTAATACAGAATTTCATAATTAATGTAAATAAATCAATTTATATTTTCTTTAACAAACAAAAATTCTGAACATAAAACGTAAAAAATTCTTAAAGTTAAGTGGTCGGGTAAATATAGCACAGTCCACGAATTTTGGCTTTATTTGCATCACAAAATGAAAAATTTATAAAAAGGTGAAATAAATATTTTGTTGGGAAACCTTTCATTTTAATTATTTCAACACATTGACGACGTTTGCATCGATCTGATGCATTGCAAGCCAAGCATCTTGCACGACTGCCCACAATTTGTCCAAATTTGTTAGTCGATTTTCACTAATCCCTTTTTCGAGATCTCCCCACATATTCTCAATCGGGTTCAAGACCGGACTTTGTGCGGGCTAATCCAATACACTAATTTGTTGTTCTAACATCCATCTTTTTATGAATTGCATAAATTTCCTCTTAAATGGCATATTATGGTTCCATTGCATATTCAAGTATGTTTTTATACATATACTGATCCATTTTCCCTTATATTCTGTGTATTGGACGAATACCTTGCCAAGATAGCGCTCCCCAAACCTGCATGATACTACCGCCAGCATGTTTTACTGTTTTTAATGTGTATATAATGGATTGATGCTTTGATTACGTAGACGTCTTACATACACTTTTCCATCCGATTCACATCGATTATACTTCGATTCATCGGTCCATAACACATTTTTCCAGAAACTTATCGGTTTTGTATATATATATAATTTGTACTTGTAAAACTAAAATCTTTGGCGTAATGAATCACTGTGTTATTTAACTGTCCACCATTGTATGTATATGCATTCGATTCTTATCGATTATGTTTATATTTTTTTTTCTGTTAATCATTTAAAATTTGTTGTTGGTATATGCACAACTAACTCGATTAAATACAAAACATCAGGGTGTAGAATATCAATTTTATTCACGGTCTTTTATGGTTTTGATTAATATATATTAGGGACTCGTAAAATCATTTATTGAACGTTTTGTAAATGGATTAATAACAATATCTTTGCCCCATAGGGTTTTGCTAAATCTTTGACACTGATTTTAATTATCGATCTGCTATCAATAATCAGAAAACCCCAATACCGTGTCATATCACTTTTCATTTTTCATATGGGCTACCATTTTTCATATGGGCTAAAATCACACTGAACCTATATAGTAAATTGTTTTTGATCATAAATCCATACAGTATAATTCTCAAACTGAATGTAATGTAAAAGTAACATACTATAAAAAAAAATTGGTAGTTGAATTTATCATCAGAAACCGGGGTTGCGCTGATCGATTGCTGGTGATCGATACGCATTTTAATCATTTTTTGTAATTCAAAAAACCATTAAATAAAATAAGTGCTTCAATCAAAATAGTTCTATTATTAAAATAAAAATCACCACCTGGCTTTTTGTACAGATTTAGATTCATATTGATTTGACGACCGGTAAAACGAAGACATATATTTTTATATAATAATATAATTTATCCTTAATTAATTCTACTAATAGAATTTTTCTGTAAACAAAATTAACATTCCAATGTGATGGTTAATTCTTTTTCCTTTTATACCATATAAATAGTGAATGTTTCATTCGTTTCAATATTGGTATTGAATGAAAAATAGGAGAATTTAACAATGAATATTGCAAACAAAAATATTATATTGTGATATTTTTTTTCTTATTATTCTTATTCTATTAACATCTAGAATTATTTATTGTAATACGTGTATATTTTTTAATATTTATCAATAATCATTTATAAGAAAATCCACATTAAGATTATATATATAATGAAGTGTCCGCGGTCACAAAACAATTTTTTTTTTAAAATAAAATTCACATACTCGAAAAAATTTAAAGAAAAAAATAAAAAAAAATATCTATACGTGATAGAATTTTTTTTTTTTTTATTATTTACACACGTATTTATTTTTTATGATTTAAAAAAAAAACACATCCAACAATAATAAAAAGGAATAAGTTATTCTGCAAGGCAAATATATATTTATATTATTTTTCATTTATTGTTTCTAAAGATTTTTTGAAAATAAATAGATATATTTTTGTATTTTTGTATACACACAATACAATAGATAGACGAAGACGCGAGCGAGTGTACTTTTTTTTTGTTTCATTTAGACAATTATTTATTTAATTTATGTATATTATTATATTTATTATTATTTTGTTATAATATATATATGTATATAAGGAATTGAACGTTGTCGGAATATTTATTGTATTATTGTATATGTTATATTTATCTATATGGTGGCCGTAAAAAAATTTAAGTATTTCATGAAATATATTCATTTTAACCAAATTGAGTAATTGATCATTCAGAAAATTGTTGTAATAATTTATTTATTAACACGTATCGCGTATATTATAATGGATCTTGACAAATATAGAACTTCGATATTGCAAAGGTATTTTTATATAATTTTTTAAGAATAAATATAAGTTCTAAAAAAAACTATTCTTAAACGACCGTTTTTTTGTTTTTTGGCAACTGACATAACCAAATCATAGTAAAATTATATAATTACTGGAATGTGGAATTTTTTAACGATTTAATGTTGTCAGAACCATATATAGAATAATTGTTCAAAAACAAAAAAAACAATCTATAATAATATGGTTTTCTATGAATAGTCAAATATTTTTATGGCATTAAAATCCTTGATCCTTATAAGGAAATTGATCTATAATAAGAAAAATGTTTGACTGAATAAAATTTAATCAGAAACCAATCCATATAGGAATAATTTTCTCTATGATAAAAAAATATCTGAAGAAAAATCGATCAGAAATGAAATTCATTTTAGTTTTATTTGACATCTATACTCATTGCGGAAAGGTATGATTATGACATAGATGGATACAGTTTTAAGGACATTTTTAAAAATATCATCACAGTATGGTCAAATAAATTATGGCATTTGAATTGGGCATTAAAAACTTGGGCATTTGAATTGTGCAAGAGACGATTATATATAGGCGATTCAATATTGTATCACCTGTGAAGGATGAACTCTATGTCTAATATGTCTAAATTGAATTAAATTTAACCATATAAATAAATATACTTATATATTATTAATTGTTAAGGAAACTTAACGAATTTATTATATATTGATTTAAAATTTCATACAATTTTACTTGAAGTCATTTGTCCAAATAATATACGGATTTTGCTGTGATATATTCAGTGATATAATCGAATTTATTGAATCTTTTAATGCAATTTTTCTATTTTATTTTATTCTTATACATCACAACTTTTTATCACTAATCTGCTCGACGTTTCAGATCTTGGAGATCAAAAAAAAAGAAGTTTAATTTCCCCCATTTACAAAATCTTCAACTTAAAATGAAGTTTTGCAATTAATCTATAAAATTGCATTAAAAGATTCATTGAAAATACAATGAAATACGATTGTATCGCTAAATATCATAAAAAATATCATTGAGATTTGCTAAAAAAAGATTAGAAAAATGCAATATTTCTTACAATATAGCGATCTATATCAAAACACATTTTAAATAGTGATAAGATAAGTATACAAAATAATATTCAATGAAATTTCTTCAAAGAATTTTAATCTATTTTATTTATTGTATAACATATATACAAAAAATAATTAATTTATTCTTTATATGGTAAACAAAAACAAAATAAATTTATTATTATTATTTATTATACAATTTTGTCACGCACCAAACAAACTATAATATATTATATATATTTCTCTCTATATACTAATGTAAATATATTTTCTTTATCTAAATTAGTTCAATTATTGTTTATAATTCACAATTTGTTTTATTATATATTTAAAATACTATATATATATATACATTATAAAATAATGTTTAAAATGCATTTGTGTTTAAACAGTAAACATTCTTACTATATATATATATACAATAATATAATTGTTTTAAATACAGAAGAAGCAATGTCGGTCATAACGTATAGGTTACAATGGTACCAAATCACAAAAATAATCCTATATGCATTCTTATTATATTTGGGGAGATTATTCTACAGAAAATTATTCAGAATTGCCCATGCAAAATGACACAGAAAATTATTCAGAATTTCCTTAGCAAAAAGATACAGAAGTTAAAGAATAAAGAATTAAGTGAAGTATTAAGAAATAATATAGAATTACCTTTAGAAAATGTTTACAACTTTTACTTTAGTGTCTAAAATAGAATTTCCTTTAAAATTCATATCGAATTTTCTATAGAAAACTATAAAGAATTTGCTCTAGAAAATAATACAGAATTTCTTCTAGAAAATTATACATCATTTCGTTCAGAAAATTATATAGAATTTCTTCTAGAAAATTAACCAGAACTTCCTTCATAAAATTATGCATCATTTCCTTTAGAACAATATTTAGAATTTCCTTTAAAATGTATATCGAATTTTCTATAGAAAAATATACTGAATTTAATCTTGAAAATTAAACAGAATTTCCTCTAAAATTAAACAAAATTTCCTCTAGAAAATTATACAGAATTTCCTCTAGAATATTATACACAATTTCCTTTAGAACATTATATAGAATTTCCTCTAGAGAATTAAACAAACTCTAAAAAATTATACAAAATTTCCTCTAGAAAATTAAACGTAATTTCCTCTAGAAAAAATAGAAAATGATACAGAATTTCCTTCCGAAACTTATACATCATTTACTTTAGAACATTATATTGAACTTCCTCTAGAAAATTACAACGAATTTACCGTTGTGCTTCCAACACTATAAAATTAAGCGACGGTTGGTTAGGAACGAAGCTGCCCAAAAATGATACATGCACTTACAAAAGAACATATAATCTATATAGTGTATATATTAGAAGAAGAAAAAAATCACATACCGAACCCGTCGTATACTTTGGTCAATTAAACAAAATAAGTACCTATATATATACATGTATACATAAAATAATTTTAAGTTTTGTATACCGTGTATATATAGTATTTATTATATAGTTAAATATATGTTACAAATTTGTTAAAAAAAAAACAAATTAATTGTAAGTAGAACGTCTACTCACCGAGAATTATACTAGCATACATTTTCCATTATTTTATTATTTATTTTTATGTGCGGGTAATAAAATTTGATGCTTATTGCATTCTTAATCATTTTTGCATATAGTACAAAACGAACAATAGCATTTTTCTATTACAAAAAAATTAAAATTTGGCATACATTTTTTATAAGAATTCTTATACATATATAGTACAATATTATATAAAAACTATCGAAGAGTATATATAGAGGAAGGGAATAAACGATTTGATTTTGTCAAGCTTCAAGCACATAAGTAGATTATAGTTTATAATTAGTAGATAGTATATATAAAAGTATAGATAGAATGTTGTCTATACAATCCATATCGATATCTATAAAATTCCTTTTGATTATTTGATTATTGAAGAATATACCAAATTCAAAGAATCTTTCAATCCAAAACATTACCAGCGATTACCACCAAAAGGAATTATATTTTAGAGGCGATTAAAAACTACGATATGATCAACAATCATCACACATATTGTCGTTCAGAAGATAAGGATCGTCGCCAGTCGAGTTCTTCTGTTGTTGTATTTAATAATTTATTAATGTTTTTACCGTGTTTGAGTTATGGCAAATGGATCAAATATCAATGGGTGAATCTGGCTGAAACCAGAAAGATATTCGGATTGAGTGCCCCTTAATCTATATATATTTATATATACAATGGAAGGATGACTTTCTCAGATAGATTACTTTTCGATTTCTGGCGATGTGATGGTTTACAATTTCCCTTTTATGAAAATTGTACATTTTCATTTCATTATATAATGGACATTTTAATTAATAAAGGCGTCAAATCAAATCCAAATCCATAAATTGGAATGGAATATCTAGAAAGAGAGCGCTCTACCATCTTAAACCACAGGATAAATGAAAAATGTAATATATTAATTGATAAAATCGGAGATGAATTCGGCGCGGATGGATGTATTTTTATTTATTTTTTATTTTTTTGTTATACAACAGACAAAAAAATAATAATAAAATACAGAAATTTATATCAATTTATAATTATTTGATTATATATGTAATTATTTATTTAACATATTAATTAAATATATTAATTATAATTAAATTTATAATTTTATTTTATTGATTTAATACTATTATAGGAATAAGGTAAATACATATATTAAATATTGAATATATAATAAAGGAAATATTTGATTGATTGTATTTTGATTTTATCAGAAATAATTAATAATAATAATAATATTAATATAATTACAGAGGGGTTTTTGCATTATTTTTAAATTGCATTATTAATTTCGATTCGATTATCTCAAAGCACATTGTGAAAATTGCAATAATTATCGAGATACTGCGAATTTAATTCATTAAAAATAAAAAAAAAAAAAACCAAACTAAATATAAAATTATTGTCAGTGTATATAATCGCCATTAAATTTTTTATCATTAAATATTTGTTTTTTTTTTCGTTATATATTTATATAGATTACATTTAATTCTTAATTTTATAACAAAAAAAAAAAAAAGAAAAAAGATTTGTCATTCATATGATATCGTTAAAAAATAACTGTTTTGTTTTTGTCAATGTCTTGTTAATGTTGCCAGAATATATTTTAAATAAAGATGCAATGTGATGATCATCTCTTCAAATAGGTTTCCACAAAACCAAATCCAAAATAATCAACCTTACATATTCACATATTCGATGCTCTCTATCACTGAATGAACAAATCTATGAAATTTTCCAACACTTATAACTTATAACCTTATATAGAATAATACAATAAAATAAAAATTTCTCCAATATTGTAGTGTAAAAATGCAAAACAAAAGGATCGAAAACAATACAACAAAACTATACAGAATAAAAAAATAAAATAAAATCAAGAAAAATTCAACAGTCTTAAATTATAGTTATATATATACTATCAAATTCTTTCTGTTACAGATTTAATAAAAAATATAATTCATTTTATTTTTGAATTTTTGTTATGATTTTTACTACAGTTTACGTTTTTCGCAATCATCGCAATTATAAATAATCAAATTAAGCAAATTAAAAGGATCGAA
Source organism: Dilophus febrilis (assembly GCA_958336335.1). Taxonomy (NCBI): domain Eukaryota; kingdom Metazoa; phylum Arthropoda; class Insecta; order Diptera; family Bibionidae; genus Dilophus; species Dilophus febrilis. Next base: position 54,348,427 of record OY284469.1, on the reverse strand, counting down.
AAAAAAAACAAACTCAAAATTCTTTAAAACTTAACAAAATAAAAAAAAAAATTATTATAATAAAATATATTTATATTTATATATAGGTACTGTTTGGTTTATATGTTTTTGTTTTGTTTTTTCGTTTGTTTTTTTGATTTATTCTTCCCAATTTCCCATTTTCTTTATTGTAGAATTGTTGTTGAATTCCCCATTTGTTTTTTTTTTGTTATTCAATTTATCTTATTTAAAAAATATAGAATACGTTTTCAAGATTCATATACAAGCCGTTGATAATGTGGAAATATTTCACTGTTAGGTACATGTAAACTAAATTCTAATGCAACTAAAACGACAAATTCTGAAGCAATCAATTCTTTACGATTTAAACGAAATACATTTTCGGTTTTCTGTGTGTAATGAAATATATAGAAAATCATAAAAAATTTATCAAAATAATATAAAATAAAATCAATTATATACTTACTTCAATTAAACTTTTTAACACTTCACCTTTGATATCATTTAATTTGGCACTCAATAGTAGACAGGCACCAGCACATAATTTACGATTTGGTTTATTGATTAAATTGGCCAGTATTAATTTTTCAAAATAAACGTATGCCTGTGAGATGGTCAACAGATCAATACGTCCATCTAATTTATTAATACGTCGCATTTCCCGTTTTAAACTACGTAATTTACTTAGCGACAATTGAATATGTGGATATTTTTCACGAAATTTATCATTTAATTCTTTTTTTAAATCGGATGGTTTTACATAATCGATAACCGATGTTACATATGATGTAAATGTTAATAGAGTTCGATGTTTACCGGCTATCAATTCGGGATTATCCAATAGGTTTGCCGAATATTGAACCTGAAAAAACAAATTTTAAACAGTTTTAAATTTTATTTGTAAAAAATAATTATAATAAAATTTTTTATTTTTAAATATTTACGGATGAACTTGAAAATGCAATTTTATTATCCACATTTTCATCTAATTCAATGGGTGTTTTAATACCACCACCATCTGACTGTTGCTGTTGAGTTGGACTTCCTGTTGTATTTCGATTCATTGCATATGTATCATATGTAAAGTACCTATATTAATGTTATTTGTGTGTAGAAATTCATAAGAATCAATTTGATATATTACAAAAAACAAAAAAAAGCAATAATCAATTAATTCTTACTTTACAAAAAACTACAAACCCACTATTATATATGTATATTAATAGTTTATTAATTAAAAAGCGCATTTTATTTTATTTAAACATATAAAAACCCAAAATGATTAGTGCAAAATTTATTTACAAAACACAAATTATTATTTTTACTATTATTATTATTATAAAAGCAATTTTATTATGTTATTTTATTATAAACATCTTTGTGCATTAATGCAAAAGCGTCAGACAATCAAATGTCTGAGAATTTTCCTAAGAACATTCTACATTTTAACTATTGCTGAAATTTTTTCATCGATGTTCTACAACGGTGTGGTGAAGTCCCATACAATTTGTTGTTATTACAATAACAAATTGTATGGGACTTCACAACACCGTTGTAGAACATCGATGAAAAAATTTCAGCATATATATAAATAAAATGTTAAACACACATTGGAATTTGTCGACCAAAATTTAGGTGACGTTTTTCTACGTGATACGGGAATACACAAGAAGATCCATCATCAACCATCATACGTCCATAAGAATTGTCAAAGACGAATCTTATTGAATAAAATTAAGCATTGACTGATGATATATGATCTAATGAATTGATAATGGTAATGACAATAAAATATTGAAAGCATTTATATTCTATAATATATTGGTAAAAGCACATTTAAACATAAAATATCAATCGTAAAAACCAAAAGCATATTTTGAAGCATTTAGAGATATATAATTTTGAATTAGAAATGCTTGGATTTTCTAACAGAATAATTCTTTAACGTTCAATGATTCTTAGAGTACCGTACGGATAAGCATAATTCTTATTCCATTTATCATATGAAATAAGGAATAAAAAATAGCCATCGAAATGCTATCCACTACTTTTTCTTTTACTATTCAATAACTGTGCGAAAATTGACAATTTATGACAATAAACTAACCTATTGCATGTTTATTATTTCTTGATTTATTCGTTTGATTTATTTTGATTTTAAATTTTTGAAGTTTCACAATCCGTTTTTCAGTATTAATTGTTTCACTAAAACATTTTTAAATTTTCACTTTGCTTTTCCATATTCTCACATGTTCTTGATTTCATTTCATTGTGGATTGTTCGATACGGAACTTAATATTACCGCGGTTACCGATGAATATAGCATAATTAAATGCCCATACACATCTTATTTGCGTACATAAATCTCTTTTTAACTTATCGATCGATCGACACTATAGTGCGTTTCTCACTCAATTTTTTCGAATTATGATGGATAATTAATTTTATTAAAGTTTCACAACATCAAATGGGATATTTTCTTTGTTAAATTCCATTCAACACAGTTTTTTTTCGCTTGACACATATTTTTGGATGTTAACAATCGAAAAGGCGTACACAAAATAAGACCAAGTGGTTATATGAAACATTTTTTTCTCTAATATACTTTGGGATTTGAATTTCAAACAGTACGGTTACATATTTGTTCCATGTGTGGTTATTTGTGTTTGTACGACTATAATTATAAAATAGCACGTTAAAAACCAATGAATTATTAAAAATCAACAGCACAAAACGTTCTTGTCTTTCGATAATTATTTAATTGTGAGTATTGTGTTTATTTTATTAAATATTTTATCTGAATCAAATAGATCTTTTAACATACCCAAATTCAAATAGTTTTTGGGAAATTCATTAAAATGTTTACTGAATAATGTGGGAATTTTTCACTATAAAATACGTGCAATTTCCAAAGTAAAATGGAATAGTATGGGAAAATCAAATTGACGGTTGTCCGCAATACAATCAGATCCCTTAATTGGATTAACAAATATTTTAATCATTAAAACCCCTCTTTGATATATGCTTTCTTATGTGTTTCTTAACACTACTGAAATATCTTTAACGTTTTAACTATAAACAAAATTCAAATACTAATATAGAAATTATTACCAATATTTACAGATAAAAAACATTAATTGCGTAATGCCAACTGGTTTATTTTTTGTTCAACAAAAGTACTTAATTCATTTTGTCTATATTGGCAATATAAATTTACCCATTCATGCAACAATCTCAACAAGCAATACAATATTAAAAAAAAAAACCAAATGTATGTATAAATGCAAATGAAAAATCACAATCTATTTACAAGGTTCTCTTTCTTTATAGGTCTATATATAAATATATATATAGATATTGAAAGATTATTATAAACTATTATACATTTTATCATTTTATATAGTAAAAATATTATTTAATTCATTACCACTTATTAGTACCCTTTTGCCATTTTATGATTTTAGTCCTGAAAATGAATTGGAATAAAACGAAAAAAAAATGGAATGTTTTTATGGATATACAAATGATTTAAAACAAAAAAAAACATAACAAAATCAATATTAAAAATGGTATAAAAACAAAATCAAGACAACAAAAAATGGAATATTTTGTGCTTTCTCAAATGATTCCGCCGCGATTAGTTGATATTTTCCAAAAACACACACCCCAAAAATAAATTTCCCAAAATTAATCATAAAAAGTAAATCACAAGCATTTTTTTTGATCAAATATAAGTATTTTAAAATATAGTTTAAGAAAAACCAAATATATTTTTGTTTTTCTTTTGATGAAAAGCAATAGAAAAAAATGTTGATAATAGAATAAAATATAAAAAAAACTTACCGAGCAACTCCATGATTCTTCAATGCTAATGTATTTGTAACTTCAAAATTTGTTGATTCACCATTATTATTATTATTATTATTATTGGAATTATTATGTTTTTTCTCTTTATGATAATAACGTGATGGTATCAATAGATGACCATAAGAAACTTCTTGACCATTTTCGGCTTTTTCAATGCCAAACAAATCGAATGCATCAAATGGTGTTGCATCATTTATTGATGATAATGGACGTGTACCTGATGGATTACGACGTCTACCACCGACACCACTACCACCAACACCACTACCAACACCACCACCAATACCATCTTTTCGCAATTCAACTCTATATTAATAAAAATTAATTGGAAAATTAGTACAAAATCACGAATTGCAATCAATCAATCAATCAATTAATAAATACATTGATTAATCAATTAATTGCCATTAGTTATTAGAAATAAAATATAAATGATTTGAATTTACCTTCCACATTTTCCTTTATAATATGGCAGCGATGAGAATATAAAAAATGGTATACGATTTGAGACGAGCACAACACGATCATCTTTAAAATGATGATTTTTGTTAACCACAATAAATTTCACATCTTTTGGATCTGTTATTTGGACATTTCGTTGTTTACCTGTAATTATAAATAAAAATAATGTTTATTAGGTATTGTAATGATGTAACGACGAATGGTTTCGTGAGAAATGGTCAGTCAGACTTCACAGTTTATCTGGTAGATTCCTATTTCTACAATAATTACCTTTGAAAGAGATGACCGATTATTAAAAGAAATAGAATCTCTGAATGGATCACTAGCATTTTCATTAAGATACAAATTCCGTCTGTACCATAGTTTTTAAAGTCAACCTGAGAGATTTTCGTTTAGGATTTATCGTGTTTATCTTAATTCTATCAGTCATACGTAACCTGACACTGTTTTTTTTTACCCATGGAGGTTTGTCCGGTAGTTTATTCATTTTATTTTTAGTTGTATTTTATTGATATCTAGATTTATATTGTTCGAATGGTCGAATCCCAATGGATGAGATTCATTTAAAAAATATTACAACAACGTAATAAAAGGTTTTATTATATTTACCTGTTACAGCAAGACTTTCTGTACTGCTATTCACCATCATTTCATTACATTTTTTCTCGTCATTTTGTAATTGTAATGTACGTTTTTGTAAACGATTATTATGATTATTATTATTCATTGATGATGAACTTAAACGAGGTCGACGTTCAATGGTACTGACAATGCCACCACCACCACCACTACCAACAATACATTCACCACTATAAATTATTTTTATTTTTTTGATTCGATTTGTTGTTGTTATTTATTTGATATTATTTGTATTACGTGTAATAATATTTTTGAATAAATTATTATCATTATGTAAATAAAAGAAAAATATAATAAAATATTAGATAATTAAAATAATTATATGTATATTCATTTCATTAAATATTCAAATAACAAAAAAAAAACATTAATATATTTACCGATCTTTAAATGGGGTCATTATTTTAACTTTGTTCATTGAATTCTTTAAACTATCCCCATCTGAACTTTCCGATAATTGATCTGGACTTTTACCTAACGAATAATTACGTAATCTATAGGCTTTTTCATGATGTAACTGTGATTGATTGTTGTTGTTGTTGTTGTAGTTGTTGTTATTGTTATTATTGGATTGACTTGTTTGATTATCATCAAAAACATTACCATCGCTATCCTCATTCGATTGAGTAGCCGTAGTTGTTCCTGTTGTTGTTGCCGTTATTGTCCCAAAATTATAATGATTATTATTAAAATCATTATGTTGTTGTGAATCGTCACCATTATTATTCATGCAATGATCAATACTTGAATTAGCTGTACCCGTTACAGGTCCGCTTCTGGACAGTTTACCATTACCATAGTTATTACCACCGTTGCAGATGATGTTATTGTTATTGTTTGTATTATTACATAAACTGCCAATTTTTAAACCCAATTTTGAATCTTTATATGAACCATCCAATGAAATATTTGATAAAAAGGAAATTGCGGCCAGGCGACGTCGCAAACGAGTTTTATTCAAAGAACTCGCCATTACTGACTGACTTGCTGCTGCGATATAGTGAATATTGGCTTTTCCTGTATATATCTTAGTTTTCCTTTTCAAATTTCCCACGAAAAAAAAAACAAAATCATAAAAAAAAAAAAAAATAACACAGCACTTGTTTTTTTTTTTGGATTTAACAAAAAATTAACCACATAATTTCTTATATATATATATATATAGAAACGTTATGATTATTTTATTATGATTAAAGAAAAATAGACGAAAATATATTAAATAAATTAAAAAAAATAATGAATTTTTCCTTTTTTCCTTTGATGTTATAAAAAAAACGTTTTTTTATATTTAATCATTTTCAATTTTGTTGTTGTTGTTGTTATTATTATTATTTTTCTTTTATCAATCATTAGTTTTTAGTCATTAATGTATTATTAAATAAGCTTTTTTTACTACTAATAATAATTCCCATCAATAATACTATTTTGTATATCATTTTTTTTTGGGGGTTTATAAATTGCAAAATTTATCACGTAATTACAACAACAAATTTTGTTTTTGTTACACAATCAATAATTAAAAAAAAAAACTTTTATATAAATTACAATTTTACATACACGAACACACACGAAACGAAACGAAACAATAAAAAAAAAAAGAAAAGACACCACCAAAAAAGACCGAACGACCGAAGCGAACGAACGACTATGATTAATTTGAACTACTATGAAGAAATCTCATACTTGAGAAAAAATATTATGAATATTTATGCTTAATAAAATTAAATGCATTATTATTTTCGGATATTTATTACACAATAAAATTAAAAAAAAAGAACTCTATTATTACATTAATAATTTAATTTAATAAATCACTTTAAAAAAAAAAAAACAACCGTAATTTTTTATTATATAATTCGTGAACGATGCAAACTAAACTCAAACTGAAAAAAAAAAATAGAATGGAAAAATACAAAACAACTGCGCAATATAATTTTTATTTTTTTTTTATACGATTTCCATGATTGCCACATCGAATTTTTATTTATATTTGTATGTATATATATATTTTTTGATTTTTGTTAATTTGTTTGTATTTAAAGAATTAATTATACATAATATTGAAATTTTTTAAAAAAAAAGATAAAAAAAACATTTTATTTTATTCATTTATTTCTAATTTTAACACAATACAAAATTCTTTAATGGCTTTTTTTTAGCATATTCAGAAAGTTCCATTGTTGTGGAATAATTTATAAGAAAACAAAAAAACTATATATATTTAGATTAGTCATTAATACTTAACTTAATCATGAATTTTAACACAGAGTTGTATTTTCCGCTTGCGGTTGGTGGTCGTACGGCTAATTACCGACACCATAAAATTCACAAATTAAGAAACTAATAACAGAATAAGGCTGTTGTTGGACATTAAAATCAGATTGTATAGCGAAAAATTTATTATTTATATTTGAAATAAAACCTTAAAAACATTTAATATTTCCCTAATTAATTTTATTTTATACATTTGATTATTATTATACGTTATTTTGTCATTTTGTTTTGTATATGCCCTACGGTGAGTTTTTTGTATGAAAAAATCGAGCTATCAATAAGTACAAAATACTTTATTATTGGTTTTATTGTTGGAAATTAGTAAATTCCAGTTTTTTCTTGTGCTATTAAATTTTAATATTTAATTATTAAAATAATAAAAAGTTTTTGAATTTACATTAATAAAGAAGTAATGAAACTTTTTAATATGAATTTTTATTTGGTATTATAAAGAAATTTATAATTTGAAATTAATTTATTGAAAAAAAATATGGCAATTCTGGATGAGAATTATAAAATATATATTTACCGAAATGAAGTTAGCAATATAAATTGAAAAATAAAAAAATACTCGATACAATTTTGTTTTAAAACTATTCAATTTAAAATATTTTCTATTCATTTTGTTAAAGCATTTTCTGACTAATAATTAATGAATGTTACATTTTTTAATTAAAAAACACCCTAAAAAAGACTTATGTTTTCCCAAAGGTTACAAAAGGGTGTTAAATTAATTAAAATTTTAATTTAAATGCATTCCTTGCCGGTTACCGCCAACCGCCCACAATTCTATTATCTTATTTTTTTCTTCTAAATTTTCTCATAATTCCATGGTATCTTAAAAGCGAAACGAAACGCAGTCAACAAAACATGCGTGAAGGTGGAACAACAATATCGGCGGCCATAGAACAAAAAAAAACAACATTTTTTTTTTTAGATTGAAAAAACCCTACACGGTAGAATCCAGCACGCCTAAAAAGTTTTTATTTTTAATAATATTATTTTTTGGTTATAATTAAATTAAAATAATTAATTTTAATAATTTAAATATATATAAAACAAAAAATTTTACCTATATTAATAATATGATATAGTAGAGATAATAAGTTAAAAAGAAAAAAAAAATAGAATTGTTACAACAAAAAAATAAGAACGCATCAAAACCCAACCCTTAAAAATAGGAAATTTACAATTGTATATGGAAAAACCCAAATAAAACTTGTTGAAATTACAGGTAAATTTTAATTGTTATATTAATATTTTTGTTTTAATGAATATCTATCTCGCAATTTCACAATCTATACAAATATTCGCTAAAACAATGTTTTATTACGCATTTATTTAAGCTATATACCTTCCCATTTCACATGGTTTTTTTTTCAATTAGTTTGATCTCTGTGTAGTTGGACGTTGACGGAATTTTTGTTGTTATTTTTGTTTCTGGATGTTGTTTAGAGGAAAATCAATACTAGACAAAATCAATAAAGTATTAGAGGGTGTTTTTTTTTTAATGTTTATTCACGATGAAAAAGAAAATGTATGGTAATATATCGCGTTGCAAAAACAAAAAACAATTACCTGGGATAGAATATAATGTCGTGGGTGGGAAACATCAAAGATTGATATATTTTGATCTGTACAACTCGCCTTTGTCATGATCGAATATCACCACACTTATAATGCTGCTAGCTAAACTGTAGCTCAGCCAAAAGAATTAGATATAATAAAAGTACTAAACGAATATAAAAAAAAACTCTGTGTATTGATAAGAAATTATGGAGAAAAAAAAACATTGTCGTCGTAATCAATTCTTGTTTGTGTATTTTTTTTATTTTTGTTAATATTCATTTATGATATTATCAATTAACAAAAAGCTATACCAACGCATTCAATAATATGTCATCATCATCATCATCATGATCAGCCAAAATATATTCCCATTCAGGTAATCTTTTCACCTGAGTATATTCACAAGTTAGGAGTTTAAATATTTGAGTTTATTCAGTCAGTCAGTCAGTCAGTCAATCAACTATCTATAGTAAAAGTTCTGAATATTGAAACAATCATCGTCGTCGTTTCATTTCGTTTGATTGGCATTAATTAATTATAATTATTATTATTATTTATTGTTGTTTTGTGGTTGTGTGCATTCAAGTAAGTTAAATGCTGGTTATGTTTTTTTTTTTTTATTTTTTAATCTATTTCTTATCAATTTGTCGTGTTTTTGTATTATGATAAATAAAAAAAAATGTAGGTGAACAAAAAAATCCCTAATCAATTTGTGTAAATTTTGCAATATATATATATATAATCAATAAATATGTGTAATTTAATATTCCAAGATGAGATAAGATATTAGAAGCTTTTTTATTATAATGCATAACTCTAATGCATAACTCTATTAAGTAATTTTAAATAAATTTTAATTAATATTAAAACGTACAAAAATTAATAGTTAAATAATATATAGAAACTATGATGACTTTTCCAAATCAATATAATGATGATTTTATTGTTAATTTTGATAAATTTGTTGAAGACGACGGTAAGTTCTATCTATATAGTAAATAGTATTATATATAAAGTTAAGATTAGTTCGATGATATTAAATTCTTTGGCTATTCTGTCATCATTGCTCATTGCTAAATTACGATTGTTTTTGCGGATCATAAAATATAAAGCAAATTAATTACCATTAATTTAGAAGCGAAAGTCATCAACCTTTTTCTTGTTTTTTTTTTTTGTTATTTACAAATCACAAGAAAAATACAAATAAAAAACCGGTGGTAACGTAATTTTATTTTATTTTATTTATATACTTTACTATACATGGGTAGTCTTTTAAGTCTTTTTTTTTGTATTCAACGGAACGGATTGAAATAATCATCACTATTCAAGACGATTTGTTAAGTAGTTTATAAACGATTTGACAAATATTGAGTTTTTATATCAAATATGAATTGGACTTTCAAGTACGTGTTGCTGGAATTCATGCAATTGATTCCAATAAATCATAAAATGGAAAAAATAAGTGATATTAACTTGGAAACTTATCAAAATACCCTTGTAATTTGATAGTTTATTATTTAAATTTACATTATTGTTATTATTCATCGTTGTATTGCTTATTTTGGTGCGTTGTCTCTTCACAAAAAAACCAAAATTGTCTTTAAAATTTGTTATTCATTTAGTTTATACAGTCATAATATTTATATCGTCATCATATAATTGTAAAATAAAATAAAATATTAAATTATATACCTACTATGAATGCCATAATTGAATGAACACGACGAATTTAGTTATTATTATATATGATGTTTAATTTCTTTTACTAATAATCGTCTAGGAATGTCACGGGAACGATAGATTTTTACATAGTGATAGAATTGTGAGAATTTTGAATCGGGTTGAATGGAAATTTCCATTCTAAAGCAGTTCTGGTAACCAATCACGTACCTTAGGGCAAGCCAATCACCTACCTTAACGTTAAAACTATACGTACATGATGAAGGGATCCGTCCGATAAGGGATCTCAAGATATCAAGCCATTTTTTCCATTTGATTTATTTGTAAATTGTGTTTTCCAATCATCGAATACAAAACATTTGTTTGATCAGAATCATAATCATTAGAATTTATTGAAGAATGATTGAAAATTTCTTCCCTATTTCAAAAATGAATAGAAAAAAAAAACAATATATCGAGAGATATAATCAATTCTCAATGAATCTCGGTTAATGCGAAACGTAGTTTTTAACATTTTTCATAGTTTAATTCCATTATCTTTAATCCCATTGAGAATCAACTCTTTGCTTCATTTTTTATGGATTTTGTAAGATCTTTACCAATAAATCGAACTTCTATTTGACTCTTTAACCATTCCAGTGTCCATTGTGAAAGAAGTTAAGATTGAATATCTATCAGAATTATTTTAAGATTCCTGTACTACAGAGACAGAGTTCGAATACCTAATAAAATATATATATTGAAATATTTTTTTTTTTATAATTGAATTCTGTTTGTTAATTTTGTTGTTTTTTTTTTCTTTTCTTTTCTCATTTGTTTATTTCTTCTTCAAAAAATTCTATTTACTATATAAAAAAAAAAAATAGAGGAGTTGATTAACATACAGAAAAATTTGAAGAAACTAATAGTAAAACGCTAACCAAAACAAAAAAAATTAATAGACAAATTACAAAAATAAACTAAATCATCTAAACACCACAATTAATATTATCAATAAATACCCAGAGAGATTTAATTGTTCCGGTGTGTATAAATTTTATTATTGTTATATTAAATATTGTTGTATTCATATCGTGTGTTCAATTTAGTTTTTGTTAATTATATTTATAAATTTTGGAAATTCCATCGATCGAAACGAATATGATGAAACAAATTGTGGTTGAACCACAACAACAACAATCAACAAATAAATGGGATGGTAAAGGTGCCATTTCACAACTACAAACAACGACAACGAAACCGAAAACACCAAAACAACATCAAAAAGAATATGAACAGAAATTACTCGACTCACATAAACGTAAACAAAAAATGTTAAAGGAACAACAACAACAAAAACAACAACGGCAACAGCAACAACAGAATCAACAGAACCAAAAACAACAACAACAACAACCACCACAACCACCGAAAATAAAACCAAATATACAACAATTAAATAATAAAATAACTTATGATGATAATATCAATGAAAATATGCAAATATCAACGAAAATTTTAGATGATTTAGCAAGTCGTTTCATTATAAATATACCGATTGCCGATCGTAATGATTTTATACGAATATGCTTTCAATTGGAATTGGCCCATTGGTTTTACATTGATTTCCTATCAAAACAAAATGATCAGGGTGCCGGTTCAATGGATTACGCATATGTTAAAGGTCAAACAAAACGATTAAATTGGATGCTATTTGCAAAACGTATGTTTCAACATGTACCATTTTTAGCAAAACATTTACGACATCTCGATCAGATATTAGAAGATTTTTCAAATTATAAAATTGCTGTACCAACGTACGGTTGTATTTTGATGTCACCAAATGAGGAACACATTTTATTGGCTGAATCATTTAATGCACCCGGTTTATGGGTTTTTCCAAAGGGTAAAATTAATCAAAATGAATCACCGGTACGTTGTGCGATACGTGAAGTATTAGAAGAAATCTCATATGATGTATCAATGGCGATCGATTCCCAGATATACATTGATAATATTTCACAAAATCATTATACACGTCTATTTTTGATATTTAATGTACCGATGACCGTTGAATTTAAACCACGTACACGTTATGAAATACGTGAATGTCGATGGTTTCGCCTGTGTGAATTTCCAAAAAATCGATGGCTTTTAAAAAATCAAATGGCATTGATCTATCAATCGCATACCGATTTACATAAACATTCATTTTTTTTAATTTATCCAATTGTATTCAAATTATTGGATTATCAACAAAAGGCATCGGATTTACATAAACGTTATCCAAATGTATCACAATTAAATCATTTTAAAATGTTAATAAAATCAAATGAAACTGTTAATTATTTATCGGTAACCAATGATGATGATGATGAATATTTGGTACGGGAACGAACAAATTTGGATTCTGATAATGATAATTTAACAACAACAAGCAGTACAACAATTCATCCAATAATCTATCCATCATCAACATCACCATCGTCATCGTCATCGTCCTCACAAATCAATAATAATAATAATGCTGATTGTCTTACAATTGATTTGCCAAATCAACAATCAAAATCAACATCATCTTCAAATGTTGAAAATAAAACAAATTCTGCATATGAAATGACAAAAGCATTACGTCGTATGTTAAATTTAAATGAAAAATCACCACCATCATCACCACATATTTAAACAATTACAGTTATTAAATAAACCAATCGAATAACATAATAAATATAATTACGATGCCTCGCCATCACCATCCAAAAAAAGATCTCTCTCGATTAATATCTAAATATAAAAAAAAAAAACAATTTGCCAAACAAACAACAAAAATGTCCATTAAATATTATTATTATTATTATTTTTAATTTATTATAACACAAAATTTATTTAAGTATATTTTTTTTTTACTTAATATAAATCACCTGTAACCTGTGTCGTGTTGAAATTAAAATGTAGTATTAAATTTTATATTAATATAAATATAAATGTTAATAAATAAAAAAATATTGTTAATGTACAAAATAATAATAAAAATTTAATTTCAAAAATTGATAAAGTTTTTTTTTTCAAATTAATTATGACTGAAAAATAATACGTATCTTTTAATTGAGCAATTGTCTAACGCAAAATGGGTTCAATTACAGGGATGATTTTACAGGCCATACAATAGATCGACAATACACAGATCTATAATACAGAATTGTTTATATTATATTATTTATTCTATTTATCTTTACGATTTTGGTTTAATTTTTTAATTTTTTTTATTCTTTTGGTTAATCCCCCAATACAGATATTGATAATTTAAATTTACCAACACAACCATTTACTACCAATAATCATTCGATAATGGATAAATGGTCTAATCATTCAGCTATGCATTCATGGTCTTTGGAATTGGATCATCCAACAATTTATCAACAAATAATGGTTACTAATAACAATGACAACGATTATTTAAATATTAATAATAATAATATTGATGATGACACAAATGGTTATTCAATTATGCCTCCGAATAACGATAACAACAATGAAATTGATGATTGTCATGATTTCTCTAAAATGTTACATGCTTCAGTATACAATGAACTACCGTCATCAACAATGGATACTAATTTTTACACACTGGACGATTCCAATAGTATGTTGATTTATAACAACCATGTAATGGATATCGATGATGATATTAATAATCATTTCATTGGTATCCAACATAGTATTTACGACCATAGCGGTGATAGTAGTAATGATAGTAGTAGTAATCGTAATACAAATAGTCCATTATTATTAAATTATGATTCACAACCATCAACATCACCACCATCATCGGAATCATCCGAATCATCATCATTAGACACAATTAATAAAAATATATTTCCTTGTTCAATGGATTTTAAAATAAGTTCAACTGCAAATGAAATGTTACTACCAATGGAATATCCTAAACATAATGATGATGGTAATGATCATCAATCATCATCATCATCATCATTATCGATTTCTGATAACGATACACCACCACCACCATCAGGTTCACCAAAACTTAATGTCGTCCCGTCGTCAACGACGACGATGGCGACGACTGCGACGACATTAACGTTTAAAACACAACCAACAACAACAACAACAACAATAAATAATAATTTACCAAATGATGTAACGACCAATAATTTTAATCAATACAATTCAATTAATTTAAATGGTACCTTCACAAATCCACAAACATCAATGGCAATGTTGTCAACTCCAAAATTGATCCCATTAACAATAACCCATCCAGCTGCAATTCAAGTACAAACACCAACATTCATCACAATACCAACCACCACCACAATTCCAAATTCTCCTATAACGAGCATCAGTAATTGTTCTTCAATTAACATTCCACCATCAACATTAAAACGAACAACAAGTGAACAACGTAATTTTACATCAATTTCAGATGTAATCCCAATGAAAACAATTAAAATTTTACCAAAATCAAATGATGGAACCGTAACAACCTCAACAACGTCAATAACAACAACAACAACGCCGCCAATCTCAACATCTCATAAAATATTAATTCAATGTTCACCGACCTCATCAATATCAACTTCATCCGATTTAACGACATCAACATCAACATCATCAACATTGTCGTCGTCGTCTTCTTCGTCCACTCCGTCCTCAATACAAATAAATAATACAAAAACATTATATTTATCACCGGGTGATTATAAAGCATTAATTGAAAAATTTAAAGTGGTTAAAGATTCAAAAGAAATTATGATAAAAACACAAATTAAAGGAGCAACAACAACAGTATCCCAAACGACATCGACTACCCCGTCCCGTAACGATTCAATTCCAATATCAAATCCCGAAATAATCCCAAATAAACAGAATACAATAGGAATAGCAATGCATCAGCAACATCAGCAACATCATCATCATCATCAGCAGAAGCAGGCACCACCTGCTCCTGCTCCTCCTCCTCCTCCTCCTCCTCCTCCTCTATCTCTTCAGCAGCTACAGCCCCAGCATTCAAACACACAACAAATTAATGCTAATGAATCAAATATTTTAAATTTACATTCATCATTTGGTGGACACATTGGACAAAAAAGGCAATCGATAATTGAAAACAAACAGTTAAATAGATCACAGCCATCGTTACATCTTCAGCCTTCAGCGTTACAATCGGAATTGCGACCTCAATTACAGCCTAAGCTTCAGTATCGTATTACCCAACAATCGCAACCGCAACTGCAATCGCAACTGCAACCGAAACAACAACCATTTAATGTTATTCCAAAATTACAACATATTACCAATTTTAAAGAAATCAAATCAAAATCATCTTCGGATTTCGTCAATAACATTTCTAATTTACAAGATATCATATTACCAAATAATCATCAGATTTTAAATGGTAATGATGATGGTGACGATGATGATGATGATGACTGTAATAATAATAATAACGATGATGTTAATTTTGAACGATCACTCGGAGATGAATATAAAAATGTGATGTACAATCAACAATCAAAACTTCTTTTTCCAACAACCACAACAACTTCAACAGCAGTAGCAGCAACATCAACAACCGCAACGACAAATCTAAATGAAAAAACAATTAAAAAATTACAACGTATGATAAAAAATCGTGAATCTGCCTGTTTATCACGTAAAAAGAAAAAAGAATATGTTACATCATTAGAAATGAAAATCACTGAATTATCAAATGAAAATAATAATTTGAAAATGGTGAGTTTTGCAAGTGTTTGTTTGAGGAATTAATCGCCCAGTTCAATTCAATTTACCGTATAGATTAGATGAATAAAAACTATAATTTCAATTATTCTGTTTTTTTTTTGTAGGAAAATATTCAACTAAAGGAACATTTGAAAACCGTTGAAAACTATATCGAAATATGTAAATGTAAAAATGTAAATAAACCATTATTGGGCGCATCGAATAAGAAACGTGTTACATTTATATTGGCAATTATGTTTACAATTTCATTTAATATTGGACCATTTTTGTAAGTATTTTGTATTTGTTTGTTTTTGCTTCAATTCAGACGCTGCTGTTCTATCTTAAGTTTTGAATTTGAATTTCGATTGTTAATGAAAAATCATTCATTTGCATTATCCAATCAAAATATTACCATTTTAGCATTCATTTTCGACATTGATTTGAAATTTAATGAACAATTTCCATTCCTTTCGATTGCCTGATTTCGGATAGAAATCATTCAATAAATTTATTATCTTTAAAAAGTCTTTGAAAAGGCATCTCTTCATATAGTTACATCCTCAAACCAATTTTCAATTTTCTGGCTTCTACCTAACATAATAAAATCTTTTGTGAATTAATACAAGAAGAAGAAGAAGAACAAGAAGATAAAATTCAAGCTACAAATAAAAATTCTGTCGTCTTGACTCGATGAGACGAAATAAAACGAACTCAAACTTAAATCCATTACTAACCATAAATAGTTAAAATTAATATTTTCGTTTTTGTTTCGCTTTTTTTTGTTTATTTTAAAACAGTAATTTAATTTCAAATAATACAAATCGTTTTGGACAAACATCATTTTATCAACAATCAGCATCACAATTATCATCATCACAACAACATGCCACTGGACATCGTGGACTTTTATGGTTAAATGAAGAAGAAATGATTGATAGACCAACAATTGATAATCAAACACATCAATTGAATGATTCAATAACATTTAAAAATCATCCAAAGTCATCATCATCAAATAATAATCAAACTGAAAAAATTATTAATAACAAATTAAGAAATTTACCATCATCAAAAAAAGCTAAAACTTCTTCTACTGGTTCTAATTCTAAAAATGGTGCTACTAATCCGACCATTACAACTACTACGGCTTCAAGTGGTGCTACTAAAAATAAAAACGATGATGCGGATGATGTTGATGATGGTATTTTTCCAACATGTCCAATTTATATAAATCAAACGGAAAGTATTCGATTGGATAGTGAATTACGTCGTTGGATTGCCAACGTACCAGAATATTTTAATTTAAGTAAAAGTACAGTAACAAACACCGTAGTAAATCATCATCGACCAAATTTAATGGAAAATAATAATAACAAGTCCCCAACACCACCGACTGGTATCAATTCATTATCAAATTTATATTTACCAATAAATGGGAAAAAATCAATTAATAACAATAATGAAATTAATCAATTTGTATACAAATCAAATTCAATTGATCAACAATCAAATTATTTAAATGATTATAATATACAAATTAATAAAAAACAATTAAATAATGAAAATATAAATGGGGGTGATAACGATGATGATGATGATGATGATGATGATGAAGATTCGGATGACTCAGATGATGAGGCTGATATGGCATTATTAATTAAACGAAAAAAACAACGTAAACGAATTGCAAATAAAGTAACTGATGATGATTATAATATTCAATTGTATGATCCAAATTTTTTATCATCTCTAAAATATGCTGAATTATTTCAACAAATTCAACGTCAAGATGATACATTTTATGTGGTATCATTCAGTGATAATCATTTATTGTTACCGGCATTAGCCCATAATAAAACGTATCGTCCGAAAATGTCATTAATGTTACCGGCATTAAATGGTTCATATTCAATACCCGGACACATAACCTTAATGCAAATCGATTGTGAAGTATTCAATACATCAATAATACAAATTAAAGAACAATCGATACCGGAATTTATGCGGCGAACAACAACAACAAGTAATAAATCAACAACTACAAAGGACAAAGGAAAACCATCGACTAATAAAGAAGATAAACGATCTGTAAATGAAACTGATTTTAAACATCATCCTAATCATCATCATCATTCAAGGAAAAAAATCAATATAACAAAGTCATCATCAGAATCAGAATCAGAATCCGAATCTTCATCGTCACAATCACAATCAGAAGATAATACAACAACAACAATTGATAATAATATTGATAAAATTTTTATGCATATAACAAATGGAATGAAAAAACATCGACCATATTTCATTAAAGAATCATTGCCGGTGTCCGATCAGCGAAATGGTAATCAATCAACTGAATTTGAAGATTTAAAATAATATCACAGGGAATATTAAAGTATCGGAGTTTCGCAAATGCAATAGCAAGAAGCAGAAATGCTTAAAGAATTCAGTATGGATATTTGATTGTTGTTTTTTGGTTTTTTTGCTACAGAAATTCCCACAGATTCAGTGGGGAATTTCCACGGCCCACAGCAATTTAGTATCGATGATTAGATCTCTGATTTAAATTTGAATTTAAGATTAAGCATTTGCCGGTTGGTACAGTTCCAGTTCCAGGCATTTATCAAAATATATTGTCAATCATTCAGCAGTAAACAGATTCAGATTATATTTTGAAGAAGAATTTTTGGCCGATGATAGGAGGACGACGACACTTTAGTATAATATTATTTTATATATGTTTGCGTGCGTGTGTTTTTTTATATAAAGATTTGTAATTCGTAATTTTGTGTTTATTATAGAAAATTTTATTGTATTAAATTTTGTATTAAGAATTGGTAAAGTAATAATTCTATTATTGATTTGTTTTGCATGTAATCTTCATCAGCAGCATCATGTTCATGAACACATCAATTCATTAATAAGTTTAACTAATCCCCAAATTGATTCAAGATTCTGATTCAAGTCTTCCAACATAAAAGGTTATCAATAAATTCTTACATTTATGGATTCAACTCAAAAATTATTATGGATCTAATCCATAGCCATTGATTTAAGGCGAAATCAATCAAATTAATTAACCGCAATATCGGAAATTTCAGCTGATTTTTGTTTTCTTCAAATTGCAATGATCCGTACAGATCAATAAAGAGAAAGAAAAGAAAAATCAATCATTTTTAAAAAGAAAATTGTTTTTCTATTCAAAAAAATTAAATTATACAATATTAAAAATATTAATAATAATAAAAACAACTATTGATTCATTCATTCGTCATCGTCGTCATCGTCACCTTTTTTTAATCCACCAAAAACTTTACTTGGTATTTGTTGTTTTTCAATTGGTACCTTTTTCATTATATCATTATCTTGTTCATTGCCAGCCATACCTTCATCATTTTCTTCATCATCATCCTCATCTTCATCATCATCAATATCAATTTCATCGGGATTAACATTTTGTTTTGATGTTCCTTGGGTTTCACCGCGAACAAACATAATATTTGATGATGTTGTTGTACCACTATTTAATTTAGCTTTAGCGGCAGCAACAGCAGCAGCCGCAACCGTTTTTGCTTCTAATAAACGCATACCATCGGCGGTGGCCGTCGTCAACGCCTGAACCGTATCGACCATTGTCGAACCAACGTGCGTTGAATTTATCATTTGAGCGGCCATCATATTCACTTGTGTATTGTACGTTGCCTGAACACTACGTTTAATACGTAACATTTCACGCATTGTATCTTCGTTACCGTGACGTACCTCAAAATCTTTCCATGTTTGCCAAAATTCAGCGGTTATCCGTGGATCACACATTTGACTGCAGTATGCGTAAACGGCACGTGCCCGATCAATTTCACCCAATTTCGTTTCCATTTCGGCAAAACGTTGACACATTTCACGGGAATTCTCTTCGGGTAACACCTCAATGGCTTTCTCATAGATTTGTCGGGTTCGCGGTAACCCATAGATTTCCGCCGCTTTTTTCACATAAATATTAAACATATCAAACATTTCCTCTTGTTTCACGGACATTGTAGCCCGTTCGTAAACGGCCATCGCATGTCGAGCCAATCCATGGTCTTCCTCTAACCGGGCGTACAACAAATAAAAACATTTTGCGAATTCCGATGGACATGATTCTAAACATTGTTCGAATAGATCACGAGCCCGTTCTAATTTTGTACCACCATAACGTTTTAGAAATTTCGTTAAATATGTATTCCAAATGTCATAGATATTTGGCCATTTAAATAATGATATACCCTTTTCGTATGCCCGAAATGCTTCTTCAAAATAATTATGTTCTTCGAGGAATAGACCATAATTGATGATTATCTGTGGTGTACATATTTTTAAATCTAATATACGATCATAAACGGATTTGCACGTTTTAAATGTACCAAAACTTTCCTCCAGATCCGCATACATTGACCATAGCTTTAACGATTTATAAACACGCATTTGAACGGTTTCCATTTCATCGTGATAGGCAACACGACGTTTTGGCATAACCGTTGCACGTTGCATTAATTTACGGGCATCATCAAATTGCTCGCAACGAATTTCCATTTCAGCCCATTCACACCAAACCCCCGCCAATTCATCAACTTTTACATATTCAATTTGTGTTGCCTTTTCGAATACCACCCGGGCATCATCCAATTGTTCATTGGATTCATAGAATTTTGCAAATTCCACCCACAGTGTATACAATTTACCAACAGCCAATTTTGGTTGTACCGTTTGAACGGCTTCCGTATACGTATTTATTATATCATGTGGTTTACCCTCATACAATTGAACACGTTTATGCCATTCATGTACATTATGTGGATTTTGTCGTAACAGTACACTGTTCAACAGTAATAGACGACGTTCCATTAGATATTCAAAACGTGCCAATCTTAATTCAATATCAATATCATCATCTTGATCGTAATTTACTACATCCGTCATTCCATCTGCCGTATCTGTTGTTGTTTGTTTCTTTGGTGGATTTTTTTTTGCAACATCTTCCATACGACGACTTAAACTTAACTCTTCGAATTGAGCGTATGCATCGAATACTTGTGTAAAATCACGTACAGTCGATACGGTTTGTATGGCCTCCTCATAAATGTCACGAGCACGATCAAATAAACCACTACGTACATAATAATCGGCTAATGAATTCCATAAATGTCCCAATTGATCGGTGTATCGTCGTAATCCACCACGTATTATATGATCAACATTCAGTGAATGTACTTTATTTGGATTTTTCGATATCATTTCACATAATTCATTCCACAGTTGATGATTTGATTTACCCAATTTCGAAACAAAATATTCATTATCGACAATGGTGGCCATTTGTTGAGCGGCCTCATCCAATCGTTGAGCATCAATTAAATATGCAATGTACTCTTCGGCATCTTCGGGAAACAATTTTAAATAACGACGATAAACACGTACAGCCGTTTCCGGTACATCAATTCTTTTCAGATACTCTAAATATAATGGCCATATCCTATGATGTTGTGTTATGGGTAGGGCACGTAATGATCGATCATACAAATGACGTGTCCTTGTGATTTTACATTGTTGTGACATGAATTGACAATAGTCCATCCAAATCCGAGGCATTTTATGCATAAACACAATACTACGTTCAAATACATTATTTATCTCTTCGATGTACGGATCATTTACGTACGATTTACCACGTACCTGTTTACGACGTGTCCGTAAATAATTATACCATAATTTATAGGAACCAGGTAATTGTTTAAGTGCACGTTCATAAATGGTATTCACACCGAAATTCGGTGCCTGTTTTTTATGTTCAATGTAGCGTAACCAATGTTTTACCGAATACGGATTACGTAGTATTTCCTCTTCATACGGAATGTCTTCTTCGGGCTAGATAACATTTCCAAAAATAAAAACAAATTATTATTAATAATTGTGTGAACGATTAAGTAAAAGAAGACGCTCCAAAAAATTATTATTGGGGGGGTTATGTTTTTTTTTTATTTATTATGTTTTAAAGACAATAAAATATAAATTTATCAATATACTTACAAAATTTATTTCATCCATTGTTTTTCTTTATTTGTAATTATTTTGTAAATTTATTAATTAATTTAATTATTTTAATTTTAATTAAACAAATTTTTTTATATTAAAAAATTTTAATAATAAAAACAAACTACAGCCAAATAAAAAATAAAAAAAAATTAAACACACTGCAAAAAATTAAATTGACAGCTGACAGGTTTTATAGCTAAAAATATTTCCATGGAATAATTAAAAAAACTGCTATGAAGTTGTCTGTAGAATATAAATTATATATAAAACATTTGTAGGCTTTTTTTTTAAAAATAAAATAATCAATTTAATAAAAAAAATATGCATTTTTTAAATTGAAAAATAATAATTTAATCTTATTTAAAGTGTTAATTTAATTTATTATAATTTAATTTATGAATATTAATCAATTATGTAAATTGATTATTTGATAAAAACATCGCGTCCCTCATTTTTTTTTTAAAAACGCCCTCTCTGGTTCGTTAGGAAATGTTAATAAAAATAAAAAAAAAAACTTCATTTTTTTTTTCATGGCGGCCATCATGAATTTTTTTTTTATTTTTCATTTATTGTTTTTAAATAAAAATAAATAAATGTTCTAATAAATAAAAAAAAAACACTAAAAAATGTTATAATTTAATTAAAAAAATATTTAATTAAATTAAATTAAATTTTGTGAATTTTAATTAAACATCATCATCAGCAGCAACAGCACCATCAAAAGAATGGCCACTTATAATAATCAACATTGGCTTTTATCACACATCCGAAATTCATTTATATCCACTGATGATACTGGGATGTGTGAAGCTGTTATGTTATCCGATGATCTTCCAATGCAATTTTTAGCATTACATCGAATTAATCATATTAATGATAAAAATAATGAGAATAATAACAATAATAAAAATCAACAACAACAACAACAACAAGGTTCATCAGCGCCACAAAAAACCAATGAATCCCATCAATTGAAAACAGTTGATATTGATGATTTTCATTATTATCCCGGTTTAGAGTTAAACGATGATGAAGATTTAGATCAATTGTCACAATCGTATGACATTCAAATGGTATCCGATATTGGAGTTTATCCACGGGTACGTACAAACACGGATCAAAAATTGGAAAAATTAGAATTGGCCCGTAAACGTGCATCAAAAATAAAAAATATTAAATATGATGATAATATTGAAAATATACATTTTTTAATAAATGGCGGTACATCATCTAATAATGATGATGGCAACAATAATAACAATAATAATAATAATAATAATTTAAATAATACGCTATTAAATTTATTTCAACGTAAAAATGTTATCCAACAACGGAATGATCCAACGTCAATAAATGGCAAACAATTACAGAAATCAAGTCGATTAGCATATTTAATTGAACATTTTCCAAAGCCACCGGTTAATGTATTCTCAAGGTATGCCCGTTTTGATGGTACCGGTCTCATCGGTGTCCCCCTTAAAACAATCAAAATCTTTTTGACAATGTTACCCGAATGCGTACGTAATTATCCAATGGAAGTTTGTGTTTTGGGTACGGCAAGAATACAAGATTTTATCGGTTTAATTTGTTTTAAATCAACATTTGAAAATCCCGGTTTACAATTACAAAAAAATGTCCATAATTATGGATTGTATATTGCTGAGGAAGATGGTGAAATTGATTTAGAATTTCCTGCGTTAGATTTTCGTGAACCATGTGAAAAATTTTGTTTTCGATATTTGGCGTTAATTGAACGACGTCCATCGGATGTCGGTTGTACATCAATACAATCAGAAGGTGCTGATTCATTAATAACGACCGAAGGTGTATCATTGACATCACCAACAACAACAACTGCGGGAGCTGTTGCTCCGGGTCAATCCGCAACTACCGGTCAAATACAATTTTTACCAACATTTAAACAAAGTGAAGATTTAGAACGAATGTCACAACATGCTAAAATGATGGAAGCCACAATGTACAATACATATTGCATACAAATGATAACAAAGGGTATATTTAAAATGGATATTCAATTGGGTGTATCCGGTGAAAAATTAGAAATTGATCCGGTCCAACAAAAAAATACAAAATTTTGGTTACGTCAAAAGGCAATTAGTCATACGATGGATTCAATAACATGGTGTCAAATATTAGATTCACGACAAAGTCGTCAAATTGTTCGGATTATTTATTGTGCAGTTCATCAACAACAACAGCAACAGCAGCAACATCCACAACAATCTCATCATCGTCAACCTCATCCACATCAACAAATAAAATTATCATCACAACCTCAATCATCACATCATCTTTTAATGGTTGGTGCCGTCAATCAACAACAACAACTTCAATCGGATTCACTTCAATCAAGTCCAGTAATAATACAACAACAACATCAACAACATCAGCAACAACATCATCACCATCATCATCACCAACAACAACAATTACATACAAATGGTATAAATTGTTTTAAACATTATGATTTTGAAACAGATCGTTTTACTGCCAATGATATTGTACAAAAAATTAATTATATTATTGAGGTACGATCAAATGTATGTCGACGTGAATATTTGGCAATCAAGGATAAACGTAAAGGATTAAATAATAATCATAATAATCAAAATAATAATGGAAAAAAATCATTTTCACTTAGATAGTTAATAATAATAATAAGTTTTGTATTATTGTTTTGTAAAAAGAATTAATTATAATAAATATATAACTCTCTTAATAATCTATTAATATAATATATGTTAATAAACAATATATTAATTATTTAATATTGTGTTGAAGTTTTTCTTATAAAAAAAAAACATGGGATACGTCAGATAATTCCTTCTATTATCTAAATTCCTCCCTTTCTAGTATTTATGAAAGCCTTTTTTTTATTAGAATTATTGAGATATTTCGTTCTGTTTCAATCCAATTGAATTTGAAATCTTTATTATATTCGTTTTATGATCAAATTCTTCGTTTAGAACAGTTTTTTTTCTCCTCATCATGCTTTCCTCTAATTTCCAAAAAAATATCCAAGGAATTTTACTTTCATTTGAATCCAATAAAACATTATAAAATATGTACAATATTAAATATTTAAAAAACGTATAAAAATATTATTAATATATATAAATAAAACTATCCCCAAATTAAACACACTCGCCCACGCCCATCCCCATAACAAATCATTCCAATTTTTCTCTGGCAATTATATTACTGGTGACCGCATCAATATTTGTTTCAATTAATTGTAAAAAATCTGTTCGTCGTTCCAAATAATCATTATGGATACGTAAAAAATATTCAGATTTTTTACGAAATGCCTGGATTTCATCGAAATATTCTTGAAAATTTGGTGCCGCTTCCAAATACATTCGTTGTTCAGCATTCAATATTTCGGGTTCAATTAATTTTGCCGGACGATTTTGAATACTTTTTAATTCTAAACGTTTTTCTTCTAATAAATTAATCCATGCCGTTTTCTCATCAGCCAATTTTTCAATGTATCTACGTGTTTTAATAAAGTGGAATATGATTATTAATAGATATACAAAAAACGGATAAAAAAAATCTCATTAACTGCAATCTTACTCATTTTTAATTGGTTCTGGAAAAAAAAAGAAAAATTTACATTAACTCTATTTGTTACAATAAACTCCAAATTCAAATTCTACATACCTGTTCTGACTTCATTTATTATCCTGGATGGTACAACCAGGATTTCCTCTTCAAATAAACTTGAACGTCTTGTTTGCATATGACGAGTTGTTCGTCTTGGATTAACATGAAATGAAATTTCTTGACTTATTTGTTGATGATTTTCATTTGGTGATTGTTGCATATTTTAATTGTTTTTTTATTACAATCCCAATTTAAATAATATTCAATTATAAGTTTATAAATTTTTATAGCCCCCGATAATCAATAATTAATTAATTAATTAATTAATTTAAATAAAATTTAATAAAAACTTGGAAAACTTTGATAAACTTTGAGAAATAAAAACATCTGCAAAAAAAAATCAAATAAAAACAATCGTTTTATAAAAAAAAAAAAATGTAAACAAAAAATTCAAATAAAATGTCAAAAAGGATTTTTAAAAAAAAAAACTCTACATTATCGATAGCGGCATCGGCTAATATTCGACAAAAATTTACTTTATTTTATGTACTTAACATTTCGTCCATTTTTTTTTTGCTCTCTCTGACAATTTGCTCAGTTTTTGTATTCGTTTATTTTATTTTTTTTTGCTGTACGTCAAGGTTTCAAGTTTCAACAAGTTGAATAAATTGTTTTATATTTGTTATGTGCGTGCGTGTGTGTTTGGTTTGTGTTTTAAAAAATGATTAGTTTTTCTTTTAATAAAATTTTTCCTTGGGGGAGGTTTTTTTTACCCCTATATTTAATCGTGAAAATAATTAATTAAAAGTGGAAATGGAAAATAATAAATAACGGTAAATATCATTGGAAAATGTAATTACATTTGTATATTAATAACCGAAGAAGACCGGCCGGTACGGGTACGGACCTGTTCGTATAATATTCTATTGTATATATGTAAAATATTACGGTGAATAGATATTTATTTTTTTTTGGGAAAACATAAATGAAAATGTATTTGTTTTTTCCTGGGAACATTCGATTTTCCCGATATATTTTCCATGAATGAATTTATTAAAAATAAAACGACGTATAAAATTTTTCTTTTCACACGAAATTTGCCGACACCAAAAAAAAAAAAAAAAAAAGTACTGTATTTTGTTTTTCTTTTGTATTGTGCGCCTGCGATGAAAAATTTTCTTTTTTATTAATAAACGAAAATAACTGTAAATTTCTTTTCAATTCAATTCAATATATTTATTTTAATTAATCAAATTAAATTGAATTATACTTAATAAATATAATTAAATCTTAAATTAATAATAATTAAATTAAATTAATTATATAAATATAATAAATAAAAATAAAAATGTTAAGTAATAATACAAATGAAGAAAATGCATATTTTATACGTTTTTATAAGAAAATATCACAACGTATAACTAATGAACAATTAAAAGAATTTTCCCAATTGAATGGAAATGAAAAACAATTTCAATATATTGATAAATTGAATTTTGTTAAGGAATTGCTGATGGAAGATGCCCTAATGAAATCTGAAAAAAAATTACAACAACAAAAAAATGCAACTGCCGCATTGGAATTAAAACGATTGGGTAATTTAGAATTTGGCAAAAATAAATGGTTAGATGCAATTGTTTATTATAATCGTAGTATAATGGAATTGCCTAGTGAAAATGGTAAGTTTTTTTTTTTTTTGTGGATGCCTCACTCACTAACACTTATGATTAGTTTTTAATTTTATTTATTGTTTGTTTTTGTATAGTAACTGATATGGCAATTATTTTGGCAAATCGGGCGGCTGCATTTTATCATTTAAAATGTTGTGATTCGGCCATTGATGATATTGATTTGATAAGTGATAGTTATCCAATGGATATGTTATATAAGATAAAGGAACGAAAAGCAAGATGTTTACTGGAAAATAAAGATTTGGTCGGTGCATTGGAAGCATTCAAGTAAGTAAATTAATTATTTATGTAAAGAAGAATAAGAATATAAAGTGAAAATTTCCCATTTCGTGGTGGTTATTTTCAATATAATCGATGTTAAAACCTATAATATTCTTCTTAGGGTTTCCCTGAAACCAACCAAACGACCTTCTACTGAATTACCGGTCTTTCGCATGTTACGGGTGTCTTCGGTTTGTTCGGTTGTGTGTCATTTGGTGTGAGTTTTTATAAATATCTCATAAGTGTCATCATTCCTCATGCATTTTCCGTTATTGATGTGTTATGATATCAAATACAACCTTTGTTACTCTTTACTTTTGACCTTAAATTACCGAAAACTTTATTATTTTATCACAAAACAATACTAATAATAATAATTTGTTAATCCTTAATTTATTTAGAGAAACAATCACCGCATTGGACACATCAAAAGTGCCATTGGATAAACGTGGTAAAATTGAAAAAGATTGTTTAGTTATGGTTAAACTTTTAACTGCCCAATTGCTTGCGGATAATAACAAAAACAAAACACAATCTAAAACAAAACGGGAACAAAATTCTAAACAAAACAAATCAAATGCTGATCAATTATTTGAATTGAAAATAAATAAAAAATTAACATTTGATTCAAATGAAATTGATGGACGTTATGCTAAAGCACAAGCAAATATAAATGTTGGCGAAAAACTATTAGCCGAACGTCCACATTGTTCACAATTATTACATGCATATTGTCTAACACATTGTCAAAATTGTTTCATAAGGTAATTATAATAATAATAATAATTAATTTTTAACGTAATTTTAAAATTATATTAAATGGTTTGTTTTTTAATCATTTTATACGTAGACCAAAGGCACCGTTACCATGTCCAAATTGTAAAAATGTAATATTTTGTTCGAAAAAATGCCGTGACATTGGAATGACAACCTATCATAAAATTGAATGTTCAATATTACCGATTTTATGGCGATCAGAGGTTTCGATTAATTGTCATTTAGCATTACGTATAATTTCACAAAAATCAATGGATTATTTTCGTAGCATTCAAAATGATCTAACTGATGATGATGGTGGAGATTTAGATAAAATCCAAAAGTAATTTAATTTTTTATATTACCTACTCTATTAAACAAAATTTCTTATTGGGGGTTTTTGTGTATTTGAATATTATAAATAGATATTCATTTGATGATTATCGTCGAATTTATAATTTGGTACATCATGAACATTTGCGTAAACCTAAAGATATGCTACAGTATACGATAATGGCATATTTTCTAATGGAATGCTTAAAATTGGGTAATTTTTTTACCGATGGTCAATCGGCGGCGATCAATGACAATGATCAGCATTTTATTGGTGGTTTAATTTTACGTAATTTACAATTTTTACAATATAATTTACATGAAATTTCGGAAATGATTAATTTTGGTAAAATGAATAAAACAAAAACGGTATTTATTGGTGCTGGATTGTATCCAACATTGGCGTTATTCAATCATTCATGTAATCCAACGGTTACAAGGTAATTTTTCCATTTAACATTTCATTTTTATAGAGAGAGGTTTCGTTCCTTTTTATTACCATATTCTTTATGTTGTCAGTTCTTCTGTTCCTGTTTCAAATATTGAAAGGAAAGGTTTGAGTTTAAACATTTACAATTTGCTAAATAAGCAGGAATCTTTATCAAATAAATCCAAGATTTTGTTTATTAAACTAATAGATAAAATTTAAATTTCCATTTGATTTTTTTGGATGCTTTGCTATTGAGAGGAATTTCATTAAATAAGCATAGATTTTCTTTATTAAATTCCGTATTACTTTCAATTTCGATTCGATTTCTTTTAAACCATTTGCTTCAATTGACATTTTTATTTTCTTTTTCTTATACTAATCAAATAATAATCATAATTTATTCATTTTCATTTTCGTCAAGATTTTATTATGGCAATAAAGTTTGTGTTCATGCCATAACCAATTTAGAATGTGGTGAAGAATTAACAGAAAACTATGGTCCATTGTATGCTCATCAATCGAAAGCTGAACGTCAATCACAATTAAAACAATTATATAATTTTGATTGTATGTGTGAGGCTTGCCAAGACGATTGGCCATTGTATGATGATATGAAAAACGATGAGTTACGATTTAGGTAAATAAATTAATTTAATTAATCATTTATTTAAAAGAAACAAAAAAAATGTATTTTATCAAAGATTTAATTGTAATTATGATTCGGATTAACAGATGCAATGGAACACCATCGTGTAAAGGTGTTGTTATATTTTCAATTAATTCAAATGAATTTATGGTACTTTGTACGTTGTGTGGTAAATTTACAAATATTATGAAAGGATTAAAATCAATGCAGGTAAGTGCTTCATTAACATTTAATATTCAATTTCTAATGCAATTCTTATGTATTTCTGATGTAATTAATTATATTTTGTATTACACAGGATACAGATATCCTATTGAAAAGTGCTAATTTATGTATGGCAAATGATGATTTTAAATCGGCATTCGAAAAACATTGTGAAATATTAACAATTATGAAAAATGTGACAGTACCACCGTATCAAGATTATTGTAAAACTCAACAGAATATTAAAGATTGTATTTCACATTTTGGAAATAAATATGTTGGTTAATATAGGAAAATGGATCGAAAACCATTGACATATCGATCGATCGATGCATGAACGGATGTGTAGTAACCATAATCCTTTAATTAATCAATTGGATAGTGTTTTTGTGTTTTTTTTCGTTTGTTATTAATCCATTTACTAATAAGAATAATAATTAATCATCACCATCATCACCAACGTCAACGTACTGGATTGCGATTTTAAAAGGTATGATTTGTTTTTTGATTAATTTTTTTATATATTTGTAGTAAAATTGTAGAATTTCTCAAAATTTATAATCTCAAGCTTCTGAACATTTATTTCAAAGTTTTATTTATTTATATATCTATTACTATTTCAAAAACTAACCAATTAACTATTACTAAGATATTACTATTTTATTAAAACCTATTTGGAATGCAATTTGTTTGGTAACAAAATCCAATTGTGCTTCCTCTGATTGTGCTTTTTCTGATAAATTTATTGATGTGTTTTTTTTAATTAAGCGATATATTAGTAAACATTTTTTTATTATACTTGACTTAGAATTATAAGATTTGAATATAGGCAACTCTTAATTTTTGATTTTGTTTATGTAGAAAATGATCATTTTTATTGTTTTTTTTTTTTTGTTTCATTTGTCAGCGATTTCTATTTCTATTAGTTATTTGTCATTGGAGTTTACCTGTTTACCAGTGATTTGTTCAATTCTTTAGTTTTTCAATCATCAATTAGTCAATCTGTGGCTTCTTTCTCGATTGAATGATTTTGATTTGGTCGATTCATCATCTAATCTATTCTATTGCATGTTTATTTAATCGATTTGCTGTAGTTATTCGAATAATGTTAATTATTGTTTGGTAATTCAAATTCTATATGGTTTTTTTAAGAAATCATAATAGTGCGATATCAGATTTAAAGTTACGATTCATTCGTCTGTCATTCAATCGTCTTACACATGGATGCTTAATCGTTTGTTACTCTACTAAATTGTTATTCTGCTGCCATCAATCATTCATTCGATCTGCTGTAATCATTAGAAAATCTTCATCGGATTGTTGGTAATTCAATTATCAGTTATTCAATATGCGTGTTCATTCGATTAATTTCATTGTTATTTCATTCAATCGTCAGCTACTGAATTATCTTAATGAATCGATCCTCAGTAAGTTTTATTCAAAAAATTCAATTCAGGCAATCATTCAATACGTTTACGAATTTAATTTATTTTATTTAGTAAGTCGATCACTTCATTTAATTTATAATTAATTCTATAAATGATCTTATTTTAAAATATATTACTAAATGATTATTATATTGTAGACTGTATATAATATTTTGATTATATTAAAAAACACTTTACCTTGATATTTGTTAATATTTTCTTTCTGTTGTAGTCATTAAAGAGTATATATAAATAATAAATATTAGTTTTTTTTTTCACGTTACGCTTCAAATATACATATATAAATAAATATTGTTATTTAAATAAAAGTGATATTATTATAATAACAATTTTCCAATTTATACAAATTAAATTTTTGTGTGATGAAAAATTTGTTATGAAAAATAACTCAAAAAATTGACTGACGACTGACTATAACGAGATTGATATACGACATAACACATATTATATATAACATGTATAAATAATATTCAATTTTACGGTTAAATTTTTGAAATTGGTTTTGCAAATGTAAAGCAAATTGCAAAAAATAAAAATAAACCGCGATTCATTCATTGTCTGATAATTTTTGTCTGATTTACTATTTTTTTTTCTTCTAATATTTTTACTATATATTTTTAAAATAGATATACATTTTTTAATATAGATATAAATTATTAAAAATATAGAGAGATTAATTAAAAAATGTGGCATACAAAAAAACAATATTAAATTTAATTACATTTTTTTTTGTGTACCAGATATTTTAATTGTTATTGGATTGCAAAAGAAATACCCTGAATTCTTATAGTAAAAACAAAAACCGATTAAGAACTCTAAAACTTTAAGGGAAAATGGGAAATTCAATCATCGTTTGTATATATAAGAAGTTCATTTCAGCCGAGTCTATTGTCATGCAATGCAATGCGTCACCTTTAAATCTATATGGATTCATTGAATTCATTACACTTTTCTATATCGAAAATCTGGACATAGTTATTGATTTATACCGGGGCAGATCTAATAACAAATTCGATAACTGCGTGGATATTGAACAGTAGAATTAGCCATATTCTAAAGATATTGAATCCATTTTCACATTTAGATTTGGGTTTATATTTGACGACCAATTTAGTCCAACAGTCCAATAGAAACTCTTCATCGGATTGTTCGAAATATTTCAATGGGTATAGTCATTCAATTGCCCATTTAATTCATTCAACCTACTGAATTATCACAATCAATCTCAGTTTCAGTGAGTGTTATTCAATAAACAATGGGCATTCCTTACAATATAAATCATTCAATCGATCGTCTAATGAATATAATTTAGTGTCTTAATATCTCAAATGAAATTTTGTCAAACAAACAATTTTCTACTCCTTCTATATTGCCGGGGACATTCACACAACCAGAATTTGTACTTTTGTATTTACATTCTCCATCACATTTTTCGCAGATGATATACTCATATAACCGGCCGATTCCTTGGGTCTTTATCATCGCCTCGTCACCTTTTTCTTAAAATTCTTTCTGTGGGTCATTGAGCCATTTCAAAATTTATTTTGCATTACAATCGATGATTGGGTTTTAGTATTCGAAAATAGCCTTCGTGCGCGAAAAATACTAGAAAAAAAGTGTTTCCTGTCTTCAGTATATAGGATTCAAATCAAACACCTCAAAATGTTTTCCATATTTTAAATTTACGATTTGGTAACAACTTTGGTAAAGAAATCCTTAGAGAATTTGATTCATTTGATAAAAGTTTACTT
Organism: Dilophus febrilis; assembly: GCA_958336335.1. Classification (NCBI taxonomy): domain Eukaryota; kingdom Metazoa; phylum Arthropoda; class Insecta; order Diptera; family Bibionidae; genus Dilophus; species Dilophus febrilis. The sequence continues at coordinate 54,314,993 of OY284469.1, read as the reverse complement.
ATAGATATAGGTTTCGTGCCTCTTTCCTTCTGATTATGTTTCAAAATATAATTTAACTCCCCATGACAGTGTTTCAATATAGAATTAAAAACAACTTTTAATTAAATTTTTAACATTAAAATATATATTTATAAATTTTAATATTAATTACATAGACAGACATTAATAAATATAATATTTTTAAAAATATATATACAAATAAAACTAAAAAAAATATAAACATTTTTTTTTCTTGCTCCTCTTTCAAACAATTATTAAATCTTCAAAAATTGCTTTCTTTTATTTTTTGTTTTTTTTTTTTTTGAATAAATCATTAATAATTCAATATCGGCAAAACAAAAATTATATTAATTAATAATCAAAACAACAACAAAAAACAAAAATTGAATGAAAATTTGAGTAATAAATAAAAAATAAAATCATATAAGGATTCTTCTATATAAATATACAAGCCGAACAAATTTCCTGAACATTTTATTTTTCACTATATATAAAAAAGCTAAATACAATATAATAATTTAAAATTAAAATAATTAATAATAATAATAATAATAATTAAAATAAATAAAATAATCGTTAGTATTAAAACCAAATACAATTAAAAAAAAAGGCAAATTAATTAATTATTTTGTTAATATCTGCTTTTTGTTTTTCTACTCTTTCTATATTGATTTCTATTTCAACAACGAAAACGAATTGTAAATTAATTCGCAATATAATTTACAAAAAAAAAACACACACTTAAATTAAAATATCTTAAACATTTTTTTCCATTTTATCATCATCAAACGCTGCTGTCCTTTAAAGGATATCTTTTTTCTATTTTTTTTTTTTTTTAATTACATAATCCTTTCATGTGCAAAAATAATGAAAATAAAAAATAAAACTAACACCACCCATAATAAAAAAATAAACTATACATAAAAATTAAATATTAAAAACTGCCATTGAATTTTCATCATTTTATTACATTTATGGTAATCTTTCGTGGTGTTTTTTTGATTTAAATTAAAATTAATTTGAGTGTTTGGTGGGTGTTTGGGTTTTCTATTTTCTCATTATACGTTTGTGTATTGATATTGATAAAAACAATAATTTTTTCTATATATATTATAGTATTTATTATTTGTGCATTTAAAAATCATATGATGAAGCTTCACCATCACCTTTTCGTACTTTAAATAATAAACGATAAATTAAACCGGCTAATACACCGCCAATAATTGGTCCAACCCAATAAACCTAAATATCGGATATCGATATCATTAAATCATTAAATCAATTTAAAAAAAAAAAATTCGTATTATAATAATAAAATTTACCCAATGATTTTTCCACATTCCCATAACAACAGTTGGACCAAATGATCTAGCCGGATTCATACTTGCACCAGTATAATTAATCTATATATATATAATAATGAGTCGTGATCATGAAACAAATTCAATAATTCAATTTATAAAATTTAATAATTCAAACTTACAGCTGCCAAATGACCGGCGGTTATCGATAATCCAATGGCTAACGGTGCCGATCCTTTAATATCTGAACGTCTATCATCACAAACACCCTGTACGACAAACACCAATATAAATGTTATCAGTGCTTCAATGATAACACCTTGAAATGGTGTTAAATCACCATTTAATCCGGTAACACCTAAATTTGTGGCCACCAATGCACTTGGTGTCGCTCCCTATAAATTAAATGAACAAAATTAAATGTAGAACGTTCATTATGATTATTATTTGTATCTTTGGAAAATTTAAAGTAAATTTTTGGGAAATTCTGTTAATTGGAATTTTGTTTTATATCTTTTTTGACCTGAATATCTGTGTTCCTTGTGCGACGTTATTAGACCTGTGTAATTTGTCTTTATTTCACGGTCTGTATATTTTGTCTAAATATTGGCCCTGTGAATTTGTTTTCCCTTAAATTTTTATCTCATATCCTTAACATTTCATTTCCTGAACATTTATCTTGTGTCTCCACGTATATTTTATCTCTTGTGTCTCCGCGTATATTTTAGTTCCTATTCATATTATCCTTTATCATTTTCTTATATCCTTTTTCATTGTCTCTTTGTCTTGAATTCCTGTTTTTTTTTTTTTTTTGTATATTTTTCCATGTTCTGTTTTGCCCAAGAGTATCTTCCTTTTCCTGTATACGTTTTCGTGTGTATCTTTTCTGTGGATTTTTAATCCGCGTTATTTGTATCTGTATCTTAATTTGTTAGCTTATTTGAATTCATTTAAGCTGGTCCTTTTTCTTACTATTTTTGCTTTGTGGTTTTATTTCTACATTTTCGTTTTTCGTAACGTAACTTTTCTATTCATCTTTTCTTTTCTGACGAATTTCTTCTGTATTTCTTAACTTGTGGTTTTTACCTGTGCGTGTAAATGTTTCCAAATGTTCTATTCTTGAATATATTCTTCATAACTTTTTTATTTGCCTTTCTCTTCTTATTGATCTTTTAATATACATTTTTCATATATTTGTCTCTGTATATTTTCCCCTTTGCCTTTTTTCTGTATTGAAACTCTTCTCTAATCTACATGTTCTGATCACCTCCACGCATAAGATTAAGTATATTTTCCGCAACAGCATCCATTCATTTGATAAATTGATTTATCATACAAAAAGGACAATTACCGGATATTCGGAAAAAATCAAATAAAATGCGATTCTTCTGCAGATTAATGGAATTTTATTTATCCTTTTATCTGTACGTATTCTTATACTGAACCTTTTCAATATGTCTATTTTTCTCTGTTTATATCTTTAGAAGATGCCTCAAGTTAAAAAAAGCTATTAATTGAAATTTTTGAGATGAAATAAAAGACATTATTTTTGATTATTCCCAGCTTTCAGGATATTTCTTCTTTTAACGATCAACAAACAAATGAGTTTTCTATCGCGTGTTTTAAAATCTATATTAGACGTGTTTAAATTTATTAAGAGTAACCTCCACGAAAATCAATAAAAAAAATATAATATGTAAATAATTTACAATAAATAAACGCGTACATTTAAAAACCTTATTGCTATAATTTTTACCTGTGTATTATAAAAAAAAATAACTAATTAAATTTTAAAGATTCACGTTAAAAAGCACATATTTTTTACAAATTGCATTATTATTATTATTATTAAAATTTATTTATTATATTTGTGTATGGAATTTTTAAATATTTCCGTGATCTTATGCGTGTTTTACTTATCCGTTTGCGTATATTAATAAATAAATATTATCACATAATAATAATATATCTATTTAATGATTTTATTTATCGCACATCTATACTGCAAATAAAAATAATAATAATAAAATAATAGACATATGTCTATATTTAGATATAGTTTATGTGTTGTGTACCTGCATATAATAATTAATTGCATAATTGCATATATTATAAATTTGTGTGATTTTATATATATATATAAATAAATTATAGTATATGACTTTGAACTTGACGCTCATTTTTCGTTTGTTTGTTTGTTTTCTATACAAAAATTTTATGTATATATGCAAATAAATATATAATTTTTTTTTTTAAATAAACGTTCAACCAGCCACATTAAATAAATAAATAAATCGTAAAACGTAAAACCTGTCCGTTCATTCATATTTAAAAATTGAAAACATAAATAAATATGTAAATTATATATTGCAGGTAATTGAAATAAATTACAGGTACATAATCGTATATATATATTTTTTTTTATATTGATTGATAAGAAAATTATATCTTTTCAATGATATAGGTATTTTCTTTATACAATGTTTTTTTTTTTTACAAAATATCTACATAATAAATTTATTATTCATAATCACAATATCATAAAATAAAACCATGAGATCTCATAAATGAGACCTAGCAAATCTTTTCATACATAATATTCGTTATGTTTGAGATGAAATCTTTGTCCGGGAAATGTCAGAATGCCAAAATCCCATTGTTAGATATACATTATATTTTTAAATATTTACCTTAATTAGAGCTGCACCAGCCACAGCACCAATACATTGAATAACAATATAAAATAATCCTTTTAATATGCTAACATGAGAGCTAATCATAAGGCCACAGGTAACAGCTGGATTAATATGACAACCGCTAACATGTCCAAATGCCTATATTGAAATTACAATTGAATATAAGAAAAAAATTATTAATTGTTAATATTGTTTTTAATCATAATAGTTAAAACACTTTGACTTTACATCAACTATAAATACGAAAATGTGTTCATCAATCAACAGATTATAATATTTAAAAGTTCAGTAATTTCATAAAAATATCTATGACCATTTTCATATCCCTGCTATATCCATAAATCCTAAACAAAATCTCATGATGCGAATTATTAGAAATTGACTGTAAAAATCAGTAAACAAATCACAGACTTTCAGTTATTTATATTGGAAAAAGTTTCATCAAAAGACTTTTCCAATTTTCAAATTAAGTTATTCAATTGTTTTGATATCTCCAAAGATAGTATGCCTGAGTTCTAAATACCCATCTCAATTAGTAGGTTAGGATGTTCATTCGATAAAATTTAAATATACCTTCCTGTGACTTGCCGTGACAACTCACATTCAATATTATTATCCTTTTATCCATAAATCTTATATAGTAATAATTCTATCAAACCCAAATTATTTTAGAGCTATTTTAAAGTTATGTATATATAAAAAAAAATGGTAAGTAAATCAATGAATTAAATGAAATGGATTGGATCATCATATCTCAATTTGTCGTCTGCACAAAAAACAATAGTTTAATAATTATGTTTTTTAATTTTTGTTATTCATATATTATTAATATTTAATTTTAAATCGTGTTTTGTTTTTTTGTAATTTAATTGTAATACAAAATAACAAAAAAAAAATTTAATTTAATAAGTACACACGATCTTTTATTATTGTTAATTGTATAATAAGATATTTTTAATACTTTATTGCTGATAAATATTTATTTGAAAATGGTTTTTGTTCCCACATTGTGGAGTATATTTTTTATAATATTTCAAATGCCGAGTATCAGAACATCACGTATTTGTTTGGACAAAGTTGTAAATGATATCTGAAAAATGTTCTCAAATTGCAGAACCTATCCAAACATTCATTTACAACTTTATCCAAATCAAATGCATGCCTTTTTGGATGATACACAAAACAAATAATGTATCCTGTGAAAGAGTTAAAAATACAATTCATATTTATATTACATTATTAAAGAAACGCGCTATATATTCATAATGAAGCTGTTTATAATTTTTGATTGTGAAATTTTATGTGATGCTGTGACATTTTACAATTGTCGACAATAAAGAAGAAAAAATAATCACCACACCTGTAATATATATTATTATCTAATTTTAATCCACAAAAAAACATCAAAAGATTCATCATTTTTATTATTATTATTATTATTAATATGTTCTTTAATGTTTCAATTCACCTCTATATTATTATTATTATTATTCCTATTGTTAAATTAACATAAGAAAAATGCCATTTATATTTTGTTTATGAAATATATTTTGCAATATATATGTGATTGAAATGATGTCACCCTCTCCTGAAGCGATTCTTCATTCATTCATTCATTCATTCACGTGTATCATTTTTCAATTTCATTTGACTCACATTTGGTATATCTATATATAATATTTTAATGTATCTGAATTTTGTTTCATCTTTTATATATAGATATATATTATACTAAAAACATTTAAACAATTGTTTAGTTATATATATTGCATAATGTAAATATAAAACTTAATTTTAATTGTAAAGAAATTGTATTTTATATATGTATAAAGTCAAATCTATGAGAACATATTTTAAAAGTTGACATTTAAATTTATAATTTATTAATTATTTTAAGTAATGAAAGATTACAAAATTGTAACGCAAATGAAAGCATTCAATTGTATTTATGTTTATAAAAGTCCTAATCTGAACCTAATCCTAGATCAATAAATTTCAAATTAGAATCAATTGTCAATAGAACGTTCTTATATTATATTCCGCATTCAAATAGACTAATAAATGTTTTTTTTATATATTATTTTGTCAAATTTCAGATCATTTGAATATACTATAAGAGGAATTGAAACCATTTAAAGTTTAAGATATTGAGAAAATGTTCATCAATCACTGTGTGTTGTTTAGCCAAAAATCTATAGCGATTAAATCATTTTTACATTTATATTCATCATTTTCGTATATCAAGTTCAAGTATTTAAATGCCAAAATTTCATCTGAAGTTCGATCAGAAGACAGGATTTTATAAAAATAAATCAGTTAAAATGCTAAAATCTCAACTGAAGTTGGATCAGAAGACAGGATTTTATAAAAATCAATCAGTTTTTTTTCAAATGTTGTCGTATTTGGGACAGTTTCCATAAATTACTCGATGATCTTTAATGAAAATCCAGAGGTTGAATCGTTTCGAAAGTTTATATTCATCATTTACGTTACAAATTAATGTATTTAAATGCCAAAATTTCATCTGAAATTGTATAAGAAGACAGCATTTTATCAAAATCAATCAATTTAATCAAATGATTTACATTAGGAACGTTTTCATCAATGACTGTGAACGTATATTAGTTAAAATATAGTTATGGAAATGTTTTGAAAAGAATATTCATCATTTTCGTATGCCATTCAAGTGTTTAAATGCCAAAATTTCATCTGTAATTGTATAAGAAGACAGCATTTTATCCAAATCAATCAAGAATATCCACTATATTTTTTATATCAAATGTATTAAATTGGGAAAATGTTCATCAATCAATGTGGCTGCGGTCATTATATATTCAAAATCCAGAGATTGAATCGTTTTGAAATGTTTATTCATCAAACTCAAGTGTTTAAATGCCAAAATTTCATCTGAAATTTGATAAGGATGAATAAAGGATTGTTCCATAAATCTGCTTACTGAACAAATTTTCCAAATGGGAAGAAAATTACAAGAAAATTCGTATACATTAGCATCACAAATACTAATAAATTTTCTCCTTCAATAAAAAAAAACCACCGGTTGAAAAACTTGTATTCGATACCATATATAACGTCATGTGCATAAATGAAAATTCAACTCTGTGTGTATTATATATGTGTACTATATATATGTGCATCGTTTTGTATTGCGCAAATTCAATGGAAAAACACATTAAAATTTAGAGTATAAAAAAAAAAAAAGGAATGGCTGACAATGTGACGTGAAGAACATCATTTAAAATAAACGCTGGTGAATTTTAATAATTATTAAAATTATTAAATAATTAATTGTGTTTTTTTTTTTAGTAAATGTGTTAATATAATTAATTACATATTAATTAATTCAAAAATTAAATCAGTTTTTATGTAAATGTAATATATAAGTGATAAAAGTACAAGGAAAAAAAAATTGGTTGACAAAAAAAAAAAAAAAAAGCCGTATCATTTATGCATTATATATTTTTTGGATGTTTGCTTTTTGCCGATGGATTTTATCAACGATTTCATGTGAGTGTTCCTTTTTTTTTTGCTAATTTTATTAATTATATTTATGTATAAGCATTTACTTATTTAAATGATAAATCATTGAAATAACTACAATGAAAAATTATTCTATAATACACACGCATAATATATTCTTAAAAAAAAAAAAAAAAAAAACGTTCGTTGATATAACAGTTAACAAAAAATGCAATAAAATCATATCACACATAAGAAAACACATACGTTGTTAGATTATACAAAAACAACGATACGGCTTTTGCAAAAGTATGGTTGTATTATATATTGATAAGAAAAGCATCACATTTTGTTTTTTAATTGAACTTTAACAATTATATAGAAATTGAATGTGCATTTGTATTTGTATATGGGAAAATGTTAATTAGTGAATTTATATTTTATTTAATGGTTATTATATATTCAGTGATTGAATTTTAGAAACTTCTGTGTGTGTGTGTGTGTGTGTGTTGTCTGTTACATTTCAAATCAATCGGATGTGATGAATTTATTTTATTTTTTTTTAAATACCTTTATGTTTAATAATTTATATGGGAATATTTAAATATTATTCAGACAATTTTTAGAATATTCTGTGTATGTGTATGTGGATGTATGTGTGTTATATACCAATTTTCATCTTAATTATTTGATCTGCAATTAAGTATTTTAATCCATCGAGATTGAAAATACATTTCACAGTATTTTCTATGATTTATATTCGAACATTCTATCTATTTATATTCGAACATTTTGTTCAAAGATTAGTGGTGAAGCTATACACATCTCCTAATATTGTGAATTTTTACTCTAGAATTTAATCCTCTAGATATATGGTCAGGCAAATTTCCGATCAATTCGATCTATACTACTTTCAATTTCTATATATAGATCAACCGCGCTCCATAAAACTTCTATATTTTTATTAAGTCAATGACATTATATCGCATTTTTTTTAATAAATTAATTTATATTAAACTAAAAGTAAACAATCACAAATCCCATATATATATAAATATAATGAATAATATCAAAAACCTATTATTATAAATATTTAAAAAAAAAAAAAATATAATAATTACAAATTTTTAGCAAACTCAAATAAAAAAAAAAAAAAAGCGTATAGAAAAAATTTAATTTGAAATATTAATAATAATATAGTATAATAATATAATAAATAAAAATTAGGGCAACCTACACACTTCAAATATAACACATACCGCAACCATATATACTCTCTTTATAAACATAATAATTATAATAATAATAAAATATGCATAAATTATTAACATTATATATATATTAAAAAAAAAAGTGTATAAAAATCTTAAAAAAGAATCGCATATATTAATAATTTTAAAAAAAAATATTTTGCAATAAACCATACTATTTATTTATTAATTTTTTGTTTTGTTTTCTGATATATATAAATATATATTTATTTTATTTTTTAATTTTGCATATATACAAATGAAATGAATGTGGCATATTTTTTTTAAAAGCATATATCGATATTTTTAAATATACATATACGCGATACATACATATATGAGATCAATGGCAAATTTATACTCGCAAAAACTAGCAATTATATTTATTTTTTTTTTGATTGTTGATATTTCAATATACAAAACAATCGATAAATATATATGTATATATAGAATTCAAATTTGATTAATATTTAATGAATTAAATGGTTTTTTTTTCGCCTGTTCGCATATAAAGCAAAACAAAAAACGAATGAAAATGAAACGAAACCAAATAATCTTTAGAAAATTGCCGAAAATATATTCTCTTATATATATTGTATAGATTGTTTTATTAATATATACACACAAATAAATATAAATCTTTCATTCAATTTTAATTTTTTAAAAATCTATATATGTGATATTATTACATATAAATTTTAATAATCGATAATAATATATAGATATATATGAAGTTTTTGGGTTACATCATTAATAATAATATGATTATAATTTAAAAATTGAATTGTCTTTGAATCTGTATATACATATTTGAATATATAATTGAATTTATTAAGCACATACATAATTTTATAAATAAATCTAATATAGACAATTTTTTATAAATGTCATTATTGTGAATTGATTTGATTTACTGGCAAAAAAATAATTAAACTAACGAAACCGACGGTAGCGATTTTTTTTTCTTAATAAAAAATCTAAAGAAAGATTGAAGATTCCAAAGATTTTTTTTAAAAGTATATAAACGAATACAGAAGTTCATTTCGTTTGTTGACAAATCATCGGTTGTTAAACGCATAATTTTTTATACAGGGATTTGTTAGATATTTTCAAAACCTCATTGCATGATCTTTGAGATTCGAATGACCAATTTGATAAAACAGATAAAATATAATTCACTTTCCATTTTAAAGATATACCCTACAAAACAAATTTTACTTTATTTATATAATAATTCAGAAATAGATTGAAACGTGAAAGAATTAATAAATAAATTCATATTTCAATTAAAATTTTATATATAGCACAATAAAAAATATACCAAAACTCAATTTCGTTTTCATTTAATTTAATTTTAATAATCAATAATACAAAAAAAAATGATATTACAATTCAAATTAATTTTCTTATATACCGAATTTGTATATGTGTATATTTGCATTCCAATTTCAATATATATAGTAGATATATTTTTCAGCAATCAGATTTTTTTGGTAAATCAATCAATATAACACTATATACATAAAATATTAATATAAATTATATTTACTATATAAAAGACCTTCCAAAAATTATACAAATTATTCTACAGTTAAAATTAAAAATTTGCACATCATCATTTCGCTATATAATAATCAATATATTCATTATATATATAGAGAGGAGATTATAATCAAATTAAATTGATCTGTTTTTATTATTATTATTATATTCATTCATTAAATTGCTTTATTGAATGGACTTACTGATCTTTTAATCAAAATAATTGTTATATTATATATTTATAAGCGGTCAAAATATATATATACGTGCGAATCTATCCAATATACCTTTCGAATCACAATAATAATAATAATAATAATAAAAATTCATTCATTATTTTTAATTTTCGTTTTATTCGTGATTAAATATATCATAATTTTGCTACTATATGCAAAAAGTCTATTATTAATATTTTACAATAATATATATATATATATATTGTTTTTTAAACAAACCAAACTTTGGATTGCATAACTTTTTTTTTTTTTTATTAAGTAAAATTTGATTTATACGAGATGCAAAAAGTTTATTAATAGATATTTATTTATATATATATTGCAATTTTTTTTATAATTGGTTTTTGATTTGGTTCGTTGTGTTGTATATAAATCAACATTTATTTATTTTTGTTTTTTATTTTTGTTAACAATTAAATGGAGATTTTTAAGATTAAAAAGAGATATATTCAACTATATATACATTATTTTGAAATTAAAAGACAAACAATCAAAATCTATATATAATTTTATTTATTAATATAATAATTTCTATATATATATATATAGTGTATAATATATTCACACCGTATATATAACCATAGCCCCATATTCAAATATAATGTTTATAATAATCCAATTATAAATTATTTATACTTTTTTTTAGTTTTGTATATTTTGTATATATATATATATGTATATAGAAATGAGTAATATTTTGCTACTATATTTTAATTTGTGGTCCATGAATATATAATAGAAAATTCATTCATAAACAAAACAAATGCATAAGAAACATGTTTATTGGTTTTTTCTTTTGGTAGTTACGTTACAAAATAAATTTAAGATTTTTATAATAATTCAATTTGTTTTTCATTCATTCGTAAAATATCTTATATATATATACAAATTGTTTCTGCGCTATTAATATATTAATTATTGCTTTATATAATTTTAAATGGGTTATATAAGGTACAGAAAATTCAATTGCATCAATTGCATGACAAAGGATCACCAGCCATTTGCCAATATTTTCCAATTTTTCACAAATTATCAATCATTTATCTTACAAAAGATGAATTTGAACTTGATTAAATATTTTCCATATAAGAAAAGATGAGAATAATAAAAAAAATAGGAAAATTGCCAAGTTCTTAGTGTTTGATTGTTTGGTTCATTTTAATATAAATCATTTATCTGTATATGATATATATATTATTTCTGCTGTCATTTTTAATGGCTATTCAATTTTTTTCAATTCAATCAATTCAATATCAATGGATAAGCTTAACAAACAAACGTGAAATTTAAAAAATGAGAAAAACGCAAGATAGTTATCGATTAAGCATTCAATTTTATTTGATATGTACCGTTTACCGAATCGTGGTCAATTCTATATATAATATATCATTTTAAAATCATTTAATTAAATTAATTCATTTATAAGAAATTTACATCATATTATATGCGATAGAAATATATCTATATAGTAAAGTTTTTTATTTTGTATTTTATATTAATATAGATAATTCACCTGAATTAAACAAAAAACCAAATCTTGCATGCATGCAAATATATAAAATAGATAAATATCAATTTGAATATAAACAACGACCTACCTGTCGTTAAAAAAAAAACCTTTATACCAATATCTAAATAAATAACTATTAAAAAGCACTCCCATATATACTATACCATATATTATATGAATAAATATTAAAAGTAAAACTTTTAAAGGTGGTATATATAGTTTCTTTCTATCTATATAAAAAATGTGGTATGTTTTGCAAACAAAATTGATATGCTTTTTTATTTTATTTTCATCATATCGAGTTCTAAATAACGATATGTTTAGTATAAATACAATATTTTTACCCACATTAATTTAAAGAATAAAAAGGTTTATTATAAATATTTATATAAAAAAAAAAGAAAAGACATCATACTATATCTGATCAAAAATATTTATTATTATCTACACGCGTTTATTCATCATATATATATAGAATATATATATATATAGTTGAAATGAAATAGTTAAAACTTTTCTTTTAAAGAAATTGATTAATATATTTATTATGGAGTTATATTGTGTTTGGTATAGTATAAATAATATATAGTGCATATTATATTATTTTTTTTTTTTTAAATATAATTGATTGACTTCTATCTCACCTATATACATATATAATATCTTTTATACCATATATTTATTTATACATTCAATATTCATTCAATCATATATATATATATATATATATTGTTATATAGAAGATTGATTGTTGAGGTGTGTTCATATATAGTATATAAAATAGAAAAAAACATCATCATATACTATATTATTCTGATGTTTACTTTTATACTTTAATTGTTTAATAAATATATTATTTGAATGTGTGTTGTATATATAAAGAAAATATGAAATTGTATCTATTTTTTCTTTTATTAAATTAATGGCAATTTCTCAGACAACGGTAAGATAATACAAGACCATTCGGTCAAAATCTCATTCTTTACATTACGAAAAGAAAACTAATTGTTAAAAGAAATAATCACGTATAAATAGTAAAGGGTTTTCTTAATAGATATTTGATATCTCGGTGAATTTTGGACGAACTGCGATCTTTTGCCAAATTAATTCTGTTTTCCTATAATTTGGATTACTAAAGTCAAAATTACAGATTGAATGAAGCTTTTTAAATCGAGAGCTATCGTGTTTAAATTTATCTATCCATCAACACGCAGCCAGTCGAGTATCGATATTTTCTTTTCCACCCTCTCTAGAAGTTTGAAATATTTAGAAAAGTATTAAAATATAATGCTTGCTTTGTAACGATTTCAATTTTTCTGTCTTATCTTATCAAATTTATACTCTATAATTTCGATATGTTATTTTCAATAATAATTATTACTTTTTCCCTATAAATATCGTGCGAATTAAATATAGGGTTATAGTTTATATAATGAGTTTCCTCATATATATATAAAAAAAACATAAAAAACCCCCATTAAAATATTATATAATTATAATTATGATGCTAAAAACGTTTTCTATACATAGTAAAAGAACACCGCGATAAATTATATTGGAAAAATTTGCGTTTGTATAAAAAAAAAATTTGAATATACTAAATAAGAACTGAATGACACTCCTCAAAAAATGCGATACGTTATTTGAATTTTAAAAATAAAATTACAACTCTTCCTTATTATGGATCATATATATATATATAGATAGATATTAGATAGATATATGTTAGATTGTTAGATTGTTTATTGTTGCGTGTTTTTGTAAATATTTTAATTTTGATGCATGATAATAAAACATTAATATAAGTTCATAAAAAAATGAAATTTGTTTATGTTAGCAATTAATAAAATGCGTTTTTTTTTGGTATTTTTGAGAATTACTATATCTATATATCTATAAACATAGAATATAAAATAAAATTTTGTTATATTAAAGACGGTAAATGGATTTTGTTTTATTTTACAATCCATTTAGTATTCTAGTTTGGTATTTATAAATATTATAAAATATTTATAATGGATTTGCGAAGTAAATTCTTTAGTAATTTTAATTATACTTGATTTTTCGTTAGTCGTATATGCAAACAATATAAACGACAATATATCTTCATTTGCATTGTTTGGTAAATGAATCCTATATTCATTAAACTAATTATTTTACCTTTTCATCGAGGGGTTTCAATTTTAATTTCAATTTTCTCTTACCTGTAATTAAAAGAAAAACAAAATGGATTAGAATATCTTTTTACAAAATTATTAAATACATATTAAATTTAATTGTATAATTATTTATTAAAAATCAACAATTTTAAATATTTTATATAACTTCATTGAAATTGATTATCAAAACCAATTTATTAACGTATATATTTATAAATAATATCTATACTATATACAATATATTAAAAAAAACAAGGCAATTTAATTAATTTTAATTCAAAACTCTGCCCGTTTCGTATAATAATAATAAATATATATATAGAAGATATACTAAATAATTATAGAAATGAATTGAAAAAGATAAAAAAAAATACTATTTAATTCAAATCATTTCCATAATTGAGAGTATATATAAGCAAAAACAAAAAATAAAAATAAAATTTAATTAACTAAATACATTTATATATACATAATGAATATATACATGTATATAAAATATAATGAATGGGATTAATTAAAAATAATCTCATCGTTTGTTTGTATCGTATATTTTTGTATTTATTATAGATTTAAATACAATGTTTTTTTTTTTTTTTGATGGACTGTATATCACTTTAAGGTGAGTGCGTGTTTTTTTTTTGTTTTGTTTAGATAGGATTTTGTTTTTTTTATGCTGCTGCTTATATATTATAATATATGCATTTTGAGAAAAATCTACTTCAAGATCAATAAAAACACATATATACAGATATTTATAATATATATACAAATTCCTATATAGGATTGATTAAAATTTAAATCTATAAATATATATGCTTTTATAGCCCATCAAACAATTTCATTTGAGATAAATAGAAGGAAATGTATGTATACTGTCTGTTAAAATCGCATAAAAGATTTCTTTATCGGGTAGAATTCTAGGAAATGGTTTATCATCAATTTTCTATAATAAATCAATCAAAGATCTTAACAATTGATATCGCGGATAAATCGTAAATGGTTTTTCGCTTTATCTTTTACGAATACCAGGCGAAATTTTCAATCTAATCGAATTTATGCCAAGAGTAAATCCATAGTTAGATTTTTATATTTGTAATTCATTCACTAAATAAAAATTCTCGGGTATTCTTCACATCCTATCGAATTGAGAATCCATCACTTTGTTGAATGGGCGAATTATATATACCAAAGTAATTCATATACCTGTATTATTATTATTATTAATAATACTACTAATAATGTATATTATATATGTACATATATATAAATATATTATATTATAATAACCCTGAAAATCAAGATTCAATCAGTAATCAAATTTAACATACATTTAGAAAATAAATATATATATAGTATATTATATATTATAAGTACAATTACATGAATTTAATTCATATATATTTATATGTATATTAAACTCAATAAATAAGATATATTTAAATTATATGGTTAGTTAAAAAAAAAAAATGAGTACTGCAACTTTTTAAATTAATCGAATTTACCTCTATACTATATATATATATATATATAAATATCACCTCTTCTATATATCTCTAATGTTTTGTATTATTTATTTAATAAATCTTGTATTAATATCAATATCAATTAATGATCAACGACCTACCGACCGACCGATCGACCATTCATCATCAATGGTGGTAATGCTTATTATAAATAAAGATTATAAAATTCGATATAGTTTTATACATTTATTTACTTTGATATATACACTATAATTTTACTATTTCATTTTTGATCTTTTTTTTTTTATATATTATAAATATCATTTATAATAATAATATAATATACGAATATTATACAGAGTCCATCCAGTTGTATGAATTTGAAATGAAAATAAAAAAATGTCTGTTTATTAATCATTATAATGTAAGTTATAATTATATATAGTGATATTTTTTAACATAATAAATAATTGTCCCCGTTAGAATTAAAATAATTGTTATATGGCTATGGACAAAACGCACTATAAATAATTAATAGTAGAGTCGAGTTGGTTGTAAAATTTTAGTATCATAGCAATTTATACTATCCGAAAATTTGATTATCAGAATAATATTGTATACCAGATTTCATTATCACTTCATATATGATCAGATAATACTTCATAATCAGAATAATTCACAGTCGCACAATATTTCATAATAGGAAAACGTCAAAATCGCAGAGTATAGTTAATAATCATAAAATAAAATTATGATGAATCAATAAACTCATAAAATAGAACCTTAAATTCTGTTTTTCAAAATAAAATAAAATTGAATGGAATTCATTCAAACAAACAATCATCAACATAAATTCGTATTTATATATTCGTATATGAGGTAATTCTTCAACGCATAGTGACAAGAATAGAGCTATAAAATAGTGGATTTTTTTTTTATTTATGATTGTGATCTTTATATTTTTTCTGATGAATTTAGTATATTTTATTATTTTTAAATTAATTGATATTCACACAAACAACAATAAATAAAATATTATATAAAAAAACACATTAAATAAAAAAAAAATTAATGAATTTATCTATAATTTATTTTATTCGATATTTTATTGGTATTTCTTTGGCCGTGTTTTTTTTTTGTTTAAATGCAGAATTATTATACAATATTGAGATGTTTCTTCTGATGAATTTAATTGATCCATCGAATTTTATATTACAAATACGTTTTTTATGACATATAGAATTAAATATTTATAAATGTTTTTTTTTACAATATAAATAATAATAATAATAAATAAAAGAGATTGTTTTGTACCTCCTCCTATCCTAATATTGTATATATATATATATAAAGAATTATATTTTCACACAGAATCACTTTTGAAATGAATGATATATTATAAATGTATTAATATATATATATAACTATTAATTTATATGATATGTTGAATTTGTTTTGAATGTTAAATTTTTATGATGAATGTTCTGGTGTTGAGATTTGTATTTTTTATAGTAATAAATATAATTTTATGATTTTATAATGAAAAATAGATATAAAAAAAAAAATATGTTTATTAAAATAATTTATAATCAAATAAAATTATCATTACAATGATACTAGTAATTTAATAAATCTATATTGAAACGCTTATTTTATACACGCTATTTGACAATTTAAACTAAAAACACAAAATATATTTGTAATTTAATATTAATAATACCAATAATTCTTTTATGGTATCACAGATGGTATATATAGAAAAATTCACAATATAAAAAAGAATTGTTTACATTTATGAGAATGAATGATGATGCGATTTACCTTTATAAAACCATCATAAAATATCATTGTCTTATATATGGTATTTGTGTGTAATCTTTTTATATCAATAATAAAGTATTTTATTCGAAATGAATGTGAATCAAGGGAAAAATTATTTATATATTTATTTTTTTAGATATACAATTAAGATTATCTATGGTTTATAAAAAAAAGGTTAAATCAATTATAAATATGAATGCTGAAATTAAATTGAATTAATCTTATTTTCGGTATATAAAAAGTATTCAATACAAAATATTATATTATTAAAATTGTTTTCTTTTATATATTGTTTTTCAATCATTTTTTAATTTATGTCTTGAATTTGTGTATATATAAGATAATTACAAATAAAGAAAATCTCTTTCGTTCTATATAAGGAAAATTAATCCTTAAACATCAAAGGAAGGTTTGAAATTTTCCTCATAAATCAATCAAAAGTATATCTAATCCTATAGTAAGTTCACTTTTAAAAAGCATCAAGTTTGTTTAATGTCAATAAAAACGACTGTATAAATGTTTTGGATAATGATTGTGTTTTTATGATAACATGTCTTTTTGATGAGCTTTGGATATATTATAGAAATACAAGTATTCGTAGCTGTATATAAACAAGACAGATACGAATCTGGACGGGTAAATACCATCCATGAAAAGATATTTTCATCATATCCTTTCTGTTGAACATCATAACGAAAAATGTCATAAAATAATATATAATAAATCGTTCTTATGGTCATAAAAATACTGAAACCGTCCATTACTAATATATTTTCCATAACTAATCAATTGAATTGCATATAGCATAGCATAGGAAATTAATTTTACTTTCGTTTAAAAGTTTAATAATGATATAAAAATTATTTTGTATTCTTATACGTTTTGTTTATTGAAAATGCATTTACTATTATGTTTTAAAGTTATGATTATGTAGTCTGATTTATATCGTGCGGGTTTGGGTATACGGATGCCTACTGATGTATTCTAATCAAATCCCCCATGAGATTGATCGCACGATCACCGTAAAATTTTTGATTTGCTCGACGACGGCAAATCACGCGAGCCAAATTTAAATCTAAAAACCATATGTTAATGGTAAATTCAATTCAAAACACCGCGAATATCGCATTTTATATGTAAATTTCTATATACATAACTCGTATATTTCTATCTATATAGTAAAAACTCATTAAAATTTTATTTTTTTGTTTAACTATAATAAAAATAATGATTTAATAATATATATGATTCTTCTTTTTCTTCTTTTTCTTCTACTATATAACATAATACTATATAAATTAATATTTGTATATATAAAAATAATATATTATTTTTTATATTTATTCGTATCATTATATTATTAAAAAAATAATAATCTGACTTGAGTTTGTATTTGAAATTATTATACATGAATGAATAAAAAAAAAAACAAAAAAAACGTAAAGAAAAAAAAAATGAATGAATATCATTTATAATAATACAATATATATATATATATAAATGTGGTATGAATGGATGAAGAGCGCGCCAATATACAAAAAAATACAAATAAAATTAAATACGATGAAATCGAAAGTGATAATAGTAAAAAATAAATAAATAAATAAATAAATATTGGATATTTACAAAAATTTAATACGTACGTCTACGTACATATAACAATAATATACAATTCAAATTTAGCTGTTTCTTAATATTATGATGATGCTTGTCGTGGTGGTGGTATTTGCTGGCGATTGTAAAATTGTAATGTATGATTTTTTATGTATAAATTTTAACTATATATACAATGAATTGTTTTATTTTTTATTTGGTATTTTATTAACTTAACGAACGAACATACCAAACTACCGTGTGTTTTAATGTTAATTCGATTTATTCATAAAATAACTCTGTAGTCTGTCTGTATAGTCAGTTTCAGTTAATCGCAGACAAAACGGCGTCAAATTGTGTCTGTGTTTTTTTTTATGCTATATATGTTTTTATATATATATGTATATATATACAGATATAATTTGTAAATTATGTAAATTTTTCATATATACACGATACGATACGATACGATAAACTCTATACGGATCAATTAATTTTAAAAATATGTTTGATGGTTTTTATATTATTACTGATACTTTTTTTTTTTTTACTTAATTGGCTGTTTAGAAATATCATAGAAATAAATATAATTTTGTCATTCAATAAAATTTATAGATTTTTATATAAAAAAATTAATTGTTCAAATATTAATTTTAAATTTATGGTGATTTTTATGTTTAAATATTCATCATTATATTTTTTGATAATGTTTTGAATTGCTGATCTGAAAAAAAGTTTCCATAAAAAGCATCAGAAACCTCATAAAGAGCATCTTATTTGTAACGATTTCGTTAAGATATTTCCAGAGATTCTGTACGAATAATTGCTTTGTGCGACGATTGCGATTGCAATAATCACATGTTAATATATACGCATATATTTATATAACTATCAATTCTGTCATATAAATATTTCAAGTTCTATAAAACGGGGAAAATATTAAAAATATGGCTTTACAACTCTTATACTTTAGGCAGCATTTTATTAAATCCATATAATCAATATTATGTATTATCACGAAAAGCTTTTGGGTAAATCCAATTCCTATCAAATCCGCTCACCAATAACAATTCGTTGTGACATTTCAGAATTATTACATGTCTAAAATGTTTCAATGTATTGATATAATTTTACAAAAATATCTTTGTGAATGAATGCAAAAAAATCACATACAGTTTCATGATTCAAATTATTTATACAAATTTAACTTAGATTGCGTATATAGTTAAATAAATGAAGTAATTTATTATACAACTTAATTTTTATTAATTCTTTTCTTTTTTTTTTTTGCTTACGGGGGGCATCTCTATAATATAAAAGTATAAAAATAAAAAAATAAAACTCATATATACAATACAATTTACGTCAGTTATATAGTTAAATGCTGTTAAATTTAAATGTTGGATATCATTTTTATTTTTTAAGTTTAATTTATAATTTATTTGACATTTATTTGTTGCGTATATACACAATAATTCAAAATTGTAATAAATAAAAAAATGTTCAATTATAAAAACAAAATTTATTTTTTGTTATGATTCA
Organism: Dilophus febrilis; assembly: GCA_958336335.1. NCBI lineage: Eukaryota > Metazoa > Arthropoda > Insecta > Diptera > Bibionidae > Dilophus > Dilophus febrilis. The sequence continues at coordinate 54,294,403 of OY284469.1, read as the reverse complement.
TATATATATAAAAAATAGTAATAATAATAATAATGGGATAAAAAAAAAATTTTAATAATAAAATAAAGATGTGTATTTTTAAAAGTCATAATGTTTCGCTATAGTTATATATATATGACAATTTGAATGCGAAAACTGCTCAAATATATTCAAATTTTTAGTATAGTATATATATGAAGCGAAATCTTAATCTATTCATGAATTGTATATAGATTTTTTTTTACGAGTATTAAAAAATAAATCTATCTATCTAGTGTCTATACGCGACCATATAATGACGCTTTGACATTTAAAAAAATGAATATAATAAATTATTTAGGTCAAAGAATAATATAGAAATGTTTTTTTTTGTAGCTTATAAACAAAATTTATTCACTTTATTTATGTTATTATTATAACTATATGCTATGCGAATTAATGAACTTCAAACAAAAAATGTACATATGCCAAAAAATTTGATTTAGTTAAATATAAATACATTATTTTTTTTACGGTTTTAATAAGACGGTTCACCTTTATTATACATATAGTTACAGAAAGTATTTAAGAGTTACAGAAAGTATTTTACAGAATTATTTACTAGATTTTCTTTTTTGAAAATCTGGACGTTATTTCTATTGAAGATTGATCATTTAAAAAATATTCACAACATATGGACATTTCTAGCGTATAACGAATGTCCCCCATTGAACTTGTCCAAATTGAGGCGGAAAATTGTTTAATAATTGCAATGCATTGGTAATTTCAAGAGCAATGTAAAGAATACGACTTTTGGTCCGTGAATCAACCATACGTTGTTCGATGGTTAATCCAGATTCGCCATACGCCAAATCGAATAAAAGTTGAATATATATACGAAAAGTCTGTAAAAATTTTATGAATGTTTCGAGTATTCTGTATAAAAAAAAGTCAAAAACGATTTTCCATGTATAGAAAACCCATTTGATAGATAGTTATGCGGATTAAATGTTAAGATACATTTAAAAATGCAATTGATATCAAAAAATTGTTATCATTTCTCTACTCATTTACATACCTATAAGTACCTAAAAACACCCATACGTTTTTCTCAATAATAAAACTATAGTAATACTCCGAATACATTCTATAAACATTTAATAAACAATTAATTTCAACAAAAAATTCAATAAGTGTCAACAGATTTCCATATGAATGAAATACCTTTAATGTATATACAAAAAAACCATAATGAACGACGACAACTGCGAAATTGCCATTTTTAAAATAAAACGTAAAAAAGACATAAAAGTATTTTACAAGTTTTATATAAAGTTAACAATAAGTAGATTTAAAAATCAAAATGAAAAATAATTATATATATAAATAATACTCGTTCAAGAATATATATATATATATATATATATATATATTATGTGTAAGCAAGCACAAAAAAAACGCACAAGCTATTTAAAATTTTTTTTAATAAATAAAATGAATTTTATTAAATTTAATGATTAATTATATTATATTTCGAGCTCTACAGAGATACAATCAACAACAACAACAGCACAATATAAAAATACAGTGAAAATATTAATGTAATAATTTGTTTTATATATAAATTAGTTTTCAAAGTCATATTTAACTATACTATAATAATATAATTGCTACTATGTATGTAAAAGAAATACAAAATCCATTCAAAATAAAAATATAACTTGAATTTGCAAAATTTTTATTCTGCACAACTTAAAATAAATAAATAATATTTTATTAACTAAAAAAAAAAATAAAATAAAATAAATCTTAATATCTTGTTCGTACGTATTTTTATCTCTCTATATTTCTATATTAATCTATAAATTGTTTACTATTTATTTATTTATTTTTTTTTTTTTGTATATAAATGCGTTTTTCTTTTATAACAAAATTTATTAAAAACAAAACTGTAACGACACATTTATTTATTTATAATATACATACAATATATTTTATTAAATGTTTTTTTTTAGTTTAGTTTCTATACTATATACATAATTATATATATTCATTCATTCATTCATTCGTTTTGTTACTTTGCTAAAAAATTATCATAAAATATATAGAATTAATTTAAAAAAAAAATGATTAATAAAAAGTTGATTATTTTTATTATTATTATTATTGCATAATAAAACAAAAAAGTATTGAACTCTTATAGTAAAAAATGTATACACAATATTCATGTTTTATTTATTTACAATAATTATTATACTATATTTATATAGATATGATGTATTGAAAACTCTATTGAATTTATATACTTTTAATTATATATTATATATCTATATTTAATGTGTTTAAAGTATATAAATATAAAAATTATTCCATATGGATATATTATTATGTATATGGTATATAGACAGAATGGTTTTGAGATATATGAGTTTTTGTTAAGGCGTTGAAAATTTTCAAAATTAAAATTGGTTAAAAACTCAAAACTTAAAGAAAAACTTAAGGAATTAAAACAATGACTTCTAATTTAAAAATATTAAATTATTGCAATATTATAAAAATCACATAATCGCTGTTGTTGAAACTTCAACACCTTTTCTGAATTTTAAAATGACGGTATGTTTGAGGTTTAATAACTTCCAAATATATCCCAATGATTTCTTATCATCTTTCAAATGAAAATAAATGGAATTCTGTAAAAAACATCGCTCCGAATATATAAGATTGAAAAGTCATCAATCCATTCTGTGTAAATCCGTTTGAAAGGTATCTACACAAATATATATAAGACTATATAAATGTAATGAAAAGATAAATACATTCAATTCAGTATAGATACATTTATGTATATCAAAACAACCTCATATGAATATATATATATTGTATTTGTTGGCCACAATTGAATGCATATTATATTCAATTGTAACTCTATAATATAATACGACCGGACATGCCTCGTGCGAACTAGGCTATTATATTGCCCGCAGATAAATCAGTCTTAATCGAGCGCAATATGTTAATGCCCCGGCGACTTATTATACATCATATATAAATATTATATAAAAATACACGCACGCACGACATTATAAACTTTTAAAATTATTAAATTGTATTTTATTCGCATTATAAAATGTATACCTGTATTTTTTTTTCTTCTTATATACGTGATTTAATTAAACTTTGTTTGTGTTTTTTTTGTATGTTATTACTATTATTAGTATTATGATTTAGTATAATATATGCGATGAAGTGTTAATTGAGAATTCATGTTTAATAATATGATAACAAATGATATAATATATATATATTTTCATTAGATCCTATTCAATATATATATATATATGTATTTGATTTATTATTCATTGCGAATATTTTATATACACAAATTTTTGAACAATTAATTATTAAATAAAGAAAATATACACGAATATCGATATACTGTACTGCTAATAAGGCATAAAGTCATTATAAAATGATATTTTTTGGAGTTTGTTTGTGTTTTAGGATTACAAACAGGGGACTTTACTATAAACTGATTATGATTTCTATTTCGATGATAAAACTTAATTCTTTAATTCTGTATTTTTTTCTGTTCCATATCAAATATTAATTTTATTTATATACAATTGAAAAGAAGCCGAGTTTATATACAATAGTTGACTGAAACATATATATATATATAGTTTACCAACACCCGTCAAAATGGTCAAAAATTATTTACCACCAGTTATACATGCATTTAGAAAGAACACTTTGAATTGATATGTTATATAGAATTCGTTTTCATTTACCAATTATTTTCAAGGTATCGCATGCGAATATATTATTATTATTATTATATTTATCTACATTCAAATCAAATTCATATAATTATACATAATTATATATAATATATAGATATATATGTAAATAATAATAATTATAATAATCATATTTATATCATCTGTCATCGAATACACGTATATATAAATGTATGTATACAATTTACGTGTCTGTAAGTATATATATAAATATATACCATAATTTTAAAAACAAAACTTTTTCGATCTTATTTATAAATCAATTTGTTGTACCTTCGTATATATATAGTAAATATAATTGAATAATGAAAACTCATCATGTGAATTATTTTTTAATATTAATTTTACACACTCACAAAAAAAAACAAAAATATTGCATAATTTCTTATATTAAAAATTAAATAAATATCGCACATCATTAAGGTAAGGCATACAAACAAAAAAAAAGATGTGTGATGGATGAGAATTTACAATAAATTAATTTTTTTATATAGTTTAATGCTATTATTATTAGTATGTGGTCTGTATATAGTTTTTCTTTCATTATATACCAGATACTATATACTAAACTTTTTTTATATCTGATGAAAGGTTGAGTTGAGTGCGAGATTGTAATAATAATAATAATAATATATTTGTTTTTATTTATTGATATATAAATACGCAATATATGCATGCATTCGTTCGAATTCAGATATCGTTCACACTAAATTATACACTTTAAAATAATATTTTTTTTATATATACGGTTAATGGTGGTGGTGATGATGATGATGATGATTGATTGCATAAAATTTATAGATTTTTATAGATTAAAATGATTGACCTTAATTTTGAGTTAAGATTTAAGTAACTTTTTGATTTTTTTTTTTGCTATTAGTTTATTTATTTGCAAAATAATGTGCTAAAATTATTGTATGTTTTTTTTCTTTTTATATATTATTTCGAAATCTTGGTATCGTAGATACGTTTAAGTTTGTTTATCGTATATGAATATATTCATCCTATACTATTATATAATTTATCTGTATATGATTGTCAGTAAATCTGTAAAATAATAAGGGTACAAAATTTAAAAGCAAACTCTATATACGTATTTTGTTCAGATCCAAATTTTAAAGGGTATCAAAGATTAAGATTGAAGCAAGACAATTTCTTGTTATAATTTGATTCTCTATTATTTGTTTGCAATAATTTGATTAATAAGATTATGATATACGTTAAATTCTTATCAAATAGACCAATTTAGAATCTTTGAATTTTTACATATTTATTTTAATGTCAAAATAATGTCAGTAATCTAAATCAATAAACGATACTAAATACTATATATATATATATGAATACAAATTCGTAATAGAATGTGATGGAGTTTAATTAATTTTCACACACACACACATAAAATTATAAAAATAACTTACACTTTACAAAATCAAATGACAATTACGAAAAATACATAAATTATTTAAATAAAATTGTTTTTTTTTGTTTTAATAATGAAAAAATTATTCATTTTATTATAAATACTATATACAAAACAATTCATTCAATCTTCGTATATCTCGTAAATATTAAATACTTTATAATTTAATATAAAATGTCAGATATCGGTCGGGTAATGTCAATTATATATGCTATTTTATTATTCATAGTTAATATTGTATTGTTATTATTATTATTACTATTATTATTAAATTTAAAATTATATGTCTTAATATATAAATACTTTTAAACGTGGGTATATTTTTATTGCATTATAAATATCGTTGAGAATATTATTTATGTATATATTATTAAATAATATATCTGTAAACAATTTTATAACTATTATATTAAATTAACACAATATGTAATGATTTGCTAAAAATGAATTGTTAAAGTAAATAATACATAATAATAATAATAATGTATATTTATAAATTGCTATAAAGTAATAGATATAGTCTAATTAAAATAGTGTTGATGCACATTCCTTTGATAAATAATAAAAATTATCAATATTGGATTAAAAAAAAAAAGGAATCAGTGAAAATTCTTTTAAATCCTTATATTTCATTTGTATATAATTAACGATAATGTGAATTCAGTTAAATTAACCCAAATTGAATTTGCCTGCATGACTTTATATAAGATAATGTTCTACAAACTCAATGTAATGAAACTCTGAATCAAACTTATGCCAATATATCTACAAGATATATCTACAGGGAAAAAGTAAAGGATACAAATTTACATATAAATCAATATCACAAAGGCACAAAAAACGTTTAAATTAAACTTAAAAATCATACAAAAAAAAAGCAATATAATATAAATTTGTAAAAAATAAAATTAAAATACAAGAAAAAAAAACCAATTTAAATTATAGCAGGTACAATATAATTATATCAACATAAAAAAACCGATATATGTCAATTAAAATATCAATAAAATTTATTTATGAATTACTTTATGAACAATTTATTATATATATATGGTAAATTGTATATGTAAAAGAAAAAAAAAGTTAAAAATAAGAAACCAATTAATTAAATTGTAATTTTTTTTTGTTCATATACTATGTATATATTTAATCTAAAATATATATACATTTACTTCTCTTATTGTATAATAAAAGTTATTTAATATCGGAATAATACATAAGAATATATATATATTAACAGATTGCAAGTATCCAAAAATATAAAGAAAAGATTATTACTTATATATATATTTTTTTTGTCATAAGTTCATTGTCATTATTAATTAATTGACCTTGCCCTGCATTTAAATTATTAAAAATAAAAACAAAAAAAAGATAATTTTAAGTTCACAGTATAAGAAAGAAGTATATTTACTATAAGCAATGTAAATTCCATAAATTTAATAAATATATACATATTTATAGCTTATATATTTTACATATATATATATAGTGTAATTACGTTAAGAGTTAATGTAAAATCAAATAAGACCTATATATATATATACTCGTCGTATATATGTTGTTAAAAATAATCGTATATATTAAATTTTTATGTTTTATACAGTGCATTCCGTTTAATAGTTTCGATATATACCGATTCTGAATTTAATAAGTTAATGTTGCAAATATCCCTCGTGATCGATGCAGTTAATTGCTTATATTAAACGGTAGAATTTTTAAAATATATGATATAGTTTTTAGAAATTATTCCTATTTCATAGGGCAATCCTATTTCAACATTTAATCGAAATGCACTGTATATATTTTATATTTACTGGTTTTTATATCTATATACATTATTATATATAGTAATTTCACACTGTCACTTTAAATTAAAATAAAGTATAAAACAGGTATGGGTTTACAAAAAGAAAATTATTCAATTCAATTTAACTAACCTCTATAATATAAATTATACACTTGATTATTAATATACAAGATCATATGTTTTTTTTTCTTTTTTTTTAAATTGATGTTCATATAACATCGATATTTTATAGAAATCGTAATGATATTCAACAGGAAGCTTTAGTATTATTTCAGAATTATTAATCTTCATGAATTTATGTAGTTTTCAATTTGAATTTAGTTTAGTATTTATATAGTTTAGTAATAACAATAATAATATGATATCGTTATTTGAATTTATTGAAATATAATGAATCTTTAAAAATGTTTGTCCAAATGTAATCATAAACAATAAATTTGTTGAATTGATATATAATTATATTAATTATACTTAATACTTAACCCGTTCTTAAAAACACGGACTTCTTAGTATTTATTTAATTCTTATATGATTTTCCAATTAAAAACCTCGCCGAAGAAGAATAGCACGAATTTTTTTAATATTATTTTTATTATTATAATTCACGAAGCAAATGCAAATCATCGCAATTATTTCAATGGGTTGCGTTTTTTTATTATTAAAATTTTTTTTATCAAATCATCTAAAAAATTATATTTGCATGTTTCTAATTGAAAAAAATAAAATTTATAAAACATAATATAAAATCTTTCACATCAGCAAAAAAAAACTTGATGCAAGATATCTTTATACTGCCCGCAATATTAAATCTATAATAAATATTAATACACACTTGAAATGGAAATTAACAATTGATATAGAAAAAAAAACTTGATGATATTTTATTTAATTTGGTAATACGGCCATCTGATTGATATATCTTTCTGCGTAAGAACATTTTTTTTTATTGAATATAATTTTAATTGCTTCTTTCACAATAAACCAAAATATAATTATTTTTTTTTTAAATAAACCAAAAAATAAAAAAAAGGGTGAGGTAAGGTGAATTTTTGATGGACATTTAGTTGGTTGGTTGGTATTTTATTTATTTTCACATTTACATATATGATTCATTTGATGATACAATTAAAATATATAGATATGAATCTAGATATAAATTATTTAAAGATCATTTCTTTATTATTAAGATGGTGGTGCGTGCAATAAAAATTGTTCTCTATAAGGTATATATACTATTAAATACATTAATAAATATACTATTATATTAAAATGAAAAAAAAAATCACAAATGACCTTATACGAGATTTGTGAAAGTAGAATAAATCGGTTATTTTGTGTATATACAATATATATATATATATATATATATATATATATACTTAATAATTTATCTTGCTATATAGTTTATAAGAGATGTATGGCATATGCACAAATAAGCAAAAAAAAAAAAATTCACAAATATGAATTCAAAAAAAAAAAGTTTTTATGTAATAATTTCACTTCTTATAGTACACCAATCTCACGATGATGTAATAACCAAAATAATAATAATAATACTTATTTAATTTCGATTTTAAATAATGCAATACGACGATATATTTGCAATAATTCAAAAGGTAGGCTTTTATATACTCCTTAATTGTATATATTGTATATTAATAAAAAGTCAAAACGGATTCATTTTAATACGTGCATTATTTAATTGTTTCACATACTATAAATAATAAATAGTAAATACTATCTATATAATAAAATTGTTACATCGTATTGATATTTTGATTAATTTATTTATTATTTGTTTATATGGGATCAATTTTTTTTTTAAATAATAATATTTTGGCATTTGTTTGCGTGTGTGTGGGATCGGTATATAAAATGTTCCCATTATGGGGAATGAATTTAAACACTTTCATTATTTAAAAAAATTAATAAAATATGTCTTAATATATAATTTGAACTATAACATTCCCATATAAGATTTTGGGTTTATTATATCATTTAAAAGGCGCATATATCAACTGGATTTGAATGTGAATGTGAAAAAAAAGGATTGCATCAGTACTTTAATATTGTTATCTGACAAAACAACGTCATAAATAAGATATTTTGTTAAGTTCAACCTTTTCAAATGCTGTTTGTCCCATTCTTAATATGGCTGTGGTTTGTTTTCTGTACCGATGGAGTACAAAAAATGTTAATTCTTTTTTAACATACGGTATGAACTGTGAATATCTATACGTGTGAATGTGTATATGGTGTTAACATTTCAATTATTTTTTTTGAGCTCAAATTAACAAATTGGCATTACAACTCGATAAAAAAAACTGTTTAATATTAATTATTTTATTACTAAATGTACCTATAATAATAATATTTCATCATTTCATCAAATACACAACAATACTTAATTGTAAATTTTTTATATCCAACAAATATTTAAATATTGTATATAAATTACTTTTGTTAATAAAATTAATTAAAATACTTCTGAATATTATTTATATTTACACACTAATAAAAAAAATTATAATACAAATTCTCAATATTAAAATCCCGCAGTGATTGATTTTGAAAAATAATTATTATTATTGATTGCATATACTAATGAAATTTGATATTATTTACTATTACTATATTAAGATTTTATAAATTATCCCAAATTAAATGTATACGATTTAAAATCATATGGATTATTATACGGGTATTATTCTAATTGTAAACTTATATATGGATATATTCGGCGTCATCGTTATTTGTTTAGTATACATTAACAAATATATTAAAATTCTATTTATTTCTATAAATTAATACGTAATTTATTTATTTAAAAAAAAAACCATTAAGTTTTATGATTATATATAGTGAAAAACAGAAAAACATTTTCTTTACAAAATAAAAAACCTTGTACACTTTTGGTTATTATAATAATTTTTGGACTGAATGACCTATAAAATGTACCGCCACGATTGTTTTTGCTTAAAAATTCTTTTTTTTTTTATCAATTAATAAAATAATATTATAGTATAATATTTAAAATACAATTATTATATTTTGTTTTTATATATAAAAAAATCATTAGACTTTTACATTATCTAATATATAAAATAAAAAATTAATTAATCAATAATAATTAACAAAAAAAAATAAAGAAGAAAAAGAATCAAATTTTTAGGACAGCACGAAGGGCAATATTATTTTTTAATATATTTCTTATTAAAAATTATGGTTTAAGTTTTTCTCATATATATTATATAAATGGTTCTCAATGGCGATTCTATCGAAGGTTGCAATGGTATACATAAAAAATCACCGGGCACCCTCACTTTCTTACATTAAAAAAATAAGAAGGATTATGTGGCGGTTTTTTTGCGATGAATATATTTTCGGAGAATAGATCTATGAAAATAATACGATATTTCATTTAAAAACTTATGTAGAATTTCCTAAAGAAAACTATACAGAATTTCCCACAAAAAACTATACAGAATTTCTTACAAAATTTCCCTAACTAAATTATGGTCTGTTTAATTGTTTTAAATTAACATCATATATACTACAAAAAATGTATGTATTTTTGTTCCATTGACATAATTTCCTTGACATACAGCATTATTAAGTTCGCAGAATATAATGAATTTTCGATAAAATTATATTAATAAAAGTGCATACCAAAATAATTGTAATAATCACTGTGACATTTCAATATATTTTCTGTGTCTTAATTTCCCTATTGTGTATTGAATCAATCGATTTTAATTTTAAATATTATTGATTTGTAATATTTTGTAATTTATTCCCACGTTTAAAACCCAATCTTTTTTTCAATAAAAAAAACAATATTTACTATATTTGAATAAGGCTTAAAAAAATGAATAAACGAATTGAATATATATGATAAATCTTATACAATTGTTTAATTTAATTAAGGTATCTATTAATTATTATAATTAAAATAAATATATAAATTAACATATACCAATATTTTTATAATAAAGAATAAATTCTAGTATATATATTGTTTGCCATTGACGGTGAACATACAATATATAATAATAATAATAATTTATACAATTATAATTTAATTCACTGTGGGAAAAATGGGGATTCTTTGATCTCTTTTATTAAGACAATTATATTTACTTTATTATATTATTTAATTTTGATAAAATATACTTATAAATATTACTATATATGCGAATAAATTATGTCGTAGATAGAATGCGTATATAGGAAATAGTTATTATTTACATCATTATTGTGTATCTATCTATATACTATATTTTTATAAGTTATAATATATAAATTATAGTACAAAAGAACCGCGAATATGCGAATTTTGCATTTATTGATTCTGTTACATATTTGTTTATTCCATATATAAACACATTTTATCTGCTTGTTGTATGTCTATTCTATACATATGGTATTGATCATTCGCGTAGTATACCATATGAAAACAATAAAAATAAAATAAAATATTTAAGCAGATTATCCATTTATATTTTGGCGCCGCTTTATTTATCATATAATAAGAGATTTTTTTACTTTTATATTTTATTCCATCATATATTATGTTAAATAAACACACGTTCATTCAATATATATTTATGTAGATATAGAGAATATTTTGGGCATACAAAATAAAAGTATATTTACACCATATATAATGCGATTTAATTTATTTATTTACTTTATACATATATGTGTATATTTAAGAATAATGTATATCTATTGGTATAATAAGCATAATAAGCACTTATTTAACTATAATATTGCTAATATATAATTAAGTTAAATAAATTAATCAAAGATTGTGCAGGTTTATCTTTATTTATGTTTGATATTGATATATAAATATATTGTGAATTCACTAGCTTAGGGTATAACAAAGTTATTTTTTTATATTCAATTTTATTTTTAGAGCTATTCAGTCCTTATCTATTTTCCTTTAAACTTTTAATGTTTTCTGTAAGTTTTCTATTGAGAAAAAATAATTGGAAAAAAGGTTTTTTTGAAAGATTCGGACGGGAAGTGTTCAAAGTTCTAGTTATGATTTCGAAAAATTCAAGCTGAATATAAAAAAACCAATCCTTGTATAATCATCATCATTCATCAAAAATTCATATAAAGCACAATAGATGATTTAATTTTAGTTTTTGGCGTCCATAATGAGATCATGTTAAACTAATCTCAACTGTTATCATTTATATGATGAGAAAGAATAATAATGTTTAACAAACATTTTGTATATAATTTTGTATGAATTTCCTATATATAAAAATATTTTTATTTGTATATAAAGTATTTACTTCCCTGTATAGTATGTATATTAGTAGAATTTATGTATGAACTTTCCATGTATATAATTTAATATATGTATTATAGAAAACATAAAACATGATCTAATACATTTATTTGTCATTTATATGGGATCGTTAAAATATTGCGATAGTAAATAATTTAATCAAATCTAATTTCCTTTGGGACCATTTTTTTTGTAAATATACGTTTTAGAATATATATATAGTACATATATAATTATTTAGAACTATTACGTAAAGATAAAAAAAAAGCAATCGCCTATTGGTTTAAGAGTCCGACAATTATTTGTTGTAGTTGTGTTTAATTTAGCCGTACGACAAACAATCCCCAGTGAGAAAAATATGCGAAAACTCTCCGTGAAATTTACATAAAAGCCTTCCGTGCCAAAATATTGTCAGTATATATTTGAAAATGGTTTATATTTTTGTTAACTACACCTCAGAGTCACCCCAGAGATCTTTCAATAATTATTTTTATGGCATACATCGAATGTATATAACAAAATTAATTCCATTTAACGATAATCATCATCATATAATGTGATGGTTTTTATATACTATATATATAATTTATATGACGATTGACATACATGCATTGGATAAATTGATAAATTTATAGAGTATATATAAAAAGTAATAAAGTTGTCATCCATAAAATATTCTATTTATTAATATATGGATATTAATTTTTATTTTAATTACATTTGAGAATTGCAAGGAAAAAAATGTTCATTTTATTTAATATAATAACAAAAAATATAATTCTATCCTATAATCTTCTTGATAAAATACAACGAATTTAAAAAAAAATTCTGATAACATTTTAAGGAATCCTACTGTACTATACCAAAGACATGAAACATTTGATTCTGTTTCTGAGTTCATGTTCTGTTTGAGTTACATATTGAGTTACCAGGATTTAGTTGGTCGTAGCTCTAATTCCCGACGCTAGAAAAACCAAAAAAAATAAGTAGGATAAATCAACAACTTAAAGCTGTTTTCATATGCTAAAATCAATCGTCGGTATTAAAACACACATTCTTTCACAAACTTAATTGTTGTAGGGTTTAGTTTTCCATTAACAAAAAATTTGGAAATTTCTCATAAAATTCAGACATGAAAGCAATAAAATTGATATTTGAGTTGCTTTACAGCAAGTTTACCTCTTTGTTGTGCATTAAAATCTTATAAGAATATTTATTAAATTGAATTCATTTTTATTCTAAATTATTTAGTACAATTATGAAAGGAAATTAATTTTATTGAATTTATTTACTGAAATATTAATATAACATTTAACGAATACAAAAAAAAAATTGTAAATACACAGATTAATTTATAAACTATTTGTGATTATTGACATATTATTATTATTATAAATTATCATTTTAACAAAATATAAAAAAAAATCCATTCATTATACGCACCTACTAAAATGTATTACTTTAACTCAACAAATCATACAAAATAAAATAATTCACATTATATTTATTTACATTATATATACGCATACATATTTTTGTTAACCTCAATATTTAATTACTCATTTTATTGGATATTTATTCAAAAAAAAAAAAAATAAATGACTTTTATCTGCAGAGATATAATAATATAAAAATATACAGAGTGATTTAAAAGGTAACAGCATTGATATAAAACCGGTGGTATATAAAAAAGCATTTTATATAGTAATTTGGACTTCGAATTCATCATAAAAAAAATTTCTACCGGCTATATATACGCCCATGGCGTTGTCTTTTTTTTTTTAGAACACTCGGTATAGCAATGCTTTTTTTTACCGCATTTGCATATGTACACTGCAGATATATTATTAAAATCACTTTATTCAAAAATTAAGGTTTCTTTAAACTATCGATATATATTTGATAGATATGAAATCGATAGTAAAACAATTTTGTACGCACATATAAGCTCATATATTTTTAATGTATATGTCAAAATCAAGTTGAATTTCAATTGAATTATTGATATTATTATATATAAATACATATTTTATTAATATTATTATTACTATTATATATTAAATGCAATTGTTGTTATATCATAATATAATTTGTATAGACAAATGCAAAATATAAATAAATGTAATTTGCATATAATTAAAATAAAATGTTAAATAATACAATTATCTATCAATTTAAAATGAAAGTAATTAAGTTTTGTAAAACAGCTATAGATGATATATGATAATGTATTCTATTAAATATAAAGAACAAATCCTCTTAATCTCTGTCAGAAATAAATTTATTAAATTTTGTAATAAAATTTTATACAACCATCATTGATTTAAAAATGTATGTGATAATTTCAAAAGTCTAAAACTTTGATATATAATTAATGAATACTTTAAAAAATGTTAATTAAACCATTTATTTTGTCTTATTATAGTTATAAGTGCAAATTAATCATTATGTTTTCATTTCGAAGAAGAATTTTATAGTCGATTTTCTCTGCCTTAATATACTTCATAAAGTATTAATTCTATGTATAATAGAAAATTAGTAACTAATATTTCTGTATAAATCTAACATCAATCCTTATACTATTCGATTCTTAATATAAAGAGAATGTCTTTAAAATAAATACATTATATCATTTATTAAAATTATGAGATGTTTTTTTTTTCGTTGAATTTATTTATGCCACAAAATATTCCATTGAACATCTCAAAAGTGTATAAAATATCATTATATCAATTAATGAAGATTCTTATTCAAACATGATTACATATCATATTTGAAAGTATATCTATATATCTATATTCTATAATAATAAATAGATATATTAAATAGTTCATCAATAATAAATTATATACTATATATGTATGTATATTTTATGATTAATTGATGATTTTATTAATTAATAAATGTTTATATACTTATATTCTTACATCATCATATATACCATATATTCATATAGAATTTTATTACAATAATTATTATTGAATTAACACTATATATATTTACTTTTTGATGATATAAATTGTTTCATATTATATATACATAGCCATGAACTAATAAAAGGCATATGAGATCATTTAGAATGTATTTAATAAACACCGCGTAAAATTATACTAAACGATTAGTTCAAAAATTGTTTCAAGAAATTGCATTAAAACATTGATTTGATAACATTTTTCAAATAATTTATGTAAATCATAAAGAAAACAGTGGAAATTGCATTATCTTTATTATTATAAGCAATAAAATTTGAAGGTATTGATAACTATTTGAATAATGAATTTTACACCATTATTTTCCAACATCAGTTTGCATTTTCTTTGATTGTTGTTAAAAACTTTAATTATAATTGTTATGTTATGTTCAAACATAATTCATTACAATTCATTTTTTTTGACTATAATTCCCATTATCTCTTCGCCGTGTGTATATACAATAATTGTAATCACCTAAAACATTAACATGAAAAATATATATACGAGTTATTAAATGAATCTCATTTTAA
Source organism: Dilophus febrilis (assembly GCA_958336335.1). NCBI lineage: Eukaryota > Metazoa > Arthropoda > Insecta > Diptera > Bibionidae > Dilophus > Dilophus febrilis. The sequence continues at coordinate 54,278,608 of OY284469.1, read as the reverse complement.
TGATTGCTTTATATAAATCATATAACATACATTTTATAGTAACAAAAAACAAATTATAATTTATTAACATTTAATTAGGTGGTAAAAATAGGAAAAAAAACCAACATAAAATAGACCGCAAATGTCATATGTAAATTGTGCGATGTTTAACTATAAAATAAATTAATTAATTAATATTATAACTATATATATTATTTTTATTTTAAATGTGTGTTTTATAAATGGTATTGCGTTCGTATATGCTGTAATTATATACATTATTTTTATGATCATATACACAAATACTTTTTTTTTCCGTAAACAAAACATTTTATATTTAAAGATTGTTTTTCCTATAAACCATATATAAAGATTTGCGTTTAATCGAAATCTTAGCTATTTTTATTTTATAAGATAAAAGATAATCTTTATATTTTGATTATGTATAGTTATAAAAATAATTTGTGCGTATAATGAATTAAATATATAAAAAATAAAAAAGCAATTAAAAAATTAACGCAAATTACTTAATAATAATCGCACATGCCGATATATATATATATATATATATATATAAAAGACATGATTTTTTTACACAAATATAATTTTTATAGAGGAATATTATCTTTTATATCATTCTTATGAGAAAAATATACCTACATAAACATATATAAATTTTACAACTTAATAATCTTATTATATATATTTTAATTTATATTTTATATTCCGTTTAATAATGTACTTTATGTTTTTATATATAATTATAATAATTTTAACTAAAAGTCGGTCTATTTGATCGAATAATGTCGCATTATTATATTATAAAAATACGAATTAATTTTAGTAGATAAACGAAAGAGTTGCATCATATCATTCATATAAGTACAATTATTGATATTATTGGGTGTTTTTTTTACAACCAACTCCATAATTATCACACTTATCCATATTATACAAATAACTTAATTTTACAGTAAATATATATGATAATAATATGATACCGTAGGAAAAACTATTTTCTTTTTGCAAATTTATCATATTAATACAATATAGCTAACCATTTCATGGAAATTTCAACCTTATAACATGATTGATTAGAGGTTGATTTTGAACAATTATAGGTAAAAAATTAATTTTTTATGACATAAGGGGTGTAGTCGAAATGCAATAACTAGGGAACCTGTTGATATAGAATAACGAACAGACCATCCATCGATAGATAATTAAATTCTCTAAAACCGTTCCTTACATATCAAATGGGGTTGTAGAACAAATTCTATAGTTAAATTCTATAAACGTGAAAAATTGTCTATTTAACGATACTCTTTGTATGGCCACCCCATAATATTATTTTAAATTCGTTCAGCTCATTTTACTTAAAATTCAGTCTTAAAAACAATACAATTTCATGGAAATTTCAACCTTAAAAATTGAATGATTAGTGGTTGATTTTGACAAATTATAGATAAAAAAATTCATTTTTTATTATGTAAGGGGTTTAGTAAAAATTTAATAAAACTTGGGAACCTATTGAGATAGAATAACGAGCAGACCATCAATCGATAGATAATTAAAATCTCTAAAAACGTTTCTTTACATATCCCCCATTGTAGAACAACAAAACAAAATAGAATTAAAAAAAAATGTTCATAATTTACTAACCTGTGCCATTGTCGCTACAACCAATCCAAATGTAAATGCAATTTGTGGTATTGTAATATCCATATCCGGTGTCCATTTGATTGTACTAGCAATACCGATTGAGACCAACATAAATGTTCCTATGAATTCGGCAATTAACATACGCCATATATTACGATTATCAGTAATATCAGCAACGCCAATGACTTTTTTAAATCCTATTTCAATTAAAATAAATTGAAAAAAAAAACATCAAAATAATTACATTTTTATCAACAACAAATTAAATTAATTCATTTAAATATCTAATAGTCAATTTATGTAGTAAAAAAATTTTATATTTTTTAATATTAAATTCAAATTTATTTCACTATATAATTCAATTTAATTCATTTTTAATGCAATAATAAGTCATAATTTGTTTTTTTTATACATGTATACTAATAGTGAGACAGCAAATAATATAGAAATTATGGAATTAATTTCAAATCGTTTAATGTTTATGTGTTTTTTTTGTTTGCAAATATAATTTAATATCCATTGAATTATAATTAAAATCTTTATTGCAATAATTAATGTAAGCTCATAATGCATTAAATGGAAATAGATCACACATTTTTTATTTAACAAAAATATCAAATTGTTTTTTTCAAACATTAAAATATATTAAATAGTATTAAAGAAATTAGTCTATTGATATGATATGAACAAAAAAAAACCCCATATCATATCGCTACTTTCAATAATCCTCCTGCAAAAATTTGAAATATAATACAAAATGAAAGTCAATCAATTTATTGGTATTAATCGACTTTTGTCGGTACATTTTTTTCTAATTCATTTTATTATTTTGGTATTTTGAAAAAAAGTGTTTTATATTAATAAATCATATATAAAAATTTTATAAAACGCGCGTTGATAAATACATTTTGTTATATAGACGTAGATATAATGATAATTTTTTATATTTTTATTTTATATATAATATAAATGCGTATTTTATTAATTGTATAAAAAAATTTTATTATATAATACCAGGTGATGAAGGTATTTTTAAATCAAAATTTTTTAATTCATTTACGTTATTTATTTTATTTTTTTTTTAATATTCAAAGATAAAAAAAAAATACACGCACTATGTATTTAATTTTATATCGTAAAAAGCTTTTGATTCTTTTTTTTTGCTTCTCTTCAGTTTGATAACGCCACAAAAAAATATTGTATATGCGTAAATATTCTATGTATAGACGGAAAATAAACAGTACTATATTTGTAATTTAAATTAAAAATATTGATAATGAGTTTTGATTTTCGTTTTTAATTAATTAAAAAAAATTGTTTATAAATAAAATTGATGTGTTGAAATGATCAGAGAAAATAGTTTATAAATGGGTCAATTATGAATTGTAGAAATATATTAATCAAAACTATTTATTTTTTTTTTGAATTTTTTTATAATTACATTGACTAAATATATTTTATATTGAAACGACTAAGATTCTGAATTAAAGGATTAGATAATGTTCATATAATATTCTTATATAACCCATTTTTAGCATTCATACGAAACATATTAAGAAATGACCACGTTTTCTGTGTGATGAAACTCAACTAAATTAGATGAAAAGTTTAAAAACTTCATCCTCCACTATCCCTTCAAAAAAATAACCGATAGGCCGACGTATTGCACATTTCAAGTTCAAAAACTGCTTTGGATATTGTTTATTTAGAGGAATATTCAAATACACCTATATATTAATACAAAGACCCTTCAATTACTATACGAAATATAAATTCTGGAAAATGTTTCTTTATCATAGTTTAACATAAAACAATTTTCTTTTAATCTATGTTTCTACATTATTTTAACGATTATATCAAATTTTTAATTATTATGTTGAAAGTTTATGTATAATTATTGAATAATAAATTTGTGATTTTTAATTGACAAATTGGATATATTATTTTATCTCTTAATTCATCATTTGCATGTTTTCATTCTACTCTATATATATGTACTTATATCGTGGTATTACGAATAATAATTTATAAATGTATCTATTGCATGTCAATATATTAAAAAAAAAATATCATTATACTAAAATATAAAAGATAATCTACTTGATTTTAATTTTATTAAAATATTAGTTTAAAAAACTAATTCATTTAATAAATTCGTTGTTGAAATGATATGATTTAAAAAAAAAACTATATATAATTAACCATTCGAGTAAATTACAACTATTAAAAATGTGCCCATAATATTTTTAATAAATGATTATATTATACCTATAAATTAATTATATTATTCAATATATTTATTAACTTATTATATTTACGAATCCATTCATCATTAAATTATAATTACAAAATATAGTTATGTATTTTTCAATTGCCTATATATACATAAATATAGTTAGTATATTACGAACAAGGTATGATTTTATTGTAATAAATTATTTTTATTATAATAATATATTGAGGGCGAAATAAATATATAGTTTATATATATATATATGTATATCGCACGATCCACTATATTTATGATCCCCATTTGATATACAAATTTATATATACTCCTCAAATAAATTATTGACATCTCCGTTTGTATTATAAATTTGTTTTTAAGTGAGTTTCGGATATATACGAATTACAAATAATTGTAATGGAATATATATCATCTATGCGATAACATCTTGATTATAGTTCAAGTATATAGTTTTAATTGAATGATGAATAATGGATTGATTGAACACATTACATAAAATGTAATAAAAAATAAAAATAAACACTATATTATTGTAAAATTGTTAACTTATCTCCGATATTTGACGGCATATATTAATTTTTTGAAAATAAATTAATGATTGTGAAGTTTAATTCATTTATTTTTAAATTTATTAAAAACATTTATTACCTCTTCGACGGCAATTGATTAGTATTTTGAGTGCTGCTGATATATATACAATAGAATCTCAATATATATAAATAGAGATTTATGGTGTAATTGATGAATGATTAATAATACGGCAATCAAAAAGTGTGTTTTGACAACTTGTGTGTATATTTCGATCACATTTTTTATATATATATATAAAATTTATACAGAAGTAATTTTCTATTTATAATTGATTAAATGGCGAAATTTGTACAGGCAAGCTTACAAGAAATGACCATCATAAAGGTTTATAGTATAATTTTACATCGATTTTCTTTCTTATTATAATGCTTGATTTTTTTATTTGCTTGCCGAAGGTTTCCAAAGTCATCTAGGGAATATCATGAAGGTTGCATTGACTTATCAATAAACGTGCTTCACAGATTTATTCTATTTTATAAAACAATAAAATGTATTTATGTAAATATAAAATTAAAAAAAAAAAATTTACCATCACTAATTTGTGATAATTTTTCGCATATAAGAAACATCACCTCGTCCAGTCAATTATTAATTTTGTTTTTATTTATTTTCAATAAAATTGAAAACCCGAAGCACATTAAATGTATAATTTTCACTTAAATTATAATACAATACAATCCAATCAATAATTATACATCCCAAACAACAGAAATAATTAAACAAAACAAAACTATTAATAATAATTAAATTTTAAATATTCATTTAAATTATATAATTAATTTTATTTGTTATATTTATTATACGACAATATCACTTTAAAAAAAAAATTGTAATTTAAATATTATTTCATTTTATTTGTTATATAAATAAATTTAATTGCAGAATTTTTTAATATGTTATTTATTATTAAAATTAAAATAAAAACGAACAAATGCAATTGCGAATAAATAACAATTTTTATCATACCATATAATATTTTATATAGAATAAAACAAAAAAAAATTCAATTGATTTAAATGAATGTTTTTATATATAATGAATCACAATTTTAATATTTTAATCCTTATATTTTAACAACCCACCAACTATAATTAATATTATTCGTATTGATAATAAAATAATATTGCAATTCCAATGGTGATAACCGCTCTAATGTTATAAAAATATTACTATATATAGTACATTCAATTCTTATCAATGTTGTAAAACGATTTAGTATATACTATTATTTTATTTTTTTTTTTTATTATACTCTTATAATTATAATACAAATATTTATTTATTTATTGTAATCAATCGGCATTGAATTATTAATTATTACATACGTTTTTTTCTATATTTCATACAAAAGGTATTTATTATATCGATATATAAAGAATAGAGTATTCATAAATAAAAAAAACAAGCTTCTGTATGTGAATTATTTTACTATATATATGTAATATATTAACTAATAAGTATCGAGGTAATCGGCGATCTGATGAAGATTAAACAAAAAAAAAACAACCAAAAATTAATACATTTATGAATATTTAATCATAAAAGTATGTTATTGATATGATATAATATAGTAATTAAAGCGCGGTGCGTATAAGCGTGACTGTAAAAGGTATAAGTATATAAAATAAAAAGAAAAATTTACCGGTTATAGAAAAAATAATTTTTTTTTAATACCAAACACAATTTAACATTGAATTTATTTGTGCTTATATGATGAGATAAATGTTGAAGGTTATGGACAAATGAAATTTGTTCAGAATAATAATTGAGATAAGTTTTAAAATATAATTTTCCTCGTTAACATTAGTCTATATAGAGATTCAATTTCAATTATGTATATATTTTTCTTGATTAATTGTCAGAAAACTAAAGTAAAAAATTATTTATGGAAGTATAATCGCATTTGACACTGTCCTAATTTTTAATTTTACAAATTTACAAATATATAAATACAATATACATATCACACACCGTTTATTGATTGAGGGTGAAATTAAATTAACACATATATTAATAATAAATGTATATTTAATTATTTAATTAACATGTAAATATATTATGTGTTTATATATTTTCAATAAAACAAAACCAATTATCGTACTAACTCGTATTATTTTATATATATATATAATGGGTAATTAAAAAATATGTACACCTACATAATGTATACATTTATTAATATATATATATATATATATAATACACTAATGATCACAGAAAATAAAAAGGTAATAATAAACAATTTTTAAATTAATTGTATATTTCTTTAATAAATTATTAAAAGTCTTATATTATGGGAATTATTATTTTATTCAAGACATATTTTTTGTTTCCCTAAACAGGCTTCCGATAAAATAATTTAAAACAACTAAACTCTAAATAAGATAAAAAAGTATCATGACAAGTTAACTAAAAAAAAAAAAATGTGTTGAATGGTTTTAATTTTTTGATGGCCATGAGTGTATGTAAAAAACTATCTTTAAGTTAATTAACCTTTTGTTTTGCCAATTAACAATTTATTATAATTTACCTCTATACATATATTTATGATAAATAACAAGATAATTATTTTGATTAATGCTTGTATGCATGCATCGTGTATTCAATGAATGAGACGTGATCTTATTTAACAAAATCCATATATATATATATATATAAAGTTATTTTCTATTTGAAAATATTTTAACATTCAAAGTGACCGTTTGGAATGTTTGTTGTGAATGCCCTGGAAAAGGTTTTTTTTTTAAAAATCAATGAACAAATCGGTTATATTTGAATCGATTGACTACGAAAATTCTCATCAATGATTCGACGTTCGTATCTCCTCCAAAATTCATGATTGAAATGTTTTGGAATTTCTACATTATTTTCGTATCTTTATGGAATGTTGGAATCTCAAATAACATCTCAAATAGATAATTGGTATATTGAAAAAAAACTAAACAAACACAAATAATTTCTTGACGAAAGCCGCCGGCAATTCAATCCCAATATTATTATTTCCACATGCCAGTAATTCATAGAAAAATCATTTTTTTTTCTGTTTTGATAGAATTAATCTGTAGAATTTTACCATATATCTTTATATAAGTAAATTATATTAAATCTATAAATATTTTGTTGTTTTTTTCATCATACAATATAAACATCTATCATTCAAAAATCAATCGTAAACCACAATAATATTTGTTTTAACAATAATAAAGCTAATAATTTTTAAAGTATTATTTTTCTATTATACACACAATCGATGCAATGTTGTTTTGGTTGTGTGGAATGTGGATTTATATAATATATAAAATATTTTTTACCGTATTAAAATTCTTTTTTATGCACCAACTGAATAAGAAAAAATATCAAACACGCACATCAACGAATTTTAGTTGTTGGTTATTTTTTAAACATCTTTCTTTTTTTTTACAATCAAATCGCATATACATTTAATTCCATAAAGATGATTAATTGAATAGTTTTAATTTATTTATAGTATTAATGAATTTGTTTTTATAATATATTTTGAAAAGAAATTGTCTTAAATATTTTGAAATTTTCTCTTGTGTATTTTTTTGACTTGTAAATATTATTAATTTTTTATTTACATTTTCTTTTTTAGTGCTTGAATATTTTGGTTTGGCGACATATAAGAAAATGATTGTTTTGAATGCAGATTGGTGTATGATGCAGAATTCAACGCTTGAAATTCCCTATGCATGTGGAATTCGCATCTTTCTTCTATATTCCCAAATGGTATGTAATAATTTTTTTATAAAATTAATAATAATTAATTATAATACATACAGAATTTCACTTCTATTGTATTGAAGTGAATCTGAAAGAAACAACGAAAATATTTCAGTTGTAATCGGATTAAACGGGGTGATATATAGAGAGGGATGAGCGTGTAGGTTTCTTGAGATACTTTGATAACACTGTTTTAACTATTGGTCTTTTTTAAGGTAATTTTAAGTTTATATAAATATTTTCATGTAACTGACAACGCCTTGTCTTTGCTTAGACTTGAGTTAATCCCTTTGAATTCAATTTCATTGGATTCAGTTTTTTAAAAATAAATATAGCCACATTTGAATCAAATAAATCATAAACAAGTGATAGGCTAGGTCAGTGTCATTTGGATAAAATGTCCAAGGTATTATACGTGTTATAACCCTTCAATTCGATTGTTTTGATTATGAGATCAAAATAAGGAAAGGATATGCAATGTTTTAAAATATTGAATATGTATAAAATATTTCTAATTTGTAATTATTATCAGCATTATACCACACATTATACCAATCGTTATCATTAATTCACATAAAATCAAGTTTTTTTTTTATAATAAATATCTCGTCACCTGAAACTTGAATTATATCCGTATGTGTGTTTGATTTGAATTGATATCAAACGATCGTCTCACATATACCAAAAACATAATTCTCTTCATACCACAATATAGAATTTGTCTATATGCACAGACGTGCAATTTATATAAATAAATAAAGATATCGATCATCCATTAATGTGTTTATTACAAGTATTATAATATATAGAATCTAAACATACAATTAATAATTCTTTAATTTTTTTTTTATTCCTTACTACGGCCGAATCGCCTGTAAAACCTCTTAATTCTATTACCGTGAGCCAATTAATTATTGAATCATATAGACGTACAGTAGCTTCATTATGCACATTCTATAAATATTACCACCAAAGAATGTTCTAATGAAATGTTCAAATTAATTTCTATATTAACTTCGCTTAAATTCAAGAAATTCATAAACAGCACATCCATACCCGGTATCTATTAAGTTTTTTAGAACCAACAGATTTGGAAATTCAATTTTTCCAAGAAAAAAAAAAAATTGATTTTGTTTAATATGCAATTTTAATGGATTTTGAATCAGTACCTCCCTGTTAGTGTCTATAAATTGTTGCGGTGCATATTATTTTTATAAATTTTTGCGGTACTTTATATTTTATAATAAAATTATTTTTCATATAGTATTTTGTTGCTTTATTGTTTCTATTAAGCATTAGTAGATTTATTACGCATTTAATTTCGTCGATTGTTTTTTTTTTTTAGTTTTTCTTTATGATAAAGTGTTAAAATTTCCAATTAGAAGTGAATATTATCTTAAGGAATTCAATAAGAATTTTCCTTAAATAAAAATAATGTGGAAAATATAAAAGGTTTTGCATAACATTTAAAGTGTTATAATTTTATCATTTTTTTTTCTATTATAACATTTTGGATTGTGTAAATTCGTTATTTTTTCAATGTGTATTTTTAAAATGTAAATTCATATTTCTAAATTGTTGTTCATAAAAATATTTGGTCTTTATGGTAAATTTTCCCGATAAAACAACAGAACAACAGACAGATGTATAATTTGAAGCTTATTCGTGATAATTTAAAGATTTCTTAAAGGTAATGTAATTTTTTATTAAATAATTTACTCAATAAAATAAATTACGTTTATTAATTAATGATATTATAATATTAATGTTACTTTTAGGTAAGTCACAATTTTTTTTAATCATCGCCACCCGGAATTAATGAACAAAAAATACGTTGTTTCAATTGAGATGATTTTATTTTAAATGAATCAAGAAAAAGGATCAGATTAAAATCAGAAATCAATAAGAAACATTTAATTAAAAAAAAGTTTATGAACATTTCTCATTAAAATTAGTCAAATTGTATTGTAGAAAACTTCCCGTATTTTTAATGGTCAATCAACAATAAATTGTAAGTTTTAATAATTGTGTAATTTTTGTCATAAATATATACGGTTTTGTTATTTTAAATGTCATCGCTGTATAATATCGCATGACAGAATAGAATTATCATATTAAAATTTTAATCTATCATTAAATATTTCTGTGCCAAGTATCAGGTAAATATTCTAATAAATTATGTAATTTATTAGTAGATGGTCAGTATTGAATTTTATTTATTTCATATTTTAATTATGGAATTGAAAATAATTATATCTTTTTTTTTGCAGTTATATTAAGGATTTGTTTAACATGTCCACGGAATAATAACGTTTATAGTGTATTGGAATTAAGAAACTAAAAATAGGAAAATATCAATTGAAATGAATAAGGCTATATTTTTTTAATATAACACCAAATCGAAATTGTTTTACTATAAAATTAATGAGCTTCATTGAAATTTGAACGAAAAACTAAACAATAAACATTTGTCTATGGAACATCTTTATAAAGAAATGAAATTGAAGAATATAACAAATAAGAATAAGTTTATATATAGATTAAGAATAAGTTTGAATTAATTAATATCAATAATTTTTAGGTGTAATTCATTTTATTTCGTAAGAAACATTTCCAAAAAGTCTCATTGTTTTTATTTTTAACCTACAGAATCAATATATTTGAATGAAATGCAAACAAACTGATAAATAATATAATCGGTCACTAATCACACAGCTATATCAGTTAAACACCAATTTCAATATTTTTCAAACAAACTTTAAAAATTTAATTGGTTATAATAATAATATTTTTCGGTTCTGTTTCGATTTATCATCTTTCAAACAAATCGCCTAATTTTTGCTATACCCATAGAGTTTATGGTATTTTAATAATACCAGATAAATTTGTGTTTGATTCTTTTAATACTATTAAATAATAAGTTAAAACTGAAACCATTGTTAAATAATTTAAAAGAAGAATCTCCATTAAAGATAGACCAACTTTATTCATATGATTTTCATCTAAAATTGTCTGAATAATCATAAAATTGTTATAAACTTGATTGGTTTCCAAACAAAATGTATGATCAATTAAATTATTTGTTTTTCGTAATGTATTGAATGATAATTTTTCTTTATCATCATTACATGAATTTCTTTCATGAATTTCTTCTTGCTTTCATACAATTAATTTTCTGTATGGTCTATTAAATATTATTTGAAAATATATTTTGAAAGGTAATAAAAAGACGATTTTTCTTATTCAAATTTTCTTTTTATCTTTCTAAATTTTCACAAATTTTCTTTGTTATCATTCTAAAATAATTAAAAGAAATAAAAAAAAAATATTTGCATGAATAAATTCAAATAAAATATTGGTCCATAATACAGCGAGTATTCGAACTCAAGATTCTTCGATTGATCATGCAGTTTTCTATTAATGATTTATCTGATTTTGATTGAATGCATTCATATATTTAATGTTAAATATTATTTTATATGAATTTACATTGGTGTATATAAAAAGAAAACTAATAAAAAGTCGATTTTTATTTTTCCATTTTCTTTTTATTTTCTTTAATTTTCACAAAGTATTTTTTTTTTCATCATGACAAGCCAACAACATGAAATTAATAAAGTCCAATTCGAGATACGAGTAATGACCATTTCATTCCATATCAATTTGAAATACTTTGTTGAGTTTAACGTAAAATAAATTGATAAAAAATAAATTTCCCAAAATTTTCCAAAAATTTGGTGTTTATTTATTTTTTTATCAATTTATTTTACGTAAGACATTTACAGTTATTTTGGGATGTATAGCGGGTATCCCCCACGGGATACCCGGGAATATATATACACTAACCACAACTGGCAGAAACGCCAGCGCGGTCCGTATATATATAAACCTACGGGGAACATCATTGCTGGAATATGGTATGTCTCATCGTCGACTGTCCACAATTCAAACAACCATGTCCCCCTTAATTAAAAGCAAATCTCACTTGTAATTTTACAAGTGAGATTTTTTTGTATGTGAAAATCGGCGGCTTCGCTACCAATTATGCCATCCATCCATATGAAAATATATACCATATTTTGAGTTTTTATAACATTTTGAAACATTACAATCAACATTATAACATAAATCATTATCATTATTATATAAAATTTTTTTTTTTATTAAAACACAAATGCGGCAACAGTAAATGATTACGGTACATTTTATTTTATAATAAATTTTTTTTCTTTATGAGTATTTTGTTGTTATTTTATTTCTATTATGCGTAATTAAATTTTCCAATTTAATGTATTTGATTGTTATTTTCTTTTCTTTTTTTTTTTTTTTATATATATATATTTTTTTTTTATATATATTATTTTATATATATATATATATATATATATAATGAAGTGATCAATTTTCCAATTATAACTATTATAATTAAGTCTTAAAGAAATAAAATATATGGATGACCAAATAAAATGGTAATACTTCATAGATTAATCATGTAATCAGTTTTTCAAGATGATTCTCTTAGTAATTTGTCCATTATAACATGAATAATTTCACACACTTAAATGGTTGTGTGTAATTTCAATGAAATATAAAAAATATCATTAAAATGAAAATTTTCCGCAAATTTTCCTTTGTATCATTATTATATAATTAAAAATAAAATATTTGCGTTAAAAATCATAATAAAAATGGTCCATCATACATTATTAGGATACGATAATCATTCAATTCGATTGCATATTGTTTAAAATTTTATAAGTTATTGCTTGATTAAAATCGTTTTAATTATGATGATAATGATAACAAAACATTATCCATATTTAGAAAAAAATCTATTCTTTAATTAAAAATATCGCATAATAAAAATTGAATTATGGTATATGTTTTTTTTTAATTTATTGTTATCGCAAACCATCTTACATATAACAATAAAATTTTTCATACATAAAGATAGATAGATATATTCACAGACTTGCAATTTTAAGAATAAGGTTAATTATAAATAAGACATCGATCACCAATGAATGTTTGTATTACTATACAAAAAAAATGATAAAGAATTTCCTGCAGAAAATTATAGGAAATTTCCTTTAGAATATTTAGCAGAATTTACATTTAGAAAATTATAAAGGATTTCCTACTAAATGTTTTTAAGGAGTACATTTTATGGTTATTTTAATTGTATTTTTTGTTAAGGATTGCCCTACCGACGAAGATTGTTGTCAAGAGGGGCGTAAAGATTTCGTTAAAATAAACAGCATTACTACTAGGTCTGAAATTGGTGATGTTGACATGAATATTTACCAGGTCGTATGGTAATATTAATAAATCATATCCAGAATGGTTAAAACCGGGACTTAAACTTATCAGTGGTATATTTATAATAAAATCAAATATTAATTACAATGAATAAACGAGTCATATACAAATTGAATTATTGTATGTGTGTCCGTTTTTAATTACTATATCCAATGTTCCTCTCTCGTATACCAAAATCAATTCTATATATTCATACACAAACAGCATATAGAATTTATATATGCACGTACGTGCAATTTATATGAATGATATAAATATATTATATATATTATGTATATTAGTGCATCTGTAAATGATTGCGGTATTTTTTATATGAACAAATTTTTTCATGATATTTTGTTGCTTTTTTGTTTCTATTATACGCTATTATATGCATTAGTAGATTTACATTTAATTTCGTCGGTTGTTTTTATTACGATATAATTTTTATAGTTTTTATAAATTATGAAGTGTTAAATTTACCAATTATAATTAAGGTTTTCTTTAGTTAATATGTAAATATTTTTCATGAATTTCTTGTGAAAAATCAAATAGAAAATTTAAGAGATTTTCCATTAACATACAAAGTGTTTTAGTTTTACCATTTTATTAGTTCTGTTATCATATTCTTACCTGTGTGAATTCATTATTTTTTCACTGCGTGTTTTACAAAGTGGTTTTATATTTTGTTGTTTTTTTTTATTGTTTAATTGTTGGTGTACAAATAAAAATATCGCACTTTATATTTTTTTCACACGTATGTTTAAAATTATGGTGTCGGTTTTTTTTTGTTCTTTAAAATTTTCTTTTGAATGGGTTCTCGCGTATTTTTTTGTTCTTGTACCTTCCAAACGATTGTGGTGAAAAATGATTCTATCATCAAATGGAAAGATGCAGCATCTAATGCGGATTCATTATATTCCTGTATATTATTTTCGATTTCAACGTTGTTCTGCGTTGGTTAAATCCTTTTTCAATAGTCCTTTATGGTATGTATTTTTTAAGGCTTGACAATTTAGAATTTAATTTTAACTGTTCAGAATCATAAGATTATATGTTTTATTAAAATTAAATGTTAAGTATATTCATTAAGAACATTTTGTGCAATTTTACAACGCTCTGTTTGTTTTTTAATATATTCAAGCTATCATAAATTTTGATATTTACAACCGATCTCTTTGTCATATGAATCCGATTACAACTATTTATTTATTAATTTATTGACTAACATTTATAACATTATATATTTTATATTAATTTCTTTTATTTTTCTTCTTTATTCTATTTTCAGGTAAGTGTGATTTTGTCTGCCAACTTTACGAATTTTTTATTATAGAATTCCAACCAATGTGAGTAGAAAAATTTTTTATTGTATTTTATTAAAGGTAATATTAAATGCATTAAATTAAATTAGTATTGTCGCGGCATTTGATAATAAATTTTCCAAATAAAAAAATGATAAATTTCATTGAATATAATGTTTAATTTATTGATATTGAAAAAAAAATGAACTTGATTTATTTATTTTGAATTGAATCTCTTATTTTTGAAATTTATAACAAAATCCTTTTACCTGTAGCTGTATACATATAATCTCATCAGATTCTATAATAATAACCATTAAAGTAATTATTAAAAAAGAAAAACGTTATTTTATATATGAATTATTTTAAATAGAAATGATAAAGATGTAAGGACTTTATCATATCTATTTAAAATAATTCATATATAAAATAAGCGTTTACCATTCATTCAAATCTTAAAGAATTTTCCATAATTTCATATTTCATTTTCACTGTTTTTTCTTTTGATTATAGATTTTAAATAATAACTAAGGGATCAATTCAAATTATTTTCTTTAAAGCAATTAATTAATCGTTTAAATCGTTTTACATAAAAATGGACCGAATTTAATTTAATGATTTAATCTATTTTGAAAAAATGCAAATATCTGTTTAGAGTTCATGGTAGATCGTTCAGTAGATTTTTGTATTTGTTTCGTAAATGTTTCTGATTATTAATTTGTATTAATTTGTGATTTCATGTAGATATTGTAATATTTCTATATAACTTTTGAAAATTTTCCCCTTTAGGGAAAACTCTTTTATTATTTGGTGATGGGTTTAAAAATAAAGTAATTAAAATCAATATTGAATAAAATCATTTTGTTAAATGAAAATCATTTTTTATAAATCTAAATTCATATTAAATCAAATTTATATTAAATTTATTAACAATTGGAAAGAAATTTTATACAGAAAATCAGATATTATTTGTAAACTTATTAATTTTTTTTCTCTGGTTTACATGTAATTTTTATTATTTAATCTACTGTGAACTCGCCTTTTTTTATTGTAGAACATATAGATAATTTTTTAATTGATTATATAAATTTTGATAAAATGTCATTTGTCCTATTTTTCCAAAAAAAAAAAAACCCAAAAAAAAGTATAATTTTCATGAGGTTTTTCCTTTTAATGGAATTACCTTCTGATTAGTACTTTTTTCCTAGAACCAAAACCACACAATCCTATCCATGAATGCTTGGGTCAAGCCCTCTGGTCCCGTCGAACGGACTGACTACGCGCCAAGTATTCGCTCCTATCCACCGTCTGATAGGTCCCCTGACAGCGTTGTTTTTATAATTGGGCTTGATTAGGGTAATTTTAAGTTTCTATAAATGTTTTTTTCCAGGTAATGGACAACAATATAGATTTATATTTTAACATTATCTATATATTGTTTATATTATTAGCATGATTTATATTATTTTTATATGCATGTTCACAATTTATTAATATTTACAACTTTCCAGGATTTTTACTTATATTTATCAATATTTCATATTGGAATATTTTTATTAAATTATATTTTACTGAATTGAATTTTATACAATGAATTTTTTGCTATATATGTATGACAATATTTAACTATAATCGATAAGAACGCACTTTCAAGACAAATTATTAACTGAATAATTTTAAATAGATTTTAAAGAGTTTTGGAAATTTACAGATGTTTTTCTGAATATGAATGTACATTTGAATGATTGTTCAATACAAAGATAAATTTATTATATACCATAAAAGCAGTATTTAAATTTGTAAATCACTGAAATTTACGCTTAACATTATCTATATTCTTTTACACAAACATTGATTTAGTTTCTAATGTTGTATATGTATTACATGTGATATCATAAACATAAAAATCTAAACAATTAAAAAATTAAGTCACATTACATTTTATCTACATCTGCACCTTTATCATTGAATAAATATATTTGTGTATATGAAAATAAAAACTCCGTGTAACGACTAAAACGATTAGAAATAATCTTTTCATATGGAATTTTATTAGAAAATATATATATGAAGATGGATGATCGTATAGAGATATAGATTTTAAATGATGGATGAATGATTTTAATTATTATTAATTCAGTATATAAAAAAAATAAAATTATTTGAACAAAATAAAATATGCTTTATGTATTATTGGTGAGATCAAGAAGAGATGATTATAATTGAATTACTACGAAGATAGGTGAAACAATTATGAAATTGATTTATATACAATAAACTATTCAGCAAATTTGAACGTTTGGATTACAGCAAAAACTATATTAGAACAAAAATTGTGTCGTATTATAAAATGATTTTTTTCAACGGACCATCAGTTCCATCAGGATAATGTCATTCAAACAATCAATGATCGACAGATTTTTCAGTAGAAATTCAGTTAAAAAGGAATATTATACGAAGAAATATTATACATCATCATCGGACATCCTTTCTATCATATATAGTATGTAAGTATATTTGCACAATTGTTTATTCTATATTCATCATATAAAAAGCAAAAAAAACTTCCTTTGATTCCTTTTGATTCTTTTTATATTCTCGATAATATCAATGTTTTATTTTATTGTTGAGTATGTTTGTAATTTAACTTAATAAAAATGTGTTTATTTGAAAACTGTGTTACCAAAATACTATATCGTAAAATCTTATATTGATAATATGAGTCATATGCGAGTTATTAGACAAAACCTACTCTACATATATATTTAATGATATTACAAAATTAACGAAATTAAAACATCTTACAATATTCTTTTATTCACTTAAAACTTGTATAATTTTTTTTTAATTTATCACATACGCAATCCTTTTGATGATTTAATAAAATATAATAAAAACAATCATGCCATACATTTATTTATATAGATTTTCAAATATATATTACAATTATATCTGTAAATAAACTATAAATAATACCACAAAATCATACTCATATGAACATGTAGAACTAATTTAAATTCATATATGTTCCATAGTAAAAAAACAAACTATAATGGAAAAAATTCACATATTATCTAATTTGAATATGTAAAAGAACAAAAAAAAACACCATACATATTATATAGCAAATTTCAAATTTTCTGTTTATCACGAACTATAGCCAAACGTTTTCATACAATATAATATTTATTACATAATTTGTTTTAACAAAAAAAAATGGTTATAATAAGAAAAGAGAAATGACACTTGAAATAAAAAAGCGATTAAAATCAACCTTGAATATTTTAATAAATGAACAAAAAATAATAATAATAATAATGTTGTAGAAAATGAAACGAATATGTAATAATAAGAAAACATACTCTTTTTTTTTTATTTTAAATATAAACAAAAAGAATAATAATATTACAACCGCAACCACATCAATATATAAACTATGTTTAAATGCTGTGTAAAGATTTAACTTACAAATGCTTTCATTTCATGAGTGAAATGGAAATTGTTTTTTTTTCTTAAATATTTACAACTAGAAATGTTTATTTGTAATAAACCCATCAAACCATTTCATTTTCTAAAAAAAAATTGTTATTGAATATTGAATTTTAAAAGCCATAAGATTAACAATACTTGGTTAGATCCTGAATTAGCGGGAAGCTTCACATACGAATACTTCACTATAATTCAATAAAAACTCTTTAATTGGTTTTATAACTCTAATTTTATCTAATTATCGTTGAATCTTTAAGATAAATTGAAAATATTAATCTTTTATCTTTTACCAATGGTATATACTTGAATTTTAAAAATGTAATTTTAATAAACTAACAATTTGCGTTCACTTTGGTTTTTTACATGAGGTTTGGTTCATGAGGTTTCTTTCTTTAGAACTAATTAAACAAAAATTAAAATATTTGTAGAAGTTTTTACAACTACAACGATTTTCTACTTCCATTTTCGTTGTATTAACTTCTGTCAAGTAGCCTTAGAATTTTACATCTTTAAAAATTCCTCATCACTTATTTTGTTTAATGGGTTGTCTGTTTTCAATTATGTATGCTGTATTATTTATTAATATATATATATATAGGTATTTTAGGTGTGTTTAAAATATATACATTTATATATATCTCATCTATATTTAAAAATGACTTGCATATAAAAGAAAAGGTATCTCTCTAACTTATAAAACATTTCAATTTTTAAAAAGTTCTACATTATATTTAATATAATACAATCATTTTTTATTTTCAATTATATAAATTCACTTACTGATTCAAAACATCTGTTTTTTTTTCTTGCTATATTAAATCATCGTAAATATTGAAAAATATGAAAGTGAAATTCCAAAAACTGACTGATTAATTTTAATTTGTACGTGAGTCGCGTATATATAGTATAGAAAAAAATATAGTCTATTTTTAGAGTTAGTTATTTTATTTGAATTTATTGCTTGATTATGCGGTGACCTAAAAACTATCATTTAGAATTAAGAGGTTTGTTATACTTTTACACTTGTCTGTATATGTTTTCTTATTTCTATATACATTTTAATTAAGAAACCTATCGATTGTTTTCCAAATATTCCCGAAAGTTCAGACAATTTTTCATAGAAATAATGTATATTAAAATTTGTCTTTTTCTGATTTAATCTTATAAATCTTACAGCGTATTTGAAATATTCTCTTGAACGATCTTCCCTCAAACTATTGGGATGCCGAACTGGGATTCTTCGATTTATAAAAAATCTAAATAATTTTTAGTTTGAAACTATACCTATTTAATTAAGATAATTTTACGTACGAAATAGGATAAAAATATTATTATAAATGTTATCGATTCATACAATTGTTAAAATCATTTGTTGCATGTTTATTACTTCCTTTAGTTAGACGACAGGAAGAAGAAGTTTCGTAATCACCCATAAGATATATATTTTAAAATAATTTTAAGCGAAGCTATCTTTATATAAATATAGTTATCTTCAATGGGGAAATAAACACAAGAAAACAAGACAAAAACAAATAACATGTAATTAATTTAATTAAAATAAAAAAACAATTCCTATAGTATTGTCATATGGAAACTCGTATCTGCATGAAGATTATCACGTTTGCGATTGATTGTATATCTAATAATGAAATCGGGAAAAGTACAATATTTTTCATAGTATCTCCTTGTGCGTTTTTAAAAAATATATTTATAAAACTTATACGAAAATTATATTATATATAAAAAAAAATTAATTTCGTGTTCGTGATAACAATAAAGTTATTCCCAATCAAAAAAATTAAATAATAATCTGATTTTTTTTTACGGTTTTAATTTTTTGAATCTTTATAAAATGCTAATAGAGAAAAACTGACAGATCACTTAGATATGCGTGATATTATTTACAATAATTATATTATTATTGATCATAAATACATTAAAATGTATAATTTGAATGAATTAAATTAAATTCTAATTGTTTTTTTTTGTTTTGAACCTTGAAAATACGAAATATATTGTTATTATACTATATTAATAAAAATTGATTCATATTTATAGTTTTTTCCCCATATATTTATCATAATAATTAATTTTTTTAATTGACAAATATGCTGGGTAATTTTAAAACAAATTAAATAAATTTATTTATATATAGTTTTAATGTAGTTTATTATAGAGGCAATTCTATTAATAAATAAAATGATAATTAATAGAGATAATTTTATTTTATATACATTAATTGCATTCATATTTTATATATTTTTCAATAATATATAATGCTAATTTTATCTCTTCCCACATCATAAAAATAATCATCATTTAAAGTAAAAATAAAAAAAAAACAATTTGTTATTTGAAAATAAATAATGTAAAAAACAAAAATTTTCGCTTTCTTATTTAAAACCATAAAAAATAACTCATCTGTAAAATTCACATTGTTTTTATTATTATTATTATTAGTATTATTACTGATGACTTTTACTCAAATTTATTAAATTATATCCATTATAATTACAACTATTAATGCTTCAGTTCAGGTATATTTTTATTTCCTTGTAAATCAATCATCGCATAATATAAACGCAGACCTAAATCATATATTGCAATTTTTATTTCAAGAATGCAATAATAACAATAAAATTAATTTACAAAACATATTATTATTCTTTTGGTTATGAATTGATTTTGTTTTGTTTTGTTGTGGTTTTGAATCAAATTGAAATTTTTTTAAATTAATATTAATCATTTTAAAATTAAATCAAAAATCTTATGTTTTTCTTCGTATTCTGATTTTAATTGGCCTTTATATTATTTTAATCATCGCACATGTACGTTTTATGAAATGATGAAATTACATACGAAAAAAAATGTATATAAATAAAACTCATTGTGTTATTTAAATTTATTTTTTGAACCTACAAATTTGATTGACATTTTTTTAATTTTTTTGTCGTTTTCAAATTACAATATCAATTTTGTATACATTAACACTTATACTAAATGATAAAAAATGATTTTTTAATTAAATATATATATCGCATTTATTTTATTCAATTATTATATAAATAATATATCAGTTAATTAATCAAAATGAATTACTTTAAAATGTGTTAATTTTTGAAAGACTGAATAGAAAAAATTAGAATTGGTGAATTTTTCGTACAATATAATATAATATATAATTTAAATTTTTTTAATATGTAAAACCTATATATAAGATTTTCAAGATCAATGTCAGAAACTCTAATCCTTTTTCATTGGGAATTCATTTCTCAAATGTAATTATCGATTTGAATTGAATTGGAATTATAAAAAGTAAACATTTTTGTACTCTAATTTCTTTTCCCTTTCCATTTTTATATACAAAAGACTGAAAACTCTGATAACGAAAAATAGTAATAAAAATTGTAACAAAAAAAAATGCACTAACAAGAATTTATTAATAAATATTATTTGATAACACTGAAATAATTTTATTTGGGTATTTTTAAAAATAAAATTCTATTTTTAGATTATTTATTATATTTGTATATTTCTATAATTTTTCAAAGTTACAAAAAAATTAATGTAGCATTTCTTTATCTAATCAATACGTTCAATAATGTTCAATTTGCAAATTGAATTTTTAAGATTTTTTTTTATGTCGAACTTGAAAATGTGTGCGTTGGTAATTTTAACTTTTATTGATGTTTTGGTCTTATATAATTTTGTTTTTAATATATAAACATGCATATGAATATATTAAAAAAATAAAGAATAAAAGAAACAACATCAAGAATAACATGATAATTATTACTTGTTTTGATATAACTTTAGACGTATTTTTATTTATATTCGCAATAAGAAGTAGTTATGGAGATGTTTATCAATATATATATATATAAATATATATATTAATATGGAAGATGACACGAATTTAAAATAAATATTATATTATTGGAATGCTGTCTGCGAACAAACATAAAAATTAAAATCATATAATATTATATATTTAACTAAAGACAAATATCTATATCACAGATATATGTATAGAATATATAAATTATGATGGAAGTAAAATTTAGCGAACTGAAACACAACAAATATTATCATCATATAAAAATGTAGATTTAGGCCATGCGATATAGTAAATATATTGCAGTTATTAAAGTCAATTGTTCTATATTTTATGGTGTTAACAAAATAACTAACTATACAGATAATTATGATATTTTTTTATCATCTCTTTGTGCGTATATACTATGAATAGTAAATATATACATTTGTTACAATATATATATATACAATGAATGAATACATAAATAGTGAAAATTTAAATTTTTAATAAACATATCCATATGATGTGTGCGATGATGATATATTTGTTTAAGATTATATATAGATAATATAAATAGATAAAATTCTATATATTCTATATGACCATTTGTATTTATGTACACTAATTTCTATATATATATATATACGTAAAAACTGGCAAAACTTATTACAAAAAAAAATTCTATATTTTCATCTCTATTATATATTTTTTTTAATTATTTATTTATTACTGATGTTGACATAAACACAGTCATTTCCATATATCTTATACAAACTTACTGGCAAAAAAGAACGTTACCGATAAAATAAGATTGTATTATAATTTTTTTTTTATTTTTTATCATATATTTACGTAGGTGTTTATTTTTCTTTTAAAAAAATATATAATTCTTAATATAAATAATATATTTTAAAAGTATGTTTTTTATTTTTTTACGAAAAAAAAATTTAGTTATATAATTTATATGCTTTAGATATTTAATTAATATAATTTATGAATTATGTATATAGTTCGTTTCTATTTCTAATAATAATATAATAATAAAAAAATTGTAATAAATATCATATTTTTAAATCTTTAAATTTAAATTCAATGTAAAAAAGATAAATTGGTTCGAGAAGAAATAAATATATATAAAAACAGATCACTTCATCTTATCTGTATAGAATATTATGAAATTTAATTATTTAAGTATAATTTTGTTTGTATGAGACAGTGCCTTTTTTGTGTTTTATGACAACAATTTTAAACGATCTAACTAAAAATATACATATTCCATTCCTCTATCCATCCATCCATAATTTTTGATAAATAAATACATTTTATATTTATCTAAAATGTATCCAACATTATGTAATATAATAATTCTATTGTGATTAACTAATTTGTAATTCTTTTGTGAAAACTTTTGAGAAATGTTATTATACATTTTTTAATTTTATTTTTAAGTATTTTTAATTAATTTCTGTGATAACCATTTCTTGAAAATGCGTTTCTATAGACGGATTGAGATAAGAATAAATATTTTTTAAGATTTTCACGATATAGTGTATATGTTTTGTAAAGAAAATTTTTACCCAATTTCTATTTATTGAAAACTAGTTATATCCCATCGTTTTAAAAACTTTACACGATATTTATAATGCAATCTAACTGATATTTGTAATATATTGGACTAAATTTCCTTGTACTGGCTGATTCAGATTTGAGAACTTTCGTTTTTTTGTGTATTTTTTGTATAAAAAATTTTTATGATAGAGATTCTTGAAAATATATTGAATATTCTATACCTGTACGATAAATACCTGTACAATCTATACCTGTACGATAAAGTCTGTAAAACTAATTGATTTCCTCGAATGGCTTGAAAATTGAGAATTTTTGCAATTTTCACATTTGTTATTTTCATTTTAATGTAATTTAAAAATGTATATTAGAATTTCAATTCAAAATAGAAACATTAAATTAAATTTGTAAACAATTTTAAATTTTCATATCGCTTATAAATATAATAAAAAATTTATTACTATTTATGATTTAAATAAATCTTAATCGCATTAACAATATCAAAGTAAAGACTAAATAAATATAATAAAAATAAAACTGCATTAATAAAAGAATATAATTTTTATTAATGTTTCATTATTATATGATTCAAAATAAGTTTTATTTATTTATTCGTTCGCGGTTACTTTGAAATGAAATATATATTTAAATATAAAAGAAAATTATATTTGATAAATAAATGAATATATTAATTAAAATTACTTTAATAATATTTTATGCATTCATTTGATGTTTGTTTGTTTTTTTTTTCGTATTAAATTAAATATTTTTGATGATATCCGAACCGAAATAATTTTATTTAGTTAGACTTTCTATTCTCATATTGTTATTATAAACATTGTATATGCAAATTTTTTTTATCTGAATTTAAATTTGTATTACACATAATTTTTTTTTTCTGTAATCAAATACATAATTTATAAAATATTAATAAAAATAAGTCACATCTGGGTTGCGATTAAACCAAAATTAAATAAAAGTAATTTATGTTTTTTATGTGCGGTTTAAAAAAAATTTTTGTTTATTAAAATTTATTTGAGGATAAATCAAGGTGATTTAAATGGTATAGAGTTGGTATTTTTATTTCAATCATCAACATATGAATCATATAATTTTTCAATTGCATATTGTTTTATTTATCATAATCGAATTATATGACATGAACAATTTCAAAGAAATATTATTGTTTTCATTTAATACGTAGAAATTTCTTTTCTTTTTGTTTTATTTATTTATTTTAAATCCTATTTTAACTATTTCTAAAATTTTATATATATACCAATATTTTGAGTTCATTCATTTTTGAATAATCAATAGATGAATCAAACCAAAAAAATATTTTGTTTATATATGAAAAAATAAATTTCAATTTCATTCAATTTGTATCAAATTTTATCTTTTGACATTATGACTGGAAAATGTGATAAGGTCGATCGCATAACAATATTGCTGTTATAATCTGCATATATAGAAATTATTTAAGATTAGATATAAAACTTATTATATATTATTATTTTAATGAATAAAACGATAAAAATATTTCTAAAAATTATATATAAAAACCGAGAATTTAATCAAAAAATATCACAATCAAATAATATTATTCTAAAAACAAAAATTGCACACATATTTGGTTGAGAATTAACAAACTCGTAATTAATATAATTTTTAATAGTCTCACGCCATTATATTAATTCTTTTCAATCTACAATTTTGTAAATGATAAATATCGTTTATTGTTTTGTTTGGTTGTAAAATATGCACGATGATGATTGTTGATAACAATCAACAAATACGTGCGATTTTTGCACACAACAAATTCTCATATTGTTTTTTTTATTGTTATAATATGTGATTGATGAAAAAGAATTACTTTCGCAGCTGTGCTTTTTTTTAAAGTATCAAAACAACAGATCACGGTGCCAAATGATACTATAATAGAAAAACAAATCTTATTTTGTATATTATATTTCTGTCTAATTACAATATTTATTTATTTGATGTTTTATTGAAATAGTTTTTGTTTTTTTAAATTTACTATACTCGTGTGTTTTTCTATTTAAAATATAATTCCTCTGTTGAGGTGTTTTTAATATACACAACTTAAAATTAAATATATTGGGATTAATTTTGCTCACCCACCAAATTATTAAATACATTCATTAATATTGATTTGTTTTCGATATGAAAAAAATCATTAAAAAGTATTTATCATCATAATCTAGTCTTTGCCATTTGATTATTGTTTCGCCCAATTCCTATATAGAACAAATCAATGCATCGTTAGAATTGTGATTTCTTGAAAATGCATTAACCAACCGGTTTGAAAATTTTATCAGATATTTTTAATGTAGTCCTAATTGTATGTGTAAAATATTGTATGAAATTTCCATGGACTTGTTAGAATTGAGAATTTTCTACAAATTTACAGATTTTTACTATATATATTATATCAAGAGTGATATAATTTTGAAATAGATTTCTTGAAAATTTAGTAAGCAATCGCTTTGAATTTATTGTACGTAATTCATTAAAGACCACCTCTTTAAAACATTGGAAGGAGTTTCCTTGTGAAATTTAAGAATTTTCCAAGATTTTTACGACTTTTAATGTTATTTTTAATATGAAAAATGTTTAAATTTCTTATGTATTAACTTTTTCTCAATTTCCCTAATAGATAAAATCGTCATAGGTTATGAGAGGAAAACAATTTAGTTGGTACTAGAATCCCTTTATATTAAGTTATTTTTGCTTTCAAAGTTTATCAAGTCAACAAAACTTTAAAATAAATATAAATTTAATTAAACTATACATTTTAAAACTCCATAACCAATTAATTCAAATTCATATACTCTTGGTATACACAATAATATATGACCTAAATATTTTTCAATATAAAATATAAATCAAATTTAATTAACGTTCATTTATCGATCGGGTATATAAACGAAAATTTCATCTAAAAATTCGCCAATTTTCATCAAAATAGTAATAATAAAAATCATCAATAAATGTATTACATTTTAATTATCACCATATCGCACATACGATTTAGTTAACCCAATAAAATTGAGTGTTTGTTATTATTGCGTTATATTGTATTATTGCATCAAAATTTGCAAACAAAAATTTAACAAACAAACAAACTATTATGTAAAAGGTTTTTTTTATAATAATCATAATCATAATATTAAATAATTATTATGTTTTACAACTAACGCAAAAAAAAAAAAAAAACAAACAAACTATAGACAAAATATTTTATTTCTATAAATAACAAGGAGAAAAACCAAATAAATAAATAAATTAGCAAATTTTTACGACGACAAGTGAGTACTTTAACTTTTTTTTTTGTTTATACAAAATACTATATATATAAATATACAATTGTTCTAAAAATATATAAGTTTTTTTTTGTTATTCGTTTTGTTTGTAACCTCTTCATCAAAAATTGTATATAAAAAATCATAATTTTAACCATAAAGAAATGAAAAAAAAAACTTCGTTGCTTGACGATAAGTTACAATTGAAATTTATAAAAGTTTTTCTATATATATAAAACAAAAATAGATAAAAAAAAGACACCGCACAACAATTACCAATAGCCGAAAATCTTCTTCTATAAATATCAAAATTCGATTATCACGCACTCACTCACTTCTTCATCATATTACATATATTATAAATGTTTAAAAATAATATTAACATACAAGTGCGATAATTACATTTGAATATTTATACAAACATATATATCATTTATATTTTGTTATATGTCTTTGACCTTTATTTTAGCTCTAAACTTTAAAATGTTGTAGCTTTAAAATTCGATCCAAAAAAAAAAAAGAAAAAACCTTTAAAAATCTTACATATGCGAAAAATTATTAAAAAAAAAACGATTTTGTAATAACCTAAACATACATTTTTAAATGCATAATAATTAAAAATAGTAAAACGCGTTCTCGATCTCATCGCTGCCGCCACCGTATCGCAATAATTATGATTTTTTAATAGGTAAAAAATTAAAATAACAAACAAAAAATAAACACAACTTTTTTTTACTTTAACTATTACTAATATCTAATGTACATACCTTCACTTTTTCCTTCAGTAGTCATCTTTTTCGATTATATTTTTTTTTAATTTATTTATCAAATTATTAATTAACAGTCAAGAACAACAACAACAAAAAACTAAACACCAATAATAATAAAAACAACTATTAAATTTAGATTTATTATTCACTTGATGATGATTTTTTTTTTTTTTATTATTATTATTTATTTATTTATTTATTTTTATTAATATATAAATTATATGGTGTCTGTCTGTCTGTCTATTAAACAAAATAAACAATTAGTTATTTTTATTTATTCGTCTTATTATTATACTTCTTTTTATTTTCTTTATTTTTTAAATTTTGTTAATGTGCGAAAAGTACTTTCAAAAATTGAATTAATTAATGATTTCTCTATCAATAAAAATAAATTATTTAAAAAAATTTGAATTTTTAAAAAAATTAATTGGTATAATGAAAGTTAATTAAAAAAAAAAGGGTCGAATAATATTGAAAATAAATATAATTTTGCGAATTATTATATTTAATAAAAAGGAAAACTTTTTAAAAAAGTAAGAATTTTTATTAAAAGGATTTCAAGAAAATGTACTAAACATAATAGAAAATGTTATGTTAAAAGATCGGCTATATAAGAAAAAAAAATAATAAAAATCACCTCACATTTAAATTGAATTTAATTATTTTTTTTTATTTAACACTCTCTCTTATCAAAAAGAAAAACAAGAAGAAGTTTAAATAAGATACAAGAAAACAAAAAAAAACCTCACTTTTTTTTTATTATTATATTATCTGTGTCGATAAGCTTTTTTTTAAATAAAATAAAAACTCACTTTTATAATTTCAAGATTTATCAAAAATATAAATTTTGTGGAAAATTAAATTTTCTTTTGTAAAATTTTTTCAAAAAAAAATAAATCTATAAGAAAAATCTCTGCCGTTTATTTATTTGTAATCCGTGAAACCGTGCGACCGATACGAAAATTATTGCAAGAATGCTTTAACAAATAATATTGTTGTGTATCCACAGCAGTTGTTTTGTATATTTTCCACCGTATCCACCACCGCCACAATATACTACACATAAAGAGTATATATATGTATATTAATAGATATACTTGTACAATAAAATATTAAAACATATATATCGCGATATATTATATATGTATATATAAATAAGTATAACTATACCTTTTATATATTTATATTTTTTTTTAATATTTTTTTTAGAGATATATTGATATGAATTTATGTACTCTACTCAAACAATTTATGTATATAATATATGCAAGAAATGTTTTTGATATGTATCGCGAATTATATATTGTATATCATATATATAGAGCAGGTACGAAACGTAAATATTTTTGACGATATTTTCATAACTATATTCCTAATAACACACAAACTACATCACAATTAGATGTTTTTACTTTTCCGCACCTTTTTTTTTTTTTTAATGTTGATTTTCCGCATGTCCTAAGAAAAGACGTCCCAATTGGTTTAAAAGCAAATATATAGCAAATATTTTTTATTTTATTTTAACAAAATATATAGAACATTATTTGACATACGATTTTTGGGAAATCGCTGCTATATCTTTTGCAGGGTAATTTCAAAGTGTTATTTTATGAACTATCAGAAATTGATTGAATTTTCAATTTTTCAAAAAGAAACTAAAAATTGAAAAAAAAAACTAGGGCGGTTATCTTAAAAAATAACTTAGAATAGTTAATTTTTCGGAAAAATCTATTGTATGGTAATTCTATCTAATTATACAATTGCCTTTAGAAATATCCTATCGTCATTTGGGAAATATAGCCAAAAAATTTCATGCTTCGTGCCTGTTATTAATATAGATGAAGTTTGATTTGAGGTATATTTTTGTCGTTTGATATTCAAAATAACTAAATCGAAAAAGAAAAATACGAAAATACAAACTAAAATAAATATAAAAAAAAACAAACACACACGCATACATACGAAATTAAATCAAAACAATTTAATAACAAACAACAATAATATAATAAGAAGAAAAAAAAACTTAATGAATAATTTATTTTTATTATTATATTTTTATATTATTTTTTTTAAATATGCACCTCTATAATATTATATAGTTATAGATGTATATATAAAAATGCAGATCTCATACCTTTACAATTAATTTATTATGGTTTTCTTAAAGTATAATAATAACTTTATATTTATCTATAGTGTGTATTAGGCCAAAGTAGTGAAATCTCTCTCACTTTGATATAAAACTTACATAAAAATTGGAATGACAAAAAAACAAATACCGGTAAATTATTACATTTCCATATATATTGATTATAGTTAGTAAATTAGTTTACTTTTTATTCATTCGCATCTATCCAACTTAGGTCAATCTTTTTTTTTTTTTAGATCATTTATAATCGTATCGCAAGTTGTTAATATATTTATATACCAGTTTTATCAGTATCTATGAAGATGAATAAAGATATATAAAAATATCTTTCATATTTTTTCCATATAATACCATACAGAAAGTTTATATGATGTATTTAATTAACTTTATGTGTGATATTTTTTTTTCTATACTAAATTGAAATTTCTGTATATTTTATCATCAACAATTTATCTTCATTTTTCTACAATTTTAATGTATTTGACAGAAAATAAAAGAGAGTCAATAAAATAATAAATAAAATGAAAACAAAAAACCACATCATTTCTATGCCAATACAATTGGGTGTGTTTATATAAAGAATAAGAATTGCATTTTCAATTTATCAATAGTGTTTAAATATATACTAAAGATAATCAATTTTTAAAACAGTCCTCACGAAAAGGTAAAGAAAAACTAGTTTAATCAAAATATTATTTTGATCTTATAGCTGCGGGTGATTTTTAATATCATTAATATCATCTTATCAGATAATTTATTGGCTGAATGTAATGTTGATTATGATCTAACAAAAATATACCGCGTTCCATATTTTATTATCATGAAGGTAAATTGATAAATCATTCAAGATATTCAATTCAATATGTTCTTATACAAAATAATCCTAACTATATTTACTAGAATAATTTCAAACATTTCAATTTTTATCCTCAAGCTTGCATATAACGGCAATTTTTCATTCTATCTTTGATTTCAACATAGATTTTTCCTGATTTGACTGAATGAATTTGACTTTTCCTGATAGTTTATATACTCCATATTCTCTCATCGGTATCGCATCAACAGTTCATATTATTTCATACTAGTTAGAGAAATTGCCACTTTTAATACATTTAAAGAATGAATATATATGCTTTATATTAGCTTTTGCTTTTCATTTAATTTGCACACATAAAACTATATTATAACGAATTTAAAACGAACATATATGCGATAAAAAAAAATAAATAGATTAATATTACTCATTATTTTTATTTTATTTTTTTATGAAAACCATAAAAACATATATATATATATATAATTTGTATACATTACCTTTATGTAAAACAATAATTCATAAATGTTACATAAAAAATAGTAATAAAAATAAATCTTCTATAGATGATTGATTTTGACACGGTCAAATTGATGTAGAATTTTATTATTGTTATTTTTTTTTTTTCATTATTATATTTATATATATTTTTACAATCACATTTTTTTTTTCTTTTTATAAAATACGAATAATAATACAATTTGTATTAAGTATGTATGGAAACCGAGAACTATATGCTTATCAATGATATTGATATGTTTATGAAATACACACAATTGATACAGTAAATTATTGTAAATGTAGTGTAAACTTAAAAAAAAAATGGATTAATTTTCCAAATTTTAATCGAAAAATATATTTGACGATTTCAATTATAATAAATTATAAAATTTGATTAATAATTTATTGTGGCGTTTACCAAAAAAAAAATAGTTGTAATAAAACGTGTGTGTATAAATAAGTAAATGAAATATAAAAAAAACTATATAATTATAATTGACAACCAAAATGTAATTGCGATAAATATGATATACACTCAATTAACTGATAAACCTCACAATGTAATGATGTTTTAATATGTTTATATGAATGAATGACTGATTTTATCAAAATGCTATAAAAAAAAAACAACTCTGTGATTTCTTTATATATATAGTAATAGTAATGTATCATTTTATTTTATAGTTACTTAAAATGTAATGATGGTATATTTTATACCCTTTGCTTCCGAGGTACTACGTATCAGGAATGATGCTAATATGAGAATTCAATTTAGATAATATAATCATCATATAGGTTAATTTATTATTTTTTAATCGAATAATACGTTTCATATATTATTATATAATACAAAAGATACCCATTTGATAATAATATTTTATTTTATACAGAAGTAGCTTGTATAAATAATTGTTTTGTAATATCGTTTTACTTAATATTTACTTAATTTATTATATTTAATTACGTAGACAATAATGTATATTTTATTATCTTTTACTTTTACTTATGCGATTATATAGAGATTGTATTTTCCAGACATTATCCAGAATTGTAAAATTGGATTATAATAAGAGGCTACCAAACAATGCAAAAATAATATTGAAATAATAATAATATTTAAATTAAATGTTGGATTGTTTATACGCAAATAATTGCGTAAATGAATTTTGTTTTATACATGCAATGACCTAAAAATGATAACATAATTTTGTTATCAAGATTACGTATTTTGTTTTTATTCAAGCGCCAAATAGACATATTCAAGATTATAATTTAATATAGAATAATTTATATACTTGATCTTAAACGCGGTTATTGCATTTATTTACTTGAAATATCCTAGACCTATATATTAGATTCCTTATCATTATTTCTTATCACTTATCAGAGGTTTCACAATTCACAATCACAAACGGTGTTGGTTTATGTAGTTTAATCCGTATTTTAATGTTCGTAATTCGTAATCATTTCGAAAATTTCTATAAATTTATAAGCAAAAATTTATTCATTCAGCTTTATTTAAATGTGATGTTTAATAACTTGTTTCATTCTTTATTTGAATTTGATTAAATTTTTCATATTCTTTGATCCCTTTATATTCTATATTCTGTGATTGAACTATAATAAATATAAATTTATAATTATTTTGTCACCAAAATACATTCATGTTAAAAGTTTATAATATAAAAGTTTTCCTATAATATTGCATAATTTATTCAGAATTCTATCATTTCTTATTTTTTATTCAAAATGTTTGATCTACCAAATTTTAACCATGCGAATTTCTTTTTAAATAACAAAATCTGGTCGCATTTAGCATAGTTAGGACACTATAGAAGGGGTTATAATACCATACCAAATTCTCCGTTGATTGAATTCATATAAATCATATACAGAGCAGAGCCTTCATCTTCATAAATTTGAATTGAAAATTGATTAAAAAACCAAAATGGCATTAAATTAAATGAATCACCTAAATATATCATATTATGATGAATGAAATATCTTTACAAAAAAAATTCTTTAAAATTCATCATTTATATATTACTTTCGTTAAAGGTCAACAAAATCTCACGTATAAGATTTGATTATTTTTGTTTTTCACTATTGTAATTGCATCACACATTCTATGTAAATGACATTATTATTTAATATTTTATCAAAATCATTTGTTTTTTTTTTGGTTAAATTGTTTTATTTAATAAATTTAAAAAACGTGATATTATGCATAAATATAAGTTATAGATTTTTTTTCGTATACCTTTGTTTCTTTTATATAGTTAACTCCACTTATATCTAGACTTTAGTAACATCACGCAAATACAATTATAATATAATATACATAAACAAAATAATATATCACAATTCATATATTTAATGATTTTTTTTTTATAATTTAAATTATAAACAATTATAATTGCGTTGTTTTTCTTTGTAAAAAATATATTTAAAATATAATTTGTAATTATTATGCAAATAACTTTTGTAGTTTAACCACAATTGCGATGTTTTTTTTCTTTCGCTGTTTGTAAAAAAAATGTAATAAAAAGGCGACAAAATAAAAATGAGCTAAATGAATGAATGAATGAATATCCATATACCATTAATTTTATTATCAATACAAAAAAAAATGTATTAAAATATTATTATAAATGATTTTAGATTTTTTTTTTAATTATTAAAAATTAATTCAATGTTAAATATAATAATATATATTTTGTAATTAATTTATTAAATAATGATATATGTATTGTATTATTGCAATGCAATAAAAATGATAAATATATTTTAATCAATCATCGGTTGACCCGAAATCAAAAGGATTTACGCTAATGCCAAATCCAAAATGTCAAATAAGATTTCTTTGACTCAGTCTTAATGTATCTTTTCTTTTGGTTTAATACTCATACATTTTCTTGCCCATTCTTAATAAAAAAGGTTTCCGCCATTTAATCGAATTAATAATATTCCATCGCTTGATTGGTTTCTAAAAATCTATAACGTTCAATGCTATGGAATATTAAAAAAGAATTATATCAAAAACCTTTTTTGATAATCTATAAGTTTTAGAATAATTTTGTTATTCTATAAGTTTTGAAATTGATTTTAATCAATAAAATATTAATTTTTCTATCATTTCGAATGCGTTTTGTTTTTTTTTTTGATGCTCTTGAATATGACATTCAATTCTAGCCATCTGTTAAAATATATACTTAATTTTTAATTTTAATTTCTTTATTGTTTATTTTGTATATACATAATAATGAAATGGAATTGATATTCGCAGTAGGTTTTCACACTTAAAAAACATCATTTATAGTTCAATTAATGTACATAATAAACAGAAATAAATATTATTTACATTTTATTTTATTTTTGTTTTAATATATATATGGAACCTCCAATTTATATCTAATGAACCAAATTTGGTGTACATACTATATAAATATATAATTTTAGCATATCCATACCAGGAATTAATTAACATTAATATTCTTAATTCATTTATATATATATTCATATTTAAATTCTAAATTTTGCATATAGTACAGCGTATATATAATATTATATTAATGCAATATAAATACAATTTTTATTTTGGTAAACTATATGTATATATATTATATATATAATAAACCATTGTTTCTTTAATTTAAAATAATAATTATCTTAATTTTCATATTTAAATACATTAAACAAAATAATTACGACCGCTCTATACCGCATTTGTATTTTAATGAAGATAATTTTTTAAGACAATTTAAAAAGTATTTCATAATATTAAATATTTAGAAGTCAAAATAAAAAAAAATTGGCATATTTACTATATTAAACAGGTAATAATTACGCTAATTTGGTTTAAATGAAGTTAAAAGACAAAAAAAAAAAAGAAAAAGAATTCAGTAAAAGCGAAATAAAATTAAAACAATAGTTATAATTAATATATTTATGATAAATGTGTGATATGCGTCAATTGCGGATTATTAGATTCGATTGGATGTAACTTAGGATAACGTAGGATATAAAAAAAAACCGCTTTTATTATTTTATTATATTTGTTATATATTTTTTTATATAGAGATATGCTTACGTCTCATAGCCAGCCGACAATCGTTTTGTTGTTTTTTTTTATATTAATTATATATTACCAGTTATTTATAGAAAAAATTTTTGTTATCACATTTAAAATAGTATCTTTGAAGGTATATATATATATTGAAGCTGACGACCAAATTTAAATGTTTGTTTTTCATTTGATAAATTTTTAATTTAATTTAAAACTATTTTTTATAAACAATATATTTTTAAGTTTTTTTTCCATTAACATTTTAATAAATTATAATTTTGACTGTAAATCTGTGAAATATACAAATATACAAGATACACATACCCGCGTATTAATTTTTTTAAATAAATTATTGGAATAGACTAGTTCTTGTTTTGTATATAACTTCCTGATTCATATATGTCATAATAAATCTTAATATTATTATTTGGTATATATAAACAATGAAAATTTTTCATTATTTTGCATCAAAATAAAACAAATTATGAATACATGGAAATTTTTATTATCCTTGAAAAATAATGAGTAAGGAAATTTACTAAAAATATACATCTACTTGATGAAGGGATAACTGAAATGCTTCATTTTGCCAAAGTTGAATTCACGGTTCTTATTATATATAATGTAAATACTCTATAAGAGTTTTCAATTATTTAATTATATGCAATTCAAAAGAAAATTCTATTGTATATTTACTATAAGAACTATATATATAAATGAATATTAATTAAAGATTCTATAGGAAAACCAAATTGAAATCCATGATGATTCGGATGATTGAATATAATAGATTTAAAAATAAAATTAAAAATAACAATAGTAGATCGATATTAACCCATTATATTATAAAATCTATAACTTATTTGATAAAATATTTAGATTACTTTTATGATAATTGTCTTTTTTTTTCTTTTTTTTTAAATCCATTTTGCACTGTGTATATCATTAATTACATTTTTTATACATATAATTAACCATGAAAATAAATAATTTAGCCATAGATCGGAACGGAAGTATTTGCACGTATAGTAAAAATACAATATAATAATGATGTTGAAAAAAAATATTAGTTAATTTGATTGATTCATTTAATTTAAATCAATTTTCAAATGCTATTTTTTTCCTTCTTTTAATTTTGTTTTGCTTGATTTAATTTAAAATATATGTATATTCATATTCATATGTATAACTAATTAATGTATTGTGTGTTTTGTGTGGTTTTTTGAATGAATATTTATTTTTATTTTTTTTTTTTTTTGATAAAGTTGTTATTTAACAATTTATAGAAATGATATTTGTTTAGGGGAATTTCATTAATATTAACCACGTACGTATATAACATAAAATATCTTATTCATATATATATAATAATTAAAATAATAATAGTTTTTCTTGTAATCGCAATATAACATAAAAAAATATTCAATCCGGATTAATTTATATAAAATCATTTTTATATGGAATTATTTTTTTTATATATTATTTATTATTATATACTTGTTTTGTTTTATTATTTGGTTTTACATTTCTTTTCCTGACTGTGACCATACATGCTGAATATAGTTTTAATATACTTACCTTTACCTGCGTATGCAGAAATAAATTATAGTTAAATAACAATAACCACAATATTTATTATATAATCGATTGGTCAAATAACCACTTTTAATTTAACATCGCACTTTTTAAGAATATTTTTTAATTAGGATTTGAAATCAATTTTTCTAGGCATCTGCCGTATGCCACTAAAAAGACTTATAATGCAAGCTTAAATTCTGATGAAATGAAGTATTAATAAATCATAAAGAAAGTATTTGTTGTTGGATTCTTTCAGGACATGAAACATTCCAGGTGATTTAACTTAATTCTAATGGTAAATTCATATTTATAACTTTTTACAACCCAACAAATTAAATGATTGATTGATTGAATGAAATCTAAGAACTGATCAATTTTTAATCAGTTTTGTTCTGACATTCATTCATTAAGATAAAGATTATTTTTCCAAACATTTTTCAGGGGGTTTAATAATTAAATAAACAATTTTACTTCAAATATATTAAACGATATGATATTCAAAAGCATATGTTTTTAAATACATTCTGAAATCATCAGATGCATTAAGTTAAATATTTTACTCTTTATACATTTCTCACTCCTATATAGTGTAAACCCCGAAAACCAATTATATTAAAGTTACTTTAAAAAGAAATGGCACGTGTAAAAAAACTCACCTCTTAATTAAACTTTAAAATTTTACAATACAAAAAAAAACATGTATAGAATAAAAATTCAAATTAATATAAGTATAAAACATATATTAATCTGTCAGACCTCTATCTGAAAATTCACAAGAATAATTTATTATATTTTTGTTTTTAATGTATTGAAAAAATCAAGAATTATACACACAAAAAAAAACCAATTGAAAAACCCAATATTAAATTTAATTAACAGAAGAAATTAAAAGAAAAAAAATAACCAAAATATCAACAACCTTTTTAAATATTTTATTTATTAAATACCATAACAATATGCATATTATGATGAAAATTAACAAAACAAAAAATGATATATAGAGAAATTTTTATATAATATAGTATAATAATAAATGTACATTTTTTTTTTTGACATTAACAATTTGCTATAAAATTTTTGAATAGTGTACAATATGGACAATATGGTTTTTTATTTGCTGCAATTAAACTAACGATTTACCTTAAGCGTTAAATTAAAATCAATTTATTCATATATAGAAATATTATAATAATTTATAAAGCGAAAAACAAAAAAAAAAAGTAGGACTCTATAAAAAATGTTACAACTTATGACGTGAAAACTCTATATTTATATAATATATATATATACGTAAAAACCATCATGTAACATATCAAAAAATGATTATTATTAATAATAATAATAAAAATATTTTTCATCCCACTAGAGATGTTGACCTCTTTGTCCAAAAAATAAATTGAAAAAAAATTTCTGACAATAAACAAAATAAATGTAATGGAAAAAAATGAACTCATAAAAAAAAAGTTCAATAAAATTGGTTGTTTTTTTTTAAGTACTTACGTATAATAATATTTTATTGGCAATTATAAAATTAAGTATGTTATTTTTTGCTTTGCTTTAATAAAATAAATATTTTTCTGCATATCTCAATATATGTCATTTCATCAAATACACGATTAATTATTAATAATTTTTGTTTTCTTCTTTAATTATTATTTATTATTATTCGTTAATTACTTTTCATTTTTATATTAATATAAACGCATCTAACCCCGTCCGTATAGTGTTAATATATTGTATAATTGGCAAATTTTACATGAGTTTTGAAAGAATATGTTTAAAAAAATGAATTAATTTTTTTCGTAAAATATTTTAATGTTCACTTTTTCTATAGAATTATCCATAACCTTTTGATTTTAAAAGCATTGAAAAAGTTCCATTTACCGATTTTATCATGATAAAATGGAACTTTCCGTTTAAGTCTTTCAAAATTCTTGTTTAACCATTTTTTTTTTTTGGTTCGTAACTACAGCACAATCGGTTTAGCGCCCGTAAAACCTAGGAATTCTATCGCATGCCCTGTTGTCAGCCAAATTAATCTTCAATATAAATATCACAATTGATTTCTTCCAAATATTACTTCGTTTAGCGATTCATTTAGCAGCATACATATACAACACTCGAACCATTAGTGGAAAAGCCTCAACCCCTTGTAATAAATCACAACATATCCTTTTATTATTTATGGTTATTTAATATACGCAAACCTTTGACAACCAAACTATAGTGTATTGCTTCATTTCAATTAAACTTTCATACAAAGACATTGTTCCCTGATAGCATGCATATACGTATTTCGATGTTGAATATTTGAAATATAAATCATTTTTAAATCAAATTAAACTCAAATAATAGTGTAGAGTTAACAAAAAATAAAATTGTATTCCATTCAATATCTTATATATAGAGGCATGTAAATTAGGAAATTAATGAAAATAAAACGACATAATGACATCAATGAATACAAAATAAATGTATAATCTCGCTGTTGAATCCGCTTAAATTAAAAAAAGAATAAATAAATATACTTTAAGAATATATATATATTTTTTTTATAATATATATATTATATATTTATTTTATACATATACAAACAATAATAATATTCTATAAAAAAAACAAAAGGATGAATCTTATAATAACACCATTCATTATACACGTGAATGAATATACGCTTTAACGTACACGAATATATATATATATATAACATATATATATAGATTTATAATATAACAACATATTTATTAAAAAATCAATCGTTAAAATGCGTTTTAATTTTACCATCGCATAATATTAATATTATATACTTATAAGAACATATATATTAAATAATTTTTTTAAGTTTTAATCATCGTTTTCGGTTTTGGAAATTATAGAAAGACGCAGATATAGGATAAAATATATATTTATTATATAAAAAATTATTGTTTTTATCATTTGAATAATAATTTTCGTAAATAAAAAATAATATCAAATAAATTATGTGACATCATCCATCGTAAAACATATATGTATGTATATGGTAATATAATACTTAAAACGTTATTAAAAGATTATAATAAGATTTGCAAACAAAAAATTAAACGAACAAACAAAAAAATTAAATATATAAATATTTTATTAATTGCATGGTTTAAATTTGCATTTTATTTTACATATATATTCTTTTGATCTTTTGATATTTATGCATTATTATAAGGTTTATTATTTCTATATATGTATCATTCCTTTTTGTTATTATTCACTTCGGATGGATTTTATAATATCTTAACAATATCAATCTTTACCTGTGGTCACTTGCAATTTTAATTTACATTATCTTACATAAAGTATTTTCATAAATTTGTATTTATTATTTACAATTGGTTACCTCGGCGTCCGACATAGTCTATCTTCAATATGTATAAACTATACATAAAATCATTTCCACAAATGAATCCCTATTTAAACATAACATTATATCAACAAAATCCTATTAATATTATTATTCAAACTACCAGATTTAATTAATCTATAATTAAATGTACAATAATTATTTAATTATATAAATAATCGTTTAACATCGAATATAAATTGTTGCAAACAACAAATGTGTTGTATATATTCGAATAGTTAGTGCGTTGTAATTATTTAATAAAAACATTACATGAATATTGTTTTTCTGTAAATTTAATTGTTATATTTGTAGTATTATTATATTTATTATATTATATATGCAATACACGTCAATTCAATTTAGTATATATATATAATACTATATATAAATGCGGCATATACAGACGCAGCGATCGTCAAAAGATTACATATTTTGATATAAATGTTTTTATTTTTATATACATTTATTTACAAAAATGGTATGTATATATTGTGTATATATAGAGAAATATATATATTATACATAAAAAATGTATAATACAAATTTACATAAAATGAAAAATTCGTGATATATTAATTATGATTATTTTTTTTGCTGTATTTTTTGTTTTGTTTTTATATACATCTATATATTTTCTATATATATATATATACGTAAAACACGAACGCACGTTAAATCAAATTTAATTTATTCAATTTGTTTTTTTTTATAAAAAATTTTTAAATTTAGACATTCATTTGTTAAATTCTATATTTAAATAAGATACAATCTGTGTAATCTGTGACATATAATCTTTATAATATTCGCTGGTATTATGCATGATAAAATTGAAATTTTTTGCCAACGAAAAAAATTCTTACATTGTAAACATTCACTGATCATTTAATTAATCAATAATTTACCAAAAAATTTGCTAAACAAATAATCAAGGAATAATTATATAGTTTAGACAAATTTATGTATTTATTGCATTGCGCTTCATTTTCTTATTTTAATTCATTTCGTTTTCTTATTAATGTTCAACTTTAATTAAATATATCTATACAATTCTTTATATTAATGCTTATAAATAAAATATACAATTATATAAAATATTACATATTAATAAAATCTAATAAAATGTAATTATAATTACTGAGAATTTTTCATTGTTTTCAAAATCACTTGCATATATGAAATGAGAGAAAGAATTCCTATAAATATGATAGAATAATTGAAAAAGAATTATGTTAATTTTATTTATAAATAGAATTTTAAATTAATCATTTGTTCACTATCGCATAAATGATAATTATTTGATTAATATTGTTAGCCGAACAATTAATACGCGTTTATGATTTGTTAAAATTAATTATTATAAAAATTACCGCAGTTAATTATTAAAATATAATGAAATATGATGTGAAAACTGTTAAGATTTCCTCAATTTAGTAACAAATTAATAGATATAATAAAATTTTATTTTACTCAATTAGTTTATAAATGGAATATATATTTATAAATGATATTCGTAATGCTTTGTAGGTATCCATTTTTTTTGTATTGTGAAAATGTAAATCTAGCAAAACTTAAAAACCATTTAAGCATTATCATTATAATTAAATTATAAATGAAAATTTCTGAATGACAGAAGAACAAAATTACATCCCCATATTTCTTCTAATTTCTATACATGTGTATTATATCTAAGGTTTACGTAATTCGCATTTACTCATTAAATGTATATGCCGTCATTAATTGTAACTATTACTAAACTATGATGAAAATGATTAATTCTATAATTAAATAAAAAACGAATATTATTTATTATTATTCCTTAATAATAAATTTACGATAATCAATATAAAATTATGTGTGGGTGTGTTAATTGTCGTAAACTATGTATAATTAAAATTTCATTAATTGTTAACAACAATAATATTGTAAAAAAATATTAATTATCAAAAATATAATTAATCTTGTTGTTTATATTGTTGGGTTATGTGGAATGTGAACATTTGTCGATTAACGTCGACGTTAAATGATTATCAGAATATATCAGAATTATTGATTTATTTCCTTGAATAAAAAAGTGTGTTTTTGTGTTTATATTAAATTGATATTAAAGTTAATACACAATTGCCTCTTGGGAATTCAATTTTATTTTTGCCTTTTAAACCGTTGTATTTTAATTTAATGAATGGAGTTCAAATGTTCGTGAATTTTTCCATATAATTTAATAACATAAAAATAAATATTATAGTAATATATATTGAAAATTTGCTTGAATTTCAAAAAAAATATTTAAATCCCTAAGGAAACCTAAAGAAACATTGAAAATGTGGATGTACAAATGTAGAAAAAAATACGAATTTATATAGAACTTCTCTATAAATATTTTAATATTTTACATTTTGAGTAGGAAAATACTCAATGTCATAACTGCCTTTAAGCCTTTATAAATGCTGTCTATTTTCTGTATAGATTCTTTATAGATTCTGTATAGATTCTTTAAAGATTCTGTATAGATTCTTTAAAGATTCTGTATAGATTCTTTAAAGATTCTGTATAGATTCTTTAAAGATTCTGTATAGATTCTTTATTGAACCTTTTAAAAATATCGAAATGAATATAGGTTAAATTTTAGAAAATATTAAACTAAATGTTCTCCACAACGATTTCATTATAATTCAAATGTCTTTAATTTATAAATAAAAGAAAAGATATATGTAATTATTTTGTATATTACGAATATAAAAATGAATATAATGTAGTTAAATTAATATTCAAATCTAATCTATATGTAATTATGAATTCTATACGAATGTTACGGAAAAGGAAAAATATTTATTGTTCATTAATCAATGTACAACGTGTTATTTTAAATTGACATATAAAATTCCAATTCTTTGTATATCAAATAAATTGACTTATTTCGTTTATTTTTTGACTTGTCTGGAGATAGCACAGATGATATTGTGATGCGAATAAGTATATACTTAATCATTTGGAAAATAATTATAAAAAAAAACGCGGTTGTCACCTATCATATGAGAATTATTATGACGTTTTATCAAAAATTTTGATAATATTTCTGCATATGATGTGATGCAATAAATTAAAAAAAAAAAAAAAACTTTTTTTTCACATATGATAGATTATTTTTTTATTTTTTTTAATTATTATTAATGATGATTGCCTTTATTACATATTATAAATGTTTAAGGCATCAAATTTTATAATACAGATAAAATAAAACGATTTTTTTTATTGTTTTTTATTACTTGGTCTTGTATATGATATAATATATATGCCACAATGTCTTAAATTTTTTACTTGTAATGCAATGCATTTTATTATATATTTTTATATAGGAAAGGTAATATAAAGATAATTTTGGATTTCTTTTTTTATATAGTGATATTGAATATTCTGTCTTATATTGCTGTACGATTATAATTTTTATATAACAATATTATATTTATAGATTCAATTTATTAATAAAAATGTAAATTGATTTTTATTTTTTTTGTTCTTATCTTGAGATAAATTCGCCGATGTATAATTGGTTGTATATATTATCTCATGAATTCATGGTTAAATGTGATATTGGAAAATTGTACAGAATTTCGATAAGCAAATTACAGATTTTCTTTAAGCAAATTACACA
This sequence comes from Dilophus febrilis, assembly GCA_958336335.1. Lineage (NCBI taxonomy): Eukaryota > Metazoa > Arthropoda > Insecta > Diptera > Bibionidae > Dilophus > Dilophus febrilis. The sequence continues at coordinate 54,234,687 of OY284469.1, read as the reverse complement.
GAATTTCCTTAAGCAAATTACACAGAATTTCTTTAAACAAATTATACAGATTTTCCTTAAGCAAATTACACAGAATTTCTTTAAACAAATTATACAGAATTTCCTTAAGCAAATTTTACAGAATTTCCTTCAGAAAATTATACAGAATTTCCTTAGCATTTTCTATAATATTTTTAATAAAAGTCTATTTCATTTTTATTTTCAAACAATGTTAGTCGTATGCTTTTTGATCGGATTATTTTTTTCGAATCTATTTATTCCTTAAATCAATCAATTATACATTATTTATATATTTATATTGACACCTCGCATATGACAATAATTGCGACACGTTCTCAAACAAAATTTGAAGACATTTTATTTATAAAAAATTGATAAATATTTAATTATAATTAGTTAGTTTTTTATCGAAGAAAATGACCAAAAAAAAAAAAATAAAAATAATTTAAATATAGAAAAACGTGCTTCTAATTATTTCGCAAAAGTTTCTTTTTTTTTTTAATCAAATGATTGATAATTTAATTGTCCACAATATATTAAATCCGTTGTTTGATCGATGATAACAACTAAATTATATATATATATATATAGACTGGTGCTCTAAATCATTAAAAAATATTACTCCATAAATAATCATACATTTATAATTGAATTATTAAATACAGTGAACGAAATTAAATTGAATTAAGAAAAAATAAAAATGAATAAGAAAAGCCCATATATTTTATGGTTTTAGTATTTAGTTAAACAACAGTCAAGTTAAATCTTTTAAATTATTTAAATTCTAATAAACAAATTGCATCCCCTTGAAATGTTACGAGAAAGTTTTTAACTTTATATCGAGCAAAGTTAATTAAATTCACTGTTTATAAAATTAATTTTATAAAAATGATATTTATTTTTTCATATCATACATTTATCGCTTTCGCATTTACCTATAAAATAAATAAAATTAAAAACAATATTTAACATATTGTTAAGAAAAGAATAGATCGTCATTCACATCGTAGTATAGACTACAAAAAAAAAAAAACGATTGTGTTTTGCCAAAAAAAAAAATAAATATAAATAAATTAAATTAAATATTTAATGTTAATTAAAAAACGTATAATTTTTTTAGAGAATTATATATTTTTAACAGTATATAATATATAATAGAAGACATTTTTAAAGTTAAACTAAATTGAATACAAAAAAGAAGCGAACCAAACCATTTGTGTAAATAAATAAATAAATTATTATATTTATTACGTATATTTTAAAGATTTTGCGTCAATCAAATACAAATTCATTCTTTTTAAACAATATTTGATTTTAATATATATAAAATAACCACAGTAAGTATATTTTTAATAAATTAATTATTGTTTTCATGTGAACTTTTTTTTTTGTTAAATTTAATTAAATTGGATTATTTTTTATTATAAAAGTTGATGTTTAATTGATATTATTTATATATTTATATATAAGTTTCTAATATTTTATATATGAATTTTAATAACAAAAAAAAAACTTTTAAAAAAATAGCAATTCCATTCACAATTGTAACAAATTTATAAATAATCCATCGATATTGTAGATTTAAATTGTATTTGTATTCCGTTTCAGGTGTGTCTTTACTAAAAATTATCTTTTTTACCTGTATTCTGTTTTTTTTATAGTTATCTATATATGTGATGAATTTTTTTTATTTATTTTTAAAGTTTGTACGATTTATTGAAAAAATTGTTTTATATCTAAATTTATATATGACTTAAGAAACTGATTTTGACGGTATAATCTTAATATTATTTATTGATTATTATTCTATATATTTGATATAATTTTTTATATATATTTTTAAATCAATATATAATTAATTAAAAATGTATTGATAGCAAAATAAAATGCAAGTATAAAATAAATGGCACTACTACCTCTTTTGGTTTTCATCATTTTTTTTTGCAATAAATGACATTATATTTTATTACCGTATAAATAAATAATTAATATCGCATTGATAATTATGGGGTATTAGGTAATTATTTTAATCAATTTATTTTTAATTATATTTTAAACGTTATTAATAATTGTATTTATATATCAGCAATGTAAACAAACGATTTGTATATATATAAAAGTCTGTAAAACATTTTTTTATGTTTATTTTCATTGTGACAATCCAATCTATTGATATCATACATTTTTATTCGTATATAAATAATCGTAATTCATCAATGCAATAATGTATTAGAGGTAAATGGAAGATATGTTCAATTCTTAAAATAAAAGTCTAAATCACATGAAAACCATAAGTATATATTTAGATAACGAATTTTACAATATCGATATCGAGTGAATGTACATCTTCACTTTACTATTATTACAAGTGTTCAAAGAAAATTCCTTATTCTATTTATTTTCATATTTGTCGAAAAATATTTATATTTTCATAGGAAATTTGGAATAGGGAAATTTAGTATACAGATTTATTATGTAAGAATTGTCTTATGCTTTTATTATTACACCAAAAGTATATATTTATAATTAATTCAATCATCTTTCTTAAATAAAATTGAATCCTTTATTAATTTGATATTTATGAAGTGTGTTCGAAAGATTTAATAAATTTTTAAATAAATATTTATTTAATTGTAATGGTTTGATCTATTTCATGTTTAACATATTTGGTTATTGCTGCGATTATTGATGTTTATATAAGAATTATGTGGTTTTTAATACTTTTTTCATCGTACACAGTAAATATGATTTGCAAATCTATTTTTCATAAACAGAAATTAATAGTATAAATATGATAATATTTTTAAGGTGTTATATACAGTGATGTTCGGTAAAATAGGTGTAAACCAATTTTAATGTATTTTGATTAATTTCAAATACCAATATCTATTTGTGAATCATGCCATCCATACGACAATTTAGTACTTTGTTTACCTTTATTTATCACATGAAAAGAAAGAGATAAAAAATGTTGTCCTTCGTATTTCTGGGAAATTAGCTATGAACATGCTGTTCGGTAAAATAGGTGCGGACTATGTTAATTGTGGTTTATTTATTTTTTGCGAATAAATTACATTTATTGGTGGTGAGTTTGTGAATTTTTAAATAAATTTTAGGTAAAGTAGTGTTTTAAATTTAATTTTTGAAACATTCCGGATTAAATAAATACATATTTCTAAGTCACAATGGGTAGAAGTACACATTGTACGGTATTTGAATGGCAACGTATAAAGGATCTAAGAGCATCCGGGCTAACATATAAAAATATTTCTGAAATTATGAAATGCTCCCAAAATATGATTACCAACGCATTAAAATTCAAATATGCCACAGAAAGAAGGGGTAACAAACGTAAAACTAAAAGCAATGACGATCGTAGAGTGGTTGTTGCCACAAAAAAGAGCCCTTTTTATCATCCAGGGAACTTGTAAGAGAACTTGATCTAAGCATTTCATCAAGCACGGCATGAAAAAGGTTAATAGCATCAAATTTATAGGGGCGAATAGCTATACAAGCACCAATGCATACAGCGAAACACATTAAACACCGTTTAAAATTCGCACATGCACATCGTGATTGGTCAGGTGATAATGATATTAAAAAGTGACGACATATTCTCTATTCTGATGAAACCAATATAAATTTGCATGGATCAGATGGCAAATTACATGTTAGATGAAGACCAAATACAGAATTTTTACCGCAAAACACAAAAAAAAAACTATTAAGCATGGAGGTGGTAGTTTAATTATATGTTTTGGTATCATCATGGTATGGAGTTGGTCCTATATATTTAGTTCAAAAATATCCAATGGATCAACAGGAATATCTAAGGATACTTTCAATCGAAATGTTGCCATACGCAAAAGAAAACATGCCTATTATATGGTCATATCAGCAAGATAACGACCCAAAACATACGGCTAACAAAGCATCGGTTTGGTTTCCACAAAATAATGTGAACAAAATAGAATGGCCAACACAATCACCCGACTTGAATCCGATTAAAAACTTGTGGAAGCACGTATAAACATCAGTTTCAACAAAACGGCTCAAAAAACAAAGTAGAACGGGTGAAAGAAATTGTAAAAGTTTGAAAGCGATTTCTATAGAAAGGTGCCAAAAATTGGTGCAGTTCATGCTAAATCGATGTGAGGCAGTAATTTAAAATAAGGGACATGCGACAAAATGTTAAATCATAAATGGTATGTACGCGAAATTCTTAGATTTTATTTAATATTGAGGACATTAATACTTTTTCTTGTGTTTTTGGTAGAACAAAATATATCGCACCTATTTTACCGAACAGCATATTCATAGCTAATTTCCCAGAAATACGAATGACAACATTTTTTATCTCTTTCTTTTCATGTGATAAATAAAGGTAAACAAAGTACTAAATTGTCGTATGGATGGCATGATTCACAAATAGATATTGGTATTTGAAATTAATCAAAATACATTAAAATTGGTTTACACCTATTTTACCGAACATCACTGTAGATAACATCTTGTGTATATTCTTTATTATATATACATTTGCTTGAAAAAAATCTATATATCTCTCTTCATAAATTATCAAAATAGTTGCGTAATATTTGTTTTATATATATATATTTTTAATCGCGATAAAATCTTTTTATCACGATATTGGCTAATATTGTTATATTAATATTAATAATTTATTTTTAACATCTCAATATCAATTTATACATATTTTTGAAAACGAACTAAAAGCAATAAAATGACTATGTTTAAACTACATGCTATATTTTAAATAAATAAACTTTTATACAATTAAACAAATATGATTGAAATATTATTACTATTTATACCAATTGATCGCGTTAACTTACATACCCTAAATTTTGTAGATAAAATTCTATTATTAAATAAGCATAAAAGTTCAAAGAAAAAAAAAATTGGATAATAAAAGGTTATCGCTTAAATCAATATATCCGATAGAATTCTATATATATTATATACAAAACTTCTAAACAATTTTTTTTATCACATATCTAATAAAATTTTTATCATTTATTCCTCAATATATTTTATTTTGTAAATACATTCGATATAGATTAGATTATTGTTATATATATATATAATAAAAATAATGTTTTTTTTGTGTATTTATATACATATATTATAATTATTTGCATTTTCACCATCTGTTTAACGAAAAAAAAACTATAACTACGGCCCATAAATTAAATAATTTTCTCACCATTTATTGTATACATTCATTTTAAAATTCAATCAACTTTGTATTGTTATATATTCAATAGTTACAGGTAAAAGTCAAAACCACCTTTTTATTTATTTATTTAGTTGTTTGATTATATAGAATACATAAAAGATTGTTCATTTTAAGTGTCTTTGCATCGCTTAAGGGAATTTGTTAAATTTGATATCTCTTTACAATTTTTACCAGTTTTTGAAATTACAACCAGAAATTATATAATTAAGCTGCCATTTATCACAATTATAGCTTTTATTGCACCTTTAATTTATTCATTTTTTTAAGCCAATTTATTGCATTACATTACGATAAAATATTGACAATTATCTTTTATTACAGTACCTAAAAAATCATAAATACTTGCTTAAAATTCATTGCATATCTGTAAGATGATGTACAAACAATTTCGCAGAACACTTAAACTATAATATAACAATAATATATATATGATGAAATGTCGACCAATCTATATAAATATGAAAATAATTATATGCAATCAAATATTAACAAATACAACTATGTTATACACTTTTAATTTCCCAAAAAAAAAATCATTATCACATGCATACTTGAAACAATTTCGAATATAATAAAATAAAGCTTTTTTTTAATACCTTAAATACAATATCAATAACGATATCCATCGGGCGTAATTGACGCCAATTCATCAAAAATATAAGTATATAAAGCATATGTTTTAATTACAATTATCAGATTTAACAATAATAAAACACAAATAAATATAAAAAAAAAAAGAAATCATAAATGAATATTTAAAGAAACACATCAATTTCTATAAATATTTTGTTTGATCATCGTTTATGTATTTTTTTTTGTTATCTCCTTAAACATTCAATATTCAAAATATAATGAATTTATCATTTTTTCAACATTTATATTCATTAAACAACGCGTGTGTTTTTAATCTTGCATTTACTTATAAATTGTTATGACGTGTAAAATAATACACTTAAATATCATGAAAAATGTATTATATTTTGAATTAATTGAATTTTTATGAGATAAAACTGCCCTCAAATATTCCAATTTAATTGTTAAATCAATTTAAGTTTGAAATAATATTAATAATTGATTGTTCTTAAATCCAAGTCAAACCATCAAAACATCTCAGCTGTGAGGAACATATACGCATATATATGTTCTAAATGATTATTATTGAATCAATATTTGGGCTACCTAGAATACTATAAATATAAATAGTATTATTATTTAAGTAACTATAATTGTTTATGTATTTTATAATAAAATTTCAACGTTCATAATAGAGAAATTAATTTATCAAGTTGATTGATAAATAATTAATTTTTTATATTATTTAAATAAAAGTATGATTCTGAACGTTTGGCGCCCTAAATTTTCTATATTTTGGATTACGACCCTTACTTTTTTCCAATTTTTATTTTCTTTAATATGAAAATTCAATCAATTTTTGATATTTCATACAAGGAAAATTTAAAAATCGCCCAATTAATTCAAATGATTTAGCCGATTTTCCATTCGATCTCAATGAAAACTCAAATCAAATAAAATAAAAAATATACAAGCAAATTATTTGTAAAATTAAATGTAATTAAAAATCACTTAGAACATTTTTCAAACAAATTCCACATTCCTCTCCTACATGACTGCGATTTATAGAAAGAATTCTAAATATTCATTTATTATCAATTCAATTGAATCTTAAATATACTCCAATAACGAATCCAACAACACTCTTTTATCACTTATCAGTCATTAATTTTGAATCAACTATAAATCAGCCGCGAACAACAACAGTTGTAATAATAATAATCAAATCATATACTCAAAATGTAATATACACGCACATAAATTGATATCCATTGAAATGCGAATAAGTACTTATCTATATGTACATATTTTATCGTACGAGAGTACATTTAATTATACATATATATATATATATATTATTTAAGTAACTATACATTTTTAAATTATTATTAATATATTATGCTTTAATGTGGGGTGTTGGGGCGATGCTATATGACTATTATATCTGAGCAGCTCTCTGTTTTATTTATACATTTGCTATACAAAAATAATAAAAATAATAATAATATATGATATGCTGTTCCGGTTTAACTAAACTGAGTTATTTTCTATATATTTTTTCGTAAATATATTATTTTTACCGCGATCGCATAAATGAATCGTTGTTCGTTGTATATATGTACAATAATAATAGTATGAATTAACCACAATATAAGCAGTTGAATATTATAAGAAATTCGTAGTGTACAATAAGAATCGTGTGTAGAAAGACGGTATTTTCGAGTTAATATATATATATATATATAAAAAATAATTACGTTTATTCATTTATTTTTTCATTTTATTAATTATTATAATATTTATTAAATTATAATCATCGAATCTCTTAAAATTAATCACAACATAAGACAATTTTAGTTTTGATTAGTGCGGTCGCAGCTCAGTGATCAATTTATTCTTATTATTTAATTAATATTTTTTATTTATTTATTTAAACAATTTAATCAATTAATTTTATATTACGCGAATACATTTTTTTTTAATTTTATGGTGAAAAATTGATTTGATTTTTATCTGAAAATAAAAAAAAAAACACCTTAATTTATTAATTGTTTTTTTTTTTTTAAATTAATTATTTTCGTGGTAAGTAAAAGTTATCTAATAAGTTAGTTTTTGTTTATTAAGTTATTTTTATTACTTCCTCCTGACATAAATATGTATTATCATATAAATACATATTTTTTTTTTAAATGATTAATCGTATCGTGAATATGTAATTTACTTTATTTTCCAAAAATTGTCATCATGAGATTATTAAATTTCAATTCATTCAAACAAAACGAAGTAATAAAATGTTAATAAATAAATATTATATGGTCCGTGAGTGACGATTGAGAATCAATTGATCGAATTTATTTTTAGCAATAATAATAAATTTATACCAAAAATAGATATTCATTTTTAAATTGAAATGTAATAAAAAATAATATGTGTTTTTATTATATGATGTTAATCTTTTTATACTTTTTTTTTTGCATATACACACGCTTTTCTTATAATATATACAAACATTTTCTGAATTTATTTCTTTTTATATATACACAGATATAAAGTACTTGAAATTTGTACATAAAATTTATATAAATATTCGATAGGTGTTAATTAACTATATTTAGGTATATTACCAATTTTTTTTTTTATGTATAACACTATCTTATATAGTGTTCAAGTCCATATATGTACATTGACCGACTGATGTACAAAGAAATAGTTTGCAACAAATTTAATGCTTAAAAATGTAATTATCATATACGATCTGTGATAAACACTTGAATAAATATTTTGATATAGTTTTTTTTTTTTGTTTTAACACTCTATAAAAAAGAAATGACGTTACACTAAATAATACGTAATCCAAAACGTCTTCAGAAGATATAAGTGATCAAATATATGTCTTAAATGAAAAACTTAAAAAAAATCTACTTTTTGTCTTTTGTTAATTAAAATTTTCATTTACATATATAATAATTAAAAAGTATTGTGTGTTAATTGTCTATAATGACGTTAAAACAAAAAAAGTTCCTATATATGAATTTAATTTTGTACAAAACTGAAAATAATAAATTTAAAAAAAAAATTGACAAAGTGTCTGTAAAATCGAGTATTTTGTTTTAATATTATTAAAATAATTATTATTTTAGCGATTATGTGATATAAATTTAAAGTTTAAATATTGCAAATTTATTTATGGGTTTTCGTTTTTTTTTCTTTTTGCCATACACATTTTTTTTTATATTAAAAATGTACTAATTAAATAACAACAGGTATTTATTTATATAAAATATTATCTTTATTTGGTTTTTTTTTTGTTGCTCCATCATTTTTATTTCGTAGAATAATAGTTAAAATTTTTCGAATGAAATGTTGTTTTGTATAGATATTTAAATCATATATAAATAGTTTGTAAGAGAAAAAAGAACACGCACGATGAATAATTATCAAATTAAATTTATTGATTTATTATTTTGTTTTTTTTTTGTTTATTATGTTATTTATTTTTATCAATAATTTATTTTTAAAATTGTGATTCAATTATTGATTTATCGTAAGTTAAAGAATGTATAAAACTGTTTTGTTTTATTTCACAATAAACTTTTTTTTAAACTTTTACAATCTTGCAAATCTTGAGAGATTTTATAAATAGCTTAAAATAAAATTAAAAGTTATTTTTCCAACCATATTTTCTTCTCAATAAGTACAATTTCCTTCCATTTCATTTATTCACTAAATATTCAAGTTAAATTGTAAATACAAAAAAATCTCCCAATAATAAATTATAAATTACCACATCAAAAAAAAAAAAAATAAGAATAAATGAAATAAATCTTTTATTACTTTTATGTCGCTAAACAACAAACTGTATAAAAAACACCCAAAGATACATTTAGATTTTATCTATTTGATATTATACTATTATTTTTTTTTTTATTTTTTACAATTAAAATACATTAATTGTACATTTTTTATTTGAAACGAATCGTATATAATATTACAATTTAGATATACAATTTGAATTGAAACTTTTATATATAGATAGCATCCAACATTACGCGGCAACGATTATAAAATTTCAATTTAATAAAAATCAAAATCATTAATCATTCATTTTAAGATTTAGAAAAATTTAGATAAATTAAAAATATCATCAAAAGTAATATGCCTATATACTAAAATAATAACAATATAGCCAGTAATAAGAAAAAGAAAATCAGATTTGTTTCTCGTATATTCAAAATAAATTATATTCGATTTCGTGTTTTTTGATTATTATTATAATTATTTACACCTACGACGTCTATGTATTTTTTATAGGAGTATTCATTATATTTACAATACGCTTTTATGTGGTTTATCTGAATATTTTTGTATTTTATTTATTTTTTTAAATTAAGCTTGTTAAATCTGAATGCGTATATATACAAATAAAACAATAATAAGATAATTAACCATCGCATGCGAAAGAAAAAATAATTCAAAACAAAAAATTAATCTATAAAAATAAGAATTTTATTAAACCTTGAATTTATTATTTTTTTCTCCAGATTTATTTTTATTTCGTTTTAAAATATAATTACATGTTTATAATATTCGACGATATTTTTATTGTTATTCTGCTGTTTTTTTTTCTTCTTTAAATTCATTTGTATTTTCAAAAACCTACCCGAGTTTTTTTTTTATAATTCTATATAGAAACTATTAAAATATTAACGTAATAAAAAAAATTGGTCATTTCTCGATGCATTTTATTTATTATGCTATATATATTTATGTGCGATGATGCGATTGTTTAAAAAAACATTTATTTTTTTTGCATTCTCTTAAAAATATAATTCCATAAATTAAATACATAGTAAAAAAATAAAACGCAGAGACATATGATATTCAAGTTAACCGTGATGAATATATAAATAAATAAAAATAAGTAAACACATCAACAACAATTGTAATAATATTATTATTATTTAATTGTATATTATTTAATATATTTAATTGAATATGATATGAATATACCTGTAGCGAAAAAAGTATGCATATAGAATAACTATATAAATACATTTTTAAAAAAACTGTTTAATTATTTATTTACATAATTTATCAATTAAATATTTAAAAATAGGTATAAAAATATAAATTTTATAGTCGCTTTTTAAACTAAATAATGTTGGAATTCAAATGTATATTTGCTATGACTTTATAATGAGAGTTACACTATATATATATACATTGTCACAATACGAATATACTCACATTATTAAACAATCATAACATTCAAAGATCTAATCATAAAACAGTTTAAAAATTTTTCCCAGACAAATGCAATAATTAAAGGTGGATTTTAAAATAATTTTGCAATAATATACTAAATTGTTATCAAATTAATTAAACAATATAACTTTTTTTTAATACACAAAAATTTATTAAAAGATTAGCAGGTCCTCGGATAGAAAGTAATAATTCAAAAAGGAATACAAAAATTATATTTATTTTGTTTATGATTATTTTTTATCCAAATTCCAAATATAAATCAATTAATACTCAGAATCAATCTGTTTTTTAACCTATATATCATTTTGTTAAATTATTAATCTATAAATTTAAACCAATTACAATGAAAAAAATATTAAATGGTTTATTGAAGATAAAAAAATATTTTGCCTATATATATATATCTATATGTATATATATATATATATATATATATATAATTAAATTCATTATAAATTTGATTAAATAAACCTAAATTTCATTTATTTGATATCCTTGGCCGACAGCCAGTGTTTTGTAAAACAATTATTTATAGTTAATTATATACATTTTAAAATTATCACCTAATACAAAATATTCAATAAAATTATATGCTTATAAAATTATATATTAAAAGAATTATATGCATTGGAAATTATATAATATTCTATATTTTTAATTTCTATGTGCACCGCAGTGAGTGAGTGTTTATATTCTAAACTTGTAAGAGTAATTAAAAAAGTATTTCGTATTCTATTATTATTATTTTTTTTCATTTCAATGTTAGTTTTACAATTAGTTGTATAAAATTTGCATTCACATTTTACTTATATTATTTTCACCATAAAAAATTAATATGTTTACATTAAGTTTTTGCAAGTTAATTATACAATACTATGAAAATATAATTATAATTATAATATAATTAATATTATTTAAAGTTCATTTGTTATTCAACTAATATAATTGTTGGTAATATCAAATATAATCTTTTATAAAACGTGAATTTATTCTTTTATTCTTTGATTTCAAAATTCATTGAAGTTCTTAAAAATATAAATTATATTTAACAATACATTTTTTGGTATTGTGATATGGGAGTAGATGGTTTAAGTCCACAATATTTTGGATCTTTTTATTATCTAAAAAAAATAAAAAATAATAATCACTAAATAGTTTAACTTTTAAAAGAATTAAAACTTTGGTATTCATTGGTATAATATATACCTTCAAGCAAAGAGTTTAATTGTACATTTTAATGTTGGTTTTTCCATCAGTAAATGGAAACAAGACAAGCAAAGTATTCTAAATGTGAATGTGAGATAGGACACCCACTATTTTTTATCAAAATATCAAATTATTAAAAAAAATAATTTACTTTCAGATTTATTTAATTCATTTTCTGAAATATACCCACATTCAATTATAATAATAATATTCAAAAAACTATATTATAAATGAGTTAACGCAGGGTTTATTAAAAAATATTCTTTTAAATTTTTGTTTATATCAAAAAATTATACGAATTCAAGTCATAGTTTGAAACTAAATATATAATTTTTTTATATTTTATAAATAATTTTACAACAAGTTATACTTGCAGGAAGTATATAAGCATACATGTTAAAAGATAAGAATTAATTATATTACATTTTTTCCCGAAAAATATATACAATTTGAAGTATTCGATATTACTATTTTATAACATTTAAATATTTTAAATAGTAATTGATAGGTACGAAGTGAAAATTATAAATTGAAATAGAAATGTTTCTGCATAAAGATTAATAAAAAATTTCATATACGCATATTTTATTTTGATAAATGTTTTATTTTTACCACAAACTTTAATCTTAATGGAATGTTACCACAATACCACTACACTATACATAACAATAAATAATAATGTATCATTAATTTTTTTAAAAAACATTTGAGAGATTATAAATATGCTTATAACATATTTCCTAAAATATACGCATAAAATATATATCTATTATTATAATCAAATAAAACCATAAAAAATTTACAAATTAAATAAAGCCATTACATTTATATATGCATATATCATATATAATATAATAAAATAAAATAAATAATCATATATATAATAATAAAATTTAAATAGCATGTTAATTTTTTATTTCATTATTTATATTATGTATATTTTTGGTTGAACACACGTTATTGTATTTAAAAAAAAAGAGTCGAACACACATAAGTATATATTTTGTGGTGTGATAAATGATGAGAATTATTTAAATGTGATTTTTTTATGTTTGATTTCTTGTACATACATCGATAAATAAATAATCCAAATCCAAAAAAATAATAAACAAATTGGTAAAGAAAAAAAAAAGAATATAAATCAAACAAAATTTGTATAATGCAAATAAAAAATTTAATTTTATAATTCTTTTCTTATATATTTGGAGAGATAAACTAACAAAGTTTTTTTGTGGTTATTTTTTACACTAATTTGTCAATTTATTTCAACTAAATATATTATGAATTTCTTGAGATTTATTTTATCTATAAATATTTAAAGATCGCAATTTTTATTTATATTAAATTTTTGGAAGCTGAATAAATAAATCTAAAAAAAAAAAGACCTGCGTTTTGCTACTATGCGAATAAAAATAATTTATTTAAAATAAATATTTGAAGAAATAATGCTCGCAGTTAATTATTTGTGTATTCTTTAATAAACAAAAAAAAATTAAGACTATTTATTTATGTTGATTATTCAGTAATGAGATTGTTCATTCATTGACTTACCATTAATATGGGAATAATTTACAGTTTATACAATAAATAAATAAATAATAGGTATAAGAAATATTAGCTCCGTTTTAATATAGATATATATCATTTTTCTCTTTTCGCTTTTAGTTGATAAATCAACGAATTTTTAAATTATGATACAAAACTTTTAGATTATGAGTTTGAATCGTTTTACGGTAGAGGCAAGAAAAATCTGTTTTATTTTTCCATTATATTCGCGGATCCTTGTAAATTGATAAATGTTTTCCTTGTTGGTTAATATGTACGACTAATTACAGTCACATTATAAAAAGCACAATAAATTACGAAAAAACATATAGTTTTGAATGTGAAATACAAAGAAAATTTAACATTATCAAATTTCATATTATTATTTCCCAAATGCTTTATAGAGATTTTTGAAATATTTACTAAACAAACAAAATACAATCCTATATTAACATTTATTATTCATTAATTTCCCATAAAAACAAACCCCCACCAACAAATATTTTACATAAACATAAAATTTTAAATCTCAAAAGGATTAAATTCTTTTTCGCTCTCAGTTTTTGTTTCATTACAATTTTTCACTAATCTTTTCTTTTTTTTCCTTTTACTGCCATCAATAAAATTACAAAATATAATGAAAAAAAATAATCCAGCTAATCCAAAATAAATGGTTAGTCCAATAAAGAACATCATTAAAATATATAAATAATAATTTAAATAATCATGTGCATTAATTTCTAATACATTGATTGTATTCAATCGATTAACTTGCAATATTGGATTTGCATTATCATCATAATAACCCATAAATAATTTATAATTATCTTGAACTCTTTTATCCTGTTGAATACCAATCATCAAATCTTGCCATAAATTTTGATCAAATTCACCATTTTTTAATCGTTTAAAATCATCCCTGTTGAATATATCTTGATAATCTTCACATGTATTATTAAAATAATTATAAACCACATTTGGGGCATTCGGACAATATGGAACGGATTGGCATACATTCAAATAAACATTGAAATAATTTCGTTGTCCAAAATATTTTTCAATACAATCAATTGGTTTACAATTACCATCAATGTTTGGATTTAAATCGTTTGTTTGACATGTTGTTAGAAGATTTTTTTTTAATTTATAATTATCAAATATTGATGTCGTTGATGAATTGTTAATCATAGTATTAAATTGTATACGATGAAATGTTTTTATTGATTGTCCATTGGAACGTTTTGCAAAAAGTTTTAAATCACAATAACCCATTCGATTGTATAGCGTTAACGTTGGCCAAAATAATGTTACAATTGTTGAGGTATCTGATGCAATTTGATCAAAATCACCACCAATTAATTTAGATATCTTACAATTAATATCTTCGGTGCTGTGATTGTTGTCAACCGTTGTTAAACAACATTTATCCGAATGTATTGTATACGAAAGCATTTCTTTTGGTTTTACATTATTCGTTACAGTTACATCAAAATAAAATCCTAAGTCATTTTCAAGAATATTTCTCATTTTTGTTTTGGTTATAGAAATGCCATTATTATTATTATTATTGTGACCATTTGATGGATTGTTTAATGTTAAATTAAAGATGTTTAACAATATTATTATTATTATTATTAATAATGTCATTTTTTATTAGATTGTGTGAACGATTTTATTTTATTTTATTTAATAGATTTTCAAATTAAATGAGTAACTTGATTGTGGGAAATAATTGTTTAATAAATAAAATATTAGAATTGGAATTTGATTTGATATACAAGAATAAATTGATTACTTATTTTATATTTATTATGTTGGTTTTAACTTTATTATGGACATTCTGGCTAATTTACTATAAGGAAATTTTGTAAACATTTTCTGTTTTCTTTAATAGACAGACGGAATTTCAAATCAGAGTATATCTGATACACATCCTGTTTTGTATATGTCTGGGTTTTATAAAATCATTTCATTATGAAAGTAAAACACTTACAATTATATATTCAAAACAAAAAAACCTTGTTAAAATATTTTATAATAAAATGAAAAGACTATACACATAATTCAAATTTCATAACAATATGATAAATATTGCAATTTCCCATATGATACATTGCATCTCATACAAGACCATTGTGCAATTCAAAACCAATGCAATTGAGAATATAAATTAAAAAAGATTTCACTTTCAAATCGATATAATTCAATTAACATTAAGTTCTTAAACCAATATAATTGTTTATATATATTTTACATATATGGAACATGCGGTGATATTGATATACAACAAAAATTGTTTATTTATTACTATAGATTACTGATACAACAAACTATATAATATTTACTTTAATATAAGGCAAAAAAAAAAAAAAAATAGTACAATCACACTATAATTAACATCTTTAACAGAAAATTATACTTAATTATTTTTATAAATAATAATTCCTTTAAATTCTTTGTTTTAAATTATCCAAATGTGGATGGATAAAGATAATATTTAATACTTGCAAATATTTGCAATAAATTTAAATAATTTTGTGTTATTTAGAGTGGGTTTTTTTTTGTGTATATTCTTTATATATTTGTTAAAATAATTATAATATAATATATTTGTTATTTTTTGTTTTTGTTAGTAAAATGCGCGACTTTGTCGTTGTCGTAATCATCGTCATCTTATCTATTTATATATACATAATCATATTTAATTTAATCCATAAATAAATAAAATAAAAAATATATTTATAAAAACGTAAAATTTATTATATTTTATATATTTCAAGATCAAAATGTTATTTACTATTTAATTTTGTATAATTTTTTTCTCTCTCTTAATTCTTTATCTTAAATTATTATCCGCATAATAGAGCATATAAAAAAATAAATAAACATAAAAAAAAAAATTAACCAGATAAGCAGATAAAATAAAATTTATTTTGTTTGTTTTTTTTTGCTTTGTTGTGTTGTTGTTGTTAATTGAACAAATGCACAATCATTATGAAATTAAAAAAAAAATAATAGCATATATATGAGCTTGATTATTAAATTATCCCAAAATATATTAAATTGTCAATTTTCTTATTATTATTATTGTTATTATTATCTGTATGATCGCTTCCTCCACTTTTTTTTTATATACAGATTTAAATATCTCCTCTACATATGTATATCGTTTATTATGTTTTATTGTTCATGTATATTTTATATATTTTTGTTAATAATAAATTAGAATAGAATAGTTTAAAAAATCATTCTTTATTACAATAAAAAAAGGAAAAATTGTAACATTTATAAAATAAAGTGTGATCTAATATAACTATATATATATATATTTTTTAATAAACTAAAAAACAAAATTTTGTTGATGATTTTTTATATGCGCGTATTGATGTCATAATGCTTTTTTTGAAAAAACTTGTTTGTTTATTTGAGTTATTATTTCTGATGCCATTATATTATAGAATATATTAATTTATTTAATAGAAATAATAATAGTAAATACAATAATATAACATAGAATAGGAATAAAAAAAACTCCTACTTAAGAAAATATAAACAAGACTTTTAAGTTTTTATTTTTTTTATTTTTATTCTTAACTAAATCATTTATTATTATTAACTTTATTTTTTTTTTATTTATAATTTATACAAAAGTCAAACTTAACATAATTTATTATATTTATAAAAAATTAACTTAAAAAAACATTCAGCTATGATTTAAACAAATATATTATTTATGTTGATTTTATAATAGGTATATTATATATATATAGAATTTTTGTTATATTGAATGACTATATCAAAATCACATCTGCATATAAACATATTTTAAAAAATATATATTCACCGAATTCTAAATCAGGGATAAATTCATTTTAATATTCATCAAAAATCATAAAACATTTAGTTGAGATCATAATTTTTGTTAATTTTGTATTGTTTTTCATTATAAAAGTAATTGAAAATAATTCATCATCTATTATTTTGTTTTGTGTGTGTCATCAATCAATAATTATTAATTTATCTATTGAACACAGAATAATAATTATGGAAATTTAGTATAATTAATATTTGCATAATATTTTTTATTGTATTTTTCATGTTGTTTTTTTTTTTTATAAATAATTGTTAAATGTGTTTTCTGTAACGGGGGTAATTGTTTAATAATTATTCTCGCTTATTAGTACATATTTCTTCAATAATAAATTCAAGATCGTTCCAGCATAAATTATATAGTTTGGATAATTAACGAATCTCTAAATTTGGTCGGCAATTCAAAAAGTTTCAGCTTCCCCAAATTTCATTGGTTCTGTTAAAAGAATTTTCAAAATTAGATTTATTCATTTCATAATTTTTATTATCAGTATTTTTATGGGAAGATTTTTATTAATGATTTTATAGGATAATTTTTAAAATAATAACAATAATAATAAAGAATGCAAATCCAATTCGATACATATAAGATGTAATTTAAAACGTCAAGAAACTAAAAAATACACATACCTTCACCTATTTATAATTTATATGCCAATGAACTTTAACTAAACATATGTTTTATAACTATACAAATGAATTTAATTTAAGAAATGACCCCTTTAAATGGCATTTAAATAAAGAAATTCCAATAAAAGCTTTGTTAAATGATATGCTAAAGGCTAAACACAACATATGTTTATTTTTATAAGCTTACGGAGCAATATTGAAAAAATGGGTGTGCCTTACTTAATGCAAATATAATCTCAATTTCAACAAAATGGCTGGATTATATATATTGTCATTGTAAACATTAAAAAAATTTAAAGTATTTCATTTATAAAAAATGATCATTTAATGATTTTTATACATTACGGAGGTGAGTAAACTCTTGTCTATTTAAAAATGGGAACCCCAAACGAGAGGGTATATTTGTTATGTATTGGATTTATTAGTATATTGAATATTTATTTCATTTGAGCTTTGAGGTCAGCTATTGGATTTTATATTTTTATTTTTCGATTTGTTTTACATATCCAAAATTTATAACATTTTAAAGAAAACACTTTGTTGATTAATGAAATTTTATAGGATTAACTAAGAAGCGCAACTTAATTCTTAAATAAGAATAACTTCACAAAAATTGATTTTAATAAACAAATATAATAGTTATTTTATACAATTTATACTATCAATAAAATAAAACATATCATTCCGAAAAATAATACCTAAACCTTTCCTAAATTAATATTTACCTTTATATAGTAAACAAACAAACATAAATGGAATTAATTAACTATAAATACAATTTATTTATAATTATTATTATTATTATTAATTCAATTACAGAATCTCTATAAATACAAAAAATAATAAAAATGGGATCAGCATTTCGATATACACTTGGAATAAATGAATTAAAATCAAAAAAATCACGATTTTGGAATGCATTACTTGCGGAATTTTTAGGTAATTTTTCTCAATTTCAATATAATCAATTGGAAATTTAAAATCAAACTATTCTAATTTTTATATCATTATAATTGGAATTTTATTTTATTTTTATAAATAATCGTTATAGGAACATTATTATTAAATTTCTTTGGATGTGCCTCTTGCCTGCACGGTAATACAACATCAATTTCATTAGCATTTGGATTAGTTGTATTTATGGTTGTTATGGTATGTATATATTTGATGCATAATATTAAATTTTCATATATATGTTATATGAAAAATTATGGAAAAAGATATAAGTTCTCTATCATCAAATGTACAAATTGATTTTTACTATAATAGATATACCCAAGATTTTCAGGATATTAATAGACCAAACTAAATTTATAAATAATTAATTGGCTAAATTCTCTAATTAGTGTATAGATATTCCAAAATAAAATATTCTGTACTCGCACTCTTTAAAACTATATAATTAACATTTAAAATAGAAAAAATCCTCCAAATTTGAAAACATTTTATTATTATTTAATTGGAAAAACAAAAACATTTGTAAAATATGATGATGGTATAACGACGGGATATACGTGCATAAAATTATTAATAAATTTACGCAAATCAATTGATATTAAATAGAAAAAAAATTATATATACATATTACTATTTATGTCAAAATAAACACAGCATAGATGAAGAGAATATTAATTTTTAATAATTAAATTTTTGATAAATGTCTAAATATACATAAATTATAAATATCCAAAAATTGATTGTCAACAAAAAAAATGTATGTAATTATTATGTTATAATTTTATGTATTGTTTTGAAACGGAAATTCATTTATTATTTAAAACAATTCATTCATACACTACAATTGAACATAATTATATATGTATTAAACTTAATAATTAAATTTTCTTATCGGATGAACGTGATTGGAATAAAATATATTTTGTTATGAGTTTATATATTTTATATTTATAATTTTTATTTATTATATGTTCGCAGTTGCATTCAAATGTTGACCATATAATAATTATACTTTTTCTAAAACACTGTTTTGATGCATTTTAAAACACTATATATATATATATATATATAGTTTATGATGAACATAATTGAAATGACGACATTTCAATGCCATGGCATACATTATAACATTTCCGGGTTGTTGTTTTTCGTATTATTAAATTTGTATACGGTTTGATAATTAAATTAGATGTTTTACTTGGAATAGAAGTTGTAAGAGTTAAAATATATGTTAATTTGTGGGATTTTTTTCAGTTGTTTCTATATGGATTCTGTTGAAAATTGTCTCCATGGCGTAGAAATAAAATACAATTCTATAGAGAAAATTTTATGTTGGAAAATAAAAGGAAAATCAATTGTCCAAAGAAAGACCATAGTTTTTTTTGTTTTGCAAATTCTTAAATCAATTTTTATAGCAGGCAAATTCACTTAAATAAAAAATAATGTGAGTTTTTTGTAGGTGAGCATTTAATTTAATTGTTCGCTGATGAAATCTGAAATTTAAATATTTTTGCTCATCAGAAGTTATAAAATTTATTAAAAACTTGTCACCTTTTTCAACATTCTCAAGTATATTCTATTTCAATTCTATATCAATATTCTATACTATACTATTTTAACAAACAACATTCATTTAAAATATAGTTATTGGAAAATTTCCATGCAAACAATCAAGTTTTACGTGACATCACCATAGTTTGATGTTTTATCTATATATAATATATTTTTTAGTATATATTCACATATGCCGGTAGTAATTAGTTAACAAATGCATATATTTACGTTTTCTATATTTATATTTATTTAGGATATACAAGTCTTTAACTAATATATAATTTTCTGTTTTTTTTTTATTACTAAAATCTTTGTTTCTGGAAATGATCTCATCGCAACGTCGTCGCATCTTCGCAAATTATTTTGGATTTTATTTTTTAACTTTTCAAAAAAAAACATTAAAATTAAAAAAGATATACAAAAAATACGCACCAAAGAAACAAACGAGAAAAAGATAAATGTCAGAAAGATGTTGAACACCAATATTATTTATTTTTATAATAATAATAATAATAAATAATGATAAAAATATAAGATGTTTTCGGGTCAGCTTTTTTATTATATTTCTTATTTCTTTTATTTTATTATTGAATTTCTATATAGAAATTCAATACAACTATTTTTCGTTCTGCGTTCTTAATGTCATCGTGCTTAATTTTGTATATGTTTCTGTGGACCATATGGAGTTAAAATATTTTTAAGAATTTTGCAGACTGCTGAATAAAACAAACAAACAAATATTTCAATTTCGTATACAAAAGGTCATCGCTAAATACAATAATTATAATTATATTATATGTATATATATTTATAAATATATATTTAAATTGCAACAATGAAAGAAAGAAAGAAAAATTAATAATAATTTATTCAACCATACAATCAAGTTAAAGTAATAATTATGGTGCTGTAAAATATATTCTTTAAAAAATATTACATTTATTATTAATGTCTATATTCAAAAAATATAAATCATTGCGTCTTACAAATACAAATCCCGTCTTATGTACACTAAATAAGCCGTCAGTTCGTTCCATTCAGACCTGATACAAAATTTACCCGCAGTTCATTTAGAGACCATCCACCATACGCGATTCAGATCTACTAAATTTTTCAAAACAATAGATCATTGAATTCTCCATGAATTCTGAATCAGTTCGCACAAAAAGAAACCTAATATCAAATATTCTAAAGTGATCAAATTTAGAGTACATTAAAAAAAAGTAAAACGTTCAAAACTATTTGTTATTGAATTTTCAAAAAAATCGGACTCTAAAGTTATTTCGGAAACATTGCCCATATAAAATACACTTTGGCAAAAGCATTAATTTTATTAATATTTGCCCGAATATTAAATTTTTTGTTTGTTTTTTTTTTTTGTCTTCAATTATTTTTTTTTTCGATAGTCATTCTCGTGTTATAATATTTATTTTTTACAGTTCATTTACCTTTAATTATATATATTGTATGATTTGTTTATTGTTAAGGTATATTAAAAAAAATAATGATAGATTTTTTTTTATTTAAGTAGTTTTTGAGATGATTCTTTTTTTTTGTCTTGTGTTTATTCTAAAAATGATTTTAAAATAATAATAATACTTAACGGTGAATTAAGAATTTACCATCCCGAATAATATAATTTAAGAGTTCGATGATAAATGTTATTGATAATTTAAAGTGGAATGGAAATTCTAAACATTAGAAGATTAATTCCAATTTAATAAATCATTATTAGGATAAAAAAAATCACATCGTTGATACTTTTTGAATTAATTTAATTGTGCTTCGTCTACTATTCAGTTTATTGTGAATATTTAACCATACTTTTCCTGACAAATTTTGTCTCAATTTTTAATTTTGTACAATATATAATTATATTTTCAATTTAATTAATTTAAAATCACCATAATCACACCGATATCAGGTTTCAATTTATATATGTTATGTGGTATTGAATAAAAATAAATATTTATTTATAGAAATAGAAATAGAAATAGCTAATTATAAAAATAAATAATATATCTCTATAATTAAATATAATATGTCCATAATTAAATATATGAAAACAAAAATAAACCTTTCACATTGAACTAAATTTGTGCAATGTAATAATAAGCATAATTATTTAAAATTGTATATTACGTCTCTACTAATGCCATTTCGTTATATGTTAAAACTCAGTTTATCATATATACTTAAAAACCGCATATATAGTATTTTTCATACTCAATGAATCTCGATATTCTTTACACCAAAAATTTAAACACACATTTAATTTCTCAATATTATACAAAAAGATTAATTTATAATTTACACAAAATTGAATTAAATTTCAATGATCTCATAAATCAATCTAATATATTGAGAATGAAAGAAAATATTATGAAAAAATGTTATGTTAGTTGAATTAAATAATTTTTACCATTTTTCAATTCAAATTAATAAGTTTTCTCATTGTAAATGCTATAAGTATATATGTAGGTATATAATAAAATGCTCGTATATCATTGAATCGTGAGATTTTTTTATAAGATTTTATAGTTTTGTTTATGAATTTCAAAAAAAATAAAAATGAAGTTGATGTAGGTCATAAATTTTATATTAGGAAAATTAAATGTTTTGCCTATTCTGATTGTTTTCTATACAAGGTGATTTCTATAAATAGATAAATAAAATGGGTAGCCAGTTGATCGTTGATAATATGTTGTTTAATATATTACAGATTCAATTATATCTCATTTAATCAGTAAACATATAAACATTTATTAAGCAATGTATAGCACCTCGCAGATATTGTTATTTTATATCTCCAAATTAGTTTAATAATGTAATGTAATATTTTATTTTATTGAACATTTTCTGCTGCGAGAATAAAAAGTGTTTGTAAGAAATTATATAAAAATTAAGAAAAAATTGATTGAATATTAAAAATTGTATCATAATCAATACAATTGAATTTATCGAATTATTAGTATTTATCAATTTGTATATTATTTTTTTTCATGATCAATTATGACTTAAATTGAATTCATTTATGAACTTTCTATACAATATTATTAATATTATTATTAACAGGCAATTGGACATGTAAGTGGTGGTCATATTAATCCAGCTGTAACAGTTGGTATGCTAGTAACCGGTAATGTAAGTTTAATACGAGCCATTCTATATATTATTGTACAATGTTGTGGGGCAGTTGCGGGTACAGCCGCACTAAAAGCACTTTTACCATCTGAATTACACGGTGGTTTAGGTCATACATCTTTGGCCGCACGTATTTTACCATCACAAGGATTGGGTATTGAATTTTTCCTTGGTTTCATTTTAATATTCGCCGTATTTGGTGTTTGTGATAAAAATAAAACAGGTATTTTAATGGCAATTTTTTTGATAACGAATCGTATTGTAAATGATTATGATTATTCATGTTGATTTTCATAAACAAAAATTGTTTAGATTCAAAATATATTGCACCATTAACCATTGGTTTAACGGTAACGTTGGGACATTTAGGTGCAATTGCATTTACCGGAGCAAGTATGAATCCAGCACGTACATTTGGTACGGCTGTTATCCAACAGGCTTGGGAAAATCATTGGGTATGTTTTAGTTTCAGTTTTGTGTGTGTGTGTGTTTTTTTGGTATTCAATTCATTTCATTTAACATATATAAAATAAAATCTCACATTGGTTTACCTTGATCTTGACTTTAAATAAAAAAAAATAAATAATTATATGAATGTAATGAATAACAAAAACTTCAAAATACCATGATATCGAGCATTTTATATGTTATATGTTGTATAAATTTAATTAAAATAAATGCTATGCATAATGGTATTTATATATATATTATTATTTTTTTTTTTTGGGAAAAAACACCTACAAGTTTTTATTTTGTAAAATCTTTGTTTATATATTACATCTCCAACTATATTATTTAACTATATACATAAATAATAAATGAATATATTTCTTAAATATGTAAACGCATATAGACTCTGTTCATGTAGTTGATCAAACGCGTCCAATTGACAAAATTATTCTAACAAAATGTTAAGGTGGTTTGTTCAACGAATCTTTCACTGAAGAGATGAAACATTTTTTCTGGATATTTACTTGTAGAGTTACTTAATTTTTCCCGTTTGTGATTATCGTTCATATATGGTTAAAATTATCAACACTTTCAACTAAAAATTATGAAACGAACAACAGAATTTTTCGTTTTCGGACGCCACTAAAGCCCATCTTTGTAAAGCACGCATTTTTTATTCTTTGAAATACATTAACACAATTTTTCGTTGGTCATATATAAGATTATATATATATTAAAGACTGAATAAGTGAATTTATAATAAATGAATAATGGACAAAAATAAATAAAATATATAGATTGAAGGTGAGATTATAAAAACGGGTATATAAATAAGCAAAAAATTTTTTTTTAATATAAACACATATAAAAGAAAAAAAAAAAGATTGGATACGAAACCAAATAAAAAAATATGTTTTGGGAGGGCATTCATTCATCATATTCATATATTATAATTTACAATACATTAATCTCGTTTCATATATTATATACTTAATTATTGTATTTTGATTTGTGTTTGTAATTTAAAACAGTCAATCATTAGATTCTATTTAATTTTTATCTCTTTTGCCTATGGTATAAATAAAACCCAAT
Organism: Dilophus febrilis; assembly: GCA_958336335.1. Classification (NCBI taxonomy): domain Eukaryota; kingdom Metazoa; phylum Arthropoda; class Insecta; order Diptera; family Bibionidae; genus Dilophus; species Dilophus febrilis. The sequence continues at coordinate 54,209,141 of OY284469.1, read as the reverse complement.
TGAAAAACCCAATCTTACCATTAATGTTATGTTAGTTTTTTTTACCATTAATTACATTCACTGACGATCCTATTAATTTTGAATATTAATTTAAGAGACATCAAAAGAAAAAAAAATTAATTTTGCATGTGTTCATTAAATTATCATGATTTAGAATTAATATCAAAGTTTTTAAATGAATACATTTTATTATTTATGAAATAAAGGTGTATTGGGCTGGACCAATTCTTGGTGGAATTGGAGCTTCATTATTGTATTCAAAAGCATTTCAAGCACCCGAAGTGGAGGAGAATGTATTAGATAAATACCGCACAAATGGAGATGAAAAAGAGGTACAGTTTTAAAAATGATTAGAAAAATATTTTTTTTTTCTGTTTGTTTATTTAAAAAAAACTATTATTTATTTTATTTCTTTCTATTTTATGTTGATTTCGTATTTTTCTATTAATAATTTGTGGTTTTATTTATTTTTTGTTTCTTTTTTATGGCATATCGCCGCGTTCATTACTTTATAATTTATATTTTTGCGTATTTAATCATTCAATTAAAAAAAATATTATAGGAAAGAAGATTAGATTTTAAATATATTGATGATGCTTAAAATGTGTATTTTTTATTATTATTTTATGTATTTATTTATATAATAATAACAATAATAATATTAAAAAAAATAATTTGAAAAAAAAAACCATTAAGCGAATTCACGAGAATACATTTTTTTTTAATGGTAGGTATTCCAGATTATATAAAAGTAATTAAAAACAATTGAGGCTGTTTTGCGTTTTGTGCGTTTTTTTCCTCTTTTCTCTGCATATTTTTAACATTTACAATCGTAATGCTTTAATGTTTTAGGCAAATTTAATTAAAATTCATTTAATTTGAATCTAATCTAACCGAATCTGATAGTTTTTAATTGTGAATTTTTATCGTGTAAGGATTTTTTTTAATAAATAAAGAAGGAATTAAAAGACGTTAACATTAATTTCATATGAAGTGCAGTAAGGTCTTTATTAATTTTGATGGAAAATATATATCACCGCATTGATATGCATTCCAAAAATGATTTGGATTTTCTATTAAAATAGTATTTTGGAAGATAGAATTGAAATAGAATTTTGGAAGATATTTATTAGAATCGCTTTGCACAAATTTTAACAAAACAAATTATTAATCTTTTGATTTCTTGTTTATTTTACATTTTTTTCATTGCTTTTGATGCTTACATTTTTTTAAAATAATTTAATGGATTTAAAAACAACTTAATCTGTCAACAATAATAAAATTAAATATAATAAAATGTGTTTGTTCTATCTTATTGATTTTCAGATGCGACGATTAGACGCTAAAGTTTAAATTTTTGTCGTCATCTATTGTAATTTCATCATCCAGAAAATATTGAAGAAAAAAAAACAAACAAATTATTTTAATTTATTATTAATATTAATCACAAAACTAATAAATACAAGTAAAAAAAAGTGTGTGTTCTTTTATAAATTAATATTGTATACTCTATGTCTATAATATATAAGAATAAAATTAATAATGATAATAATTAATTTATAAAAATCAGCATGTATCCAAATTTTTTTGAAATATATATATACAATTTCGTTATATGTATATTAAAAAGAAAATTATATGGGGAAAATTCAATATTTATAAATTATCATTTTTTTCAATTTCATTTCATTCATTATATTTTAATTTAAATTGTTGTTTTTAAAGGACAATTAATTTTTTATTTATAATATAAACTCTTTCGAATTATTATTAATATTATTGTTTTTTAAGTTTATTGTATAAGAAAATTGATAAAAGGAAACAGAAAAAGAAAAATCATCAATCAATTTTAATTTTTTAAATATAAGATCTGTTCTTTGAAATAAAGATAATTTTTGTTTTTTTAATAAATATATATAATAATAATAATTTTTCTTTTATTGTATAGATTCTGAAGTTGCACAATAGATCATAAAAATCAAATCAATTATATTGTGAAATATAAATATGGTTTGATGATAATCAAAGAGAAATCAATATTGTGTTCTGTTTTTGCTTTAGTCTAGAGATTTTAAATTGATGAACTATTGTTTATATTCGACGATTATCATCAAAATTAACTGATAAACATCTGTAGATTTCACCATATAAATACAAAAAGCATATTTTGTTTTGTATTGAATGTTGTGCATTTTGGTTGTTTTGTCAGAATGTGGTATTGATTGTTGCGTTTTGTATGTATGAATGGTATGAAATATAAAGTATAAGATTCACTTTCAATCTACACAGTAAATTAAAAACAAACTACAATGACTAAATTTGTTCATACAAATCTATGACATTAACTATTTAAAAAACGAATGAATTGATACATCACATAATAAAATAATGTTTATATACAAAGATGAGGAAATCAATGATCAATGGTTAAGTCTTATTTTATATCTCAAACTTCAGTGATTTGAGACCTGAATGAACTCTTTACACTAATTTTAAAAAGTCTTATTTGGGTGTTGTATACCAAATTTCCGATCAATGAGATAACTAAACCAAAGTTTTTAAAGGTGTCGTTCACAAATATTCCATTTGATATTAGACTTAATTTAATAAATTCTCACATACAATGAATTTAAGATATACATGGTTATTAATATATCTTGTATGTTAAGAAAACTAATAAAAATCTAATATTTTATTTTATATTCTCTTTAATTTTCACAAATGTTCGTGTTTACCAAATCAAATAAAATTAAAAAATGCATAATAAATATGATTGTCCAGGCCAATATTGGAGTACATAATCTTTCGATTGATATATAAACAAATTAATTTGCAATCATTATCAACATATTATAACATAAATCATTATACAGATCTATAAAATCAAGTTTTTTTTTATTAATAAGTATCGCTTCATATAAAATTTTAACTATCATAGGTGTGTTTGATTTATATTGATAACAAAACACACTATACCAAAAATAAAATATATCTTCATACACACAAATACAATTTAGAATTTGTCTATCTCCATAGAAGTGCATTTTTATCAATAAGTGCATGTGTTTATTACTACAAAAAATTATACAGAATTTACTACAGAAACCTATATAGAAAAATTCCTTTAGAATATTTCACAGAATTTTAAATTTCGAGTTCAAAATAAATGTTTTCTTAATGATTCCATTTTATGGTTATTTTAATTGTATTTTTTGTTGAGGATTAAGGCCCTAACGAAGATTGTGTGAGGGTAAAGTCTCGTTAAAATAAACAGCATTACATCTTGACCTAAAATTCGTGATGTTGAAAATTCATGAATTCATGATCATGAAAATTTACTAGGTCGTTATAATATAAATAATAAACATCCAGAATGATGCGACCCGGGACTGAAACTTATCAGTGGTATATTTATAATAAAATCAAGTATTAATTACAATGAATAAACTAGTCATATAAAAATTGAATTATTGTATGTGTGTCCGTTTTGAATTACTATTCCTCTCTCATATACCAAAAACAAAATAATCTTCATACGCACAAACAGAAAATAGAATTTGTCTATGCACGTATACGTGCAATTTATATGAATTATACAATATAAATATATTATATATATTATGTATATTAGTGCATCTGTAAATGATTGCGGTATTTTTTATATGAACAAATTTTTTCATGATACCTTGTTGCTTTTTTTTCTATTATATGCATTAGTAGATTTACATTTAATTTCGTCGGTTGTTTTTATTGCGATATAATTTTTATAGTTTTTATAAATTATGAAGTGTTAAATTTACCAATTATAATTAAGGTTTTCTTTAGTAATTAAATAAATATTTTCCATGGTGAAAACTCAAATAGAAAATTTAAGACAATTTTCATTAACATACAAAGTGTTTTTGTTTTACCATTTTATTAGTTCTGTTATCATGTTCTTATACCTGTGTGAATTCATTATTTTTTTCACTGCGTATTTTATATTTTGTTGTATTTTTTATATAAATTGTTGATGTACAAATAAAAATCTCGCACTCACGCACCTTATATTTTTTTCACACGTATGTTTAAAATTATGGTGTATTATTTTTTTTGTTCTTTAAAATTTTCTTTTGAATGTGTTCTCGCGTATTTTTTTATTCTTGTACCTTCTAAACCATTGTCGTGAAAAATTGTTCTATCATCAAATGAAAAGATGCAGCAGAGTTTTCTATTCATTATATTCCTGTATATTATTTTGGAGTTCAACATTGGAATCTTCTGTGCTGATTAAATCCCTTTTCAATAGCCCTTTATGGTATGTATTTTTCTAGGCGTGACAGTTTATATTTTAATTTTAACTATTCACAATCATGAGAATAAATGTTTTATTATAATAAATTGTTAACTATATATTAATAAAGATATTCATTAAGAACATTTTGTGCCATCTTACAATTCTCTGTCTTTTCATAAATTCAAGCTAACATTCATTTGATATTTACAACCTTCTGCATTCGATTGAACTATTTGCAATATGGATTCGATCTCAACTATTTATTCATTAATTTATTGACTAAAAATTACATAACATTGTTATACATTTTATATTCATTTTTTTTTAAAGACAAACCTTTAAAAAAAAGTACAATTTTCATGTGCCTTTGAATAACAATTTAAGCATTGTCTTGAAATAAATTCTTCCATAATTTGATTATTAATGAATTATTTGTTAATAGAAAATGTTCCTGCTGAAGGGAATTCGTTCAAAAAAGGTCATTTACAATGCGTTCAATAATGCGTTCACACGTTTATCATTTAAAGTATATCCTTCCCTATTAATACTAATTGTTATTTGTATCAAATTATTACATTGTTAGCAAGATCTGAATGTATCTGACAACAATTGAGTAGCAAAAATTCTTAAATATGCTTTGAAATCCTGAGAATATGAAATTTTCTAGAGCACATAGAATTCCAATAAAATATTATTTTAAAATATCTTCTTTTGTACCTTTATTATTATGAAACGTTCACGAGACTAAAGATCCTGAAAAAAACCAACACATACAGATTTATTATAACACTTTTTGTTTTTTAATTTTTTTCGATTTTATTTATTCTAATGTTTCCATTTTCCATATATATATATTTAAATATATTTATTTATTTATTTATTCATTTTCATATATAAATACTTTTCATATATAATATCATTTATTTACATATTTATTTACAATATATAATTAATTACTGTTTTTTTTTTTGAAATATATATAATATTTTTAAAATATCATCATTTGATTTATTATTAGTATTTGTTTTATTATATTCTCAATTTGTAAATTTAATTTCTTTTAATCGTAATGATTTTTTAATATCATCGATTTATATAATATAATATTATGGGGTAATTTTAAAAATGAAAAATACATAATTATATATTTATTTTTTTTTTATGTGTATTTGATTTTTGTTTAAATTGCTAAATTGTTAACTATATATATTTATTATTTAATTTTTATAATCGTCGAGTTTTTCAAATTTTCATCAAATAAATATATTTATATTATTTCGTCATAGTCTCAAACTGTTATTCTTTTTTTGTTTTAAAAATATATGAAATAAATATTATTTCAAAAATATTTGAGAAATATTTTTAATAATGGATAGATATAAATAAAATAATAATTTTTATTTTCATTATCCTTTTGTTTTTCATTTTTGCTCAAATAAAATATTATGAAATTTGTGATTTTCAATTCTAAATAAAATTCAATTGAATTATTTTGAATAATAAAATCAAATGTTAAAAATAGGACCTAATTTTTTTGTTTGTTAAATATTATTATATATTTATACTCAATTTTAAATAATACAAATATTTTATTTATATTAAAATAGTTTTTTTTTGTGTGAAAGGCTATGTTTTATACTAAATATAAAGATTGATCCATAAGATTTGTGTGCGGGTTTTTTTTGTTTCAAATAAATCACTTTACTATGAACAAATTTTTCTTTCATTTATTTTCCAATGAATTAATTTATTAATTTTTTAATTAGAGATTTTTCTATATATGTTATAATGTTTATTATTATTATTTTATTACAACTATATAACAAATTTTTTATTATTACACCTATTAATTTTTTGAATCATTTATTTGTTCATATACAATTTAATGTTTTTATTTTTGATTTATGTATTGTAATTATTAATTATTTAACAAATTTATAAATATCTCTGGAATTTTTCTTTTTAGTTATGTGTTATTTTACATATTTTAAAACAAATTAAAACACAAGACTATTTTTTTAAAATCGTATTCATTCATTTTGGCAGTAAAAGATTTATTTTTTATAAATATTTGTTTATTTTTGTTTCACATTCCAAATAAAAAAATGTTATCAAATCGATATTTCTTCAAAAATAATTTTTTAACATTTTTCTGTAATGCAGTTAAGCACTTTCGATAGAGAGCAGGTTAACCAACCCACCGGTCCGAATAAGACGGTTATCTATATACCAATTACGACTTGTTGGGGGAATGTTCGCTTGTGGAGTTCAATTCAAGCGAAAAAATTCGTATTCGCATCCGTATTTGCAATATTCGTTTATAGAAATACTTTACTTTAGTTTTCCGATATAAGTCCCTCCCTAAAATTTAATACCATATAACTCCTTTGTAATGGGGTTTTTCTGACACAAGTCATAGAAAAAAGGTTCATCTGGCCACCTACATTCTACACACCTGGTGGTTGGTTAAACTCCTCATATTCGCTCTAACAATTACAAAACTTTAAGAATTATTTTTGTTAACTTTTTATTGATATAGAATCAGTATATATTTAACTATAATGCTTAATAGAAAGCAAATTATAATATAGCATTAACATTTAGCATTTTTTTTTGTGGTGAAAATAAAACAAAAACTCAAATATACAGCCTCTTAAAAAAATATAATCACTTTAAATTGTTAATCAAAACTTTAATCTGTTATTATCAATACTATTTTATTTATTTAGATATAATTATTTAATTTTTTTAGATTTGACTCGAAAGGTGAATTAAGGAATAGGGATCTATGAGATGGTTCGAATATGATTTTTTTAATAACTTTCTTCTGGGTCGAGGTACATTTTAATTGACCTCGATAATAGATCCCATTCGAATAATACCATTGTGCGTTCACAACACTTTATTTTTCCAATTTGGTTTTTTCTATTTTCTAAGCTTATTACTATTGAACAATTTATGACCTCAAACATTCCACATGATTGTTTATAAACTCTGGTAAAGATATCCGAAATTCAATTGAAAATTATTTTTTTTGAGTTCTGTATAATTTGTTTGAGGAATTAAATATAGTAATAGTAGAGATTTTGCAGCAGTTTTTCTATTTTTATATAAAAATAAGATTGTTTTTTGTTAGTGAAGTGTTTGTCTATTTTATTATTAGATCTATGCTGTCATCAAATACAATTTCTCTGTTAATCTTCTTGGCGACTCTTCCCAATACATAAAAATATAACCAAATGCTTTTATATCAGTATAAAATTTAAAAATAAAAAAGTTGATATAAGTTGACCTATATAGAAATTTTTAATCGTTTACGTATTTCTAAACAATTTTAACTATTATGATTAAAATTCGAATGATATTCTTTCAAACGATATCAAAGATCATTAAAATAAAAACAAAACACTATTACATTTATGAGATTTTCTGGAATTCATTTTAATATACATTAAATAGAATTCTAAACACATTCATTATGGAAATTAATAGAAATATTATTTTCATTCTATTATACACAAACAAAATAAAGTATTAAATAAATTATTTTGATCTTCAATTATATATATATATATAAAGATAATAAAAAAATAAAAATGCGAATTTATAATATAAATAAAAAAACCCAAATCTTGTTCTTTAATTTCCGCAATTATTTCCCCCCTTTAAAATTTTGGTCAAATATTTTCGATTTATAAATATTTATATCTATAATTTATTTTGTATCTGCGTTTATAGATTAATTTATTTTATAGACAATTTTTAATTAATTTTATTTCTATAAATAAAAATTTAAGAAAATAGTGTATTTCAGTTTAATTTAATTTTAAATTAATTTTAAAATATATATCTAAATATTTATAGAATATATTTACTAAAATATAATTGGTGCTTAATATATAAGTAATAATTTCTATATGCAAAATATGAAGGCCGCAAGAGAAAAATATATCCATTTATTTTTTTTTTCATATAAACTTTTTGTGCAATTTAATATAATTTCGTTTAATATTCTTATTTTTTTTTATTATATATTAAACGCATTTGAATTTATTTTATAATATATTGATTTATTTATATATATATATATATATATCGTATATAAAGGCACTTTTCCAAAGAAAATTAAATTAATAATTAAAAAAAATAATCAATATCCATTGAATTACACAGTAGAGTATTCTAATTATGTTATACATGTATTGGAATTCATCAAAAAATTGTATGAATTTTTTTCAATTTTCAGCAAATTCATTGCCAGAAATTATTACGTAGTTTTGGATGAGGATTTCAGAAGAAAATTAAATTTTATATAAAACCATAATAAATTTTGTATTTTGCGTCCGGTAACGTAACGAATTTCAATGGATATAATTAATTGTAATCAAATATTACTTGAATTTCATATACATATTTTTATACAATCTATAATCGTGGAATTTTATATACCCTTATATAGATAATAATAATAATTATTCTATTTTATTTTATTTGATTAAAATCTTATTCAATTTTTTTTTTTTTGATCTAAATATTATTAAAAATTTTTCCTATTTATTAAATAGTTTTATTTGCAAAATTTATCTGTATATATTTTATTGTATCAACAATTAATTTTTTATTTTATTTATTAAATTATCATTTTTGCATTTTTTAATTTAATTTATTTAAAATGTGATACTCAGTAAATATTTCATTGTTAAATAATTTTTCTTTGCTTTATTAAACAAAAGAAAATCTGAAAATTTGAGGATTTATTTTTCAAAATTATAACATTTTTGGATTTATTTTTGCTTTTAATTAAAATTTAATCAATTTGTTATTATTTTTAATTATATTTGATAAAAATTTATTTAAATACATTATTTTTTGAACTTTTTTTTTTCTTGCTATTAAATTTATTATATTAATAATTGTTTTTTTATTATTATTATTAGTATTAAACTTTTGTTATTTTACTCTCTTATATAATTTATTGTAAATAAGTCAATTTCAATTCCTATTTATTTTTTTATTATTATTATTAGTAAATATATAAAATATAGGTGACTGCGGTCCATAAAATTCTATCGAAAGTTTATGAAATTCTAGTTGATTTATCATTATGCAGTTAAAGTATCAACGTCCTTAATATATGAAAGATCAGTGGAGAAGTAATTATATGAATATATCTGATAATTTTTTCGCTTATCTTTGAAATAAAAAAAAATTTTTGATTGATCTAATAATGTAATTTATGCTTAATTCTGATTAAATTACTTTGGTTTCTGAAAAAAAGTATTATTTACCGATTTTTATTCCTAACACATAATGTCGAAATGAAAATTCAATAGTTTGTTTAACAGAAAGATTATTACAAAAATTTATAGTTAAATCACAAATATAATATTTTCTTTTAACGAATTTGTCGGCGATGACTTAAAATTATTGTAATATCATTTTTGTTAAGAATCAAAGAGTTTAACTTTCGTTTGACTGACAGAACCGCACCTATATTTGTATATACATTTTTTTATATTTTTTTAAATGTATACCTACATTATTGGTAAAAAATATTAATTTTGTACAAATCTAAATTAAAAATTGTTAACATATTTATATATTATATAGAGGGTTTGTTAATTTATGTTAAAACTACAATTGACTAATATATAATATAATTATATATGCCTAAATATAATTTTTAATAATTTTAATTCTATTTTATTAACATTTTTATTATTTTTATATATACAATAAAAGCAATGGTGTATTCTCTTCGAATGTTATTCATTTTCCTTTGTATAATATAATTAAAAATGAATTTTGGCAATTAAATAATTGAATCCTAATCCTACGTATTGTTGCTACGTTGAAGTACGGTTGACGTTGAGAATTTTGAAAGATGCATGCATTTATGTACCTTTTATGTTATCTTTCATAATATCTGTGATTTTTAATGTTATCGTTTGAAAAAAAATTTTATCGGATTAGTATTAATGCAAAAACTAAACGAAAGCAATCACTTGTTCAAGATTTGTTAATATATTCCAAAATGTTCCTTAAATAACCTCTAAACCCTAACCATTTTAATAATTGAAAATTGATATTTTATTTAAATTGAAGTGAAATTTATTCGAGTGGAAATTTAAGAGCTTTCTTTATCAGATCAATTTGATTCAATTCAATTTCTACGACAATCAGGTTGTACTCTTCAAAAATATCATAAGCATTTTCTATATTAAATTATATTTAAAATAATTTAAATTTTTAATTAACTTAAAATAAAATATGAGAAATAATTTCCTTTATTATCTAATCCTAAATCTCTTGAGTAGAAAACTTCTTGATACGTCTGACAATTAATGGAAGGGATGCCTATCGACAGATTGAATGTTAAAGAAAAGTGAACCAAGACCGGTAGAAGAAGAAATAAAATTAAACAAATCTATAAGAGTATCAATGAATTGATTTCTTATTATTGAATTCATTTTAATCTATAAGAAATTTACATTAAATCAAAATTAAGTATATGAAAAGTAATTTAACACATATCTATGAAAAGTATAATGCAATTTAAAGCACTTCAGAACTTGATTTGCTATTTGGTTCTAACGTTCTAATACTTAATGCTTAATAAGGTAATAATTCTCATAATCTCATAATCATACACCATTGTTTTTTATTGCATCATCATAAGGCTAACACATTATTTTTTTTTTTATAAATTTAATTATATAGATTTTTTTTTTATATTGGTATATATAAACATATGAAATTATCTCCTCGTAATTTAATTCTAAAAATTAATCTATAAATATTAGTTTTATTTTACATTATTTTAATAGTTTTCTTTTTTTAAATTCCCTAAAAACTGCAGCATTTATTCTACAAAAAATGGTCGTTGGATTAAAATATTTAATAACAATTTTATTTAATATATAATTTTTATATATACTTTATTTAATAATACAATTTATTTGTTTTCTTTTCTTCTTTTTGCATCTCTGATTTTATGAAAATGATTTGAAAATCTTTAATTTTTTTGATGACATTTTTGTTGTGCAAATAATTTAACAATTTTTAATTATATTATAATGTTTTTTTTTTAAAGAAACCCAGAATAAATGTACAATTATTTAAATGTATCACTTAAAAATACAATATATGCGTTTTTTAGCAATTTTTCTGGTGGAACAAAATAGAACAAAAGTCAAGTAACAAAAAAACTATAATGAAAATTGACTATTAACAAAAATTCGTAATATTGGTGTTTATTCTTGTATTTGTGTTTTTTTAAATTAAAATTATCGTACAGAATTGTATATATAAAAGATATAGAAATATTTTATTTATTTGTTTAATTAAAAGTATTTATTTTTAAAATATTTTTAATTCATTAATATAAAAAAAAATTCAAACAATTTCATATGTAAATATCGATTATAGAGATATTATATAGAAATTTTCATATCGCTCTCTATCTCTCAAAAAAAAAAAAAAAATACTATCGTTTTCAGAAAACAATAAAAAATAGAACCAACCGAATCTGACAAAAATCTGTGTTTATGTTTGATTGATGATCGATCAAATGAGATCACAATCAAACCAAACAAACAGACAAACAAATTGAAGTAGATATGCTTTTTATTTTTGTTTTTTGTACACATCCACTTTTTCCATACCAAAAAAAATTCATTCAAAATCGAATCGATTTACTTCAAGGTGGTTCCGGTTGTTTTTCATTCATTGAATTTTTCAAATATTCATGAATTTCCGATTGTGAACTATGACTTAATCGTAATAGATCTTCACGACTTAAACGTTCTAAACTAATTTGTGATCGTGGACTTGAACTTGAATTTGTATTTGTATTCGATATTTGTGTGTGCATATTACGCGGTGATGTACCACCACCACCACGTCTTGGCGATCGTTCTAAACTGATGCTGGTCATTTCAATTGTTGGACAATCCAATGCATCCAAACTTCGTTGTCGATCTTGTTGATGTTTGACCGTTGATTTTCTTGGTAATAATGGTGGCGGTGGTGATGATGTGGATGCCGATGTTCCTATTCCCGCCCCCGATGATGACGAAGTTTTTGGTTGAATATAACTATAATTTGGATTTTTTTCACGCAATTTATTTTTCGCTTTACCATTCACTGACATTGGACCATACTTTTCCTTTAATTCTCGATGTAATTTATCGCGAAGAACAGCTTTACTTCGATCTTCCTGGAATATTGGCGGTTCCAATCCCTCTTTAACCGGTGCCAATTCATATTTTTCGTATGCATGATGGGCCGCCATTGACGATGACGATGAACATGACGAACCGGCTGCTGAATTAACTTTTAATTTACTTGAACTGTTATCGTCTCGGTGATACGAATCAAAATTTAATGTTGGCCGTTTATTATGACCACCACGTTTATTTCGTGCCGGTAATGTTGGTTTTTCCTGTATTTTTGCAGCTGCTCCCGAATATGTATCATATTTATTATTATTATTATTATTATTACCATTATTATTTACGCTTTCATTTGATTTACTACCACCCGAGAATGTATCAAATTTATTCAAATCATTATTAGATTTTCCAAATGTTTCAAAACGACGTCCCAAATCTGGAGGTGAATTGGTAATATCGCGGCTTAATCGTCGTCCAATGGTATCCATTCGTTCACCCAAAATACTATCAGTTGAAAAACGGCGAGAACCTAAAACCGATGAATTTGAACGTGATCGGGCTTCTTTCAAAAGTCCCGCAAATAAAAGTCGTGGTTTTGGACTTGATTTTGGTTTTATGTTTTGCGGTGGACTCTGAGCATTTTCGGCACCCGATTCGGCGACAACGGCCAGCGTTGGCGTTTCCCGGACAACTTGTTGAGCTCTGAAAATATTATTGATTTGCATATATTTATGTATTTTTTGGATTTTGTAATGTTATGTATATTTATCTGACACAAACCTCCGGATTTCTTGTATCATTTCAAAAAATTGCGCCTTACTCTTCCGTCGACGTCGCTGTTCATCTTCCTTCTAGAACAAAGTTTGATTACATATTCGAAAACTACAATTTAAAGCTATAAAACACTACAAGTTTTTATCGATTAAAATTATACAATACGAACCCGTTTTATACTTTTTTGAAATAGACTTGCAATTTGGCCTTGCCTAATCGAATGCACAAGTTCACGGGCTGCATGATGCGGTGACACCAATTCCACACAATTTATAAAACGATATAACTTTTGACTGAAAAACATAATGTTACGACTTTTCCAAACGGTACCCTTTGGTTTTAATCGAAGCGTTGGCAATGCATATTTATAAAACCAATGTTCAAATATTAATATAATCACTCCTAAAACCATTCCCAATCCCAATAGTAGAAATACACCAGCAACTGCGGCTACACCTAAATCCAAAAACATATAGAAATCGAATTGATTAGAATACATATACGTTGCTTATAAATTGTTTATCTTCTGGTAATTACCAAGTGGACGTGGTTGAACAATATCGGCTTCAAATTTAAAGCATGGTAATCCTCCATACCATTTTTCTGTTAAAATATCTAAATATCCGTTACTGGAATATTTAGCAATTAATGCTGATATTGAATCACGTAATGGGAATCCTTTGGTTAAGCCAATTGCATAAGTGTCTTCAACGAATGTTTCACCGATACGTTGCAATGAACAACCATGATCGGTAGCCCGATAATAATCTAAAACTGGTGAATCTGCCATCAATAAATCTAACGATCCATTTCTGTAACGTGTAACGATATTAGAATAATTATAAATTATAATGGAATTAATTTGATATATTAATATGTATAATTATAAATAATATGCCTACTTTAAACCACGAATTCCTTCTTCAATGTGATTCAATGAGTATTTTTTCATATGTTCCCATAAATGACGATCATTATTTTGCACATATGATTCAGCGGCTGATGCAATTGGGGCTCCAACACGTTGCGTGATCAACTGTTTAATGAAATCAAAATTTATGAAAAAATAATTAAATAATAATGATACAAAAGAGCGAGTTTTATCAGTAATCAATACACCTAATTTAATGACCGTGTATTCCTATAGTCCATAACTCTGTGGTGTATATGTTAAAAATGCCAACCTAAAATTCTAACGGAATTTTGGGGTCGTAGGTTCGAATCCTACTGAATGCATAAAATATGTTTTGTGTTTTCAGTTATTTTTCGAATCTGAATTTTAACGCAGGGTTGTATATTCCGCTTGCGGTTGGTCGTACGGCTAATTACCGACACCGTAAAAGACACAAATTAAGAAACTAACATTAATTAATTAATTAATTAGTATTCCTATAGTCCATCTTTATGTTATAATGCTTACGATGTCCAAATTTCAAATATAATTCGAAATATTTCTATTTATTTTATATACATTTAATATGGAATAATAAATAAAAGAATTTTAAAAGGACCATTAGTTAAGATATTTAAAACGTTTTAATCACCATAATCGATGATAATATATATATTTTTATGGGTGACTCTCAATTTACATCCTTTTCATTTGTAATACCCATTTAAATATAGATTAATTCTTCTTGAATTGTGTCGTTTTTCTTCATCACACGCAATTGCTAAACCCATTCTGACAAGACAAATCATTTTCTTAAATATAATATACATATAAAATATAGGTAGGATACAGTTGTATAGAGGTGTGTAATGTCCTTATATATTCATAGCATCCTTATATTTTACTGTCTAAATGGATATACATCTGTTACATCAGACAAAATATTCAGGTATAACAAGTACATATAATATAATTGCTCTTATAGAACATATATATGTATAATAATACATAATACATTCTAGTAAATAAATTGCTTTCTAGAAGAATGTAAAAGCTTGGCATAACTGCGTATAGATATATATGTACATTGTACATACACCCATCCATATGTTATTCACTTTAACACATTCCATATCATTCACATATGGTGATTGATCATTATATAAGATAAATTTTACCTGTATATTTATATATAAAATATGTTGCTGTGGTTTATTTATAAACAGAATTTATGTGCTATTTTGAATGACTTCTTAATGTTACTATATAGTATCTGTACTTAATTTTTGCTTATATATAGTTGAAGTATACATAAAATTGTATTTATATATACCAATATTTAGTTTCATTTTACTATATATTCATTACACACATTATATTAAAAATTAATTCATTGTTAAGTGTATATATACGAATAAAACAAACAATTCAAATCGTAATGACACGGAAATACTATATAATATATATAGTGTCTTTAAGACGCTGTCTTATTATTAATACCATACAATCAAATATCTTTATTTTATATATATTTTATAAATCGGTAAAATTACAAATATTGTAAATTTAATGATAGAAAATTGGGGTGAGAATTTTCAAAGAGATTGAATTTTGCCAGAAAACTTTTTTCGTTAAACAATTTCCTCTTCTGATAAAAGATATTGTTTTGATTTTTACAAATTCAATTGAATTGTTATTCAACATTTCAACACTAAAGTTACGAAAATCTTATAGAAATTTCAAAACCATTCAATCACTAAATTTTGAGATACGATTTAAGGTTAAAGATTATATTGTATATAAAAGTCGTATATGTCCAATAAATATATCTATTATTATGGCGAATTTTAAAGGGGCAAATTATACAATTAAAGCTTTATTTTAATCCACATTGGTATTATAACCTTTGTTCATTAAACAAAAATTTTTTTAGCTTTAAAAACGAAATTAATAATAGGATATATAAATAAAAGAAGGGTTTAATTCCTATATATATACGTATTATTTTCCGACCTTTTTGTGTTTAATCTGTAAAAATACACAGTGGATGTAGTTTTGTATTAGAATGGGATCGTGGTGGTGTCGGTTATATCGTTATATATATATATATAAATAAATGTATGAAATGGCTGAATGAACAAATATGAATATTACATATCTCTTGTATTATAAAGGATATTCAACAAAAATTTTCAAAAAAAGTTTTATATATTTTATAAATATCTTTAAATATACATAAATTGTATTATAAAATACATCATATATAGAGATAGATATCGTATAATATATTAAATAATTATAAATAAAAAATATATAGGTATCGTATATTTTCGTTTTTAATGAAAAGGTGTAATTAAAAGCACGTGTGTGTATAGTTTTTTTTTTCAATTATAAAATTACCAACATCCTCTCGTTGTATTATTATGGCTTTATATTTGATTTGGAATAATTTAATAAATTAATTCTTTATATATCTAAATACATTAAATGTTTTTTATTTTTTTTTTGTGTATGTTTGAACATAGATTTAAAATTAATAATAAATATAATTCTGCGTTTAATTTATCAGATTTAATGATTTTTCGCTTTTTATTTTATATTTGAATTTGGGTTTGGTAACCTTTATGCGGTCGAGATTTCAGGTACCAAATACTAATGGAAATGTCAAGGATTAAAAACAATTATTTAATGTTATTGGTTTTTATTTTAACTTACAATCTTCTTTCTTCTTTATAAAAATCCATGCGGTTTTTAATCTACTTGAAATCTTGAATGTTCTTAACGAGAGGAGAGATCATTCGTTTTAAGAATTGAAATATTTATTTTTTATCAATATATTTTATCATTATTAATGTTTTTTTTTATATGTTATACTAATTTATTTTATTTTCTTTATTTATTTTCAGGTGAGTGTGATTTTTTATCTGCCAACTTTACGAATTTTTCATAATAAAATTCCAACCAATGTGAGTGAAAAGAATTTTTTTATTGTATTTTATTAAAAGTAATATTAAATGAATTAAATGAAATTAGTCTTTAGGTCGCGTATTTTTCATAATTCATTTTAATAAATTTAATTAATCAAAAATATCTTTTCAAACAATAATATTATTTTTCCTACTATTTTAAATTATAGTGTATTATATTTTCATTTAATTTACTTTATAAATATCCCAAATTATTTTAAAATTTTAATCGAAGCTATATAATAAAAATTGGACAAAATTTAATTTAATTTTTTTAATTGCTTTTAATAAATACAATTATATATATTTTTTAGAGTTCATGGTAGATCGTAGAAATTTAATTTAATATTACTAAAAAAATTCTGATTATTTTGAATGATTAGAATATATACAATTTAATGAGGTTTCCAGTATGATATCTGTAATTCTGAAAATTGTCCCCATAAGGGGAAAAAATGCTTCTTTGATTGTGAATTTATAATAAACTAAAAATTGATTATTCAACAAATTTGAAATCTCATTTATTGTCAATTCGAATTAGTTTATATTTAACATATCATTAAATGAAAACCCCAACTAAAATTATATAAACAATTTTTTTTAAAACGAACCCCATTAAATTGTTTATATGTTTTGCATGAAATATCTACTGTGAACTCGACCTTAGTTTAGTACTAACTCATTTGTAGAAAATATAGATACATTTTTATTGATTATATTGAATTAAATAAATTTTAATATCATTTGTCCTATTTTTCCCAAAAAAAAAACCTTTAAAAAAGTATAATTTTCATGGGGTTTTTCCTTTTAATGGAATTACCTTCTGATTAGTACTTTTTTCCTAGATCTAAAACCACACAATCCTATCCATGAATACTTGGGTCAAGCCCTCTGGTCCCATCGAACGGACTGACTACGCGCCAAGTATTCGCTCCAATCCAACAGTCTGATAGGTCAACGTTGTTTATTATTGGGCTTGTTTAGGGTAATTATAAGTTTCTATAAATATTTTTTTGCAGGTAATGGACAACGACGGGAAAGGGAATATGTCTAGACTTGAGTAACTCTTTTTTGAGGTAGTTAGATTAGATAGTTTATTATTAATTTTAATTTGTATTATATTGTATATATGTTCAAGTAGATTAATTTGCATGCTTATTTGATTTTACCTTTATAAAATTTTCCATTACACAATTAATATTTTACTATTATATTTATACAATAACATTAACTAATAATCTACCATCTATATTGTTAAGAATCGAATACTTTACATATCTTAGTTTAGATATATTTTCAATCCATGAACATTTTCATGAAAAATAATACTTTTTGTTGATATAATTTAAATGTAAAACAATCTGGATTTTACGAAAGTCATTCAATTTCATTTATAAATGCTTGATGAATTTTAAAATAGCAATTTTCCTCCATTTTTCATTGGTACAAATGATATATGTACAAATGAATTTCTTTTATAACGATTTCTGATTACACATCATATTAAAAATTTGATTACGTTCTTATAATAATTTAAAAATATATTAGATACGATTTGTTCTTTTGAACGAAATAATTAAAAATTAAGAATTTTTCAAGATTTTCCTTTAAATGGAAAATGTGTAGTAATTCAATTTCGGATAGTTATTTATTGAAAATTCACTTACCCAACGGAGTGAAAATATTTTACCAACTGTTCATTGTAGATGATTTCAATTTATTGTAGACGATTTCTTTAAAATATTGGATAAAGTTATTTTGAAAGGATTGATAATAATGTATTTTAAAAAATCTCTGTGTTAAATCGTCTGTATTTCTATCAATGTCTATCTGATCCGAACTGGTTTATTCATAATTTAATTGAGTTTATAATAAATTATTTCGTATTGTATTTTATTTGAAAAATATGTCACACTTAAAGTTTTTTTGATAACCATTTCTGAAGAATCTATTTAAATTTATAATTTTGAAAGTTTACAATATACTTTTTAATTAAAGCATTAAACGTGCTATCTGTAAATAATTGAATAGATACAATCCATTTCGGATAGGTTTCTGGGGCGTACTGATCCAGAATTTAGAATTTTTATATTCAATTAGAATATTTATATTACTATTTCCCAAATAATCTTTTCGAAAATGTTATCCCTGTTATGTTATTTCAATGTTAAATGTTCCCGGAAATATTGAGAAAAATATATAGAAATAAATAAATTTTGTTTTATAAAGCTTTGTTTGTTAGAGTTTAAGTTGATCCCTTTTAAAGAAAGTAACATATGTTATATTATTTTTTTAAAATTCATGATATGACAACAATAAATAATAAAAATTGAAGGTAAAAATTGAGATAAAATAGTATTATTTTCTTATGAATGTGTTTTATTATATAAAAAAACTTTATTTCCTTTCACATATCAAAGATTCAAAACGAATTGTGCAAAAATAATAATAATAATAATATCTGTCTGTATTTATTAGAATTTTATAAAATACTTTTTTGTCGTTTTTTTTAATAAAATATAAATGTTTTATTTCGTATAAATTCGCAGTTGTGAACAAAATATTATTTATTTTTGTATTTTGTTTGAAAAAAAACCACATTATTATTATATAGAGTTTAGTTTAGATCAATTTCAACTCATAATTTTTAATATTCATGTTTCAATCTTGCATAATATATATAATCCTTCGCATATATCATCGATTATTTGTTGTGTACTAGAATAATATGTCATCATCAATTTTTTTTTGTTTTTATATAATAATATATTTAACCATTTATATTTTTCATATATCATAATATCTATATAAAGAGTGAGAGATGTGATAGTCTTTACAGAATGTCTATGAAAATGAATGGGAAATATATCCATGTTATCTCATAGTTATCATTTACCGAATTGATTATTAAGATAAATTGATTGAATTTTGTTTAAATATTTAAGTTTATGTATACAAAGTTCCCCTATCCCTTTTTTTACGAAAATCCTTTGGAGGAATAGGTTTTTTGTGTTTCTTTCGTATAATTTAACTAGTTTTGATATAGAATAAAAGTAGAAGAACCTCATCAAATTAAGAAAATTCCCTTTCATAAACCTTTTCAATTTACAATATTTTACTACCTCAATACTAAAGTTTTCCAAAAACAAAATTGCGAGAATTTCCTAGTAATTGAATCAAATTTAAAATAAATCAATACTATACACAACTCATTACTATTGATCACTTTATTAATTTAATTTGTTGACGAAGCTTACAATCAAAACAAAAATATCAACTTCTAAACCCAGGAAAAGTTGTAGCCTTCCGTTGGATTCAAACTCTCGTCCTTTAAAAGACTGCTCGACATTTTTGAAATAATTATAAGGCCGCTTTTACTTCAGATCACCTTCTTCATGTCTACTATTTTAATAAGTTTTAGTTGCAACCTCCAAATTCCATAACTATTTCATTGATATTTGTTAGGCATCCAAATTTAATGCCTAACAAATATCAATGAAATAGTTATGGAAATTCAATCGAATTAAAACATATATGTAAAAATTAAAAAAAAATCCAATTATCATTATTTTGATAATCTATAGTAACGTTAATTTAATCAATAAACTGTAAATCCACTCCCCGATGAATACTCGGACAGATATTTGTATAAAGAATATAATAATAATGATAAAAAGATTTTAATTCACAAGAGATATTAATATACTATATATTAGTATATATTTGATTCAAAAATTAAGTTAAATAATTTTTTTATAAATGAAAATCTAACTAGTTATACATAAAAGATTATTATGTATCTATAAATACATATATAATTGATTGGAAAATGAAAATATTTTAAAGTATTTTTATCATCTTAAAATACCATTTGTTATAAGTATATTATATTATATATATATTTCGATAAATTTCTTGATATTTCAATAATGAAATGTATTTTATTTCTTTTCGATATAAAATATAAAAAAAATATAATTTCCATTTTTGATTAAAGCCCCCCCAAAAAAAAAAAAAGAAAACAAACTAATTTTCTTTTTATATACAAATATATTTTATATTCTTTACGAATATCGTAATAATTCTCTGAAGATGAATTTAAAATTTTTATATTATATATAAATTATAATGATATTTGGTATTAATTTTAAATTAACTCCCAAAACGAACGAAAGATGGGTATAATATATAAATAAACAAAAAATACGTTTTTCTTAGGACATTTCTCTTATTATCTGATTGATGGATTTTCGTTGGACTGCCTGTATATATAAAAAAAAATAAACAAATAAATATATATTTTTATGTCTTAATATTGAAAACCATTTAGAAGCGGTTGTTGTTGTTGTTGTTTTTTTTCGTTTTATGATGTATTTTTTTTTTATGAGAATTTTGTTGTTTGATTCTTCTTGTGTTATTATTATATAAATATATTTCATATTAAAAAACATATACAAAAAATATGTACTATATATTATATAGGTTTAATAAATAAAAGTATTAAATTCCATATCCATGATAATAAGTTCGCAGCTTTAGGGTTTTTTTTTTTATATTTTCTCTATATATACATCATATATTACATCATATCTCTGAAGCGGATGATGATGATGATGATGATATATTATGGTATTTATTTTTTTTTTTGTAGATTGAGGTCAATTTAGAATAAAAAAATCAATATAATCCCGCGAAATGAATTATTATTAAATGTGTATATGTATAATAGCAAATATTGTTAGATGTATGTATGAATTCAATGATTACGAGTGAGTGTATATAATAGAATACATATAACTTTATGATTTGTATTTTTATTTTTTTTTATGTATACACAAATATCATTTAATTATACACCATATATAAATTTTTTACTATTATTTTATATATTGTAAATAAAAAAAAATCATATCAAACGGATAACAATATTTAAAAGTCCTTCAATATTTCTTTGTATGGGATTTTCATTATTTAATCCATTAAAAATATGTATATGTAAATTGTTTGGTATTATATATTCGATTATTTGTTTATATTACGCACTAATGCCAATTAATATTTGATCTCAATTATCACATAAACAAGTAAGATTTGTTTTAATTGTCCATATTTACCATTTGTTTTTTTTATTATTCCAGTTCAGATTAGTATCGCGAACTTAATGAAATTTTGATTGGACGTTATTATAATTTGAATGATTTAAAATTCCCCTTTGGAATATGAAAAATTGACTTTTTCATAGTACGTTTTTAGGGAGAAATTTAAAAAACTTTAAAGCAAGAAATTATTTTAGCTTATTTAATAAAGAGTTCTATAACTTTTGATGAAATGAACCAAAGTATTTACAAAATAATTCAATATGAATGATTCTAAGCTAAAATAATATTTGTATGCTTGAAATCATAATAATGGCCATTGATAACCAACCCTTAATAATAAAATCACAATAAAATGAGTTTTTTAATTGAATTGCAATTGGATTCTTTTATATAAATTTTACGGATTGCTATCAAAACTTTGACTTATATGGAATATATAGGTAATTAAATACGAATCATAATCCATATATAAATTAACATAATGATCAGTTTTTTTTGTATTGTAAGAAATGATACATTTCTTAGCCTCTATCGGAACTATTTCGGTGCTCCATTTAATTGTATATTATTATGAACAAAAATGTTAATTGTCGCCATAAGACACAGATGAAATTTGTTTGAAAAATCTTTTTAATTTTCTGTGGAAAATTCTGTTCGATTTTCTAAAGGAAATTCTGTATAATTTAATTTTTTATTTATAGAACTCTGTATATACTATTATAGATTTAATTCTCTTAAATTTCCACAATTTATTTTACTATTTCAAATATCACCTTTTAAATATCGTTTTTTCCAACAAAGAAATCAATAAAAATATATATAATTATATACTTGTATAAGGATTTTGTTAAATGGTTTATATTTTCCTGAGTTTTCCACCAATAAAGTGGAACAAAACAAAAAGCCCATATAATACACAGACTTCTTTGTGTCAATTCTTTTTCAATCAAAATGATTACTCGCACAATTTATTAATAATACATTACACACACACACACACATTACATACACCTAAAATATTTATAAAAAGATTGCCACTGCACAAAAATACATGAACAACAAAAAAAAAAAATCGAATATAGATAAAAGAAAATATTCAAAGAATATAAAACTGTCGTTAATCGTATTATATATGCATATAGAATAGAATTTTTATTATCATTGTTCCAATTAAATTTATTTGTATATATATATATATATATATATACAGAAATGATCTCAAACCCTGTATAGTATTTATGAAAACAGAGATATATATTTGTGTATACTTGATGATCTGATGTATATTATCGAATCTATATACAATATATGTTGTACAATATAATAACACAGACACATAGCTCGCCTCATCCCAATTTCAAAAATGTTACCAAACCATGTATATTTATATTATATATCACTTTATACTGTAATAAATATAGTTAGTACAATAAATAAATAAATAAATACACAAAAGAATATAAAGAAAATATATACTACAACACAACTGATTATATAAATAAAAGCGATAAAAACATCCAGATATAGGAAAATTAATTGCTTTTATCCCATAGATATATAGAATCACGCATAACCATAAAGCTTTTATTCACAATACTCTTTATCTTTTTTTTATCTTTCATATATATTTACCATCATATCCCATTCATATACATATGTATTCATATATACATATTTAGTTATTTAATAATAATCTAAACAGACAAATATAATTGTATGATGATATATATAAGCAAGCAAATAGACAAAAGTGTATTTATATGCAAAGAAAATATATTGGTTTGAAATTTAATTATTTGCTATAAAATGTCTATTTTGTATTTGTGTTTTTGTGTGCTTATAAATATATGATTTACATCATCATATTACTATTCTTTATATACTTCAATTTATATTTTACTTTTCACTCCTTTTTAATCCTTGTTTTATTTTACATGAATAATAAAAGGATTTTTTTTTTATTTATTATGAATTGTTACTTTTATATTTTCAACTTACAATCCCATCATCGCATCGCACAAAGGGCATCAAATGTTTATAAATTAATATGTTTCTATATAATGAAATATATTTACGGGGATGTCATTGTGAAATATACTCAAATATTTTGATTATTGATTATTAAAAATTTAGTTTTGACATGTATTATATATTCATATTCAAATTGTTAAATCGGATTCTCATACATATGGTTTTTGATTGTTTTTAAGTCATTTAGGTTATAATTTTAATGATTATGTGTATGTTATAATGGAATGTCTGAAAAGTATTGTTTATTCTTTGGATGCTATTAATGTATGGTTATATGTCTTTATTATATCGCTTATATAATAACTTAACTTAATTCTTTATCTAAATTCTAACGTTTTCTTGAATTCGAATCAATTAACTATTATAAATAATAAGGAAAAACAAAATCATCTCAAAGACATTAATTATTACATTTGCAATCACTAGACCGCTTAAAATGATATGATTACAAAAAAATATTACTTTATTCTTGGTTACCAAATTCGTTGAGATATAAACTAAAAAAAATTAATTATCTGAATAAGTATTAAGCATTCTATATGGGAGATCACTTATTGATTTCTGAAAGATCCAAAAACGACATTTAATCAAACTTAAACAATATATACATTTATTAGATTGGCAGATTTCACGTAATGAATGAATAAAAGTCGTTATTTAGACCCATCTGTATTGAAAATTTAATAAATATCCATCAATCACTATACTAAACACAAATCATATTAACGTATCATATAAAAGACCGTGGTTTGAATACTTTAATAATGTTAAAAAAAATATCCATCTTAGCATCGCATTCAGCTAAATCTTGTCAAATTACTACAATTCATTGTAATTTGCTTAACAAAAATCTTATATTCAATCTTTATTTTTGCAATAAAAATATTAAATTTTTTGTTAAAACGAAATGCAATAAAATTACACGGTATATACAAATGGAATATAAAATACGAGTACGTGATAATGTGTAACATTACATAATATACATATATACATATAGCTATTTGTACCAGAATGGATAAAATAGCACACAATAATATAGCAAATAAACAGTTTTTTAAAGACCTCTTTTACTAGTGTTGTTATATAGAAATTACATATTCATACCAAACCTATATAATTATTTACATATCTGTGACACGTTTGGATATAGGGTAGTAAAAGTATATAAGCATATACATATAAATATAACAAGCAGTAAGTATAATAATGTCAATATATGCTCCATAAAAAAATGTTATATTATGAGAAATATACCCGCATTTATATGAAATATATATCTCTGTATATATAGTATCCATAAAAAGATAAAATATATATGTCATGTAGATATTAAATGTTAAATATTATATTTACTTACCGATGCATCATAACTATTAGCAGCATTATGGAAAAATAAACCGGCTATTAATGCGGCAATATTGGCTGTATACGATGCCACAAATATTACACTGAAACCACCCCATACATTTATTAAAAATTTATTAGGCCATGATTTTGGTGCTTTAAATGCAACTAAATGACCACATAATAATCCCCACATCACCCATAATGCTAAAACCATGTAAACAGGGGAAAAAAAACAAAATAAAATACAGGTATATTATTTATATTAAATGAAATGATGCTATTAAACACAACACATGCGTTTTATCTGCGGTCATATCATTCTTATATGTATATAAAAATCCTTATTGAGGATATTTTTTTTTTATTTTTTTTAATATTAATCCAAATGGAATTCAGATAGGTACATTTCATGAAAATACAGGATTGTAATTACATACTCGAATACTTTCATATATATTTGAAATTATGAATCGTGTTTTTATTCCCTCAATCGCGGTTAATTAAAATTAAATAACAAATATTTATATAGAATTGAAATGAAAGAAAATATTAAAGGAAATATTTTAAAAATGTTGAGTTATTACAATTGTTAATGTATTATGTATATAGGGACTAAATTAAAAGAATTCCATTCTATTTTGGGAATTGTTATGATAAACATTTCAATTTTTAAATATATTAAACATATGTAATAAAAAAAAACATATAATTTTGTAAATAATTGAAAAGGATATTTTTGTAAATTAAATTAAATATGAACAGTAAAAGAAATATCCTATATACCAATTACCTAATTGAAATAATCATATTGAAATATGAGTGCAGGAAAAAAAAATATGCCTATATAAATAATAATAAGGTATGGTTGATGGAATGAATATATATTCATATAAATTAATTATAATTATTTTATATACCATTTATATTTATATATAGAAATTTATCTTTATACTCTTTTTAATACTTTTATTATATTTATATATATGTAATACCTCATAATATTTATATGATTGATTTATATGTTATAAAATTGATAACATCTCAAAAAATATATCCACATTACCATGTTGAAATGCTTTATTATGTTGTTTGTTTTTTTTTTTAAATATACCCATTCATATTATTTAATTTAATAATAATGAATACATATATAGAAAAATGTATTATTATTTAATTTATATCATAAAATAGAAATTTACCTGATGACATACTAAAATTTTTACTTCTTTGTCGTCCCCATGGATTTAATCCAAATGGACTTAACCATTCGTAAACGGCAACCGCTACGGCTGTTATATTTAACGATGTAAATATAGCAATCCATAGCTCGGGTGAAAATGGTAATAGAAAGGCTAATAATGGTATTTCTGATTTTGATTGTGGTGCCGCTAAAAGTGAAACACCACTATGAAAATATGGTACACTAAAATCAATTACTTCGGCTCGTGCCCTTTTTAAAATAAATAAATAAAACGAATTCATACTATATTAAAATCAATACAGATCTTTTGAGATTATTAAATCAATAATCTATTAAATAAGGGATCTATTTTAAGATATTTTATTGAATATTAAAGAAATTTTCGCAAATATTATCATGAAATGGAACATTTCCTAAATCAATTTGGCTATTGCTATTTTCTTGATAATTTGTTGACAAATAGTTTTGAAAATTGTTCACGGTATTTATAATATATTCTAAATAATCCATGAAAAAAGCTAGATAATTTTCCCTATTTGAACAGAATTGATAATTTTCCACAAATTTCCCCCTTTTTTTGTATATTTTATAAGGAAAATATTTTATAGGGAAAATTTTAACAAATACAATTCAGAGTGCGATTTTTTTGAAAATTCTTTAATCGATGCCTTTGAAAATTCTACATCATACTTAGAATCGAATAAAGAGAATAGGATCTTAAATGATCATTGTAAAGTAATGTAAGGAGTTTCCTTAGACGGACCGATTGAGAATTAAGAATTTTCCGATTTTTACTGTATTTTTTACCGACAAATTTTTCGAATTACTTTTTTGAATGCGATATCTTTAAAATTCTCGGACTAAATGGTTTTGAAAGCGTTTAAAAGAGCATTTTAAAACATCACTATTTAATATTCTATAAATTTATCGCCGACGGGTTTGAACAGAATAGAGTGTTTTCCACGAGTTTCCCGATTTATAATATATTTTATGTGAAAATGTTACCGAATCAACTTGCAAGTTCACATTTTTGAAAATACATTAATCATTTTGAAAGTTTTAACACATATTTAATCAATACAATAAGCATATTACTTACTTTGAAACACTTAACGGTGCAAATGACATATCTGCCGATCCTGTAACTAAATCTCCGATGATACCATTCCATTGATCTATCACAAAATAAAATTGAAATTGTTTTTACATATTTAGATAATAAATCAAATTGATTAAAATTTATTTATTTATTAAATTCAAATTGATTAAAACATTTCTTTTTTTTTTTTTGATGAATATTGGCATTACCTCGAAAAATATTTTGATTATTATCAAATTCTATTTTCTTTTTTCCGCCAAATTTATTATTATCATCAATGTTATTATTATTATTATTATTATTATTTGTAATCGAATTTTGTTTACCCACAAAGCTATCTAAATCAAAATTGATATAATAGTAACTTTAATCAATGAACATATGTACAAATTGGTAAATGGGACAGTATCACAATACTAATTAAATAGAATTAATTTTTAGAAGTTAAAAAACTTAAAAAAAACTTAGAATACATACCATCATTTGCATTTGTACCACGATTATTTCCACTACTGATTTTATTCAGACCTCCATTCCATTGACTTGTCGTCGATGTGCTTGACGAAGATGTGGATGATGAGGATGATGTTGATGTGGATGTTGATATTGTTGATTTTTGACTTTGATTTGATTTTTGTTCATTATTGCTGGATTTTGATGATTTTGTATCAGTTTTTGATATTTGTTGTGGTGATGATTGTTGCTGTTTATTTAGTGATTGTTCATGTTGTTTTGTATATAGCCAATCTTTAAAATTACGATATTTAGCACCAAATAATTCATCACGTACAATATATAAATGAAATTCGAAACCCAATTCCGTTGCTATATTATCCAATAAATCCATTGATAAACCATAACAACATTTTGTTCTAAATAGAAATTTATATATACAACATACAGAATATATTGAATGCCAATTTAAAATGAGATTTCGGTAAACGATTATATATACAAAATGTGATTATTAAGACATACATGTGTGACGGATTTTCAGATGATTCGGGTGGTAATTTATTACCATGCTCTTCGGCATCCTCTTCCAGTCGATCTCTTGTTTCAATTGCATTGAATACCAATGTTAAATTATGTTTGCCCGATGTCAACAATCGATGACACGGTAAACCTCTAAGACATAGCCCATCTTCATCTAATTCCGATTCCATTACAAATGGTGGTGCTAATGCAGTCACAACACGAAATACAGAACGAGCCCGTGCCGATAACCCTATATACAAATAAATATATATATATATATATATTTAAAGTTGAATAATATTTATTTTAATTCATTGTTTATCCGTTTATTTACCTGATACTACTATATCACCACCGGGCCAAACAATTGTATCCAAATGTACATTACGACCGGCAACGATACCAACACGTCTCCACTTTGTTGGATCCATTATTTTTTTAAATTTTCTATTACGTCCCATACTGGAACGTCCACCGCCAATACCAACACGATCATCACCACCACCACCACCACCACTATAATATTGTCTTGGTTTTCGTGTATTATCAGGTACAAGATTCAATAATTCAAAATGTGTTGTTAGTGCACGTTCAATTGAACCATCAAATAATTTTTGTCCGGCTAATGCCAATTGTGATGCTTCCATTAAATGGCTAAAGTAGAAAACGATAAACAATTTTTATTCACATAAATTCTAGAAATATGTTTAAATTTTGTATATGGGGTTGAAAATATGTTTAGGTATATCATTTTCCTTTATACTACATATAAAAGAGATATTTTTTGTTTGAATTATGTCATATAATTATATATGTATATAAAAACTTTACCGATTCAATTAAATAAAATAGAACTTTTTTTTTTAAATGTTTTTTTAAAAAAAACCATCAATTACATTTACGTATATTTGTTTTGTATCACACCTCTATATATATACCATAATCTATCGCAAATATATATATATAATCTGAATTTAAAAAATAAAATAAAAATAAAAGCATGTTAATGTTTTTTGTGAGTTATCAACATTTTGTTGTAAGTGTATAGTTTATAGGTTTCGTCAATCTCCATATTTTATATATGGTATTATATATGTACAATCGATAAACAATATTGTGTGTATATTATAATAAAATAGGCAAAAAAAAAAAATAACCATAATGTTGATTGAAATTGAAAATCTATATATAATATATGTTTTTGTTGCCATCGTGCAATGATTATTATCTACCTATATGTAGCATTTTATATACACAATAAATCTCTATTGTTTTTATATTGTATATATATAAATTCCAATTTACTCTACATATGGTATATAGTATATATGAATGGGGATATAAGAGACAATTTGTGTAATTGAAAAATTCCATTGAAATTATCCACTATTATTTCTGTGTTTATATATTCTATATATGCATACACAAAAAAAAATCGATGATTTTAAAAATATATATATAGTTTTTGTTTTAAAATTGATGCGATTGTACGTGTACGAGTACATATAAAATTATTTGAATATATATATATAGTGGAATTTTAAATTGATTAATTGAGAAAAAAAAATTTGTATAGATTGTATATAACATAATTAAAAACTTTGCTCTATTTATTGTAAATGACATTTATTTTTTAGTTCATTTTATTCTTGTAAAAATCCACTTTATCGTATACATTATGCCATATGAGAGATTAATTATTTTATTTTTAAATTATCATAAGTAATTTAAAGGTATAATTCAAAACCAAAAATGTATTAAAGGTATCCCGTTGAAGAAATTAAAAATAAATCACTTCCCTGTCAGTATTTCTTATACATTATTCTAATTGTATCTTTTTTAATTATTAAATTAATTTTTCGCTATACAACCAACAATCTGGTTTTAGCGTCCAACAACAGCCTTCTGTTGTTAGAGTTTCTTAATTTGTGTCTTTTACGGTGTCGGTAATTAGCCGTACGACCAACCGCAAGCGGAATATACAACTCTGCGTTAAAATTCAGATTCGAAAAATAACCGAAAACACAAAACATATTTTATGCATTCAGTAGGATTCGAACCCACGACCCCAAAATTCCGTTAGAATTTTAGGTTGGGATTTTTAACATTTACACCACAGAGTTGTAGTTGCAGAGTTGTAATTGTATCTAGAATTCAAAATAATAGGCTAATTTGAGTTATTAATGCTTTGAGGCTCTTTTGCGATATAATCCCATTCAAGCAAACGTAAATTATATTATAGATTCAATATTTATTTCCATAATTCAATACGGCAAATGATAAAAAAGAGAATCCGGAAAGTTTGCAAACATACTGACGGAATTAATTTTTTCATTATATTTAAAATGCTTTCTAATCAGACATTCTAGTGCAATCCAATTTGAAACCTGCTAATATATATTTTAATTCATTTACGATTTTTGTCCTTTTAATACGGATCCTTTTTTTAAATTTTAGTATTCGAACTATTGAAAATAGTTTAATACTGATGTTAGTTTAATACTTTGTTAAACAATGAATTTTCCTGGAAAATTCATAGGGTATAATTAGCTCAACTCAAATCTCGTGAATTCAATTTCCAATGGTTTTTCGAATAAATTATAATTTTATTCCTTTAATTTAGCCGTCATTGGTATAAACACTTGAATTGCCTGAATGAAAATGATATTATTTTCACTTTAAAATATACGTTTTTAACATCCAAAACGGATTATAATTGGTTTACATTTTGTATAGAAAAAATTAAAATAATCACAAGATTTACAAGGAATCAAACAACAAAAGAAAATTCAATTGTTTTAGCCAAAAATTAAAATTGTTATTGCGTTTATAAGTGAAAATCATTTCACATATACACTATGTGAAAATATACTTTATAATCATAATCCTAGTATGATTATATCATAGCATAGCACGGTATATCTATGACTATAGAGAAATAGGCATTTGCATTTTTTATTTAATCGCGCAAATAAATTATTATATATTGAATTTAAAGTTGTCGAAATTCCGCGTATATCATATTCAATGAAACATATCATCATATTCATATCATCGCATGATATAAATTATACAAAAGATACAAAAATAACCCTTCAGAAAATACGAGCAAATATTTGCATTATTCCTTGTTTTCGTTATTCAATTTTATTATTTATTTTTTTTTTATTTATTTAAGTGTTTCATTTTATATATAGTATTGTATAATACATATTATTTATAATACATAAACTTGTATACATGTGCGTTACGTGTAGTTTTGATTCTCTACTATATATTGAAAATTACGTGCTATGAATAATTTATTGATTGAATGAATGAAAAATCGTCCATATATATTATTATTATTATTATTATGCGAGTGTGAACATATATAATTTAAAATTTATATATAAATACGAATATTTGGGTATGTATATGAATAAAAACAAATTATCATAAATATTTATAAAATATACCTTTATATGGAAAATTAAGCTCTTCCTTTATATGGAAAATTAAGCTCTTCCTATATCCTTTTGCATAATTTAGTTATATATATCTATATATATAGATATTTTAATTTTCAATAATATTTTATGCTTAATAATTAATGCTTTAATAATGAATTATTTTAATGTTAAAATATTTTATATAAAATATACATGATAATTCAAAATATACGAACATTTGAAAACAATTATTGTCATATCAAATCTATGAGCACCAATGTTATTTACGGCACTATAAATTTTTCATTCCAGTATACATTTTTAATTGTTTTGTTTTTCCTTCTTCAATGGTTTAATCTTTAAGATCTATTATAACTGCGGTTAGTCAATTACAATGATTTTAATATATCGTAAATAATTTTCCTCAAAAAAAAAATACTTTTAATAAATTCATAAATCCGTGAAAACTCTTGGAAAATTCATATGAACGTCATAAAAAGTAATGCGTAATGGAGACTTGTTATAATTTTTCAAAATATCCAATACAATTTGGGTAATCTTTGAATAAGGACAATTTCAAGACCTGTTCACTTTTTAAAACGTTTTATCCATTTTTCATTGTAATAGTTTGAATATTATTATATAGTTTTCGGTGCTGATTTTGTATTTTGTTAAATCATAAATTTTATTGAAAAATTCATATGGTAAAATTGAAACACGAAAACTTAAAGTAATTCTTCATTAATTTTTCAAATATTTTTCCTCATTTATACATGTTTTTTTTTTGTATTACGCTCTGTTTTTCGAATATTTTCACAAAGATATTGTCATATTTCACTTTGATTTCCCTTCTGTTATATTATATTCTTGTAGAGCATCAAAGTTCCTTTGATTTTCATTATATAATTCATTGATTTTTCTCTAAAAAATATATTTTTTTCAATGATTTATATTTATCACTGAAATACCTCGGAAAATTCAAATGAAAATGAAATGCTGTAAGGAAACTGATAAAGTAATTTTGAATTATCCCAAGGAATATACAATAAAATTTAACCGTTCCAAAGGAAATTCTACGAATATCGATGATTTTTGTTAGAGAATGTTGTATTTTTCAGTTTGAGTTTCATCCGAAATTCTATTCAAAATTATTTTATTCTTGTTGGTAATAAAAATAAGTTTCGCCCAAATCTGTTAACTCAATATAGAAAGTTACAGCTAAATCGCTTCCGTTTTCTATAATCTGGTTGAAATTTTAGCATTTTTCCATTTGGTTATAATATACGAATGAAGAAGGATGAAAAGAAAAAGAAAAACGTTTTTATCTAATAATTATAATGTTGAGATTTTCAAAGGTAATTTGAAGAAAATTTTAATATCTACTAAAATAGATTATATATATTTTCCATATATGTATAGTATATAAAAAAAACATCACTTTCACTTTTTATTTTCTATTTTATTAAAGTTTATTTTTCGCATATAATTTTCTCTAAAATATAATTTATTTCTCTTATATATATTTAAATAAATGTATACTTTATAAATGTATAAGAGGATGGTATATTACGCTGAAATCATCAACAACGAAAAAATTTCCTACATATACTACAAAATCAACAAAATAAAAAAAATGATTATCCATCACATGAATGATAACTATACTAAAAAGAAAAAAACATCCCTATGAAAATGGAGAAAAAAATAAATGCGATATAGGAAAATATCAAATTATATTTATTTATTTATTTATACGCGCGTAGATAATTTTATACTGTCAACAAAAAATATATTACATATTTTTATTTAAATGTACAAAAATCGTTTGTCATATATATGGTGTATATATAAATATGAGTATTATAGGATGGATAAAACATTACCAAATTTTTTCCTCGTTTTTTCTTTCAGTTCTTCTTATATTAGTGTATAGAAAATTGATAGAAAACTTCTTATAAATTATTTTTAGTCGATTCTATAAGGAAAATAAACTATACGACGACGTCGTACATATGCAATAATCATTTTTTTTTGTATTAAAATGTATAATATGTTTCATTCACATCATTTTGATTCATTCTATATACATGGGGTAAAATGATTTGTTGATTTCTTATAAATATATATAATTATTACCGCACAAATTCACACATCATTTGATGTTATACTATACTAATATATAACCATATATACATTTATGTGTATATGAACGTTATGTTACAAAATCATATGATGAATGGAAAAAAGTTCAGTGTTTTTCTTTTGCATCATTTTTCCTATCAATTTTATCGAAAATTACATTATATAGTAACATATATAGAAGTTATATTAAAGCAAAAAAATATGATTAGACGATAGATTATATAAGGAAGAAATGACATTTTTGCACAGCAGAACGAAAACTATTAGAATAAATTTAATATTATACGAAAATGTTAGATATACATAGAGTTAAATTCTATTTGAACGATATATATATATATTTTTGATGTTCGGCAAAATTTTATCATATATAATCTTACCTACCCAAATGTATGTATGTACATAGTTTTTCACAAGGGAGTCATTCAAATTATATACATATATATATATGGATATATGCATGGTATATACCTTTCGCTTGAGAGACATAAGCTAAATACTCGTATACGATGAAAATGTATATATAGGAAAACATAAAACAACGAGGTAATGGATCATGATTACATCATACGTTTTGATATATATACTAAATGTAAAATATTTTATATATATATGGTTAACTCCTTAACTCTTAAAATCGTAACTGAATATTTCATTCTTTATTTATATATATTATTCAAACAGGGATAAATGTGTTCTATAATTTGTCTATAATCGCTAACATTTCCATTAAGATTCCCCAAAGTCTCCATAGTAATATTCTTAAACCTTGATTGATCAATTGCATATGATAGGAATCGGAATAACCTGATTCATTATTTCGACGAACATAGAGTTTTGATATTTTAAGTTATTTATAAAAAATTTAGAAAATGTCAGAGTTTTCTTTATATATATTATAAAAGCCTTGTCTAATTACATTATTCGTTCGATTATAAAAAAAGTAGTTTAACTTTAATTAAAATTCATCATCTGGATTTCAAGTGGTGATCTCTAAAAGAATTATGAAAATTTTCCGATACAATCATCATATTGGAAAATATTGAGATTTTGAAAAATTCTCATATTTTTTATTCGATTGAACTGAAAACTTCAAGTAGTTTGTTTTCCTACGTTTATACGTTTACGGGTTAATATGCAATCAACGAATACAAATCTACTTAACTAACTCACTTCCCGTACATTTATGTATATAACTGTATATTCTAGTTAGATTATTTATATATAGTTAGATTACACTTCATTTGGGAATTTAACATACATAAATAATGATATAAACAGAATAATGTTTTATGTCTGCCTTTGCGTACGAATAAATAATTCACCATTTCAAAATACAAAAAATGTAATTTTATTTGAAATTATATTTAAATATAATTACATTTTATCGAATCATAAAAGAAATAATCATAAAATTTAATAGTTAAAAAGTATAATACTTCAAAATCATATCATATATTGATTACGTTTTTCTTTAAATTATATTTTTTGAAAGCTCTATTTCATAATATAAGAAAATATCATTTATTGGCACAATCATAGGATGAATGTTTGTTTATTTTTTATACTACAATTATTTTTAATTTTATTAATTTTCACAAACTACTTTGAATATATATAAAATATATCACGTTAGACTCTTCGAATGTGATGGTGGTGGTGGGAGTTTGTTGATAATTTTGCAAAATTAAATTAAATTTCATTCGTTTTTCAATTAAAAATTCAACTTAATTCTCAATAGTAATTTCGGGTTAAAAAGAAAAGGTGGTCTTTTATTTTCTATACATTTTTATTTTATAAATATAAAAACACGATTATTCATTCATAAAAGATTAGTTAATGGTAGTTTTTTTTATGTCTTTATTTCACCATAAATTTTCCTATGATATCACATATCGTTTTCCAATCGAAATTTTCCGTTGAACTGTAAACGCAATTTATATATATATATATAGCAAAACTCTACACAAAAAAAGACACGAACCAAACCGTTTTGTTTTTTTATTTTTGGAGGGGGAAGGAAGTAAAAAGGAAAGGTTCGCGTATCCCAAATAAAATAAAAAATGTAACGACGATATAATTCACAAATATAAAAATGTCATGAAACGATTCATAATTTTATATATTTATGACTGTATTATATGTAGTGTATATATATTTCATATTATACGAATTCGGTTATTATTATTATTGTCATTGTATGTACGTACATATATGCTATCGTATTTATTTATTTTATTTTGGTACGCGATTGCAATATAAAAATTGTGAGATGATGTTCGATAAAATGTACATATAATGCCGTACGTAAATGCATATATATATATATTTTTATGACATTATATATATTTTTTAAAAGATTAATTTATCGATATTATTTATAAGATATATGAAAAAAATAAAATATGAAATATTTATTTTGGTTGTGTTTCTTCTTATTTTTGGTCTATAGTAGTATACCAATGACACAAATAAATGTATATTTATGTCATAAAAATGGTGTGTAAAAGAAATGTATAAGGATGAATGAATATATATCGACCATAATATATTGCATGTAGACAAAAAATAATATAAATTTATGTTTATCGAGACATTTGCAAGTGGAATATAAGTTCTCACTGTATTTTTTTTGTGAAAATGAATGGCTTATTTAATCAAATTACTTAGAAAAAAATGTCATTGAAAATCATATCCATTGCTAAAATAAAACTTCTTGCTACTTTTCCATTTGATCCTTCAAAATTGTACCAACTTTTCTTTAATGCTGAGTTTAATCAGTAAAGGAACATTGATATTCATTCATTCGATGGAAGTTGTAGTAAATCATTTGAAATACGAATTATACTACGAAAATTTTCTATTATGAATTCACTTTGTAACATTTCCTTTTATGAATACATAACCCTTTCTAGGAAAATCTAATCAAAAGTGAACGATTTTCCTAATTTCTATATTTTATTGTTATAAATATCATTTGAAAGAAAGAAATTATGTGAGTTAAATTAGGCAATAATGCACAGGATCCACTTTTCTTTGTAACAAACAATGGTAACATATTTCAAGAATTCATTAACTGTGACGATCCTCAAAATATACTATGTATTCCTTTTTCAAAACAGTTTTTTAATTGATAAAGCAACAAAAAAAGTGAATTGAATTTTTTATATTAAATGTACACTTACCTTGCAAAGTAATCAGCATTCCATATATCGGATTTCGTTGGATTACCATAACATCCACCGATATATTGTGGTGCACCACGTATATAACTACTATCATCTTCATCACGACGTCGCCATTGATCTTCCCTCGACGACCACCAAGTTAAACCGTCCATTCCTCTTTTATTACCTAACGTTTTGAATTCATTCTTTTGATTTCGTTTCACTATATTTATATTATCATTACTATTATTATTATCCCTATTATCATTATTATTATTACTAGAATTTTTATTGCTATTATTTGTGTGATTATTTATATTTTTATCATCATTTACACGATTACTATTATTATTATTACTTTGTTCAGTTAAGCCACTTAAATTTTGATTAAAACTAATATTATTATTATTAATAATATTTAAATTACTATTAATTAGGTCACTTGAATTTAATAAAATTCTGTTAACTTGTGTATTATTAAAAATTTCATTACTATTACTATTATTTAAAATATTTAATTTTTTATTATTAGTATTATTATTATTATTACTAGTATTTTTAATATTATCATTATTAACATTATTATTATTTGAATTATTACTATTATCACTGGAAAATTTCGTAAGACGTTTACGTCTACGTTTATGATTACGTTCATGAAAATCATTATGTTGTCTTGTTTCACTAAACCCATTATAATCATAATTATTATTTTGATTATAAATACCACGATTCCATTTATTCAAATATGGTCGCTGTCGATTAACAATACGATACGCATCCATTTTAATTGGTTCACTTTCAATTTTAGCCCATGTTGATGCAAATAAACGTACAGCGGCACGTATAAAATTACGATCGATATTCATGCGAATCGGACGTAATGCCAATAGTCCGACTGGGAAATCATTAAAATGATGAAATAAAACATGATGATGTTCAGCGCTTATATTAAAATATGATTTACGTTTCCTTTTTGATGTATCCTCATTTGAATTTTTCCTATTAAAATTATTGTCAAATAAATAATCTAAATCATCTTCTAAATCATCGGCTAAACCATCAGCATCATTATCATATTTTTTATTACTATTACGTTGTTCAAAATTATTATCTAAATTTGATATAAAAAAATTACTTTCGGCATCTGTTCTATCTCTTATACTTTTTGACTGCCAATTGACTCCACTATCCGAACGTTTATGCCTATAATTATCCATTTCATCATCATCATCACCAGCGTTGATATTTACTTCTGGACTATTTTCAATATTTTTTAAACCTAATATATAACGATTTGCTAATTCTTTGCTATGCTTACGATTAATTTGTGTTTTTCGATATGGATCGAAATTTTCATATTTCATATTTGTTGCTAAAAAATCACCATCATCACTGTTACTGTTATCAAATACTGAACTATTTTCATCATCATTGTTATGATTATTACGATTCATTTGATATTTATTATTATTTTTATGATTATTATTATTATTATTTTGATATTTTTTTCGATTATTATTGTTATTATCTTCTTCGTCCTCATCATCATCATCGTCGTCTTCATCATCTTCATCGTCGTCATCATCATCATTAAAGTGATGTGAAATTTTTTCATTTTTATATCGAATACTTTTTTCCGATAATAATTCTTCTGATTTACCTTCGCTACGCTTCATTGGTGATTCATTACTGCTATGTTGTTGTCTATTATAAGAATCTTTATTTTCGGAACTACTTCCGCCGCTAGACGACGATGATGATGATGATGATGATGGCTGATATGCATCGAAGAATTCTGTTGTTGAACTGGTATCAGCCCATAACCATATAAAATGTCCACCGACCATATTCAAACGTTGTGCTTCGGACATAATTTTTCGTGCTGATGTTAAATCGCATAGAAGCAAGACAACACCACGTGTTGATCTTGATATTTGTGCTAATTGTCTGGATATACAATTTATAGTAATCAATAGAGTAAAGGAAATTAAAAAATTAAAAAAAGCGAGTTTTTCCTTGCTTGGGATTAGAAATCCTCTATTTCTAGTTGATCCAGTTCAAGATCATGAAAATTATACCCAATGATGTTGTTAAGAACACTTTATTAATACCCTTTACAGATAGATGATTAACATCTCCAGAAGGAATTCTTATTTAGCACTGTTTTTCATTTTACTTCAAGATTTATCTCTCAAGTTCAATCTCTAGGGATATTCGATTTACGATAATCTTGGAATTTAGGGTATAAAAATAAACACCATTGATATTATAAACTTACCGAAATACATCATCGTTGAAAGTTGGTAATGGTAATATTGTTGGTAAAAGTGGTAGTTCTTTTAATGGACTACCCTCGTTTCCAGTTAATACCATTGTAGCGCCGACATCCGATAATACAAAAAATGAATGCCAATGCGTCTATAATATAATGAGAAAAAATTTATTATTAACTTAATTTTATTTCTAAATATATGGTAACAGTAATCATGATAATTTTATTTCTAAACATAAAATACCCCGAAAAACGGAAAATTTTCATTTTTTCAGTATAAAATTCAGGAGTTAATATTACCATAAACAATCTGTCATTCAGTACATGCTCCAAATACCAGATATATTTGGGGAAAATTAACGGCATTGCCGAATTAGTGATTCAAAGTATCTAGACTTTTATCGGTTTGAAAGTATCTAGACTTTTATTTTTAGTACTTATAATTACGTTATAAACTCATAAGGTAATTATAATACAATAATACTCATTGCTTATGCGGTTTCCACACATAATCATTCAAATTTGATGGTATTTTTGCGAAAAATTCATAAGCAAATTTATTATGTATTAGGGTATTAGTAAAAAGAAAACAATTTTCTTGTTATTAATTTAATTGCCTGATGTGATTCCATATTTAACCTGTATCATGAAATTATAGCTATGCATATATAAATGTATGTTGTATTTAAAAAAAATTTATATGACATATGATACCTTGCGAAAAATTTTAAAATCTTATATGTGACGGAGTTATGAGGGTAAATGTTTAAATGGATATACAATAATTGAATTTCATATATATATATTATATAGCACATACGCACATATTAAAAAGAAATCAAATTTTAACATATATTATGACAATTTATAACTTTTGAAAGTTGTATCTTGCATATGTACATTTTTAATTCAAAAGTTTTTTAAGCATTAATTTCAATCATAATTTATGAATTAAATCGCAATAGCATAACATAACGATAAAAGAATTAACAAATAATACTTTGGATGTTTTTATCAAAAAAAAAAAAGAATAATTTATAAATAATAACATTCAATTTATTTTTTCGCAACTTTGCGATAAAACGGAATGAAGAAACTCACAACGATAAGTATATGATTGTCTGTACATAGATTCTATTCTGTGTTTTTTCCCTTCAGTTTGATATTATTTTACATATTTCATTTAAATATATTATGAAATGTTGGATGATAGAAATACATTTAACAATTTTTAATAATAAATTTTTCTATACAAATAAATATATAATGTTATTCTTGGTGTAAGAAGTTATTTTTTGTAATATATAACTTATGATGTCTGTTACGATATTGCTGCCAAAATCCGTGATATTTTTTTATTATTATATATCTATAATTTTATGTGTATGATATATGTTAGTCCACTAATATAATGTATATTCACATTTATTTAATGGTAGTTCATTTCCCAATTTTCAGTTAAATCAATGGAAAACTATCCTTTCTTATCCCTATCGAGATTAAATCTGTGGAAAACTTTAATTTTTTAAAATATTCTATTAAAATTCTTTATATTACAACGAGTAAGAGAATATTTTCAACTTAATTATAAGCTTTAAGAAAGCATCACTTGAAATCCGTCTAATGGGTTATTTTGACACTTGCCAGTGTTATACCTTTCAATTTCACTTTTGAACTTAATCCTTTGAAAAACTATGATATTTTTATAAATCACAAAAAAATACAAAGATTGTAATGTTAAAATAAATATAAATAAACCTTTAAATTCACGCAGAATTTTGCTTTAATATTTAAATTCCTTATCAATTCGGGCGATATATGTATTTAAATGAAAATTTATATTTCCCGCATGATTAAATTTATAAATATAAAAATAGGGTGTTATTTTATCTATAGACATATAGGAATGATAGAAATAAAGTGTGTATATGAATTCCTTCATACATAATTCCTTATGTATATTATTTTGTGTTATTATTATCATTGTCTCAGCATAAATTAATTGTATATAATGGTGCTTCATTTACACATGCATATATAAAATATAATTGCTTGTCATTTATTGTTAGCACAATTACATTCATTATATATAGGTATACGAATTAAGTCATTGAGTGTTGTGGATACACTTTTTAAATAATATTTTTCTTCATTTATTTTTTATGATTTATTTTATAATATCGAATTTCGCTCGCAAAATTTGAAAGACTCTTTCGCTTTGAGTTTGTTTATTCGACTCATATTCATAAAAATATTATCAACGTTTAGTCGTGATGAAATTTTGTGAAATAAAGCCATTCATTTTTGTTAACGAAAAAAATTCTATTTACCTCTTTTTTGGTATGGAAAATTAAATTTTCTTAATAATTGATTCTATTTATTAATTAATTGAATGTCAAATAAAATATATTTTATTCCGAATTTCAATTGAAATACTATACTAGAGATATATATAAATTAATAATAATTGAGGAAGTTTTTAGGTACTCAAAACTTTTTGTTCGTTATACGTATATTTATTTATATATAAATAAATATAAAATTTATGTTCATCACACAGCATATCTTTATGAAAATTTATTTAATATGTAATGTCATTAAAATATACATATATATTGTGTATTTAATCAAAATCTCATTCGTATAACGTATATATATATATATTATAATATTTATATATATTTGAACAGCAATTAAAGGATTAAACAAGAATATACATAGATTTATATATTATATGGCATCATTATATTATGATATGAATATTTATATATGGTAGTCTTTTATGTAAAATATATAATTAATTTATTCCATATATACAGTGAAGAAGATTTACGATTAAAAATTCTCGTATAAAATTCAGATATATATATGAATGAATTAAAAATATATTTTGTTTTTTTTATTATCATTATTATCATATAGTAATTAAATTTTTACCTGTAAAAATAATGCACGTATTGCTTCTAATATTTCTTTAGCCGATGGCTGTAACATTGCCTGCAATGGTGATTGAACCTGTAACAAATTATCAAAAATAGAATTAAAAAAAAAGGTTTTGATTATAAAATTTAGCATAAAGTTTACAATTTAATCTGCAATTGTTTATCAATTTTTTTGTATAGTTGATTGTGTTAAAAAATTAGGAGATTTTAAGATGTTTTATCATTACCTTTTGTATAATATCTCAATCTAATCAATATAGTAGATCTTTCTATGTGCCATTTTAGCTAAAAAAAAAATTTGACGTTTTCAATTGAAACATTCAATATCAATATATAAGTTTTATTTGACTCAATGTTATCCGATAATTTGCTTTTCGAAATCTGAATTCTAAATCAAATTCAACTAATAAATGGTAATAAAGATATAATTTTAAGGTCGAAAATTCTTTACCATCTTTTCTTTTATGCCTATCGAGCTTGCCTGGAAACTTTCAGTTGAATCTGTGGGAAACTTCAGTTTTTAAAAATCATCTATGAATCATCCAATTTATTACTACTTTTTTCTATGTTTTATATTTGCCTTTCAAAATCGGAATTCTAAATAACCATTAAGCTAATAGATTTTAATAAATATAATTTTATAAGGTGGAAAATTCATGGGTTTTTGAGTAAAGTTTTTTTGTTTGTAATGATTATTTGATTACGATAATTTTAAGTTTATGAAATACTGAAGTTATGCTCATACATTGTACATTTTAAATTTAATTAAAAAAATTGTCAATAACTATT
Source organism: Dilophus febrilis (assembly GCA_958336335.1). Taxonomy (NCBI): domain Eukaryota; kingdom Metazoa; phylum Arthropoda; class Insecta; order Diptera; family Bibionidae; genus Dilophus; species Dilophus febrilis. The sequence goes on along the minus strand of OY284469.1, from coordinate 54,165,555 downwards.
ATAACTGACGTTTGGATTCAGTTTTCAACAACATCCTTCTACAATATTAGATATCCAAAATGATTGTTATAATTACTTATTGATCCCACAATAAGTAAGTTGTAACTGTTTGCATGAAAAATTGTATATTTTCATTTAATAATAAAAAAGTTAACCTTTTAATAACGTAATTAATGATCCCTTGAATTGATTTAAATACAGAATTCAATTTATCAATTTGTATATATAAGAAATTCATTAATCTAATATATTCCAATCTAATATATCGAAATGTATTTACGACTATAATTAAAATAATTAAAAAAAAAAACCACAATTAATGATTCGCTTATTTACATAAAAAAGATGTTCTTTTATTTTAATTTTATTTTCTTTTTTTATGGTTTAAAGTATTATTTCGTTATAAAAAAAAGGACATACAATAAAGTTTGTGTTTTATAAGGAGCAAACGTAAACGAACTATTAAATAAAATATTTATACATGTTCTATAATCTTTACTATGTATATACAAATACATATTAGAAAAATATCCTTATAAATATTTTTCTATACATTTATTATATCTTCTATATATCTATATATATGTTATGTGGTGATGACGATGATTATATATTCACTAGAAATAAACAAATTACTTTACATTCATCTTCTCTTATATTTATAGAATTATACACATAAACAAAAAAAAAATAAAATAAAAAACAAAACATAAAAAAAATACGAAATACGAAATGAGAACAAGGACCAGAAAATATATTGAATAGATAAATAAAGACATACGTACTAAATAATATATCTATATATATATAAGATACATAAAAATGTTATAATTCACACAGATTTTAGACTGTTATATACCCTTGAAAATACATAAATCGTATACGATTATATAATACCAGTCTATGTGTCTTTATCTTCTTTATGATGGGACATTACACAATATACATATAGATATACAGATGTATGTATTCATGGATATGTAGGACAATTCCAAGAATGAATAAAAAATACCCATTAGTATTTATACCACATATATAGGCTCATCATCATGATATACATATGTCGCATAAATATATGTATACCCGGTGTCCTGGGCACTATGTATTTATATGTTGATGTGAATACGGCAGGATTCGAAAAAATGAAATTTTTGTTTTGAATTAATTCAATTCAAATTTGTAATTTAAAGTTTAATGTTACCTATAACTGTTTCCCAGTGAATTTTAAAACATATCCTTAAAGTGAATTCAAAATCTTCACTGCATAATTTAGATAAAATATACAAAACGTCCTTATTGCTTAAAATTATCTGGTAGGAATCCCATTTTTGTTTTTCACGAAATGTATTAAATTTGGTTATTAATTAAACATTTGAAATCCATAGAATAGAATTTATAGAATGAAATAATCATATGGAAAAATACAGCATTAAACAAAAAAAAAGGTAACCACATATGAATAAATTCTGTAAATGTATTTCACATTTCACTGATGACATGTCCGAAAGAGGATCACAGTATATATATTGTATAATTTATCATATATATTTTTATTTATGCGTGTATCCTTTTTTTTTACATCATCATCATATATTATGTATGTATGAATACTATATGTATATGAATATAGAGGTTACTTTTTGTATCACAAATAATCCTTTGTTATAAATACTATAACCGCATCTGTTAATATATAATAATACGTTGATAATACTTAATGTAGACCAATCCAAAGTTTACAGATATTCGTATATATAACTATATGAGTATATATAATATTTAATTTTATTTATTATATCTGTCATTTCTGAATCGGATTTTTTATTTTATGACACCGCTTATTTAAAAATTCAGTTAACGAATTGGAACGACTAGATCTTTGAATGAAACTGGGTTTTTACATTCTATATGACAAGAAAAAACATTCCATCTAAATTCTGTTTACTTACAGATCCCTGGTTAGCACATAACTATGATTTAATATATCGTATATTTTTCACCACTTTTCCTCTAAAAAATATTTGATGTGTTACATAAAAGTGAAAAACGTTAGAAAAGTCATTTGAAAATAATAAATATTATCTATTTAAAAAATATGTTTTACGAATGCATTTATTAAAGGTGAAAAATCTCGGAAAATTCATATAAAAGTATCATTGAATTGATGTAAGGACGATGGAAAATCTTTGATTGACGGTAATTATTTAAAAATAATTGTAACCTTATTCAATATTGTATTTTATTCCCACATGGAAAATAAAAATACATTTTTATAAATTGTTGATTCGTTTGGATTCGTTAACTGTTTAGAAAATTTTAATTTTAATTTTCCACTAATTTTTTACTGTATTTTCCTTATAGTTATAAATAAAGCTAAGATGACCGCAATAGTATAATTTTAAGAATATTTCTAGAAAAATGTATCGGTTGTCTTTTTTGAAATCTATTTGAGTAACTACCATTTTTACCAAATGATTGACTATTTCGGGATTATTTTCTTTAGAAAATCTATCAATCGCGGTATTTTATTCTTATTGAAAATCAAATATTTTTCTAAATAAGAAAACTGACGAAAATTCTTAAAAATTTTTTACCTGCAAAAAAAAAGGTGTTTTATAAACTTTTTTAAAATGGAAAAATCGCAGAAGTAAATTCATACGAAAGTTTATAGAATAGTTAATAATTAATAATAGCTTTTGATGAATATTCCAAAATATATAAGTATTTATTTGTCATGGAAAAACATATTTTTGCCATTTTCATTACAAATTTCGTTTGGATTTTCTATTGATTCTAAAATTATTTATTTTCCTATCACAAATTACGTTTCTATTGTAAAAATTATATAATATTTTGTTGTTCTAATGCAAAAAAAAAACAATATACAATTTAATCATTCAGATATAATATAACAAAACAATCATTTTAAATTGTACATCAAAATTTCGAAACTTTTATAACTTATATATAATACCTCTTGTTGTACGAATTTAAATTGTCAAACATTATGGATGAATTTGTTTGTAAAATAAATTATATTTTAAATGCCAGTTGCATTTACAAAACTTTATGTAAATAGTATTTTTATTATTATTATTATTATACTTGATGACTTTATAAAGTTACAGAATTGCATGTATTCTATAAAGATATAGCTGACGAAGAAAAAGTTTACTATATATACATCTTCTATCTATTTATTATGATATCCATCATATAGTATAGAGGATAAGTTGAATTTATGTAAAAATTAAATTATTTTACTGTACTTGTTTAAAGCTTAAAAATTTTATATACCATATACGCATATACAAGTATATTTGTTATATGGAAACTGTGTAATGGTGTCACATTGTATATATATATATATTTATTTATACAGCTCATTTTGAATACATATATATATTTTTGCATATGCATATATATGGATTTGTATTGTGCATAATATATTTGAAATATAGAAGACAAAAGTCATAAGGATATCTATATATATATACATTTAAAAATTGTATATACTGTATATGAATCTGTACATATAGAACATATAAAATCTATACATATATTCACTACAAAGGCATATGGATTTCTGCAGGGAATTTTATACGGATACCTATAAATAGGGTTTTAAAATTTCAAAAGCTAAATTATTAAGTGAAGAGTTAAGTATTCTATATCACCTTTTTAGGTTTATTGGAAAAATTTAAGCTTTCGCCAACAACAACGATGGGAAAAATCTGTAATTCTTATTAGTATTGAATGCGAAAAAAGGTTCAATCTAACCAACGAATATAAAGTACATCTATATCAGTAACAATACCCCATTGTTTTTTTTTGTAAATTATGATGATCATATAAGATATCTTGAATATTTTATTATTTAATACAATAATCAAATGTATTCTATTTGCGAGAAATATGTTCTGTATATATAAATTGAAATAATATACATGATTTAAAGCAACTTTATAAATATAAAATATAAACACATTCAATATGAATTTATTTGCATAATCTATTACATGGCAATATATATATGTAAAAATATATAAGATATATATTAAAGATGAAAAAATACACATATAACAAGAATAAAAAAAATCATATATATCCATATATAGACTATATATATAGAGACAAAATTGACAGAAAATGTTGCCTTATTCTAATATATGTATGCATATATATTTCATTGTCCTTATAAATACATATATGTCATCATCTCATCTCATCGACTTCGATGTTTCGCATCTTCATCTTATTCAAATATCATTGACGGCCTAACAATATTTTTAATGTTTAACTTACATATTTGAGGCTCTTCTCGGACGTCCAAAAAATTGTCCATGATATCCTGAGTATTATTTTGTAGTTTTTTTTTTGTTTAGGAGTGTACCTCTGGGGAAAACTGGTAATGAATCGGTTAAAAACACCCAATCACTATATAAACTAAATCAAATAAATTATATATGGTGCAATACTACTTATAACTAAAAAAAGGCGCCAAAATGAACAGAACTAATGATATACAGACATGTATGATATAGAGTCTGACTTAAGTATAAATTCATTTTATTTGTTGTTAGACTGTAAAACATACGATTTAATTCCGTTAAACAAATGATAGAAATATTTGTTTTCTTGCAAGTTGCAATAATTTTACTGAAGAATTCCTCTTCTTTTGGACAGATCAAATTTCTGATGTTTTCATAATATAAGGTTACATAAATCTTGAAAGGGAGCTAACTCGATAAACCGAAATAAATGATAGGCTGAATATATGCAAGTTAAATATAGCAGGTATGTTAAAATTTCCCAATTATATTCTTATAAATAGTTTTTATTCTTTATTATTATTCTTATAAATAGTTGTATGAGGTTTATCTTATTAATTTTTTCGGTATATTAAATAGTTTTCTATGGTTGAATTTTAATCAATTTATACCTTTACAATATCCACACAAGCATTGGTATAGATGCTTATCTACCGAACTTATGTTGTATCCGAATTTTCTGAACCGAAATATAATATATATATATATATATCAAATTTCTAATTGAAACACTCGGGGTTGATCTCTATACGAAATGTAACATCCAATATTTACCCCCGGCGAAAACAGACTTTCTTTTAAATAAAAAAAAACAAAATACTCATATGTGAATATAAATAAGTTCTATACACGCATATGTTAAAGAAGCATCTCGTTAACAACATTGCAGAATAAAACAAATAATTTTCCCCAAGTGTTTGTACATTTCTTTAATAAATGCTTTGCTATATGTATATTTTATATACATGTGTATATTCATATAGCAAAAGCAAATGTATGGTATAATTTTATTATCATATATATATGGTATATACAATAATATGAATAAACTGTATAAACGTCAAGTGTTGTAAATATATACATATATATTTATATACCAATTTTGGTATTGTATATACGTACGTATATAAAATATATAAAGAATATAATTTCGTATTCATGCATCATACAATAGAATCTTTCGTTCTTATACTTGCACACATAACAATATACGCGGCATATATACGTGATTGTATGTAAATAAATGAAGAAAAAAAAGTTCATATTCACAAGATGATGATAACAAAAAAAAAAGAAAATGAGGAAAAACTATACAGAAACAAAAAAAAAATTGTTACAGAAAAATGTTTATCTTGGGAAAATATCGGGGCGCCAACTCCACTACATCTATATATATATATATATAATATATACATATATGTATTTATATATTTTTTTCCTCTCAAAATATGTCGATGCGGCTTTTGGTTTTTCTTTTTTTCTATTATTTTTTTTTTTTATCTTTTTTTGATGTTACATAACTTTAATATCATATATTTATGCATACAGACTATATATAAATAAATATGTATATTTTATACATCAAGGACTTTTATACTTACTCCATATCATTTTATATATATATATATATATTATCATACTGATTATATATATAATTTCGCATCTATATTGAATAGAGTAGTATATATATATGTATAGATGGATATTGATATTTGTTTTGTATACATTAACTAAATATTCCCTATAAATATATATAATATAGCACAAAAAATATTTTTGGTTTTGATATTTTGTTTATATATACACAAGTAAAATTATATATCTATATATATGCAATGTGCGTTCCTTATACAACGCAATCTATAGAAGATATAACTTTGAACATGTTTTATACAATGAAAATTAGGTATGAATATTAGAAAGGATATATATATATATTTGTTGTAATGCCGATGTTATTCATTTATAACTTATATATAAATACTTTCTTTCATTATATATAGATATTGTTATATATTAAATAACAACTAATTTGTAATTCAATTATTGATATTTTTATTATTTTACCATCCTCCTCATCATCATCATGTGGTATAACTTTGTGTATATATTTTTTTTAATAATATACAATGCAAAGGGATTTATAAAGCTTTTTGACTCGTATATATCTGCTATATATATTCTTTTTATTAATAAATAATTTTTGATAATAATTTAATCATATAAATTTCAATATATCTGCACTGTACATAATAATAATAATATTAAATAAATTAATTTGAAATATATCATTTTCCCGATCAACTTAATAAATTCATTATTTTTTTAAAGATAATCTTCAATCAATTTAAGATTTTTTTTTTTCAAATTGAGACTTTTCACTAAACTCTTTGAGCTGATTTTGGCCTAATGCAAACAACTTTCATAAATAGAAATATTAGTATATATATAGACATATAATAATGTAATGTACCATCTTAACAGAATCCTTGCATGCACATGATACGATAACAAATAACGATGAAATGAAGCGGGATTGTGGATTATTATGGTGTGTGAAAGAAATTAAACGATCTCTTTGGTTCCGAGGTAATATTATGAGGATTTCATTGCACCATATCAGGAATTTTCTATTTTTTCAATTAATTCTGAAAGGTATATTAGCAAGAAAATAAAAAAATAGGCATTAGCAAGCAAATTTAAAAGGACATTAGCAGGAAAATTATATGTAGTTTTTAAATATAAATATAAAAAATCTATTTAAAACTGAAATAAATCGGAAAATTTCATATGAACTTCATAACGGTGATGTATAAGAAAACTTATAGTCTCAGTTAATGGTCTGAGGCTGAGTTAATCAGTTTAATCAGTTTAATTAAATTTAAGTGTTGCCCGGGAAAATATACATATAAGTTGCTGTATTGGCAATGTTTGTCAAATGAATTACTTTCGTTGGTTTTCTCCCGAAGTCCCAATGTTTATCGATAGTTGATTTGTTAACCATTTAGTTAGGAAATGACAATGATTTCTATTTATTGCTCATTTGTCTTAAAATGAGTTTTTAAAACGTATTTAAAACTTTAAATATCTTGGAAATTTCATATGAAAGTCATTTAAGTGAATTAAATAGTTATAGTAATTTTTATCAAATTGCTTTTTTTTTGCATTTTCATTATGATTTTCATTTGAAACTATCTCTGCTTATATATATCATGAAAAAAACCTCTCTATCGCTATGATCTATTGGTCCACAGCCGTTAAATGACTATACAAAATTACATACAGTTATATTTTTCCATTTTCATTTGACCAAAAAAATAAAAAAATTCAATGCGCTTTTGTTATACTGAGGTTTTTAAGATGCTTTTCTTATACGATAAAAATCAAATTTTGTATTACTTGTAAAAACATAACACAATACATTTTTAAATGGGTGTTTTAAAAAACAATAAAAAAACATTTTCCACTTACCTCTCGATGCATCCCGTCTAAACGGGCCGTACCACCTTTAGCCCATAGTACCGGTAATTTCATGGCACTACCCGATAATGCAATTGCTCTGGCCGATTGACCATCACCGATAACAACAATGCCAGCCAATGGTAACCCATCACTTTGTTGACATAATGATAAAAGTACTTTTGCGGAAAATCTTTTATTGGAAAATACAACAAAAAAAAAATTCGTTATTATAATAACTTAACAAGTTTCGATATCCGATTATTTGTTTTTTGAGCTCATATGTTTAGCTTTTATTATTTATTCTTTTGTAGATTTTTACTACTATATAATAATAACATTTCAACTTTTGTTTTTTTTTTTTCATAAATATGTTTTATTTATCATTATTATTATACATATATAATAAATACATTCGTATATTAAATAACAAAAAATAAATATTGTAAAGGACCTATACAAAAGTTATATTATTTTTTTTTTTATATATATATTATGATGACTATCATCATACATATATACTATATGTAATATGCATTAATGTTTAACTGATGAGTGTTGTTTTTTGTTTCTTTGTTTGTATTTCTTGGACAAACAATAATATCGTTTATTATACATGTGTATATATTATTTCCATTAAATATTTATTGAACGCGTGTGTATATACCATATATATATATAACAAAATGAAAACACTTTTAATATAAAATTTTTATGTATTTATATATGTGGATAAGCGGGTATGTGAGTGGGTGGTGAATTTTATTTTATATTTATATAAAATACAGAAGAAAAAAAACAGGACATTTGTCGCAAAAATGTCACCGAATAATAATAATAATAATAACGGCAGCAGGAGCAAACAAAAAAAAATATTGTTTTTTTATTTTAAACCAAAGATATTATAAAAATATTTCCTTATTTTGTTTTTTTTTATTCATATTATTTTTTTTTGTTTTAAACACGTAATATATTATTTCTTTGACACAGACATTTTTTTCTTTTTGTTACGTTATTATTTCGTTTCGTTCATATAAATAATATGTACAATATATTTGTATATATACCCAAAGAAGAAAAGACTTAATGGAAATTTTATATAATATGTTTTGCATATTAATTGTTAGAATATGTATATAGTGCATATATTATGAAACGCGGTCCATTGGGGGAGCTGATTTAGTTGTATATTATTGTGTCACGGTAAATCTTTGATAGATATGTTTTAAATCACCAATTTAAGATGATGCAAACAATTTATTTAAACGAGCTATCTATCCTCTGAAAGCCCTTTCTCCTCGACAAAAAAATGAACATAAAAAACACAAATTTTTACAATGTAAGGGAAAGTTTATATCTATATGAGTTTTTATTGGAAATTCTGTACGATTTTCTATAGCGTTTTCTATACAAAGAGAATTTTTATTTTGAATGTAATTTAAAAACAAAAAAAAATAAGGCAATATTATATATAAAACATACCTTCCATTTTGTGGTAAATCAACGTATAACGGTCTTAATGGTGGACCTTGTGGACTACTAAATGGTGGTCCCATATCCAATAGGGTTCTCGCCAATGTTCGTCCCCATGCTTTGGCACCGCCAACAACGGCCACAATAAAATAGATGGCATCTGGACGTTGTGGAAATTCTGGCATTCGTCCTCCTCCGCCGCCCGTTAAATCAATCATCGGTGGTGCATCATTTAAAAAATATCTTTCCTCTTGTCGACTATTCCCATTGATTGGTGGTTGCCAATTTAATGATTGATTTTTATTATTTTGTTGAACAGTAGTATTTATATTATTCGTAGTATTTTTAATAATGCTATTATTGATGATTGGATTGATGATTGTGGCAATAATTTTATTCGTATGTAAATCTTCTTTTATCGCAATTACTGATCCATCATTATTTAACTTCACTTCATTTTCCATCGAATTTTCCACCATATATTTAACATTTTTATTTAAATTAAATGTATTATTAGTTTCAATATTAACATGACCATGACCATCACCACCACGACCACCATCACCATCAACACCCGAAATTAATACAGTAAAAATAATTGTACATTTTAGTAAAACCAATAAAATGAAAGCATTTACAAATGTTAACATTTTTTTTTACATCAATTCGCTTGTATAATTATATTGTTTATATCAAATATGTCGTTTATGTTTATGTTTATTTATATATATCAATTTACGACTAACTTGATGTTGAGGGTTGATTTAATATAATGATGTGTTTGTTATGCGTTAATCGACGAATCCGGAATATATATATATATATATTTATAAAATTAATTTTATTGATATTATTATTATTTATTACAATTCTTTCCTTTTTTATTTGTTGAAATTTTTCTTGTATATTAATTTTCCTCAATAATATCTTATAAATGCACATAACAGCAGCACAATCCGTTTAAAAAATATATTTATATGTTTAATCATTTCAAACAAAACCCAAACCAAAATGTAAATAAAAAATAAAATTTTTACTAAAGCTTCTATATTTATATTTCTTTTTGAATAAAGCTTTATTATTATTGTGTAAATATCATGAATTTTGTTGTTGAATTATTTTTGTTATTTTAATAAAATTATTTATTTTAACAATTTCCATTTCATATTTTAAATTTATCAACATTTTGTGTGGTTTTTTCTAGTTTTATTTACTTTTTTCATTTTATATATTATAATAATTCAAATAATAAATCATATCATATGTTGTTTGTTTTGTATATGAAAACCACGATCACGATGATCACGATAATGATGATGATGATGACGACAACCACCACAATGGGGATGTTCTAACTTTAAAGCATTTTCTGCTTTTAAATAGCGTAAAAAGCAAAAGCATAAAAATTGATTATCTTTAAATGTTTCTCGCATGGTTTTTTAGTTTTTTTTGTTTATTTTTGGGTGTTTCAATTTTTATGTACTTTTTCAAATGATATCATCATCAACCCCAAAGTTACATCAATAAAATTTATATATTTTAAAATATTTCTATGTCTTTTTTTTTTTTGTTGAGATTACATTATTAAATTTTGTACATTTATATTTTTTTTTTTGGTTTTCTTATGTATAATGCGATAATGCTTTTTTTCGTTCCGATTTGCAAGTCATCATGATGCGGATGATAATGTTTATAAAAGAAAATTTAATAATAAAATCGGGCAATGCTAAAAAAGTAAAATACATCAGCATACATTTAAATCTATATATATATATATATATAGATGATGATTGATATATATTTTAATAATACTATATTTTATGTATAATATATAAAGAGGAAAAATTAATTGAATTCATAAAAAAAGCAATTCGTCCTTTGTTGTTTTTTTGTTTTCTTTTGATTCCTATATACATTTTTGTTTGTTGTAAAGTATTAATTTATTTTTTTTTGTTTTGTTTTTGTTAATGCATTACAATCACTTTTTTTTTGTGTGTATTATTGTTTTTCTCCTTTTTTTTTGTTCCTTCGGCGATCACATTCTTTTTATTTAATTCTCATAAATTTAATTTTATTTAATTTTTTGTTTCTGCTCTTTTATTGGTGTTGTTTTGTTGTTCTTTTTGGTGCGCTTTTTGCCATATATAATAAATAATTAATTATTCTGAAAATATATAAGAAGAAGAAAATTTCGTTTTTGAAATTTTGTTATACAACAACATTTTTTTTTCGTTATTTAAAATAGAAACTTTTTATATATATACAATTAAATATGTTTTTTTTTTTTTTTATTTTAATTTTTCATTTTATTTCGTTTCATTTATTTTTTATTCACGCATCCTTCTTTCAAATATAATTTTAATATATATATATATATATATATATAATGAAGGATTATATTAAAATTTATAAGGAAATGGTGAGAGAGAAAGATGTTAAAAATAAAATTAATTGTTTGTAATAAAAAAAAAAAAAAACTTGGATTTATTTTTTTTTTATATCTAAAGAGTATTTTCACGTTCCTTTTTAATGTAATTTTTTTTTTTCCTTTTTTATTATAATATTTATGATGAGAATTATTTTTCTGTAATAATATTTCAGTAATAAATTTCCTATAAAATATAACAAGTATACAAACGAAAAAAAAAATGAATATAATTTATGTGTATATATACGGTGATATATTTTAAATGTAATACAAAATGATGATTTGGTTTACTTGATCTATATCAAATCTCAAAAATGTTGACGATAACAAAAATGTATATGTATATTGGTTTTCGCATACAAATGACAATTTTCCCAAACAAATGAAACAGTTTTCAGGCTAAATAAACCCTTCAAGGTTTAAATATAGGCAATAAGGTCAAATGATATTTAATATATGGCAGCTATTATTGTATTGGGAAATTTACAATACACGCGCTGATCTTAATCCTCTACATTTTTATTTATTAAATCATACATATAATGTAAATACTTTATTATCGATGTTAATTGCGAATTGACTTTTTAAATTAAATAAATAGAATTTAATTATTACATTACACATATTTTATTATAATAAATAGCCATACGAATATTTTAATTCTCAATTAACATCATTATAAATTATTATTTTTACTATTTAAACATTATTATTATTATTATTGTATGAACGTATACATATTTGGTGTTTTATACTGGATGTCCCCCTTTTTAAGTATTAGAATTGCATAATAATTAATGAAAATTTTATCCAATATCGCATTTAGTTGAATCATATTTTCCGAAACTAAATTCATGATATAATAATAATTTGTGAAGGATATTCTTACTACTATATTTATAAAGGATACATATTCGTAAACTTTATATAAATAATATAATGACAATGAAATATTTCTATATTCGCGAAACATATACAAAATGTATATATAAATGTATATATAAAACGATATATAATAAAAAATTCTATATATTTAATTAATGTTTAATTTATTATTTAAATTAGTACAATTTTATAAATGCATAAATTTAACGAAATGCAAATATTTTACCCTACATAAAAACATAAACATAATTGATAACCTCTATATAATTTATATATATATATACAGCAAATAATATTTAGGTCACAATGAGAAATGTTTAAATGTTCAATTCAATGTGCATATAATAAATATTAAAATGTAAATAAATTGAATTATTGCAATTTAATGAATTTGTATGAAATTTATCTAAAATTTGTAACACAAAAATAAACAATTAAAACTATTAATTTTGTTTTATGTATATGCAATATATGACCAAAATAAACTTTATCGTTATAGTTGTTTTGTAAATGTCTCTATGGTTTATATCAGTACATAACAATATCTGAATATGTTTTAGTTGGTATATATATAAAACATATAAAATTATTTATGGAAAGACATATACAAACTCTACTAATTCCTATTCCTAGTGAGTAAATATAATATACAATATTTCCTGAACGGCCTTTGAACTTCAAAATTCTGTGAGATATTTCGTGGATTTGTAATTGAGAATGTTCTTATATCTTTACGATTTTTTGTTTAAAAAAAAATTAAAGGAGAACTTTTGAGCATAGAATCCGGATTAGATTTATTTCCTTCTAAAATGCTCTGCTTAAAGGGAATCGCGCAAGTAATCCAAATAAAATTCATTTTATATCAACAGAATATTTATTACCAATTAATCTTTATATGGACACCCCATAATATTATTTTAAATTCGTAAAATTCAGCTTATTTTACTTTAGATTCAGTCTTAAAATCTATACAATTTCATGGAAATTTCACCCTTACAAATTGAATGATTAGTTGTTGATTTTGACCAATTATAGGTAAAATAAATGATTTTTTATTATGTAAGGGGTATAGTAAAAATGCCATAACTTGGTAACCTGTTGAGATTGAATAATGAGCAGACCATCAATCGATAGATAATTAAATTCTCTAAAATGTTTCCTTATATATCCAATGGGATTGTAGAACAAATTCTAAAGTTAAATTCTATAAACGTTAAAAATTGTCAGTTTAACCATACTCTTTGTATGGACACCCCATAATATTATTTTAAATTCGTAAAATTCAGCTTATTTTACTTTAGATTCAGTCTTAAAATCTATACAATTTCATGGAAATTTCACCCTTAAAAATTGAATGATTAGTGGTTGATTTTGACCAATTATAGGTAAAAAAATGATTTTTTTTATTATGTAAGGGGTATAGTAAAAATGCCATAACTTGGTAACCTGTTGAGATAGAATAACGAGCAGACCATCAATCGATAGATAATTAAATTCTCTAAAATGTTTCCTTATATATCCAATGGGATTGTAGAACAAATTCTATAGTTAAAATCTATAAACGTGAAAAATTGTCAGTTTAACCATACTCTTTGTATGGACACCCCATAATATTATTTTAAATTCGTAAAATTCAGCTTATTTTACTTTAGATTCAGTCTTAAAATCTATACAATTTCATGGAAATTTCACCCTTAAAAATTGAATGATTAGTGGTTGATTTTGACCAATTATAGGTAAAAAAATGATTTTTTTTATTATGTCAGGGGTATAGTAAAAATGCCATAACTTGGTAACCTGTTGAGATAGAATAACGAGCAGACCATCAATCGATAGATAATTAAATTCTCTAAAATGTTTCCTTATATATCCAATGGGATTGTAGAACAAATTCTATAGTTAAAATCTATAAACGTGAAAAATTGTCAGTTTAACCATACTCTTTGTATGGACACCCCATAATATTATTTTAAATTCGTAAAATTCAGCTTATTTTACTTTGAATTCAGTTTTAAAATCTATACAATTTCATGGAAATTTCACCCTTAAAAATTGAATGATTAGTGGTTGATTTTGACCAATTATAGGTAAAAAAATGATTTTTTTTATTATGTAAGGGGTATAGTAAAAGTGCCATAACTTGGTAACCTGTTGAGATAGAATAACGAGCAGACCATCAATCGATAGATAATTAAATTCTCTAAAATGTTTCCTTATATATCCAATGGGATTGTAGAACAAATTCTATAGTTAAATTCTATAAACGTGAAAAATTGTCAGTTTAACCATACTCTTTGTATGGACACCCCATAATATTATTTTAAATTCGTAAAATTCAGCTTATTTTACTTTAAATTGAGTCTTAAAATCTATACAATTTCATGGAAATTTCACCCTTAAAAATTGAATGATTAGTGGTTGATTTTGACCAACTATAGGTAAAAAAATGATTTTTTTTATTATGTAAGGGGTATAGCAAAAATGCCATAACTTGGTAACCTGTTGAGATAGAATAACGAGCAGACCATCAATCGATAGATAATTATATTCTCTAAAATGTTTCCTTATATATCCAATGGGATTGTAGAACAAATTCTATAGTTAAAATCTATAAACGTGAAAAATTGTCAGTTTAACCATACTCTTTGTATGGACACCCCATAATATTATTTTAAATTCGTAAAATTCAGCTTATTTTACTTTAGATTCAGTCTTAAAATCTATACAATTTCATGGAAATTTCACCCTTAAAAATTGAATGATTAGTGGTTGATTTTGACCAATTATAGGTAAAAAAATGATTTTTTTTATTATGTAAGGGTATAGCAAAAATGCCATAACTTGGTAACCTGTTGAGATAGAATAACGAGCAGACCATCAATCGATAGATAATTATATTCTCTAAAATGTTTCCTTATATATCCAATGGGATTGTAGAACAAATTCTATAGTTAAAATCTATAAACGTGAAAAATTGTCAGTTTAACCATACTCTTTGTATGGACACCCCATAATATTATTTTAAATTCGTAAAATTCAGCTTATTTTACTTTAGATTCAGTCTTAAAATCTATACAATTTCATGGAAATTTCACCCTTAAAAATTGAATGATTAGTGGTTGATTTTGACCAATTATAGGTAAAAAAATGATTTTTTTTATTATGTAAGGGGTATAGTAAAAGTGCCATAACTCGGTAACCTGTTGAGATAGAATAACGAGCAGACCATCAATCGATAGATAATTAAATTCTCTAAAATGTTTCCTTATATATCCAATGGGATTGTAGAACAAATTCTATAGTTAAAATCTATAAACGTTAAAAATCGTCAGTTTAACCATACTCTTTGTATGGACACCCCATAATATTATTTTAAATTCGTAAAATTCAGCTTATTTTACTTTAGATTCAGTCTTAAAATCTATACAATTTTATGGAAATTTCACCCTTACAAATTGAATGATTAGTGGTTAATTTTGACCAATTATAGGTAAAAAAATGATTTTTTTTATTATGTAAGGGGTATAGTAAAAATGCCATAACTTGGTAACCTGTTGAGATAGAATAACGAGCAGACCATCAATCGATAGATAATTATATTCTCTAAAATGTTTCCTTATATATCCAATGGGATTGTAGAACAAATTCTATAGTTAAATTCTATAAACGTGAAAAATCGTCAGTTTAACCATACTCTTTGTATGGACACCCCATAATATTATTTTAAATTCGTAAAATTCAGCTTATTTTACTTTAGATTCAGTCTTAAAATCTATACAATTTCATGGAAATTTCACCCTTAAAAATTGAATGATTAGTGGTTGATTTTGACCAATCATAGGTAAAAAAATGATTTTTTTTATTATGTAAGGGGTATAGTAAAAGTGCCATAACTTGGTAACCTGTTGAGATAGAATAACGAGCAGACCATCAATCGATAGATAATTAAATTCTCTAAAATGTTTTCTTATATATCCAATGGGATTGTAGAACAAATTCTATAGTTAAATTCTATAAACGTGAAAAATTGTCAGTTTAACCATACTCTTTGTATGGACACCCCATAATATTATTTTAAATTCGTAAAATTCAGCTTATTTTACTTTAGATTCAGTCTTAAAATCTATACAATTTCATGGAAATTTGACCCTTAAAAATTGAATGATTAGTGGTTGATTTTGACCAATTATAGGTAAAAAAATGATTTTTTTTATTATGTAAGGGGTATAGTAAAAATGCCATAACTTGGTAACCTGTTGAGATAGAATAACGAGCAGACCATCAATCGATAGATAATTAAATTCTCTAAAATGTTTCCTTATATATCCAATGGGATTGTAGAACAAATTCTATAGTTAAAATCTATAAACGTTAAAAATCGTCAGTTTAACCATACTCTTTGTATGGACACCCCATAATATTATTTTAAATTCGTAAAATTCAGCTTATTTTACTTTAGATTCAGTCTTAAAATCTATAAAATTGCATGGAAATTTCACCCTTACAAATTGAATGATTAGTGGTTGATTTTGACCAATCATAGGTAAAAAAATGATTTTTTTATTATGTAAGGGGTATAGCAAAAATGCCATAACTCGGTAACCTGTTGAGATAGAATAACGAGCAGACCATCAATCGATAGATAATTAAATTCTCTAAAATGTTTCCTTATATATCCAATGGGATTGTAGAACAAATTCTATAGTTAAAATCTATAAACGTTAAAAATCGTCAGTTTAACCATACTCTTTGTATGGACACCCCATAATATTATTTTAAATTCGTAAAATTCAGCTTATTTTACTTTAGATTCAGTCTTAAAATCTATACAATTTTATGGAAATTTCACCCTTACAAATTGAATGATTAGTGGTTAATTTTGACCAATTATAGGTAAAAAAATGATTTTTTTTATTATGTAAGGGGTATAGTAAAAATGCCATAACTTGGTAACCTGTTGAGATAGAATAACGAGCAGACCATCAATCGATAGATAATTATATTCTCTAAAATGTTTCCTTATATATCCAATGGGATTGTAGAACAAATTCTATAGTTAAATTCTATAAACGTGAAAAATCGTCAGTTTAACCATACTCTTTGTATGGACACCCCATAATATTATTTTAAATTCGTAAAATTCAGCTTATTTTACTTTAGATTCAGTCTTAAAATCTATACAATTTCATGGAAATTTCACCCTTAAAAATTGAATGATTAGTGGTTGATTTTGACCAATCATAGGTAAAAAAATGATTTTTTTTATTATGTAAGGGGTATAGTAAAAGTGCCATAACTTGGTAACCTGTTGAGATAGAATAACGAGCAGACCATCAATCGATAGATAATTAAATTCTCTAAAATGTTTTCTTATATATCCAATGGGATTGTAGAACAAATTCTATAGTTAAATTCTATAAACGTGAAAAATTGTCAGTTTAACCATACTCTTTGTATGGACACCCCATAATATTATTTTAAATTCGTAAAATTCAGCTTATTTTACTTTAGATTCAGTCTTAAAATCTATACAATTTCATGGAAATTTGACCCTTAAAAATTGAATGATTAGTGGTTGATTTTGACCAATTATAGGTAAAAAAATGATTTTTTTTATTATGTAAGGGGTATAGTAAAAATGCCATAACTTGGTAACCTGTTGAGATAGAATAACGAGCAGACCATCAATCGATAGATAATTAAATTCTCTAAAATGTTTCCTTATATATCCAATAAGATTGTAGAACAAATTCGTTAGTTAAATTCTATAAACGTGAAAAATTGTCAGTTTAACCATACTCTTTGTATGGACACCCCATAATATTATTTTAAATTCGTAAAATTCAGCTTATTTTACTTTAGATTCAGTCTTAAAATCTATACAATTTCATGGAAATTTCACCCTTAAAAATTGAATGGTTAGTGGTTGATTTTGACCAATTATAGGTAAAAAAATGATTTTTTTTATTATGTAAGGGGTATAGCAAAAATGCCATAACTTGGTAACCTGTTGAGATAGAATAACGAGCAGACCATCAATCGATAGATAATTAAATTCTCTAAAATGTTTTCTTATATATCCAATGGGATTGTAGAACAAATTCTATAGTTAAATTCTATAAACGTGAAAAATTGTCAGTTTAACCATACTCCTTGTATGGACACCCCATAATATTATTTTAAATTCGTAAAATTCAGCTTATTTTACTTTAGATTCAGTCTTAAAATCTATACAATTTCATGGAAATTTCACCCTTAAAAATTGAATGATTAGTGGTTGATTTTGACCAATTATAGGTAAGAAAATGATTTTTTTTATTATGTAAGGGGTATAGTAAAAATGCCATAACTTGGTAACCTGTTGAGATAGAATAACGAGCAGACCATCAATCGATAGATAATTATATTCTCTAAAATGTTTCCTTATATATCCAATGGGATTGTAGAACAAATTCTAAAGTTAAATTCTATAAACGTGAAAAATTGTCAGTTTAACCATACTCTTTGTATGGACACCCCATAATATTATTTTAAATTCGTAAAATTCAGCTTATTTTACTTTAGATTCAGTCTTAAAATCTATACAATTTCATGGAAATTTCACCCTTAAAAATTGAATGATTAGTGGTTGATTTTGACCAATTATAGGTAAAAAAATGATTTTTTTTATTATGTAAGGGGTATAGTAAAAATGCCATAACTTGGTAACCTGTTGAGATAGAATAACGAGCAGACCATCAATCGATAGATAATTAAATTCTCTAAAATGTTTCCTTATATATCCAATAAGATTGTAGAACAAATTCGTTAGTTAAATTCTATAAACGTGAAAAATTGTCAGTTTAACCATACTCTTTGTATGGACGCCCCATAATATTATTTTAAATTCGTAAAATTCAGCTTATTTTACTTTAGATTCAGTCTTAAAATCTATACAATTTCATGGAAATTTCACCCTTAAAAATTGAATGATTAGTGGTTGATTTTGACCAATTATAGGTAAAAAAATGATTTTTTTTATTATGTAAGGGGTATAGTAAAAATGCCATAACTTGGTAACCTGTTGAGATAGAATAACGAGCAGACCATCAATCGATAGATAATTATATTCTCTAAAATGTTTCCTTATATATCCAATGGGATTGTAGAACAAATTCTATAGTTAAAATCTATAAACGTGAAAAATTGTCAGTTTAACCATACTCTTTGTATGGACACCCCATAATATTATTTTAAATTCGTAAAATTCAGCTTATTTTACTTTAGATTCAGTCTTAAAATCTATACAATTTCATGGAAATTTCACCCTTAAAAATTGAATGATTAGTGGTTGATTTTGACCAATTATAGGTAAAAAAATGATTTTTTTTATTATGTAAGGGGTATAGTAAAAATGCCATAACTCGGTAACCTGTTGAGATAGAATAACGAACAGGCCAGCAATCGATAGATAATTAAATTCTCTAAAATGTTTTCTTATATATCCAATGGGATTGTAGAACAAATTCTATAGTTAAAATCTATAAACGTTAAAAATCGTCAGTTTAACCATAATCTTTGTATGGACACCCCATAATATTATTTTAAATTCGTAAAATTCGGTTTATTTTACTTTAGATTCAGTCTTAAAATCTATAGAATTTCATGGAAATTTCACCCTTACAAATTGAATGATTAGTGGTTGATTTTGACCAATTATAGGTAAAAAAATGATTTTTTTTATTATGTAAGGGGTATAGTAAAAATGCCATAACCTGGTATCCTGTTGAGATAGAATAACGAGCAGACCATCAATCGATAGATAATTAAATTCTATAAAATGTTGCCCTATATATCCAATGGGATTGTAGAACAAATTCTATAGTTAAATTCTATAAACGTGAAAAATTGTCAGTTTAAACATACTCTTTGTATGGACACCCCATAATATTATTTTAAATTCGTAAAATTCAGCTTATTTTACTTTAAATTGAGTCTTAAAATCTATACAATTTCATGGAAATTTCACCCTTAAAAATTGAATGATTAGTGGTTGATTTTGACCAATTATAGGTAAAAAAATGATTTTTTTTATTATGTAAGGGGTATAGTAAAAATGCCATAACTTGGTAACCTATTGAGATAGAATAACGAGCAGACCATCAATCGATAGATAATTAAATTCTCTAAAATGTTTCCTTATATATCCAATAGGATTGTAGAACAAATTCTATAGTTAAAATCTATAAACGTGAAAAATTGTCAGTTTAACCATACTCTTTGTATGGACACCCCATAATATTATTTTAAATTCGTAAAATTCAGCTTATTTTACTTTAGATTCAGTCTTAAAATCTATACAATTTTATGGAAATTTCACCCTTACAAATTGAATGATTAGTGGTTAATTTTGACCAATTATAGGTAAAAAAATGATTTTTTTTATTATGTAAGGGGTATAGTAAAAATGCCATAACTTGGTAACCTGTTGAGATAGAATAACGAGCAGACCATCAATCGATAGATAATTATATTCTCTAAAATGTTTCCTTATATATCCAATGGGATTGTAGAACAAATTCTATAGTTAAATTCTATAAACGTGAAAAATCGTCAGTTTAACCATACTCTTTGTATGGACACCCCATAATATTATTTTAAATTCGTAAAATTCAGCTTATTTTACTTTAGATTCAGTCTTAAAATCTATACAATTTCATGGAAATTTCACCCTTAAAAATTGAATGATTAGTGGTTGATTTTGACCAATCATAGGTAAAAAAATGATTTTTTTTATTATGTAAGGGGTATAGTAAAAGTGCCATAACTTGGTAACCTGTTGAGATAGAATAACGAGCAGACCATCAATCGATAGATAATTAAATTCTCTAAAATGTTTTCTTATATATCCAATGGGATTGTAGAACAAATTCTATAGTTAAATTCTATAAACGTGAAAAATTGTCAGTTTAACCATACTCTTTGTATGGACACCCCATAATATTATTTTAAATTCGTAAAATTCAGCTTATTTTACTTTAGATTCAGTCTTAAAATCTATACAATTTCATGGAAATTTCACCCTTAAAAATTGAATGATTAGTGGTTGATTTTGACCAATTATAGGTAAAAAAATGATTTTTTTTATTATGTAAGGGGTATAGTAAAAATGCCATAACTCGGTAACCTGTTGAGATAGAATAACGAACAGGCCAGCAATCGATAGATAATTAAATTCTCTAAAATGTTTCCTTATATATCCAATGGGATTGTAGAACAAATTCTATAGTTAAAATCTATAAACGTTAAAAATCGTCAGTTTAACCATAATCTTTGTATGGACACCCCATAATATTATTTTAAATTCGTAAAATTCGGTTTATTTTACTTTAGATTCAGTCTTAAAATCTATACAATTTCATGGAAATTTCACCCTTACAAATTGAATGATTAGTGGTTGATTTTGACCAATTATAGGTAAAAAAATGATTTTTTTTATTATGTAAGGGGTATAGTAAAAATGCCATAACCTGGTATCCTGTTGAGATAGAATAACGAGCAGACCATCAATCGATAGATAATTAAATTCTATAAAATGTTGCCCTATATATCCAATGGGATTGTAGAACAAATTCTATAGTTAAATTCTATAAACGTGAAAAATTGTCAGTTTAAACATACTCTTTGTATGGACACCCCATAATATTATTTTAAATTCGTAAAATTCAGCTTATTTTACTTTAAATTGAGTCTTAAAATCTATACAATTTCATGGAAATTTCACCCTTAAAAATTGAATGATTAGTGGTTGATTTTGACCAATTATAGGTAAAAAAATGATTTTTTTTATTATGTAAGGGGTATAGTAAAAATGCCATAACTTGGTAACCTATTGAGATAGAATAACGAGCAGACCATCAATCGATAGATAATTAAATTCTCTAAAATGTTTCCTTATATATCCAATGGGATTGTAGAACAAATTCTATAGTTAAAATCTATAAACGTGAAAAATTGTCAGTTTAACCATACTCTTTGTATGGACACCGCATAATATTATTTTAAATTCGTAAAATTCAGCTTATTTTACTTTAGATTCAGTCTTAAAATCTATACAATTTCATGGAAATTTCACCCTTAAAAATTGAATGATTAGTGGTTGATTTTGACCAATTATAGGTAAAAAAATGATTTTTTTTATTATGTAAGGGGTATAGTAAAAATGCCATAACTCGGTAACCTGTTGAGATAGAATAACGAACAGGCCAGCAATCGATAGATAATTAAATTCTCTAAAATGTTTCCTTATATATCCAATGGGATTGTAGAACAAATTCTATAGTTAAAATCTATAAACGTTAAAAATCGTCAGTTTAACCATAATCTTTGTATGGACACCCCATAATATTATTTTAAATTCGTAAAATTCGGTTTATTTTACTTTAGATTCAGTCTTAAAATCTATACAATTTCATGGAAATTTCACCCTTACAAATTGAATGATTAGTGGTTGATTTTGACCAATTATAGGTAAAAAAATGATTTTTTTTATTATGTAAGGGGTATAGTAAAAATGCCATAACCTGGTATCCTGTTGAGATAGAATAACGAGCAGACCATCAATCGATAGATAATTAAATTCTATAAAATGTTGCCCTATATATCCAATGGGATTGTAGAACAAATTCTATAGTTAAATTCTATAAACGTGAAAAATTGTCAGTTTAAACATACTCTTTGTATGGACACCCCATAATATTATTTTAAATTCGTAAAATTCAGCTTATTTTACTTTAAATTGAGTCTTAAAATCTATACAATTTCATGGAAATTTCACCCTTAAAAATTGAATGATTAGTGGTTGATTTTGACCAATTATAGGTAAAAAAATGATTTTTTTTATTATGTAAGGGGTATAGTAAAAATGCCATAACTTGGTAACCTATTGAGATAGAATAACGAGCAGACCATCAATCGATAGATAATTAAATTCTCTAAAATGTTTCCTTATATATCCAATGGGATTGTAGAACAAATTCTATAGTTAAAATCTATAAACGTGAAAAATTGTCAGTTTAACCATACTCTTTGTATGGACACCCCATAATATTATTTTAAATTCGTAAAATTCAGCTTATTTTACTTTAGATTCAGTCTTAAAATCTATACAATTTTATGGAAATTTCACCCTTACAAATTGAATGATTAGTGGTTAATTTTGACCAATTATAGGTAAAAAAATGATTTTTTTTATTATGTAAGGGGTATAGTAAAAATGCCATAACTTGGTAACCTATTGAGATAGAATAACGAGCAGACCATCAATCGATAGATAATTAAATTCTCTAAAATGTTTCCTTATATATCCAATAGGATTGTAGAACAAATTCTATAGTTAAAATCTATAAACGTTAAAAATCGTCAGTTTAACCATACTCTTTGTATGGACACCCCATAATATTATTTTAAATTCGTAAAATTCAGCTTATTTTACTTTAGATTCAGTCTTAAAATCTATACAATTTCATGGAAATTTCACCCTTAAAAATTGAATGATTAGTGGTTGATTTTGACCAATCATAGGTAAAAAAATGATTTTTTTTATTATGTAAGGGGTATAGTAAAAGTGCCATAACTTTGTAACCTGTTGAGATAGAATAACGAGCAGACCATCAATCGATAGATAATTAAATTCTCTAAAATGTTTTCTTATATATCCAATGGGATTGTAGAACAAATTCTATAGTTAAATTCTATAAACGTGAAAAATTGTCAGTTTAACCATACTCTTTGTATGGACACCCCATAATATTATTTTAAATTCGTAAAATTCAGCTTATTTTACTTTAGATTCAGTCTTAAAATCTATACAATTTCATGGAAATTTGACCCTTAAAAATTGAATGATTAGTGGTTGATTTTGACCAATTATAGGTAAAAAAATGATTTTTTTTATTATGTAAGGGGTATAGTAAAAATGCCATAACTTGGTAACCTGTTGAGATAGAATAACGAGCAGACCATCAATCGATAGATAATTAAATTCTCTAAAATGTTTCCTTATATATCCAATAAGATTGTAGAACAAATTCGTTAGTTAAATTCTATAAACGTGAAAAATTGTCAGTTTAACCATACTCTTTGTATGGACACCCCATAATATTATTTTAAATTCGTAAAATTCAGCTTATTTTACTTTAGATTCAGTCTTAAAATCTATACAATTTCATGGAAATTTCACCCTTAAAAATTGAATGGTTAGTGGTTGATTTTGACCAATTATAGGTAAAAAAATGATTTTTTTTATTATGTAAGGGGTATAGCAAAAATGCCATAACTTGGTAACCTGTTGAGATAGAATAACGAGCAGACCATCAATCGATAGATAATTAAATTCTCTAAAATGTTTTCTTATATATCCAATGGGATTGTAGAACAAATTCTATAGTTAAATTCTATAAACGTGAAAAATTGTCAGTTTAACCATACTCCTTGTATGGACACCCCATAATATTATTTTAAATTCGTAAAATTCAGCTTATTTTACTTTAGATTCAGTCTTAAAATCTATACAATTTCATGGAAATTTCACCCTTAAAAATTGAATGATTAGTGGTTGATTTTGACCAATTATAGGTAAGAAAATGATTTTTTTTATTATGTAAGGGGTATAGTAAAAATGCCATAACTTGGTAACCTGTTGAGATAGAATAACGAGCAGACCATCAATCGATAGATAATTATATTCTCTAAAATGTTTCCTTATATATCCAATGGGATTGTAGAACAAATTCTAAAGTTAAATTCTATAAACGTGAAAAATTGTCAGTTTAACCATACTCTTTGTATGGACACCCCATAATATTATTTTAAATTCGTAAAATTCAGCTTATTTTACTTTAGATTCAGTCTTAAAATCTATACAATTTCATGGAAATTTCACCCTTAAAAATTGAATGATTAGTGGTTGATTTTGACCAATTATAGGTAAAAAAATGATTTTTTTTATTATGTAAGGGGTATAGTAAAAATGCCATAACTTGGTAACCTGTTGAGATAGAATAACGAGCAGACCATCAATCGATAGATAATTAAATTCTCTAAAATGTTTCCTTATATATCCAATAAGATTGTAGAACAAATTCGTTAGTTAAATTCTATAAACGTGAAAAATTGTCAGTTTAACCATACTCTTTGTATGGACGCCCCATAATATTATTTTAAATTCGTAAAATTCAGCTTATTTTACTTTAGATTCAGTCTTAAAATCTATACAATTTCATGGAAATTTCACCCTTAAAAATTGAATGATTAGTGGTTGATTTTGACCAATTATAGGTAAAAAAATGATTTTTTTTATTATGTAAGGGGTATAGTAAAAATGCCATAACTTGGTAACCTGTTGAGATAGAATAACGAGCAGACCATCAATCGATAGATAATTATATTCTCTAAAATGTTTCCTTATATATCCAATGGGATTGTAGAACAAATTCTATAGTTAAAATCTATAAACGTGAAAAATTGTCAGTTTAACCATACTCTTTGTATGGACACCCCATAATATTATTTTAAATTCGTAAAATTCAGCTTATTTTACTTTAGATTCAGTCTTAAAATCTATACAATTTCATGGAAATTTCACCCTTAAAAATTGAATGATTAGTGGTTGATTTTGACCAATTATAGGTAAAAAAATGATTTTTTTTATTATGTAAGGGGTATAGTAAAAATGCCATAACTCGGTAACCTGTTGAGATAGAATAACGAACAGGCCAGCAATCGATAGATAATTAAATTCTCTAAAATGTTTCCTTATATATCCAATGGGATTGTAGAACAAATTCTATAGTTAAAATCTATAAACGTTAAAAATCGTCAGTTTAACCATAATCTTTGTATGGACACCCCATAATATTATTTTAAATTCGTAAAATTCAGCTTATTTTACTTTAGATTCAGTCTTAAAATCTATACAATTTCATGGAAATTTCACCCTTACAAATTGAATGATTAGTGGTTGATTTTGACCAATTATAGGTAAAAAAATGATTTTTTTTATTATGTAAGGGGTATAGTAAAAATGCCATAACCTGGTATCCTGTTGAGATAGAATAACGAGCAGACCATCAATCGATAGATAATTAAATTCTATAAAATGTTGCCCTATATATCCAATGGGATTGTAGAACAAATTCTATAGTTAAATTCTATAAACGTGAAAAATTGTCAGTTTAAACATACTCTTTGTATGGACACCCCATAATATTATTTTAAATTCGTAAAATTCAGCTTATTTTACTTTAAATTGAGTCTTAAAATCTATACAATTTCATGGAAATTTCACCCTTAAAAATTGAATGATTAGTGGTTGATTTTGACCAATTATAGGTAAAAAAATGATTTTTTTTATTATGTAAGGGGTATAGTAAAAATGCCATAACTCGGTAACCTGTTGAGATAGAATAACGAACAGGCCAGCAATCGATAGATAATTAAATTCTCTAAAATGTTTCCTTATATATCCAATGGGATTGTAGAACAAATTCTATAGTTAAAATCTATAAACGTTAAAAATCGTCAGTTTAACCATAATCTTTGTATGGACACCCCATAATATTATTTTAAATTCGTAAAATTCAGCTTATTTTACTTTAGATTCAGTCTTAAAATCTATACAATTTCATGGAAATTTCACCCTTACAAATTGAATGATTAGTGGTTGATTTTGACCAATTATAGGTAAAAAAATGATTTTTTTTATTATGTAAGGGGTATAGTAAAAATGCCATAACCTGGTATCCTGTTGAGATAGAATAACGAGCAGACCATCAATCGATAGATAATTAAATTCTATAAAATGTTGCCCTATATATCCAATGGGATTGTAGAACAAATTCTATAGTTAAATTCTATAAACGTGAAAAATTGTCAGTTTAAACATACTCTTTGTATGGACACCCCATAATATTATTTTAAATTCGTAAAATTCAGCTTATTTTACTTTAAATTGAGTCTTAAAATCTATACAATTTCATGGAAATTTCACCCTTAAAAATTGAATGATTAGTGGTTGATTTTGACCAATTATAGGTAAAAAAATGATTTTTTTTATTATGTAAGGGGTATAGTAAAAATGCCATAACTTGGCAACCTATTGAGATAGAATAACGAGCAGACCATCAATCGATAGATAATTAAATTCTCTAAAATGTTTCCTTATATATCCAATGGGATTGTAGAACAAATTCTATAGTTAAAATCTATAAACGTGAAAAATTGTCAGTTTAACCATACTCTTTGTATGGACACCCCATAATATTATTTTAAATTCGTAAAATTCAGCTTATTTTACTTTAGATTCAGTCTTAAAATCTATACAATTTCATGGAAATTTCACCCTTAAAAATTGAATGATTAGTGGTTGATTTTGACCAATTATAGGTAAAAAAAATGATTTTTTTTATTATGTAAGGGGTATAGTAAAAATGCCATAACTTGGTAACCTGTTGAGATAGAATAACGAACAGACCATCAATCGATAGATAATTAAATTCTCTAAAATGTTTCCTTATATATCCAATGGGATTGTAGAACAAATTCTATAGTTAAAATCTATAAACGTGAAAAATTGTCAGTTTAACCATACTCTTTGTAAGGACACCCCATAATATTATTTTAAATTCGTAAAATTCAGCTTATTTTACTTTAGATTCAGCCTTAAAATCTATACAATTTCATGGAAATTTCACCCATAAAAATTGAATGATTAGTGGTTGATTTTGACCAATTATAGGTAAAAAAATGATTTTTTTTATTATGTAAGGGGTATAGTAAAAGTGCCATAACTTCGTAACCTGTTCAGATAGAATAACGAGCAGACCATCAATCGATAGATAATTGAATTCTCTAAAATGTTTCCTTATATATCCAATAGGATTGTAGAACAAATTCTATAGTTAAAATCTATAAACGTGAAAAATTGTCAGTTTAACCATGCTCTTTGTATGGACACCCCATAATATTATTTTAAATTCGTAAAATTCAGCTTATTTTACTTTAGATTCAGTCTTAAAATCTATAAAATTGCATGGAAATTTCACCCTTACAAATTGAATGATTAGTGGTTGATTTTGACCAATCATAGGTAAAAAAATGATTTTTTTTATTATGTAAGGGGTATAGTAAAAATGCCATAACTCGGTAACCTGTTGAGATAGAATAACGAGCAGACCATCAATCGATAGATAATTAAATTCTCTAAAATGTTTGCTTATATATCCAATGGGATTGTAGAACAAATTCGTTAGTTAAATTCTATAAACGTGAAAAATTGTCAGTTTAAACATACTCTTTGTATGGACACCCCATAATATTATTTTAAATTCGTAAAATTCAGCTTATTTTACTTTAAATTAAGTCTTAAAATCTATACAATTTCATGGAAATTTCACCCTTAAAAATTGAATGATTAGTGGTTGATTTTGACCAATTATAGGTAAAAAAATGATTTTTTTATTATGTAAGGGGTATAGCAAAAATGCCATAACATGGTAACCTGTTGAGATAGAATAACGAGCAGACCATCAATCGATAGATAATTAAATTCTATAAAATGTTGCCCTATATATCCAATGGGATTGTAGAACAAATTCTATAGTTAAATTCTATAAACGTGAAAAATTGTCAGTTTAAACATACTCTTTGTATGGACACCCCATAATATTATTTTAAATTCGTAAAATTCAGCTTATTTTACTTTAAATTGAGTCTTAAAATCTATACAATTTCATGGAAATTTCGCCCTTAAAAATTGAATGATTAGTGGTTGATTTTGACCAATTATAGGTAAAAAAATGATTTTTTTTATTATGTAAGGGGTATAGTAAAAATGCCATAACTTGGTAACCTATTGAGATAGAATAACGAGCAGACCATCAATCGATAGATAATTAAATTCTCTAAAATGTTTCCTTATATATCCAATGGGATTGTAGAACAAATTCTATAGTTAAAATCTATAAACGTGAAAAATTGTCAGTTTAACCATATTTGTATGGACACCCCATAATATTATTTTAAATTCGTAAAATTCAGCTTATTTTACTTTAGATTCAGTCTTAAAATCTATACAATTTCATGGAAATTTCACCCTTAAAAATTGAATGATTAGTGGTTGATTTTGACCAATTATTGGTAAAAAAAATGATTTTTTTTATTATGTAAGGGGTATAGTAAAAATGCCATAACTCGGTAACCTGTTGAGATAGAATAACGAGCAGACCATCAATCGATAGATAATTAAAGTCTCTAAAATGTTTCCTTATATATCCAATGGGATTGTAGAACAAATTCTATAGTTAAAATCTATAAACGTGAAAAATTGTCAGTTTAACCATACTCTTTGTAAGGACACCCCATAATATTATTTTAAATTCGTAAAATTCAGCTTATTTTACTTTAGATTCAGCCTTAAAATCTATACAATTTCATGGAAATTTCACCCATAAAAATTGAATGATTAGTGGTTGATTTTGACCAATTATAGGTAAAAAAATGATTTTTTTTATTATGTAAGGGGTATAGTAAAAGTGCCATAACTTGGTAACCTGTTCAGATAGAATAACGAGCAGACCATCAATCGATAGATAATTGAATTCTCTAAAATGTTTCCTTATATATCCAATAGGATTGTAGAACAAATTCTATAGTTAAAATCTATAAACGTGAAAAATTGTCAGTTTAACCATGCTCTTTGTATGGACACCCCATAATATTATTTTAAATTCGTAAAATTCAGCTTATTTTACTTTAGATTCAGTCTTAAAATCTATACAATTTCATGGAAATTTCACCCTTAAAAATTGAATGATTAGTGGTTGATTTTGACCAATTATAGGTAAAAAAAATGATTTTTTTTATTATGTAAGGGGTATAGTAAAAATGCCATAACTTGGTAACCTGTTGAGATAGAATAACGAGCAGACCATCAATCGATATATAATTAAATTCTCTAAAATGTTTCCTTATATATCCAATGGGATTGTAGAACAAATTCTATAGTTAAAATCTATAAACGTGAAAAATTGTCAGTTTAACCATACTCTTTGTATGGACGCCCCATAATATTATTTTAAATTCGTAAAATTCAGCTTATTTTACTTCAGATTCAGT
The DNA here is from genome assembly GCA_958336335.1 of Dilophus febrilis. Classification (NCBI taxonomy): domain Eukaryota; kingdom Metazoa; phylum Arthropoda; class Insecta; order Diptera; family Bibionidae; genus Dilophus; species Dilophus febrilis. The sequence continues at coordinate 54,134,826 of OY284469.1, read as the reverse complement.
CTTAAATCTATACAATTTCATGGAAATTTCACCCTTAAAAATTGAATGATTAGTGGTTGATTTTGACCAATTTTAGGTAAAAAAATGATTTTTTTTATTATGTAAGGGGTATAGTAAAAATGCCATAACTTGGTAACCTGTTGAGATAGAATAACGAGCAGACCATCAATCGATAGATAATTAAATTCTCTAAAATGTTTTCTTATATATCCAATGGGATTGTAGAACAAATTCTATAAACGTGAAAAATTGTCAGTTTAACCATACTCTTTGTATGGACACCCCATAATATTATTTTAAATTCGTAAAATTCAGCTTATTTTACTTTAGATTCAGTCTTAAAATCTATACAATTTCATGGAAATTTCACCCTTAAAAATTGAATGATTAGTGGTTGATTTTGACCAATTATAGGTAAAAAAAATGATTTTTTTTATTATGTAAGGGGTATAGTAAAAATGCCATAACTTGGTAACCTGTTGAGATAGAATAACGAGCAGACCATCAATCGATAGATAATTAAATTCTCTAAAATGTTTCCTTATATATCCAATGGGATTGTAGAACAAATTCTATAGTTAAAATCTATAAACGTGAAAAATTGTCAGTTTAACCATACTCTTTGTAAGGACACCCCATAATATTATTTTAAATTCGTAAAATTCAGCTTATTTTACTTTAGATTCAGCCTTAAAATCTATACAATTTCATGGAAATTTCACCCATAAAAATTGAATGATTAGTGGTTGATTTTGACCAATTATAGGTAAAAAAATGATTTTTTTTATTATGTAAGGGGTATAGTAAAAGTGCCATAACTTGGTAACCTGTTCAGATAGAATAACGAGCAGACCATCAATCGATAGATAATTGAATTCTCTAAAATGTTTCCTTATATATCCAATAGGATTGTAGAACAAATTCTATAGTTAAAATCTATAAACGTGAAAAATTGTCAGTTTAACCATGCTCTTTGTATGGACACCCCATAATATTATTTTAAATTCGTAAAATTCAGCTTATTTTACTTTAGATTCAGTCTTAAAATCTATACAATTTCATGGAAATTTCACCCATAAAAATTGAATGATTAGTGGTTGATTTTGACCAATTATAGGTAAAAAAATGATTTTTTTATTATGTAAGGGGTATAGCAAAAATGCCATAACATGGTAACCTGTTGAGATAGAATAACGAGCAGACCATCAATCGATAGATAATTAAATTCTCTAAAATGTTTCCTTATATATCCAATGGGATTGTAGAACAAATTCTATAGTTAAATTCTATAAACGTGAAAAATTGTCAGTTTAACCACACTCTTTGTATAGACACCCCATAATATTATTTTAAATTCGTAAAATTCAGCTTATTTTACTTTAGATTCAGTCTTAAAATTTATAAAATTGCATGGAAATTTGACCCTTAAAAATTGAATGATTAGTGGTTGATTTTGACCAATTATAGGCAAAAAAATGATTTTTTTTATTATGCAAGGGGTATAGTAAAAATGCCATAACTTGGTAACCTGTTGAGATAGAATAACGAGCAGACCATCAATCGATAGATAATTAAATTCTCTAAAATGTTTTCTTATATATCCAATGGGATTGTAGAACAAATTTTATAGTTAAATTCTATAAACGTGAAAAATTGTCTTATATAACGTTTGGGACTGTAGAACAAATTCTATAGTAAAATTCTATAAACGTGAAAAATTGTCAGTTTAACCATACTCTTTGTATGGACACCCCATAATATTATTTTAAATAAAAATTGAGAACTATTACTTTAGAAAATTGGTTAAAATTTAATGAAAATATTGATTTTGTTTCAGTCGTAAATTTTCTAAATAAGAAAAAAGAATTTTAGAATTCAATTAAATTTAATCGAAGAATTCAATTAGAATTCAATTAAAATTAATCGTTCTTAATTTAGTTAAACAATTTCTACGTAAGTAAAATTATTAAAAATCGAAACTTTGGTTTAACTTCATGTTATAAAAATGAAAAATAAATTAGATGACAATCCAATATATAATAATTACGTTTGAAATGAATTCAATTGTTTTGAAAGATTATACCAATAAATATTACATTATAAATTCTTTTTATTGTTAAATATAATTCATCTAAAAATTATCATCGCTTTTCCCTCGTTCGTACAGAATGAGTTTTCGTTTCATTTTTCAAAAACATTAAATATTAACCATAATTACATAAAATTGATTGTCATAATTTATTTTATAGTTTCATCAAAAGCTAAATAAAAATATGTCCTAATTCTTTTAAGTTAAACAAATTAATTTCCATTTTCATCGCATATCTGTTCTTCTATACGTGCGAATTTAAATAATTATAAGAATATATATGTTAATAATACAAAAATGGTTCTATATAGAATTTTTAAAGTCCCATATAAATTATAGTTGAATTTTGTATTATATAACAAAAGATTTGTTTGTTTACAAAAATTTTATATATAGAGGTTTTATATGATGATGATTTTAGATTTTTTAGAAGTCTGTAATTTAAATCTATAATATAAATTTCATTTATAAACTTTTGGTTTATATATTCATTATGATGAAAAACCTTTAATTTTATCAATGTTTATAAAGTTTTATATATTATATATTTATATATTAGATCGCATCTCTTTATATCCATGTCATCATCGCATTCATATATAATATATACCATATAACGATAACCCATATCATTATTATATATTATTGTATGTCATATTTAGAGTTTTATATATGTAAAATAAAAATCCCAACCCCATTAATCATGTACGAATATTATTTTCCTTTTTATATATACTATACCATATATACAATATACATATTGAGATATATAATATTTTAAATTACTTTTATATATATGTATATAAGATTATTATTATTATTAAAGTCTTTTATATATATAAATGTCTATTTAATTTTTGCTTATATATTATATTTATTTTATATTATATATAATAAATCTATATATAGATTGCGTATTACATTAAATAAATCTCATATATATACATATATATATAATTAAAACTTTCAATTTAATGTTGACAAAATTAAGGTGATTGTTCTCTATAGAAAATAATAATAATAATAATAATAATAATAATAAGGATATACTATATACTATATATTAAATAATTGATATTAAACATATACAATTTAGTTATAGAATTAATGTATTGACGGGGGGTTATTATAAAAATAATTTACATATCGTTTTATTGCTGATGTATTTATACTACTCTTGCGATTTAAAATAGGACCAATTTTATCCTCTTTCCTAATTCTTTATCCTAATTCGTTGACCGAAAATGTACCATCTCTAATTGGTCTGTATTAGACCTTATGATTTTTAATGTATTCAAAACTTACAAAACTCTATGATTTTTAATGTATTTTCTATGGAAAATTTTAGCAAATCAATTTCTGAATTCGATTATTTTAAAATGTATTGACCAAATGTTTTGAAAATGTTACCAATTTTTTTTTTAATAATTTATTCTTTATGATCTCTATAAAATATTGTTTGGGGTTTTCTTTCAAGGATTCAATGATATAATTAGGAATTTTCCAAGATTTCGACGATTTTTTGGATATATTTTATTTATGAAAAATATTACATTTATGATATGATCATTTCTTACAAATGCTTTAACCAAACATTTTCAAAATGTTCTGTGTCAGATGTATAATTAATAGTCAATCGAGAGGAGATCTATAAAGTATTGCATTAGGTTTACTTGGAACGATTTCATAAAATAATTCAGAATGTTTATTTAGATTTTTAGTATAATTTGTGTATCAAAAATATATAGGTCCAACTACAATTTCTGATTGTGAGTAGGATTGTTTAAAAATTCGTTGACCGATCGTTTTGAAAATTTTACACGGTATTTGTTTAATATATTCTAACTGCTGTATACAAAATATAGTATAAGGTTTTCTTGACAGGACTTTGTCAGAATTGAAAATGGTCTAAGAATTTTAACGATTTTTAATGTATTTGATATGGAAAGTTTTACACAATCAATTTCTCAGTTCAATTACTTTAGATTTCGCTTTATTATTTTGAAAAATTTACACGGAATTTATATAATGCCTTCTAAATGATTTATGTAAAATATTGTATTGAGTTTCCCTGGACGAACTGATTTAGAACTTTCTAAGAATATAGCGATTTATTGTATATTGGAAAATTTTACCAATTGAATTTCTGCGTTCAGCAATAATTGTTTAAAAATTCGACTATTAATCCTTTGAAATATTTGCCAGATATTTACAATCAAGTTTTGTATATTTTATATATTTTTTTTGTTTAAATTAAATACAGAACAATTATAAAATTAAAGTTTTGTTCTGTACTTAATTTAAACATACCCTAAAATTGCAAAAGCGTATACATCAAATCAAAACCATATGTTAGTATTATACAACATACATATCGCATTCATACACAATATAAATTTCAATAATTAAAATTGTATTTATGTATATACAAAACATTATATTTTGTACAGGTATTTTATAGGTATTTATACAAAATAATGTGCCTCTATATAATTTAAAGCTCTATTTACTCTATATATAATTGTGATTAATGTGACGATAATTGTTAAATTGATACACATATAAATAATCGTGTTCATGTACCATAAATGCAATGAACTGCAATATTATGGTAATTGATCTTGTGTTATATATATATTATATATATAAATTATTTGAATTAATGGAAATATGTATATCATGGAAATTTGCATATATGTTTAGTAATTAAAAATAGTTAAATATCATTACCTGCTACATAGATATTAGCTGTTTAAGAATAAAATAACATTTCAAAGTATTTAATATAATAATGTAATTATTTGATAAAAATTGTCAATCCTCAATGCATTTTCCAAGACAACCAATCAATTTTATTGCATAATTAAAAAGATCATAAAAAATTAGTAAGAGTTTCCTTACAACGCTTTAGTTGCTTTCCTTTTAGTTGAATTTTCCGAGGTTTTTCATTTTTAAATCAAAATAAATCTTGTTAAATTATTGAAAATATTCTACTAAATATTCAAATTATTGTAATTTCCGAACCGCAGTTAACCAATCGAAACAAATAGACCACCAATGGAAAGATATTACGCTGCTTTTTAAGCCGAACATTTGTTATCAGATTATATTTATATGAAAGATTATATAATGATAATTGAAGTACAGTCATAAAAAGAATTCATTGTTTCTTTTAATTCTTCAAAATTCTGAAGATTTTGTAATTTGAGTTAAATACTATAATTGTAAAAGAACGCAAAATGCGAGGAACAAAATTTAATGTTATATTTAACTTAATATTTATTACCATTCAGAGTCACAATTGAACGTTTTATTTCATGACTCTTTTTTTTGTTTCATTATATATTTAAAATAACTTCACATTCACATTTTCTTTTATTATTAGTATATCTTATATATGTGCGTACTGAAACTAGAAATAAATATTTCATTTGAAAAATTTTATTATCCCATGTTTTTTTTGCTATAAGTATATATACAAAACAATTCTAATCCTTTCATCATTTATGAATGTATTTTACATATGAACACATATGTCTATTATGCTATTATATATTTATTCATGATATGGTGGATCATGGATGGATATGATGTAAATATATCTATAGTGATAGACATATTAGACTTTATTAGATTTATATATATCCGCACATAGTCGTCTTTGTTATAGAAAGATGTTGTGATATTTCAGTGATATACGCATATATTAAATAAATAAATTTATATATAAGCTTTTGTATATGAAAGTATTTTTTATTTTATTGTAATAATCCATCAGTAGTTATATTTATTAAATAAAATGTTATTTATATATGGTATATTTGGATTCTTTAAAGCGGATGATTATTATTATTATTATTATTGTTATATACTTTTTATTTTATTATCAAACTCTGTCGAATTTTGTTTAAATTGCTAATGAAAATAAATATATAATAATATTAGAAGGAATCCTATAGAATACGATTTTCTTGTTAGAATCCTTATTAGAATATTTTTTTTTTATATATTTCTTGTTTAAAACAAACATTTCTTTGGGGATTTCTTACGTATTCCGTTATTATTGCATTCATTCATTACTGTGCATACGTCTTTATACGAGTATCAAAAAAGCTTATGAAATATTGTTAAGCTACTTCAGATAATGCTTCTTTAGTTCACAAATCAAAAAAAAATACTATATTTTCATAAATGAAATAAAAAGCAATTGATTGGTCGATCGATTTCGTAAACTGCTTTTCGGAATACATTATAGCATTTGTACTTTCTTTGTTGTGATTCTGTGTAAAATGAATGAATACCTTCTTTGTAACACATAAAAATTGAGTTCTATAGTGCTTTCGTGCATTGCTTATAAAAAATTCTCTTTTTAAAGTTCTTCTATTTTCACTGAGTGGGTAATAAATATGCTATAGAGGATTACTATCGCGGTTAATTTGAAAATTTTATGAGTAAGAATGCGGTATTTATAATAAATCATTGTATTTTAGTTTTGGTTTTTACCAAATTATTACAGTTTTTCCATTATGATTTTCTTTTAAAATCAGAATATCCCATAGATTTCTCTATCGCATACAATTATAAAAATCATAATCTATATCTCACTCCAGAGATCGAAAATGTATATTAAATATATTCGACAGATCCGATAACTTCTGTTCGGTTAAACTATTACAAAATTGCTTATATTTTCTGATATGATCGCGGTTTGTCTTTATACAAACTTTGTGTTGTATATTTTGGAGTTGACACGTTCGATTTCACTTTTGCCCTTGCTATTACGTCTGACAACCCCGTATAAAATACCTGTAAACAAAATAATTCTATAAACGTGAAAAATTGTCTGTTTAACCATACTCTTTGTATGGACACCCCATAATATTATTTTAAATTCGTAAAATTCAGCTTATTTTACTTTAAATTCAGTCTTAAAATCAATACCATTTTATGGAAATTTCACCCTTAAAAATTGAATGATTAGTGGTTGATTTTGACCAATTATAGGTAAAAAAATTAATTTTTTATTATGTAAGGCGTATAGTAAAAATGCAATAACTTGGAAACCTGTTGAGATAGGATAGTGGGCAGACCATAAAACGATAGATAATTAAATTATTTAAAAACTTTCCCTACATACCAAATGAGGTTGTAGAACAAATTCTATAGTTAAATTTCTTGGTCGTACAGCTAATTACCGACACCGTAAAAACCACAAATTAAGAAACTAACAACAGAAGGCTGTCGTTAGACGCAAAAACCAAACTTTTGGTTGTAATGCAAAAAATGCATTTGTTTTTTATTTATCTAAATAAACATGTATAAAATGCTTTTAAACAAATCCCTTCTAAAATCAAATTTAAAGAGAATTTAAAGGAAGTTTATTTTGCTATAAAATTTTAAATTAATATAAAATGACAATATCCTCTATAATTTCTAAGCTTGTAATATTCTAATATTGTATTATACAATTAAATAAGTATAATTCTTTCTTCATAATTGGATTATTTATTATATAATTGTTATTATTATTATTATTATTTTTTTTTATTATATTTCTGTATAAGAATAACAATTATATTATAGAGCAATGCACTATATGTAAACATACACACACTGAACACTGAACGAATTAAGAAGAATTGTATATACATATCGAGATAGACTCTTTTAATTTGTTATATTAGAAAATTACTTTTTTTTTTGGGTAAATGAAATCCTTATTATAATATATAGAAACTCGAACCTAATATATACACAATTAATATATGGGAAGTTTTATGTTTCGCATGTTTCGCTTTATTATGTTTTATTTATTATATATAGAATATATAATTTGTATTAATATATATAAAAATTTGTAATGTGTATGGATATGTTATTGTAGTATATGAAATATAAATATTGTATAGTATATGGTATAAAAGAAAGTGTTTGAAGTGGCCTAATTAATGTCAAAAAAGTTTATTTAATATATTCAGATTTATATTTAATTTCTTCTGATATATGAATATACAAAATAATATAATTTATTTGTATGTGTATATGATTAAAGTGTAGTTAAATGTCTTTTTTCATTATTATATACAAGTGGATTTTCTTTTCTTATGCCGATTCAATTGTCGCTGTGATTAAAGTAATAAAAAAAATCTATTTCTATCAATAAAATATTGATAGAATTTTCTTCTTTATAGATTTCTTTTGGAATTTCTTAACAATATCGAATTAATCTAAACACACCTATTTTTTCAATTATCGTTACATGAATTAAAATGCCATGAAAAAATTTATTAAGTAAATGCATTAAACATTAAAAACATTATTTCAATTTCAACCGGATCATTTTGTTCAATTTCAATGACGTCAAGTCAAGTTGAATTTGAAATTGAATTGAAAAATATAATGTAATTAAAAATGTTCAAATTGAATTGAATGAATAATTGAATTGAATTTAATTAAAAGCAGTTGATGTTGAACCAAAAAAAATATTGAAATTGATCGGAAAATGTCGTCTGTCTGTACATATCAAAACCACATAAGATAATCTAAACAAAATATATATATGCGTAACTCGCGTTCCATATAATGATAAAATATAAATAGAAAAATCTGTACGTCTATATATTTGAAAAATTAACTTATATTATGTGAGCTTATCTATATCTATAGAATTGATATAATAAATATATTATTTATATACCTTTCAAAACTCATATAACATTATTATAAACCACATAAATATATATAATATATAACTTTGTTTTACATAACAGCGAATTAATATCATTCATATACGCACATTTTGGTTTCGTTGTATCAGTTGTATATATTACAAATATTACGTGCGATATTACGTGATAAAATTGTATAAAATTTTGATTTTATAGCTCAAAAAATGTACGATACAAAAATAAACTATATATAAATCTTTGAGATATTCGATATATGTATAATAAGACATATAGAATGTGATATATGAATCGCATGCATTAATTTTATATTTTATATTATTCTGACGATGGGTTTAACGTGATTAAAACGTTTTATGACGCCATCAGCCACTGCAAAATTGTTTAAAATATTCTTTAAATATCATATCATTTTCAAAAATGCGGTTTATTTTTCAAAAATACTGTCCATTATCCATCAAATATTACTTTTTCTCCCATATTTTTCTGATCTACCATTTCAAAAGAATGATTAATCTTTTAAAGTTAGCTATCAATCAATCAACCATTATATTTTTTGGAATATTTGAATGATTTGAATGGAAATTTCGTATGTTGTGTTTCATATTGTATTTGTATTTTTGTATTGTGAAATGAAAAGGTTGTAGGCATCAAATAGAATAGAATCAAATTTCATCGTTTCCCGTTTAACGTTACAATATTATATAACATTTCCTTTCCTTGCTAAATTGTATCAGCTATTATCAGGTGTTCAATCACACCATTTAAGACGTTCAATTCATCGAAAATTGTGTTTAGTTAGTTGGCTGATAAATTTTTTATATATTTACAGATATTGCCGATGTGAGATAAAAAAAATAACCAATTTTTAATACCCCATTCAATCAAAAATCATTCGATCGATCTCCTTTTTAGCGCACGAATCCATTCACAAAATTTGAATTGATATCCATATTTATATTATTTATGAATTATTTTGTTATACATTCAGATGAATAATTTTATTTTTCTTTATTTACATTATTTTACAGGTGAATATATTGTGGAATTGATGCGAAACAACACCTCTGGATGACGTTTATTACATGATCAATTTTTCATACGTGTAAGTAAAACATTTAAATGTATTATAACACTATTACAATCCATTCATTGTCCATAATCCTGGTGAAATTTTGCAATTAATATTATAATTATCATTTTCCGGTTTTCAAAATAAACACCTTTAAGACAAGTTTAATTTTCTAAAAAGAAATTTCTCACAGTTCCGTAATTTATAAAAATGGGTTTTTAATAGGATTATGATCAGAGATTATGAATATATCAAAAGCAAATGACTTAACCAGAATGAATACATTTCCATTACACAATTTTCTCTCTGAAATGGGTTTTATCATTTGTATAGAAAATTGTCTGTCAAAATTTCATCTCAATTAGAATTAATTATAAGAATTTTCATAAACTGCTTTAAATTTTTCAATCTTTTAACAAATATTCTAATGGTTTTAAGGTTAATCATCATTAAAGGTATTCGCTTATTTTGATAATTTAATTCATTTTCGGCAGTGTTCATTTTTCAATTTCCATTCTCATTACTAAGACGTGTTTGTTTATTTTTCTCTAATACTTTTGTTTGTTTTTCAGGACATGGATTGTTTCGTGATGTATCAAATTGACACACAAATTGGTTTACCAAGACAGACAGTCGTGGTAAAAGAAAGACCGAAATATGTTGAAACCAAATGTTTCAAAACGTCGCAGTTCCATATGTTTAATGAAAATCATCGGAACATTTATAAGGTATTTACTATTTATAAATATAACTACGAATTTAAGTTGTATTATTGAAAATCTTCCCTTGAATTGAAAAAACAATTCAATGGCTGGATTTTGAGATGTAACCGTCTGGTGGTTGGTGAAAATTTTCTCATATAAATCATTTGAAACGTCTGATCTGTGCTCTGATTTATGGAAATCCTTTCTTATTATCTCATTGATTTGTTATGGAAGATTCCAATACTCGATTGCGATACAAAAGTAGTTGTAGAAATTTCAAAACAATTCAATGGCTGGATTTTGAGATGTAACCGTCTGGTGGTTGCTGAAAATTTCCCCATATAAATCGTTTGAAACGTCTGATCTGTGCAAATTTTTGGAAATCCTTTCTTATTATCTCATTGAATTGTCATTTAGGATTCCAACGCTCGATAGAGATACAAAAGTATTTGTAGAGCGTTCATAACAATTCAATGGCTGGATTTTGAGATGTGACCGTCTGCTTAGTGGTGAAAATTTTATCATAAAAATCATTTGAAATGTCTGATCTGTACACTGAATTTTAGAAATCCTTTCTTATTATCCCAATGAGTTGTTATTTAGGATTCCAATACTCGATAGAGATACAAAGGTAGTTGTAGAAATTTCAAAACAATTCAATAGCTGGATTTTGAGATGTGACCGTCTGGTGGTTGGTGAAAATTTTTATCATAAAAATCATTTGAACTGTCTGATCTGTACACTGAATTTTAGAAATCCTTTCTTATTATCTCAGTGAGTTGTTATTTGGGATTCCAACACTCGATAGAGATACAAAGGTAGTTGTAGATATTTCAAAACAATTCAATAGCTGGATTTTGAGATGTTACCGTCTGGTGGTTCGTGAAATTTTTCTCATATAAATCATTTGAAATGTCTGATCTGTGTACTGATTTTTAGAAATCCTTTCATACTCAATTGCATTTTTATTAATGTAATCTTTTGTTTATTTTTTGTTTTTAATTTATTTAGATAATCATGCGGAATGACTCTTATTGGATTTGAAGTATTTTTTTGTTTCCGATCAGTTCAAATCCTTATCGACATAATTTATGTCACAACAATTGGATAGATGAAGCGGTATTCATCAAAACATCTTCGTATCGGGATATTTAAAGGATCATTGGATGTTTCTAAGCGGGGGATAGAAACCTGAACAGAACATGGAATTACATTTTTGAATTTACCAGATTGTTAAATAAAATTCTATTTTCATATTGTAAAATGCATTCAAAATCATTATAACACAAATCACCTTTTAGTAATTAAAATTATATCTTAAGTAATTTATAATAATAGAATAATTTAGAAAAGATTAATTGAGATTAAAACTTATTTAAAAAATAAATAATAATAAAAGAAATACCAAAATTAGAATAAATAATTTTTATTTTTTAATTTTTATAAATAAAACATTTTTAGAGTTTTAATTTTTAAAACAATTGTATGATTTAAAAACTTAATATTAATGAAAAATATAGAATAAAAATAAAACAGCTTTAAAAAAAAATATAAATTGCGATTTTCATTTATTAATAAAATCAACTATTAGGCATTAATTTATCTGAAATCATTTAGCAAAGCCCGAATGGACTTTTATAGTAAAACCTTATGAATTAATAAACATTTTTTTTCACCTTATCAGATACTAAAACACATATCTCAAAATGTAGAAGTTTATTTGGCAATCCGATGTTCGTGGAATTTTTAAAATGTTGGTCATAGAATTTATGCGATCCTATTTGAAAATGATGAAAACGAAGCAAAAAAAACCACTAAAAATCAAAATATTTCATTGAAAATCCATTGGTTTTCATATAACAAAATTTATAAAATACCAGGCACACATAAATATGAGGAACAAACATTTTAAATTTTTATTTATTTATTAATTTCATACAAAAACCAAATCTTTACAATTATTAATAAAATTATACAAATGTTAAAAATTTCTTTATATTTTTTCATACAAATTTTTCATATATGAAAAAATTATTTTTAAAATTTTGGTCATTGAATTTATGGGATCCTAATCGAAAATCATCAAAACGAAGCAAAAAATCCACTAAAAAGTGAAAAATTTTGTTGAAAAATCCACCAGATTTCATATAAAAATATTTTTAAACTACCAGGCGAACATAACCAGAAATAGCAAAAAATTTTAAATATTTGTTCATATAAATTTCTCATACAAATTTTTCATATATGAAAAAATTATTTTTAAAATATTGGTCATTGAATTTATGCGATCCTATTCGATGAAAACGAAGCAAAAAACCAAAAAAAAATACGATATTTTATTGAAAAACCATTGAGTTTCATATAAGAAAATTTTTAAAATACCAGGCACACATAAATATGAGGAACAAATATTTTAAATTTTTATTTATTTATAAATTTCATACAAAAACCAAATCTTTACAATTGTTAATAAAATTATACAAATGTTAAGCCAAGACAAATGTTATAATACCATTCAAATGTTTTTTTTTTCATTATTTTGAAAAATTAGTAAAAATTTACCAATATTCATTTTAGTGATCGTTATCGAGAAACCAACAAAATGTTTTTTTTAATATTTTTGAAAATTTTTATTTTGTTTTTATATCAAACAAGAAAATAGGATCATAAGCATAACAATAATTAAATTAATGGATTTTATAAACCATTTTTAGCTCTTATTTTATAATTTTCAAATGATTAAAATAAAATTTATTAAATTTTTGATCATGTCCAAAGGAAAAATCCATCACAATCAATCAATATCATTTTACTTGAGGATATCTACCAATACAATTATTTCAATATTTAAATTACAATTTAATTTAATAATTTTTTCCGATGATGACCATCCAATCCAATCCTTCTCAAATTCTTCTCAAATTTGAATGGATGTTATAGATTACAAGTTGGGCATACATCTCCAGAAGTATGTCCACCCCCGGAGATGGCGGAGAGATCTGACATTGAAAATCCATTTGTTTGTCATTTGTTTGAAACATTTATATCTCATCACACATTTAATTGGATATTTTCATAATTCCAGTAGCCAACGATAGACAATTTTAATATCGATTCATATGACTCCCATTCTAATTTCTCCCGTGGCTTGAACTATAGTCCAGGATTTATTTTAATATGCAGGAGTTGCTTCATTTTCCATTTTATTACATCATTAGAAAGGCCAAATTAGGCCTTGATTAAATGATAGTAAAAAAATGGTCAAATGAAAATTGAGGATTTTCCTTTGAAAAATTCAAAGGATAGTTCCAAAGTGATGCTTTATAGTATAACAATTTCCAGGTTTAAATCACCATTAAATCAGAGAACATCAGACGTCTTTTGACACCACTTCGTTTATCACTGGTTTTCGTACAGTAGTAGTGTCCCAAAATTGGGTCTACATTGAAATTTACAAATAAATTTCAATTACCTCTCCTTGAAATCGCAATTTCAAAGGTGACAGCAAAGTTGTAAAACAAAAGTTACGTGTATTTATCGCCTCTATCACATATCCTTATAGCTCAAATGGTTTCTTCTTGAACTAAATGTCGAGTTTTCCGATTTTTCCGAGTATTTTGAAAAATAGATTCACATTTTTTTTTGGTTTTGCTCCGATTATTTTTTTTTTTTCTTAATGCCGATCGATAAAGCATTTATAATTTATAGTTTTTTCACCGTACAAGGTTTTTCACCGTATTAGCCTGTAGCTGCGATATTTTCCACACGATAAATCAAAGAATTTTTTTTTGTAATTTCATAATAATTTTATATTCATACAATAACAAATTGGATTGTTTCTTGGCCAAAAATTATTGTTTTTTCTAAATTGGTTTCGATGTATTTTGACTAATCCCGGATGTACCTATATATCGTAAAGAGATGAAAAATTTCGTACACATTAAAATTGTATTTACAATACACATTTAATTATAATTAAAATAAATTATATATAATAGAAATCGAAATCCCAAATATTCAAAAGTGTATAATCTCAACTCAATATAAAGAATTTAAAATAATCTAATAGTAATGAATCTATATTTCAAATCACGCATAATATTGATTTTTTTATGTAGCGATGTAGATTAAATTTCGAAAAATAAAAGAAAATGTTGAGGTAAAAATTTAAGTCTAATATGTTTATATCATTTATATACATATATAGTATTAAAGAAATATATTCACTATACCTTACAGTAAAATTTGTAATCATATATATATATTCCTTATCAGCCTATAGCTATAAAATATAAATATACGTGGTGTATAGATAATAGTAGAAACATTATATTTGTTTTCAGATATGTATATTCTTCTTTCAAATGTTATAAATCATTTAAATATATAATAGCTGGAGTGGGGGTATAATATATATAGAACACTTGTAAAACATTTAAATTACATTAAAAAGTTTAAAGAAAATTTCTAATATTATATGTTACATATATATATATTGAAATAGACACCTCTAAACTTATACTATATATATAGTATATTTTCTATACATGTTAATATTTAACCATATAAATTTATAATTTAATATAAACTTATATTGTGATGTTGTTATATAACTGTTTTGGGTTTATGAATGTGTAATTTCTTTTGTATGAAAATATTTGTTAAATTAAGTACGTTGATATGATATTATGTTAAGGAGCATATCTAAAACAAGAATAGAAAATATTTTTACATTTCTTAAATATTTATACACTCTGCGACTGAAACAATTTATTTTATGTAATATCTTTTATAAAAAACCTTTTAATTTAAATGTTTTTCTTATTACTTATATGTATTTCAATCTTGTGATTTTTATCTACGATTTTTTTTCAAATATAATTTCTTCTTTATTTGGAAAAATTTAACTATTTTATTTTCAGAATTATCATAAAAAAATATTTTGCTAAAATCTAAAAAATTTCATTTCAAAGTCATTTTACTATCATCTGAAATGTTTTTTGCCCATTAAAAGGAAAATATTTTTGTTATCAAAAATAAACGTGCTGAGTATTTTCGTCAAAACGGATATGGAGATTTTAAACGTAAGGTCAACAAATAAAACAATTACTGAATTGAGCGGATGATATATAAAAGGATTTTAAAAAAAAAGAAATCAGTACACAGCACATATTGCAAAAATGATTTATATGAGAAAATTTTCATCAAACATCAGAC
The DNA here is from genome assembly GCA_958336335.1 of Dilophus febrilis. Lineage (NCBI taxonomy): Eukaryota > Metazoa > Arthropoda > Insecta > Diptera > Bibionidae > Dilophus > Dilophus febrilis. Next base: position 54,119,058 of record OY284469.1, on the reverse strand, counting down.
TGTTACATCTCAAAAAAATCCGTTTATTGAATTATTTTAAAATTCATTTAATATTTTCAAATGAATCTAAACTGAATTGATATTTCTATATCTGCTACTCTAACCACTGTAATATCGGACACCTTACTATTTTATTCGTATGCTCGATTTTGAGATGCCTAGAAAGGACTTTCAACAACAAAATTTTTTAATCCTTCTAATTTTATTTCATCAAATGATGTTTTTATTAAAAATAATTGCGGAAACAAAAGTAACAAAAACTTTTCAATCTAAAGCATGGTATTTACTAAATTTTTGCACTCATCAGATGTTTTTGAGTTCCTCATTTCAATGATTTTTTCTTTCAATTCAATTCAATCCGTCAATTTTATTATTAATTTTTATTAATTATTATTTTTTTATTCCTTTTATTTTTCCTTTTTTTTTATACAAAACTTATATAAAAAAATAAATATAAATCTGTTTCCATTATGATGAATATATAACTAACAAACATGAAATACCGCATCGCATAGAATAACGAATATAAGAACAAACAAACAAAAACAAAAAAAAAGCGAAAAAATAATTATCTCAATATAAAAGTTAAATGAAATGATGAAAATTAAATTTCCCTGAAAATTATTTATATAGACATATTTAAGTCTGTATATACATATATAAATAATATTTGTTTTATTTTATAATTGAATGTTATTTTATAGTATACACGATATACATAGGCACATATATCTCTATAATATCAGTCCCGGTTTCTGTTCAAGTTTGAAAACAACACCCTCTTAAATAATAAAAACAATTTTTTTAAACCGTGTAATGAGTAAAAAATCAAGCTTTAATCATTTCAATTTCTAAGGGTGAAATTTTCATAAAATGGTATTAATTTTAAGACTGAATTTTAAGTAAAATAAGCTGAATTTTACGAATTTAAAATAATATTATGGGGTGGCGAATTTAAAATAATATTAAGGGGTTTTCACAAAGAGTATGGTTAAATTGACAATTTTTCACGTTTACAGATTTTAACTATAGAATTTGTTCTACAGCCCCATTTGATATGGAAAGAAAGTTTTTAGAGAATTCAATTATCTATCGATTAATGGTCTGCCCATTATTCTATCTCAACAGATTCCCAAGTTATCCTGTTTTTATACTACACCCCTTACATAATAATAATAAAACCTATATACGCTTTTCAAATTTACGATTTCTTTTATTGATTATTTTAAAAATATTGGGCAAATATTGAATCTTAAATCTGTTAATATAGCAGATGCGGGTCTGTCTATCGTATAATATAATAATAATAATATTTAGTAGATAGGTATAGAGAAGGCAGCATAATATAATGAAATAAGATCATCATATATTTCTAAATAATTTACTAAATTGTTATACAAATCACTGAAGCAATTAAACAATTTTTGTAAAACTGTAAAACAAAAAACGAAGAAAATTATGTGTAAACTCGAAAGTGAAAAGATAAAATTCTAATTTAAAATTTATTCTTTTTTTCTTGATATTTATTTATTTACTTTCTATTTTCTTTTTTCCATCATCATAGGATCATGAAAAATATAAAAAAAAACTTTTACCATTCATTTTCCATTTACAATAATAAAAATATCATATACTATATTTATATTATGTTTATTTTTGTATACTTTTTTTTTCATTTTGCAATGTTTATTTATTTATTTATTTATATAAATACAGAATAGAGAATTTTTATATATATGGAAATTATTTAAAATGCCTTTTTTTTCCTCAAATTGGAATAATATTTCAATTGTCTGTTTTTTGTGTATATACCCTTCATTTCAGTATATATTTATTTATTTATTTATCCATGTGAGGATGTGGTGTGTATAGGTTAAAATATTATTTGGCTGGCTATTTAATGTGCTCGCTCTATGAATGTGATAGATTTATTTAATATTTTTCACACTATACAAAGTGAAATATTGTACATTTTATGGTGATATTTTAGCAGACACTTCATTTTATTACCATTTTTCTTCTTTTTTTTATTACAAAATCAATTTGAGAAAGTGCCAAAGTGTTATTTTACTATAAACATTTTCACCATATACAATTTGTATTGTCAAAAGTAATATATTGATTTCCATTATTATATATAATTTCTATTGTAATTAAATTGAGTTTTTATTTTGGCATTTTTTCAAAAATTACCAGGGAGATTCGAAAATTGAAGAATGTGTGAATTCTAAAATGATGGAAGTGTTCAATTTTACCCATATAATAATACCGTTTGGTATAATATCGTTTGACCGTTTGATGAACATTAAATGATTCGTATAAAAACGATTGAAAAAGTTCTGAATTCATTTATTGAAATTTTTTCTTTGATTCTAAACATTTTTATATTATTTGAATTTCATTACACACTTTTCTTCTTCAGTTGATAAAATACGCGTGTTTTTAAAACAATATAAAGTGATATTAAAATCAAAACAATTCATATTCCGAAATGATAAACATTTTCGCTAATACACAAATAATGAAATTTATACAAAAAAATCATTTTGAAAATAGAGTTTTCCTATTAGAAAATCATATTTCAAACGTTCCCAAGAACTGAACAACAAAGCAATAAATATTGTACAGAATTTCAAATAGAAAATTATACATAGAATTTCCAATAGGAAAATTATTTAAAATTTCCCAAAAATCCCAAAATAAAATTTCTTACAATAAATTAGAAAGAAATGAGTACAGAAAATTGTAAAGAATTTTCTATATCAAACAATAAACAGAAATTTCTGGAATGAAAATTGTAAAGAATCGCATTTATAGAGTTATACAAAATTTCACACAAAAGATGTCTATAATTGGTCAAAATCAACCACTAATCATTCAATTTTTAAGCATGAAATTTCCATGAAATTGTATTGATTTTAAGACTGAATCTTAAGTAAAATAAGCTGAATTTTACGAATTTAAAATAATATTATGGGGTGTTCATACAAAGAGTATGGTTAAATTGACAATTTTTCGCGTTTATAGAATTTAACTATAGAATTTGTTCAACAACCCAATTTGACATGTCAGGCAAGTTTTTAGAGAATTTAATTATCTATCGATTGATGCTCTGCCCGCTATCCTATCTCAATAGGTTTCCAAGTTATGGCATTTTTACTATACCCCTTACATAATAAAAAAAATCAGTTTTTTACCTATAATTGGTCAAAATCAACCACCAATCATTCAATTATTAAGGGTGCAATTTCCATAAAACGGTATTGATTTTAATACTGAATCTTAAGTAAAATAAGTTGAATTTTACGAATTTAAAATAATATTATGGGGTGTGCATACAAAGAGTATGGTAAATTGACAATTTTTCTCGTTTATAGAATTTAACTATAGAATTTGTTCTACAGCCCCATTTGAAATGTAAGGATCATATGTAAGAATAATCAAACTTTCAATTTCAACAATAAATGATGAATCAGAACATCAGATGCGAGCTGACAGGAAAAACATTCCTATTTTAAATCGAATCGTGTAAAGGATATATAGAATTTCTTCCTTTTATAACTTTTATAACCTTTTATTAATCGTATTAATAAAACAATGTGATAAAAAATTGAATTTATCCTTAAACAATTTAAAAAAATATATAATATTAACGACTTTATTTATTTAAATAAAGAATGTATTATTGGCGCGATAATATAAAAAAAAAAACCTTTTAAAACTTTTATGATCAATATAAATTGAAAAAAAAAAGAAAGTTAAGTAACAATACTTTATAAAAAATAGTAAATATATTTTTAAATAATAAAAATTTTCAGGAAGTAAAAAATATATATGATGATGTAATCAACACAAACTCATATAGATATATATACAATATAGATATAGATAGATAGAGGTTTTCTTTTATCATAACAAATAAGAGTATTTTTTTTTGGAGGAAACTTTTTTGAAAAATTATTTATATAGATATTTATGGGATATGAGTATAATATATAAATATAATATTATTTTTATTTTAACAAGATTTATAGATAAAGTTTGCTTAAATATAATTTGTCATAAAAATTGTAAATGAATTATTCTTTTTAATTCAAGGCAATGTATGATATGACATGGAAATAAAATAATAATTTAAATTATATTATTGCAAAATAATGGGATGATAAGCAACGATTGTTTTTTGGGGTTTTTAAAATTTTATAAGAAAATTTAAAAACAAATAAAATTTAGATTAAAATATTATTGAATTTTCTATTTAATTGAGATGAAAAATTCATTGTAAAGAAATTATGATAAATAAAACTAAAAATATATATATATTTTATGAAATGAATCAAATGAAAATTCTATACGATAATATGCGGGAGAAAAATCTCTTTGTTTGTAACACAGAAACTTTTTACTATGTGTTAAAAAAACTCGACCATTTATTTATATATATACTGATAGTTTTTATTTTTATTGTATGGTATATAAAAAGGACCCGCATAAAGAAGAACAACGCTATATATACTTATGTATATATATATATATTTGTATATTACAATTCTTTTCAAATTATATAATCTCACAAAAAAAAAAAAAAAAGAATGATATAAGAACACCAAACGAAAAAAACAAAAATTTTCTATGTATGTAATTTTTAAGCAGATAAAAATATACGGTGTTTTTATTTTTCCTATTTATATAATATGTAATGTAAATTTAATATAAATTATTGCTTACATTTTAACATGGTAAATCATAAACCATAAAGAATTTGAAGAAAATATTCACAAATAATCCAAAAATCGTAAATTTATCCACACAATAAATGAAAAAAAAAAACAATTTCTTCACCGAACAAATAATTTTTTATGTATTTTAATATATTAGGTATTTGAACACATTATTAGTTAGTAAAAAAAAAAACTTTCAATTAAATTTCTAATATATCCATATAATTTAAAACGAATTGACGCACGACTCAATATTCAAAAAGGATATTTTATAACTTATTCAATAAAACGAACAAATTTTTATTATTAATTTTTATATATTGTAAAAAATATCAGATAACAAAACAAAAATTAATTCATTATAATTTTAATTGGAACCCGTAAGAATACACAAAAAAAAACAAATTGATTATATTTAATTTTTTAAATAATTTTTGATTTTTTTTCTTGTTTTCTTCAAAAAGCACAAATTTATACGTTTAAATTATAAATTTTTCGTTATTCAAAATACAATAAAATCTTGTTATAATTTTACACATTTATTTCGAACAAAAAATAAATTCTTCAATCGCATTAACACACATTTAAAAATTTATATTACACTCACAATATTTTTGATAAATTTCAGTTACACAATTTTAAGATAATAACCTTTTGTTTTGTTTGATGAACAAAATTAAAACAGTTTAAAGTTAAACAAAAAAAAAATTAAATAAAAATTAGCACAATCAATCACCACATTAAATCAAAACTAAAATTATTGTTTTACCAAAAAAACGGAAAATGAAAAATTTGTAAAACGAAAAAAAAAACCGAATAAAGTAAGATAAAACTATTTAGAATTTTTTTAAATGTCTTGTTATATATCAAATATAGTTTAGTAGTATATTTAGGACATATCCGCGCGATACCTTAACTATTTTTTTGTAATTATGGTTTTTTTTTTTTTTGTTAAAATCAATTTAAAGAACTATAACTTTTCTCAAAGGCGACCGTCAGAAGACTACCGCAAGATGACCCGATATTTAAATATACACCGCCACCGCCGCCGCGTTTCTCCCCATAAATTTTCCTTTTTTTCTTACCACCAGATCACAAACATTTTCCCAACAATAATGCTCAAATACACACATGCACAAAAGCATCATAAATGTATCATCATTTCATATTTCATATATACACACACACACATATATTTTTCACATGATGTATAGCGGCATTATAGCAACGTTTGTACGGTGAATGAAAAAATATTTTTTTGAATTGAAAAAGGTGAAATAGAAAAACGAATTTAAAAAAGGATACAACAAAACATTAGCAATTATATTCTGTGAGAGATGAGATGAGATGAGATGAGATGCGGGGTTGGGTTTTTTTTTTCTTTTTGGGAAAAATCTATTTATAAGGATATTTAAGAAGCCCATATAAGTAGATAGAAAATAGAGCATATATATATACAGTACAGATATATAGAGATGAGATGTACATAAAGGGAAAATTTATTCTAATATATTTATATATATATATATATATAATAGAAAGAGTTTGAATGAAAATTTCGTATAATAGAAAAGTGATGGAAAAAATATATGTGCATTTTTATATAACATTTTCCGTATTTTCCGTATTCCTAAATATACATATATTTATTTTGGTCGCAGGACATGCGTGTGTATTTTCTGCTGCGAAATTCTCTATATAATCACAAAAAATAAATAAATAGGATAGATATATATAGTATTTGATATATGATATTCCATTTAATTTCCCTTGGTTTTGAAAATATTTTAAAATTTAGTATTCAAATTTTCCTCTAGTATATGGTATTTTTTTTTTATATTTATGTCACATTCAAATTTTTATGAATATATATATACAATTTAATAATTTTGCTATATATAGAGTAGTAGATATATATGATATCATACACACAGCGAGGTGCGAATAAATTTAAATGTTAAATTTATAATATATATATATATGAAAATATGACCAAAAATATATAGAAGGCCTTTTTTGAAGGCCGAAAGAAACCTCTGAAGGTCTTACCATATATATTTATATAGTAAATTATTCGTGCAGGAATTTAATTTTCTTATAATTGCCGAATTGTCAATAATCGGACTATAAATAATTCTGGTTTTATAGGGTTTTTCAAAAGTGTTAACATTGACGAAATATGAAAATGTTTGACGAATATTTCCAAAACGAAACTAGAAACTATCCCATATAAAAGTAGGTAGATATAATTATATTTAATGTATAGAAAAAAATTACGAATGATACTTAACAAAATTATCGGGAAAATCAATTTTCCTTAGTTAATTTTTATTACATCCCTTCAGTTTTTACTTCAATTTTGATTTTCTTTGTATAATTTGAAATTTCTTTCGATTTCTGATATTTCATTGAAGACAATTTTAAAATCTCCCCTCAATGATCCAAAGGTAAGGAAAATATCCGTTACGTAGTTTCCGTAAATTTGTTTCCATATAAATTATCTATAATTATGCATGTTGGTTTAAGAATATATAGACTATATCGTTATAGAAATATCTACAACATTTGTTTTTCGAATCGTTCTTGATCTATGAATAAATTTTCTTGATCATGAAAATGTACATCACACAGTAAATCATCTCAAATTAAATCATCGAAACAAATAGAATAGCAACACCATAAACGGAATGATCTAATTGTTTTCTTGGGACAATTTTCTAATGATGTGCGGATGATTGATAAAATACAGGTCTAAAATATAATTTTAGTAATCGCAATTCGCAGAAAAATATGTCAATTTAAATATTATTTATTTTTTCCACAGACGTAAAACAAACTTTTGCAGCCAAACAATTCAAATATGCACGCGAATACATTTCAATATCACAATTTTCATCATTCAATTTGACCAAATAGTATTAATTAAAAAGACTAATAAATAAAGTATCTTATTGTAGATACATAAAAAAATTAGGCATTTAAAAATCAGAAGGGTTGAAAATCTATAAAAAAATCAATATCTTGATCGGTATTTAATTGATATGAAATCACTGTTCAGCGTTTAGAATGAATACTAAAAGTGATGAATACATGACTACTATATTTCATGTCTGATATCGCGATATCTCCAGAATTTATACAGACAAATTGAATCCTCAAAGTTATATAGGCAAACATATTGATTAAATATGAATAAAATATGTACGTACTCACCACTTTAATTTTTACTGCATATATCGTATATGAATATTATCTTCAAAATTAGCCTTATCCGCGGCAGCTTGTATTATTCATACATTCAGGATACTTTAATGTGAAAACAGTGCACTTCATCATATAATAAACGGCATGTAACTTTAATGTTGTTAACCGCAGTCATCTCCCCCAAAAAAAAAATCCAACTTTAATTTGAACTCTAAACATTTTATAAAAAGAAAATAAAAAAATTAACAATAACAATATAATATTTATATAATCATAATTATATCAATAAATAATAATTAAATATAAAAACCACAAAACCAAAATATTTTTTTAATTTAACATTTTTGTCTTGTATTTGAATCATTATATAACCTTAAAAATACTAAAAATAGTAATAAATTGTCCTAACAATTAAGTTTTGTATAGTGGGTTTCGAATCGTTGTGCTACATTTTCAATGAAAAATTACATGATATGATGAGGCATGAATTGCAAAAGTGATTGTTAAAAAAATTGAACTAGGATTGTTCCGCAGCTCTTCTTTTTATTACATTTAATATGAGAATAGAAAAAATGAGGATAATCTTATACTGTATATAGTCTGTCATAATTACAAAATGACAAAATTATTGATCTTTTCAATACACACGGGCTATATATATTATAAAGTATAATGTATTACAATAATATATATAAAAAGAACAAGAATATAATAAGCTGAAGGCATGTAAAACGTATGTGTTCATCATATATAGTATATATATAGAAGAAGATTATCATTAATTTACAATTTAGTAATATAATATATTTTATATACAATATACATAGCTATGAATATAAAAAAAGCCGATATTTATGTTTATAAATTATTATATTGGAACGATTTAGCAAAAGAAGAAGGAAAACATCTACAGCGGTGACCAGTTAAATAACACACCCATTTCTTTGATTGAATTCTTCAAAATATCTAATGGAAGCAGTGTTAAATTCACTAAGGGAATTTATAGAAATGATACAGTAATACATAATTTCATAATTAATCTAAATAAATATCTATATTTTCTTTAACAAAAAAATTCTGAACATAAAACGTAAAAAAATTCTTAAAGTTAAGTGGTCAGGTAAATAGCACAGTCCATGAACTTTGGCTTTATTTGCATCACAAAATGAAAAATTAATAAAAATTGATTAAAAGTTGATTTAATATTTTGTTGGGAAACGTTTCATTTGAATTACTTCAACACATTGACGAGGCATACTTTCCAACAAACGTTTGCATCGATCTGATGGCATTGCAAGCCAAGCCACTTGCACGACTGCCCACAATTTTTGTCCAAATTTGTTGGTCGATTTTCACTAATCCCTTTTTCGACATCTCCCCACAAATTCTCAATGGGGTTCAAGCCCGGATTTTGTGCGAGCTAATCCAAAACACTAATTTGTTGTTCTAATAGCCATCTTTTTATGGAACAAGCGGTGAGTTTGAATCGTTATCGTGGATAAATTTCCTCTTAAGTGGCATATTATCATCAGCATATGGTTCCATTGCATTTGCATTCAAGTATGTTTTTATACATATAATGATTCATTTTTCCTTCTATTCTGTGTATTGGACCAATACCATGCCAAGATAGTGCTCCCCAAACCATGACACTATCGCCAGCACGTTTTACTGTTTTAATGCGTATAATGGATTGATGCTTTGATTACGTAGACGTCGTACATACGCTTTTCCATCCGATCAACATTGTTTATACTTTAATTCATCGGTCCATAACACATTTTTCCAGAAACTTATCGGTTTTTGTATATATACAATTTGTACTTGTAAAACTAAAATATTTGGCGTAATGAATCACTGTGTTATTTAACTGACCACCGCTGTATATATATCATATTGTATATTTGCTAATATATTTATATATATATATATATATGTATATATACGGTAAGCTATATATTTATATATTTTGTAGCATTATGATGATAAAAAGCTTTTAAATAATTTCCAGTTCATACTCGTATATATATACAATAAAATTTTTCCTATATAACAAACAATATATACAGCTCCGTATATACACATATATAAATATATATGATCTTTTATTATAATAAATCTTTCCATCCGTCATACACATTTAACAATATACTATATATATATAATAATAAAATAAATAAAAATAAATTGAACGTCATCTGAAAATTTTCCTTTAAATTTTTTGGTATTTTTAAAATGTGGCGACAAATGACATTGGAAATAATCTATATATAAACATAATTTCAAACAAAGTGTGGTTTATATTTGATTCAAATTTGAGATTTTACTATACTGATTTGTATGTGAATTGTTTATATAATTTACTGATAACGATATCTTCACCCTATCTTCAGATATCTGTAAATGTTTTATAACAATGAGATCTCTAATAATGCAGTATTCACATAAGAATACATTTTACATATATATACAGAACTTTTAAATGACAAACATATCTTACTGTATATATTTGCTATTCAAAATATAGTAAATACCAAATAATCTTTCTATATTGACATTTTATAACTTTCAGTTACATTTCGCATATGTATATGCAATGTGATGATACTAAATACGAATATTATAACAATTGTTATTAATTTTTTTGTTAATACATACATATATATATATAAATTAAAAAATGATATGTTGAAACATTTTTTTTTTAATCTAGGTTAATCTAGGTTTGTATTATATATTTTTTATATTTAAATCATTGTCTTGTCATTGTCATTGTCATATGTAAAGCATTGAAAAAAATTTTTCATTTTTTTAATTAATAATCTCAAAATTAAAAAAAAAAAATATAAGTAGTACTAAAACATAAAAAAAAAATCCATTGTTTAATAAAATATCGTTTTGTATATTAAGTCTTCTTTTTTGTTTTTTTTTTTCTGTATTAAATTCCCTCCCAAATGTCTCGATTGTAAAAAGGAAAATGAAATGTTTTTTTTTTATAAATAGCAGGATGTATATGTAGGATATATACTCCAATGATATAATAAAATGGAATCTTTTAATTATAAATGATATGTCAATATCTAAACACTGATTTACACTTAATAAACGAAAATCTTATAGAAATTATTATCAACATAAAATAAAAGACAAGATTCTTTAAAAATATATACGGAATTTCATTTCAACGTTTATATTGAAACGAAATATATTGAATCTAAGCATTATAGCAAATGAATTAAAAGAAAATAATGTTAAATCTCAATAAATCAATTAATAAATGCAAAGGAATTCATATAATTTAAGTCCATTCATCAATGCAATGCAACAATGTTTTAAACCCCATTAAAACCCAATGTATTTAAAATATTTGATTAATCATGGAATATTTTCGAAAATTTATTTTATGTACCTTAAGTTTGTGTATACCGAAAGCACAATTAAATTGATATCATAACCGCTTAAATAAAATCAATTTAAGTTTTTGTTTTACTATTTTTAATAAAAATAAAAGAAACTATAAAAAAATACTTATTAAACGATCAAAAATGTGGAAAGGTAATCAAATTCTGCTGTTTAACGAATTGTCTATTTAAATTATAAATGCTGGATAATCAGAAATATTCATTTACCTATTCATTGTCATTGTCATTGCTTTTTTTTTATATAGTTGGACATTTTTGCATATATAGAATTTTTTTTTGCAGGTTTGATATGAAACTAATGTTAATATTATTCTTTATGAATATTATCTATTGCTACGATTACATTTGACAAGTGCTAGAGAATAAAGGATTCAATGCGACGATCCTAAAGAAGGTTGGGTGCAAAAAACTAATTAAGACCTCACATTAGAAAATTGGCAAAATGCTATATTAAGAATTGTTTTTTTTTGGGTTTTTTTTTTTATGTTAAAAGATAGGTTTTCGGTGAATCCGAAAATTGCATGCCAGAAATATTCCTTTAGAAAGCAAATGATTCAAATTATCGTTTAGAAAATGATATACAAAATTTTATAGTGATTTATAAAATGTAACAGTAGAAAATTATACAACATTTCCTCTGAAATTACCCAGATTATGAAGAATTTCCTTAGAAAACTATAAAAAAAATGCTCTACAAAATAATGATACAGAATATCTTCGGAAAATTATACAGATTTGACTGAGAAATTTAAAAGGGGATCGTTAAATTGCTATTTAGTCTTCTGTAATTTAATTTGTCTTTTATTTTACGAAAATTATATTGAGTTTTCCTTCCTTTTATATATTCGTGTATATAAAAATTTTAAAACTGTACAAATTTTGTTTTATCTTCAAAACTATAACATGAATGTAAATTTAGAAAACGAAATAGATAAGAGAAAATTTCAAATTGATGCCTTTTAAATAGATTATAAAACTCATTATTTGACTTTATATATACATATAATTGAATTCGCTTTTCTGTATATAAGTATAACAAAATAAACAAAAAATTGAATAAAAATTAATAATATATACCTTTTAAGTTTCTATTTACATTATTATTATCAATAAATTTTTTTTTATTATAGAAACACATAATAATATTAAATGTTAAGCATATAACAACAAGTATTGTTAAAGGAATTTAAGAGCAAAAAATATATTAATATTGTATTTGGACAGCATTCGCTATAAATTTTGTAGATAAAAGTTTAAATTTATTTCAAGTATTTATTTTATTTTCAATAAAATTTCAAAATTAATAATCGCTTTAATTAAATTGTTTGTTGTTGAAACAAACGTTTTATTTTTGTTATTTTATAACTAAATTTCATTTTAACAAACAGAAAAAAAAACTAAATTTATTTATGATATTTCAGAAAATTAAAACTTATAGGTAGCATATAGGTGTATACAGATAGTAACAATAATAATAGGTTAACGAGCACTACCAATATTTTTATAAAATTTCTTATAAAATCAATAATATTCATGAAATTTAAAATATTTGTTAGTAGTTTCGCTACTTCTATGATAAAATAAGCTATCATAAGAAGAAAAAAGAATATTTTCAGGTAATAAATGCCTGAACATTTGGAATAATGATTCCAAATCTAATTATTCTCACAAAAAGTGTGGTCTTAATCTACTTTTGTTGTATGTCGCAATGCATTGACGTGTAACTTTGATCAACCTATGGGATACAGCTTTTGTTTCTTCGTAATAGCTTGTTTGTTGTATCATAGAAGTAGAAGCTACTAACAAATATTTTAAATTTTATAAATAGTTTTTATTTTAACAGAAATTTAATAAAAAAATATCGTGCCCGTTAACCTATTATTGTTACTATCTGTATATATGTATAAGGACAAAAATTACATTTTTAGATTAAAAAAGAAAATTTTTAATTTCATATGAATTTCAATAGCTCGCATACTTAGAAAATTATATTTTTGTTTAATAAAAGCGATAAAGCAAAAAAATGTGTTTATTGCAGTTTTTTTTTTATTTCAATTTATAATTAAATACATATACGTATAATAATGAATGCTGTTATATGTATAAGAATTTATGAACTGGACTTCTTTTATATATACATGCCATTCTATCTATATTGATAATGAATTTTAAGAATTTTAATATTTAAAAAGTTATGGCTATGAATTCATATATATTATTTATTTTATATATTTATAGTGATGTTAAAAAAGATTATTTTGTTTTTAAGGATAAACGATCAGAGATTTGGTTGTATATCCCAGATCAGTTATATATTTATTTATGAATATTAGGAAGACAACTACCCTAGTGAAAGAAATACCAAGTACCATTATAATAATAATAAAATTTACAAATTCATATGATTATGAATATTTTTGGGAAAATTGAAGCCAATCAAATGTTAGACAAACAATTTCATATTTAACAACTTTTGTTATTATGAAATATATTCTATCAAAATCACCTGATCCAAATGGTTTTAGAGTAGATACTCCAACCTAATTAATATTCTATAGGTGATTTAACAATATGACATTCACCCTTTTCTAATATAATTCCAAATAATATCTTATATCAAATGTTCACTATATATCCACTACTTCCTCTGAAAAATCAGTTTATATCTACACAGATGTCCTCGGTTTTATACACATTTAAATTCTTTTCGATATTTTTACATATTCATTATATAAAATATTAATTATACCTATAGAAAAAAAATGAATTTTTCATCAATCTTACGATGATGTCGTATATATGTCAATATCAACGACGACGACGATGACGACGATATACGATACGCAGTAAGGAAAATCACATAAAAGATTTATTACTTTTTTGCTTTTAAAATTGATAAAATATTCAACAAATCATAAATAAATATATATACATATTTTTATATATTTTTTTTTAATTGAACAAATCAATATTTCTTATATAATAATAACTTTAATTTTATTACAGCATATTTATTAATAAGCAATAAGGAGGAGAACGATGAGTGCGATTCATTTTGGTTATTATTAATATTATTTATTATTTTTTTTGTAATCATATTATATTTATAATTTAATTAATTAATTGTTACTAAATAAATTCCCTTTCGCAATTAATTATTTTCACTTATACTTTTTCACTTTTTTGAATTTTTCTTCTTCAATTTATTTAATTAAAAATGTATTCACTATATAGATGTAAAAATCTAATATATAATATATACATAGACATTAGACAATGTTATATATTGTAGTAATAGTATGTATATATGAAATTGAAAAGCATTTGACGCCACAGAGAAGTTGATGAACCGTACATATATATAAAATGAATCTATGAATTTGTGTATATATTTCAGTGGTTAAGTATATATATATATATATATATATATATATATATATATATAGACGAGGGTGATTTAACAAATTGAAGAATATAAGGTTTTCGCATATGCAATGCGAATATATTTTTATTATATAGAAATGATTTGATGACTCTATACTATATATATATATATAATTGAAAATGTGAATGATTATGAAATCTAATTTCGGAAAATTTGTACTAATAAATTTTAGAAGTTTATAAATGTGATATCGTCTATAAATATAAAATTGAATCATTAAATTACATTTTATCCGTCCGTCTAAATTGATTAATTAAAAATAATTGTTTTTTACAACACTTGATATAATGGAAAATAAGTGCGATCATCGGGGTAATTTTAAATACTATAAAAATGAAACCTGAAACGCTATCTAATCAATTCGATAATAATGCGGATAATACAATGGATGAAAGCGTAACCGCATCTATCCCAATAATAAGTTTACATATTTACATTAAAGGTTTTATATATAATAAATTATTGATTCCTTTTTTTGTTGATCCCTGAGCGGCTTTACGAATGACGCCAAATACATTAATTTTTTTTATTTTAAAGTTTTATATATGTAATGTATGTATATATTTATGACCATTCAAGTGAAAATATTCTGTTTTTTTTTTTGGTATTATATTCACATGAATGAAACATCAAAAATAAAAAAAAACAAAATCCATCTAATATTAAGGTAATTTTAAAGTGCTAAACATTTACATAAACATAAAGCTGATTAATAATTAACTCCAGGTATATATATACGATATATATATATACTTGTATATACTTGTACTTGTATATATATGAGATAAGTTGTAAAGGTTGTTTATAGATACTATATGTTTTCTACAAAAACACGATTAAATAAAATTGTTCATATATATTGCTATACAGAAAAACAGCAAAAAAAACATGAATTTAGGTATATGGTATATAAATATATTAAATTTTACCTTTTAATATCTAACGTTTTGCCGTTAAAATAAAAACACAGAAGAAGAATTTGTTGATGAAAAAAGAAATAACGAAAAGAAAAAATTAAGAATTTATGGTAAGGAAATAAGAAAATTATTTTACAAAATTATATCTATATATAGCATGTAGCAGATATATAAATATTTGTATGATATATAACAGAGTATATATATGCAGACATCGTGTATATTATAAACAAAACGATCGCATGTATTTCTCTTCAGTCAACATTTTATACACAAAATAAATATGTAACATTTTTTTTTTATATTGTGTTATTGTATATCATCATCTTTATATTATATGTATATATATATATTATGTTATGGTATGAGATTTTTTTGTTTATTCCTTTGGGGTACACCTTTTATAATATATTTGATTTCAAGTGAATTCTGTAATAATATATATATATATATATATAAAGTCTGTAACATATATAGATAATTGTAAACATTTTGGTTGATAACGATATATATATATATATATGCGATGATTATAAAACACACAAGTGTCGGTTAATATATATATATATAGAGTAATTAAAGTAACAAATAAAATCAAATCATAATATATTTAGATTTAGAGTAAACAAATCTTGCGTGTATAATATAAAATTAACTGAATTATAATCACTCTATGTGAATATATACATTTCGTTTTTTCTATTTTAATTCAATTATATTATATATTAAAATATTAAATTCAAAAATTATTTACTCACTTTTATTTACTGTAATTCTGCATACATTCTGCAAATCTGCATATCTGCATATATATTTTAGTCTTTAATATTCTCGAACTGATGCTTCACCGTATAAATACTATATATAGTTTTCCGACAGCCAACCCTTTCAAATAAAATACATTTTAAAGAACGTTATCGTTGTTATAAGTGCATTATTCAGCATCGTGTAAGTGTCATGCCTGAGATAAATTCATTGTTACTTTTTTTGGTTTAAATTTAATGGTGAACTTTCAACAATACACATATTTTTTTCAATTTTATCTATATAAAATAATAAAAACAATATATATATATATTAATAAAATCATCATTAACAATATTATATTAATCTTAACCATATGAATTACATTATAATTATAAATAAAAAAAAAAAGCTAATGAAATTACATTAATATATTAAAATTTCGTTGAAAAATGAGAGGTTTTGATTTCTGATACGAAAATAAGGAAATATGCTTATTAGTAGAGTAACATTCTAAATATAATGACACGAGTCCGGTTTATAATTTTTATTTTTAAGTGGGTTAGACTCATTCAACGAGTGTGGGAAGCCCTTATGTTGTTCTCAGACTACAAACATGTAGAAACAAAGTTTTCTTAAAACAGTGAAGAATTCAGTGATATCAACGCGATGCCGTCAAGCAATTGCAAGGATTTTTTTACACTTTTGTAGACGAATATGATTAGAATTTACAGTTTTCACATGCCAACAAAAAATACTAATGAAGAATACTCTTCTATGCTTATTGTTTGCTTCTAAATTGTTACAAACGAAAAAAATTGATTTGATCTTATAACTGCGACCGACTCTCTCTATAAATATAAAAAAATGCAAATGGGTATTTGATATTTCAGCTAAATAAAGATTTAATCCAACAATTTTTTTTAGGAAAGGAAAAAAATTAAATAAAAACGAATTTTGATTTTAAATGAATAAAACAAATTAATGCAAAGCGTCTATATACAAAATTGGTAGAAATGCGGGAAAACCTGAAATTTTAAAATCCGATGATTCGCTCAAAATCTATACCTAAAAAAAAGAGCCTACGGAAAATTTTTCCAATAACCAAATATATAAGATAATATATATGACAAAATTGACAACATTTTAAAAAGTCTATGCATATAGAAATTTATTAATTTTAAATACAACAACTACAAAAAATAAATGAAAAATAAATATAATTTCAATATACATACATTCCACAAATATATGCCAATTAAAAAATATCTTATAATCTACATTATATATACATTCCATTTCATAACACATAAATTATTTACTATATATCTTATATCACGAATATGTCTCATTTATCCTGACAGAATTTACTAAGTATGTATATGTAACTTTAGCATATATATATATATAGTTACAATGCTGTTATAAGTATTATTTTTCATCCATATACATTCATTCATACTTTACTTTAATTAAATATACAGACAAAAATAAAACTCTTATCTATAACACATAAACAGAATGTATATATTTATATAAATATTTATATTATAGTTCCTTTCTTTGCCTATATCCTATATAAGCAAATATTTACTTTTCATTTGAGTGATAATATAGGACGCAAGTATCGTATGTCAGCATAACATATAATATATAATATTATACATAATAAAAGAATAAATGTATTGCGATATATATAGATATATGATATATAGTAGTAGATAAAATATATAAAACATGCATTTTGATTGACCTACAATTAAAGTTAATGTAAATATTAAAAAAAGGCGAAAGGTACATATTATAGAGATGATTATCACCACAAAATTTATATATATTTGATAAGAATATACGAGTAAGCATCTCAACAATGTAATTTGTAATAGGGATGTCAAAAAAAAAACCTCATGAAACAATTTAATGTTTTGGTAAATTATAAAAAATATGTTTATGATATAAGCATATGCAAAGTTTTAGGATACTACCAAAAAGTCCCAAAGAAATCATTTATTTATTATTTTAATAAATTTATTAAAATAATGTAATTATAATTCTAACTACGAACCACTCTTTGCTATAGTGATAAATCTGGGGAAAATTCATGGAAAATTAATGGAAAATTCCAAGGAATATCTGAGGAAAATCCACGGCAAGCGTTCCGCGTACAGGGTTGCAGTTTTCATATAAAAATCCTGCTGAATTCCATGAAAAATCTGTGCTTTTTTCCACGGATTAAAACCACGGACAATGTCGAAAAATAAGGAAATTTTGTGGACAAACTGCGGACAGTGTTACTAGGGTATGAATTATAAAAATATATTTAAATAAAATCAGGAAAGAATTAAATAAAAATCTTCAATAAACCATTATAAAACTATTATGAATATTATGAAAATTTAATGAAACCATATGGATCCTGCTAGAAAATTCTAAGAAATCATATTATAAGCTTTTAGAAACAATTGAATTATCGTGCGGGTAGCTCTATATAAAGTATTTTCCATTTCCCATCAAAATGAATTAAATAGATTTAAAATATTTGAAATATCATTTGAACAGAAATAATTATTTAAATAAATATAAAAAAAATGATATATGGAAAAATTAATCAAATGTAATAACGATTTGAGATTCTTCAACAATGTACAAATGTACAAATAAAGCTGTATAGAATTTATTATATACACGTTTTATTGTTCAAGTTAATTTTTAATATTGAATAATATTTATACTACTGGCAGTTTTGTATATTTGCATATTTATAATCCTTTATATATGTAAATTATATAAACTTATTGTTATAGTCACATCATATACGATATGGGCATTATTTTAAATGTATGTTAAAGTAAACAAATGTATAAGATATCTTGTTATATATAAAATATAAATTATCTTGTTTCATTCATAAAGAATCCCCATATAAACGCATAAAATTGCTGTCAGTGTACGCATACATATATATTCAATATTATTGATATAGAGCAGCAGATAAACATGACCTAAATTAATTTTTATCGAGCTTTTAGTATAAATATACAATACAATATACAATATACAATATGTATATAAATGATGAGAATGTAATTTATATAAACATGATATCGCTCATATACCATTTAGCAGCAAAGCATACATATTTTATTTATTTATATATTGTATAATAGCAGTAGATTACATACATATATAATACAAAATCATTTTTTATGAGCTTATGAGGTCAACCAGATAAGATTTCCTTTTATTTACTGTTGTATATAAAATTGATATGCATAAATAATTTATTTATATATAGGTATATTGAATATTTATTAAAAAGTCAATATATAGTATTTTTCCATTTTAATATGGATAAAGGGGTTGCCTTTATTGATCCCTTTCATTTCGTATATATATATATATATATATATATATATATGACGACTTGGTGGTGCCGTTGATAAAGCATCCAACCCCAATTGCGGGTGGTCACGAGTTCAAATCCTAGCCGGAAAATTTTTTCTGTGCTTTTTATGATTTGAATTCATGAACTAAGTCACCATTTATTCATTGGGATCAAATTAATGAATATCTTTGGTATATTGTGTCGGACGCAGCCAAAGATTTACAAAGTCTACTACACACACATACTCGCAATTATATATGAAAGTATATAACAAATACTCATCATCATTATTAAAATTACATTAATAATTATAATATTAATGATTTCTAATTCCGGTAAAAGCCAAAGGCCCTAGCAGCCATAGTGCTTATTAAAAACTAATGTTGGCATTTTACATACATCATTAGTTGTTAAATAATAATAATAATAATAATATATATATATATATATATATATAAAAACATCATTTAATTTAAGAATAAGTAATTCACTAATAAATGCGTTGTAAACTTTGTATCTGTTTATAATTAAATGTCAATTTTTAAATAATATATTCTTGTTTTCAGATGAAAAATCTAGTTCCACCGCTATGTTCCATATAAATCGTTATATTGCTTTTATTTATTCCCGTAGACATATAGCAAGAGGCAATGCCAACCGCATTTTCTTGGATTATAATTATTCGTATAGATTTCAGAAGGATTCAGATGAATTTCATACGGACCTCTACATTATATTAATTTAATTGAATGAATAGGTTTAAAATAAAATTGCATAGTTCTCAACATAAAATAGCATATAAAAATACATTTATTTGATAAAAATTGCCAATACTCAGACATTTTCCAAGTCAACCAATCCATTTTATTGCATATTTAAAAAGATCATAAAAAATTAGTAAAGGTTTCCTTACATCACTTTAGTTGCTTTCATATAAATTTTCCAAGATTTTTCATTTTTAAATCGAAATAATGCCTGATAAATTATTGAAAATTATCACCTATATTAAAAATATTGTAACTTCCGATCCAATTAACCAATCTCAACCAATAGACCATCGATAGAAAGGTATTTCCCTGCTCTTTAAGAAACTCAGAGACTCAGACATAGTTTTCAACATAAAATAGCATAGTTTTATAATTTTATGGAAAGGTATTATTGTAAAAAAATAATTAAAATGGGTAAGAATTATTTTTTTGGATTCATGCATTTACCTACAATACTTTAATATCATATGGCCGGGTGAAATTAATTTGTTGTTTCAAACCGATTAACTAATCCATTCATTAAATTAACTATTATATTGCTACTATAATCAATAAAGGACACACATGTTTTGTATGGTTAATTAGATTAATTAGATTAATTTCTATATTATCAAAATCACAAATAAAGATAATATAGATAGATGATACATTTTTATTATATAATAGAAATTCTCTTTATAAAGCTGCCATCCGGAAATATTACTATAAATACTTCCAATTATTATGTAGTACATGAAAACAGAAGAATACAAATACTACAAATAAAATAAAAAAACTAAAAAACCCTAAAAACCAAAAAAATATATGAAAAGGAAAAATGAAAATAAGGGGTTAAAAAAGAATCAAACAATAAAAAAGTATATATATACATATAAAGAAACAATAAGAAATAAATTTTCATCAGATCTGACATTTATTTTATTTTTGTTTTTTGGTTATTGGTCGATTCTTTATTTTTTTTTTTTTAATTTTCTATATTTTTTTTTTGTATTTGGGTATATGAGCAATAAATGATATTGTAAATTGTATCGTATTTTTATTATAAATTTTATCGTTTATACAATACCTATATCTATATAAGAATATACATATATATATATATATATATATATATATATAAAAAAATGAAGAAGAAAATAACAATTTTCATATAATATTTTATATATTGTATAGTACTACTTTATATATATATTTTGTTATATGGATACGATCAGATACGATGAACTTTCATATCATTTATAGATATATGTGTATGTATAGTATATATACATATGAGATGAACTTGATTTATTATTTTAAATTGTAACCCAAAGGTCATTGGGGTGTGGTTGATTCTTATACGTTTTCTTATAATAAAATAGATACATTTTTTTTTTATTTTTATTGCATTGTATATTGTTGGTATATGATAATAATATAAAATTATTTTGTATCGATGTTCCGATAATATATGTATCACATATATAGAAAAATATTTATATGTAAAGTAATAAAATAAACGACCAAACATATTTGTATATATATATACAATAATAATCATCATCATCGCATGATCGTCCTTTTTATATAGATATATATACAGTGAGGAATTTTAAACTTTACCAGAAAAGAAAAACCTCAGTTATAGTATAATATCTTATTTGTTTTTATATATAATATAAAATAGAATATATATGGGGATTCGCTTCTTCTTCTTCTTTTTCTTTATATATTTAATGTAAGTTGTTTGAGTGCATAAATTAAAATAAATGTGTCGAAGAACAACCGAATATATATGTTACGTATATATATATATATATATGTTATATATATATAAAAGATCAATAAAAATAAATAAACCTTTTGTTTTGTTATCAATCCAAGATATATACATTTATTTTTGGTTATCCCTTTGAGAATTCAAAACAAAAAATGTCTATATATATATATATATATATATGATAATTTTATTCAGGGCGAAAATATACAAAATTTCGCAATTTTTATTTTTATATACATGAATATATGTTTTCCAATGCATTTAAAGAATAAACCGAAATATATACAGATATTTTGAAAATGTACGTGATGTAAAGGACGAAATATCAATAAAAGGAAGAAATAATAATTAAAACAAAAAAACATCAAATAAATTATGAGCATTTGTTTAAATGTATATGATATTAATTTTTTATCATTAAGCCATACAAAACTGAATGAATTGACTGTGATTATTCGCATAAGCAAAACAACAATTTATTTAAAAAAAAAATATTGGTTTAATAACACGATTGAATATCCGATGATATAATGCACAAAGAAAGCTTCAATCGCCCATTTAGTACAAATAGCAACAAGAGCAGAATATCAAAGAAAGCACGTTTGAATCATGGTGAGGATGAGGGACACCTCACTGTTCCCTTAGGATCTAAGCTGGCGAGTAATAGAAGGAGGTACGTTCTGTCTTAGTTAAAAAAGCACATCCCCTGCGTGAATCACGAATACAGAAGAAGTGGCAGCAAAACATTTTTTAGAAATCGTATTCATTTATCATTTTTATAATGGCCGGCAAAATGAATACATAAGGTTTAAATTCAATATTTTTTTCACTGAACATTAGCAGAATGATACATTTTGTGAACTTTATAGGTTATGCGAGTAAATGCGTTAGATAAATGCATACAAATGTGTTTTAACCCAGTTAGAAGTGAATATTATTTATTCAAATTTGAATTCGTAAACATATTTAATGATGTTTTTTGTTATTCGTTCAGCATATTTCTATAATAAATTGATAACCATCAATATGCGTACAATTCAAAAATCAAAACTTATCATATATAAAGTAAAATAAATAACATAACAGAATAAATGACAAATTTATATATAGGAAACAAAATTAAATTTACAAATAGGCATTTATATTTGAACATTTCCTATACACATTTCCTTTTTTAATGTCAATCGATTATATATTAAAGTACAACTAAATCCACACTTCGAAAATAATTTTCAAAATATAAGTAGATTCATTTTTTTGGAATCTTTTTTACCGTACAAATCCAAGTGAATATTAGTGATACTTCGTTTCGTTTCACAATGGTAAATAACTTGAATATGTATGATCATTCCCACCAATTTCACCAATTGTCATACAAATTTTATAGGGAATTCATTGACCGTATTGATTTTGATTTAAAAATTCAAACAAAATGACCAAATAGGGTAAAATAATACAATTGTATACATATACAAAAAAAATTCAACACCAAAGGGGGTGAATTTTCTACTAGCTATATATTTATTGATATTTTATGCATTTTTGCGGTTAGGAAACAGAGTCAAAAAGAAATTAATTTTAAATATACCTTCATGTTCAAGTTTAATTGGGATTGTTTTTAAAATGGCTATTGAAATATTAATAAATTTTCTAAATTTCATTATTTGAAAATTATTTAGAGTGTAAAATTAAAAAAAAATAAAAATCGGGCATGGATTACACAAAACAAAAATAAAAAAATACTGTGTTAAATTGACATCATATATTTAACACTTTTTTCCGATATACATACGTATGACTTTGATTGTATTATATATATTTCGGGTACCTTCTATATTTATTATTTATATTCATATATGCATAGTATTTGATTTGATATATATAAGTTTTTCTTTGATATTCACACATTATGCGGCCTTCATCCAATGCGTGTGATAAAACTTTATATTATACATTTATATATGTATGTATAGTACATATATCGATGATCAATTTTTCAAGATAGATATAAGTATTTATCAATTTATTTATAGGAAACGTATATATAGAAAGGGATTGAATAAAGAAAAGTATTATTATTTATATATATCCTCGTTTTTTTTTTAACATTAACCTATATATACATCAACTAACACACACCAAGTATGAGATACAACAAAAAATATATAGCGTATATTTTATATATATCAATATAGTTTTATTTTGGAAAAAGGCGAATAAAGATTTATAGATGCTGTCAATAAACTTTTACCCGATATCCAATAATGTACATTGTCCTCATATCGTCCTTATTTATACAACATATATTTTTACCATATATACGATGTATATATTTTTTAAAGAAAAATATTTTCATGATAAAATATGTATAAATAAAAAAAAAAAAAAACATCACCCCGGCAAATATGCGGAGAAGAAAAACAAATTCTTCTCTATATGTATATGATATGTATAATGAAAATCATAAGGAAAAAAAATGGAAAAAATGAAAAGAAATCATTTCCTTAAATCAATAATTTTTGTTTTTTGTTTTCATTCAACATTGTTGTATTGTATTTTGTATATATCGTATATGATATATATCAATATAGTTCTTGTTGTTGATGTCGAATTATTGTTCGTATATATATTATTATACTATATACATTTACATTATGTTGTGTTGTTGATGATGGCATTGTGTTATATTGTTTGTTATTGGTTTTATTATAATAATATATATGTTATGTACGTAGATTTTATATTGTAATGTCTAGATATATGTTTTATAATAGAATATATACTTTTTGTATATGTAATTTGATATGCTAAAAGAACATATTGCTTTTTTGTTAATAAATTCCTTCGTCATATTCCATTCTTCATCATCCATTTCCTATATTATGTATAAGGTGCACAAACGAACGCAACTGCGAAGGGTTTCTGTCGCTTTGGTTGTTATGGATTTCGCAGGAAATGGTTAGACTACGGTAAATCGTTTAAGCTCATATATAAGTTAAATTACTTTTTTAAATGTTAACATTTATTATACATAAAAATACAAAACTGATCTGATTAAAAATCACAATTTTATGGTCCTTGCCTATATATTTTAGGTTCTAGCAAATCAAAATTTCAAGTTAAACGGATAATTTTAAATAATTTTTTCTTGATTCTTCTATATACCTTCACACCGACCGACTAAGGTTTCTAAAGTCTAGAAGGTTTGAAAAGTTGGGTATAAAAGTGTAATCGCTTACAAAACTTGAATATTCTGAACTCCTCTGAACAAGTTTAGTATAGTACCATAGTAATATAAATGTATATATATCTAGATATGATATATAAATATAGATACACTCAACACATTTTTCACCATACAACATACAAATAATAATAAAAATAATAAAAACAAACTTTTCTTTAAGGTATTTTTATTAAGGTATTTTTTATTAAAATAAAAAATGTGTATTCAAGTTATATATTATTATATATCTTATATAATAGTATATATATTACGAGCGTTTGTGTGCTGTATATATTATATATATCCTGACTAAAATGTTTTACCTTCTTAAATTTATTTGATCTGAGTATTGTTATTCTTGTATTCAAACCCTATGCGATATTCTAAATGTGATTATTATCAATATCAGATTAGAATATGCTTGGTGGTACCGTGGTTAAAACATACTAACTATCATACTAATTCGCGTGAACCAAGCCAAAATTTATTCATTAGGATCAAATACATTAAAATCTTTGATATAGAATACTATATCGGACGAATCCAAATTTAGCTTGTGTTTATGCTAAAAAAACAAACGATTTTTGTTCTCGAAAAGGAAATGGAAACAGTCTTCTGATATATGTAAATAAATAGATCTATAACTAAAACATATCTAGATTGATATTGATTTAATAAAAAATGTTTACGAATCTATAAAATAAATTAAGATATAATAAACCATAGAAACCATGGCTTGGCAAATTTTTTTTTAGATTGTATATAGTAAATATTTAATCGATAACATTTGTTTTGGAATACATTATTTTTCGTTTAACTTTTCTTTCTTTACGGTCCACGTTCCATCACTTTCAATCACAAGTTAATTAATATTTGTCACAAACTTTGTCAAAATAATTATAAATTTAGATTAAAAGTAAATATTTCTATAATAATAAATTAAAAAATTATGGCAAATCAATCGAGTATTATTACATATGAAAAACCATTACAACATCTTCAATTGGACGATTGGCATTCACGTTTAAATCAATTACGAAATATTGCCGATGTTCGTCGAAATGATTCAAGTTCATTACGGAATTCAGCAAGGAATTTACAAAATGAAACTGATATTCAAACAAATTGGGATACATATCATAATAATGCAAGATTATCGGATCGGTAAAATTTCATTTGTATTATTATTTCATTTTCATTCTTTTATTTTCATTATAACAATATATTATCATATATATAGTGTTGCCGAATTAGATCGATGGGTTGCGATAATGGAAGCGACACGACAACGTATTGATAAGGAAATTGCAATGTTAACATATGAGAAAAATTCTACTGAACAAGAATTAGAAGGGATGTACACTCCACTAACGGTTGTTTCGGAATGTTTAACGATGCGTGATAGTCGTATGGGAACCGAACTCACGTATGACGATGGTGACACTGAATTAAAAAATGAATTACATATTATTGAGAATAATCAAAAATTGTTACGTGATCAATGTCAATCGGCATGGGAAAAATTAAATCGTTTAGCTGAAGTTAAATTTAAAATCAATTTAGAAATTACCAATAAAAAAGAAGCACAAAATGTTGATGAATTACAATTGGGTATCGATAAATTTTGTGCAAATATAACGTATAAACCAGCGGCATTACGTGTTCCTAAAAAGTAAGATTTTTATTTGATTTTTAATTGAATTTCATTGAATATTTTATGATATTTAATTATAAAAATAAAAAATAGTTCTTGCACTTATGAGGGTTGGCTAGAGCATACAAATAATATGAAATCATTAGCGGACAGTGAATTGGAAGATACATACGCAATGAGAGAATCATTATTTGTGTCTCGGGAAAAGGCTAGAAATATTTTGATGGCCCAACAAGAGCGAACCGAACATATTGTTCGTAAACGAATTTTCGAAACACAACGAGCTCGTAACGAATTAGAATGGCAATTATTAAAAGTTTGTATTTGATTTTATTAAAACTATTTTTATAGAATTATAATTATTGGAAAATTAATAAGAAGAAATAAATTTTAAATAGTTAAAAGAAGAAATGAATAAATCCATTGATGAAATAAAACGGTTGGAACAAGCTTTACGTGATAAAACGGATGCATTAAAATTGGCTGAAACACGTTTGGAAAATCGTGCACAACGTTCCGGCATGGAATTGTGTTGTGACGAGGTCTACGAAGGTCTGTGCAATGAAGTTGTTAGATTACGTGACACCAGACGTATGCTAAATGAAAAAATTGATATGACAAAAACGGCATATACAGCTCTGGAAGCACATACAAATCGAATTGATCAAGATTTAAATAATAAACAACATTCATTGATGACCGATTTACGTGTATTGGATTTACGTAGCCGATTGACGGAGATGAACAATGGTCGTAATTCGTTATCGTCACAAACCGATCGTAATATCCAATTAACCAAAATGGAAAATGAAATTCCAAAAGAATAATACGATAAAAGAAAATTTTTATTTATATAGAATATTAAAAAATTATTTAGTTATTTAGGGTGGTAATTAATTTTTTTTATGGATGATATTTAAATTTCAAAACAAATTGTTTCAGTAGTGATTGTATAATATTTTTTTTTTATTTTGTTTGTGGTTTATTTTCTTTTTTTGTGATAAATGAAATGTTTTTTTTATTTGTCATATATGTCCATTTTTTATGTGTTTTTATTTTGTGGTGGTACACGCTTAAAATTATATTATATTCAACCTCCCATGAGGAGGAATATGTATATATAATAGATATAATATATGATCTGAATATATACCATATATAATATTTTGTTTATATGCATGTCATGCAACATATAGTACAGTAGTTTTGTTTGTATCGCAGTCATATTTATTTAATGGTCATATATACTTTTTTATTTTATTTTATTTGTACTTTTAACATATTATATGGATATATGATGATGCCGTCGCCGTACCACCACCACGGAGACCATGATAAAGTAAATAATATTATTTTTATTTTTTTATTATATTTAATTTAATTTTATATTTTTTATAGTATATCTGCTTTTATATAATTTTTTTTAATAATAATCAATATATTTTGTGCGGTGTTTTTTCTTTTTTTTTTTAAGAAAAAAAGAAAGAAATAATATTATGATTAACGATATTTTAAAATCAATTATATATGACAAAGGTTTTTTTTTTTTATTTTGGAGATATATAAAGCGGTGGGGGATATGATTGATTGATTAAATGTGACAATTATATATGTATATAATAGACTATCACACAGTGTTCATATTTTAAAAATTTTGATGGTTTTCGCATAATCATAATCGAATTATAATGAAATTAATATACAGGAAATATATATATATATTTATCGGTTTAATTCTGGTTGGTTATTGGGAATCATATAATGAATTTATAGTGAACTCATATAATAAACAATAATTTCTATAATGACGGCAAATTAATTTTCTCTATATGCGAAAAATTGAAATGAAAAATTAAAAAAAAAAACGAATGTATTGATATTTTATAAAAATAAACAGGTGATGTTTTAAGTATACGTTTGCTATAGTATATAAAAATATTTTATATATTTTCCAATGGAAAAATCATTTAAAATATTATAAACATTGAACCCGAATCGATATACGGTGCATATATCATTTATAAACTTCTTTTATATAAACGATTCTTTTATATAATATTCTAAGGTGAAAACGATCAATAGAATTGCACGTCAATTAGGAATATAAATTGTAAATGAAAGACATGAAATGAAAGATCTTTTAAAACCAAACATCGTTTGTTTATATATTCATTAGTAAATAATTAGTTGATTTTCCATTTTCATTAAAAATCCGTTATATTAAAGCTCATATATTACAATCCATATTATTATACGGTGATATGGAAAAAGATGCATTGCTATTACAAACAATCTTAACCCTAATAAAACTGGTCCGATTATGGAGCTATATGGTCACTAGAAATAGGACGAGAATAGGAAGGAAAGGTATGCTTATTAAATAAATGAATATATGATATAATAAATTAAGGTTGTAAACAAACAGCTGATATGTTATAAATCTATAGTTTTTATATCTGTGAAATAGTCTTTCAACTTTCATTTCGTCTTTCAATTTATTTTAAGAGATTTTGTGTTATTATATATTTCATATCAATAGAATGAAATGAAATGAAGAACAATTTTAAGCATTTTTTCATTTAATGTCAAATAGAACATTTTGATAAAAATCCATCCCATAATTCATCCACCTATAATGTCGTATCATAACTATTTCGTTTACCGTTTATTTAACCACATATAATAATAATAATATCAATTTGATAATAATAATATGTATAATAATAATGTATATTAACGAATCTATCTCAAAATACACATTATTTATTGTTCCCGCAATGTTATTATTTGTTATCAAATTTTCAATTTTTCAATTTATCTATGATATATAATAATTCTTTAAAATATATAAGTATATAAATAAATAAATCTATTGAAGAGATTTATTGAAGGAAAATATTGCTGTATATCTAAACCTTTCGGATGTGCATGCGGATACATACAGATCAATTCATATAATACCTAACTGCATTTTCCATTGACGAATAATAAATGTAAATACTTTATTGTCACTTTAATAACAAACAAAAGAAAATATTCGTTTTGGAATTTATAAAAAATTTTGTTAAATTATATATTGATAATTGCATTGCGAATATAGTATAAGATAGGAAATATAGTATAAGATAGGAAATAAAATATATGACATCTTGTATACTTATTTGATAGATACATACAGCAGAGCACATTAAGAACAGATTTGTTTTTTTTTTTTATTTTTCTATATCCAATCCTTCATCTCTTTTATAATGCATTCTAATAAGATATGTATTATAGAATATAAATAAAATTATTCATATATGTTTTTATGTATATAAAACGAAAGTATTCGTATAGTCATTCAATTTTCAATTTGATTTACTCTTATATACTGCCAATCGTATATGCGCTTATATAATAAATTCAGTATGTAGGATATTTAACTTTTGATAAAAATTCCCATTTCAAAAGATTGAAATTATTCTAAGGGTAAACTAATGGGTGCAAAAAATAAACTTGAAACTGTTAAACCAATGAATTCTTCACAATATATTGAATGAAAAATCGAAAAATAGTGCCGTGGAAAAAAATACTCAACTCCAAATTCTGACAAATCTTTGAGATCGTACGTTCGTATTCTATGGATTACTTGAAACATTTTTTTTATGTTTCTCTAATATTTTCAGAACATTCATTCAAAATTGTTGTTTGTTTTTTTATTTAATATCAAGTATACCAACAATCAATCTATATTGAAATAAAATCAATAGAATAAATATATATTATTTAAATCAGAAGTATGCGTGTAAACTCTATATATGGATTACAGAACGCTCGATATCTCATACAGTTTTTTTTAACCGAAATTATATCAAATAATTTTAAAACACTTCATCAATTGATGAGTTATACATATATACTCGTGTGTAGACGTACAAATTAGTGGACTGAATAGAAATTTTAGATACACAATTTCGCAAATAAATCATTGAAAAATGATTGATATTTGGAAATTTTAAGTTAAATTATATTTTGTAAACGTTTTGTTCTATAATATAGAGATTAATATTTTATGAATTATAATACAGCAATACAGATCACTTAATGAATTATCATTTTAATAAATTATGGTTATTTTCTTTGAGTTACACAAATTAGATGGTTTTACCTGGACAAATCATTTTATAATATCTCAAATGTCTCTGCCCTATAATAATAATAATGTATCAAATATTCCTGTTTTATTTTAAGTTAACTTTATATGATAAAATAAAATTACAAATGTATATAGATATAATAAAATATGACCACAACGAAAATCTATATAATATCAAATGTTCACTCTCATATATACATTTCTATATATCTATCACTTATTCACTTATCACAATAACAACGTACATATAGAGATCTGTATTTTGTGCGTTTTAATAATATTTTTTTTAGAAGGTTTGAAAGGATTTATTAAACCTATATAATAAAATAAAAGTAAATACGAATACAGAAAACATATATACATATATATATATATATAACGAAGAAATTTCCATTTATAAGAAGATTGATCGCATCCGCAACGCAATCACAGCGAATGAATAATGAATGAATAAATGAATGATTTTCCTTATGCCTTTTAACCAATGCTAAAACTATATACATATATGTAACATAAAATGCATATATTTCAATCTATCTATCTATATATATAGTATATTTGGGTAATACTTTCTCAACATAAAAACATTATATTTTTTCCAAGTTGTTTTATTATCACTTTTTTTTTCATTGGTTGTGTTGTTGTGAAAAATATACCATCGAATTACATTTGGTATCACTCATTATCTATAGATATATACATATGAATATAGGATCTACTCTACATATATATATATATCCCATTATATATCATATAGACATTTCATAAAAACATGAACAAAAATATGGGAACAAGGCAAAAAAAAACAATCGCACTATATAATATATACGCAACACAAAAATGTTGTTTCTAAAATCGATAAAGTTTTTTGGAGTACATAAACATATATATAGGATATATGCGAATAAGTTATAATATGACTATGTAAATGAAACTTTATATACAAAGTTATATATTATACAATTTTATATGAAATACATTAAACGCGATGTATAGGTGCATATTTATATATATACATAAAAAATCATTATAGATATATACATAAATAAATGTTTTCTCATTCTTCTTAAAACAGATATAAACATTATATTATAATAGAGGGTATAATATTCGTATATATATATATAATATATACGATAATACGTAACCTAACATATAGAAATCATCATTGTAGTGTATGCTATATATATTATATTATACCTTCCTTTCTATATAGAAATTTTAGGAGTTTTTGAATGATGAATAAATAAGGTGTTTGGTATATGTTTACATACATATATATATTATATATACAGTCTACAAAATGTATTCATTCGTATGCACAGTGCACACGTATATATAATAAACGACGATCAAGATAAATGTGTGTATAACCCCTTCAGAAATCTGTGTAATTCAAAATATTTGAAAATAAAAATAAAACAAACAAAAATACGAAATTTTACATAGAAAATAAATAGACTGATTTATAATTTAAATTCATTGAAATCCTTAATATATATAATATATAAGTTTTGATAATACTGATTTATTTTATATATTATATATAGAATATCGAGAATGATTTAGTAAATAAATATACTTATAGATATGTATATATATTATATACAGTCGGCACAACATAAATACGTTCATATACTAAAAATTTTTCATTGTTTTGTTCCAAGTAATTTAGGATAGAATTATTCGTTATTAACAATTTATAAATAAAAAAAGAAAAAACCGTGAATTTGAGTTTGGGTTTTTTAAATCAATAAACAATAATATTATTATAACCTTCTATTTATGTGTTTACTTTACGAATTGACATCCATGCGGTCGCATAAAACCTTTTTAATTAAATTTTGGTATTTTTATATGGAGCAGGTATATATTAATTTGAGCTAGATTTTCAACATATATAGAAGACAAAAAAAAAAGATTCCATACTAAAAAAATATTTGAAGTTAAGATTCAATTCACGATATCTTTATTGTTATAAGCTGATTTATTTTGTTCCGACTGTATATACATAAATATTTGAATGATAAAATATCAGATGATATGGTAGTATACAGATAATATTAGCTCATATAAATATATATGTATATATACGAAAACTTTCTGTAATTACAATTATTTGAAATCGTTTTACTCTGATGATCTATATATATATATGTAAATATTAAGAATAGTTTTAAACAATTAAGTGTTTAAATTAATTGATTTTATAAAAGAAAAAAAAACAAATATAAATTCCTATAAATTAAAGCTAATAAATTACTTAAACTATAAATTAAAAAATAAATAAATAAATAAATATTATTACAAATTACGAGAATAAAACTAAATTAAAATATAGGTACAGCAAAACAGATCTTGAATTCGAAGTCATTCATTTGGGATCCATGATATATGGAATGCAATATTATTGCATTTGATCATTTTGAGGAAAGTAACTATCTAATTCGGCGAAAGGGATTTTCTTTTTAGATATTATAAGAGTATTTTGGGATTATTAAAGGGAAAAATTAATGAAAGCAAGCATTTCAAAGCAGGCATTTCACGATGAAATGTTAATACTGATATATCATTAAATGAAAATCAAAGGTAATTTTCCAATATAATAAATTACTGGGTGCAGCCGATAATATACCAGCTAAATTGATTAAATCGACAAAAAACTGATAGATGCCACCGATCAACAAAATAATCGAGAAACACATCATACTTAGTTCATCTTTTACACATTTCAAATGTAAAGTGAAATGTTGTATGTTAAGTTATTGATTGTATTATTCAAAAATAATTTAACAGTGAAACAGGTCAAGGAGACGAACTGTCAATAATGGCATTTAATTTGTCATTGGAGAAAGTATAATATAGTTGTGGTGAGGCTATTAAATTTAGACTAAACGTGGACAGGACATGTTTTAACAGAATCAATAACCACATAATCGGATGCCAATAAGAAAATCTTTGAATAAAATACTGGACGGCTCTGTATAGAGGAATGGGAAAGCCCCTGTAAAACACAGTTAATTTATATTTAAGAAAAGGATTGGTAATAATGTCGACAAATCGTTTGTATAACATTTCTGGTATAAGTAAAAGGACATATAAAATATGATTGGAATATCCTATCCTACTATATGTTATTAAAAAATCGATAATTTCCATTAAATTACAATTAACAAATATGCAGATTTTCTTAAAAAATATATATGTTACAATAATAATTAATAGTCAATATTTAAACTTTAACCTTTGACTATATATCCTTTTTTCTAATGTGATTTTAATTTGAATTTTTTCTAAATGAGATTTAAGATTTTTTTGGTTTGAAATCAAACATGAAATCTATATCAACATCTTTTATGGTCTTTATGTATTGCGGTGTAAACGCTAAATAATCATTATAAAGATATTTTGTTCTACTTATTTGTACAACAACTAAAACAAATCAGAAACAAAACTAATGCAAGCTAAAGATATGAATTTTGGTAAATCCGCAGAATAAAAAATTTTGGATCAATTTATATTCTTTCTTTCAGACAAATTAAACCATTTTCTAATAATAATAATAAACATAATATTAATATTAAGCTTTTAAAGTCAAAAATATTAATTCCCAGAATATGTAAATAAGATTTAATATCTTTCATGACCGGAACAACTGCCTTATCAATTGTCATCTAAATATTAATATTTATAAATATAATATTAATAATATCATAATATAAAACCAACCAATAAACCAAAAATAAAATAATGATTCACTTTTTTTAGCAATAAAAAGCTCGTTGATTGAAATTATTATAGATTGAAAATAAAAATACTTATAAAAAAAAGATCTTTATATAATCTATTATTATTATTATAATAAATAATAATAATAATCCTATTTCAATATATATCGAATGATATTATAAATATATATATTATGTATATTCAAAACTATTTATATTGTATATATTAAGAAGGACATATATAATAAATTGAAATAAAATAAAACCGATATAAGAATAATTTCTATTTTGAATATGAATATGAATTTTGGACTATATATATATATATATAGGAAAATTATACATAGTATAATATAAATATATATATAGATTTTTCATCTTATACGTTAAATTGAAAACGAAATATATTTGTAATAAATAACCATATATATAGGTATTAGTACAGTAAAAACAGTATACTATATATATATAGATAGATCTATACAGAATTTCTCAATAAATCTATTTTCTCAACATTATATATGGATATAGAGATATAGATAGAATTCGTTCATTTAGTGGCATTGATAAATTGATTATGTCATTAAATATATTTTCGTATACACGCGTTTACCATTTGAACTACTATATAATATACCATATTATATATATATATATAGATATATTTCCCGAAAGTTTTTTTTTTTTTTATACATGTATAATGTATAATGTTTAACAACATACTCGAATATATTATAAATATAAATATAAATACACATTTGATTATCAAATAAATAATGGTTTAACAATTCATTATTCATGTATATATATATATATATATATTTATAATAAGATCCCATTTCTTGGATTTTTTTTTTTTGATTTTGGCATAAGGACTATATTTCAATAGAACAAATTGACTATAATGAAATGAATATTATTATTTTTCAAATAGAATACAAATTCAAAAAATAAATTCTATATAGCTATATAATAATGAATAGTAATGATAGAGTAGTAATAAGACATATAATATAATAATATATCATGATTATATATGATGTGACGATTCAATTACTTTAAAAATATGGTATTTGTATATTCATTTTTTTTTTATTGTATATAATTGAACAATTTCAAAATTAAAACCTTTTTTTTGAAACCCTCAACACAGCATATATATAGTAAAGATATGAATGTGAAATATGAAATATGAAAAGGCATATATAATCCATTACATATAATTGTATTTGCATTCAAAATAACAAATTATAAAAAAGTTCTAGATCAACAAATTGAACATACCCAATTTTTTTTATAGATAATCTAACGCTAGACAGATATTGTATTATGTATTTCATTTTAATCCACATGTATTTTAGTACTCTCTTTTAATAATCTTCAAATTATTAATAATTTGTTTTCAATTAAGTAAATTCGTTGCATTGAAATGAATTGAAAGTTGTAGGAAGCGTATATGCGGTGAACGTGCTTTAGATGATATAGTATAGAACATATTGTTTAGTCAATTTAAAGAATGTATTTTTTTAATATTTAAGATATACAATGTCTGATGTATAACGTTTTTTGTCACGCATTTTATCGAATAGTTATACTGAAAACGAAAAGTGTATTTATAGTTTCAGGATCCTAAATGTAAATACTCTTGGATGAAGCGTGTAGAAGAGCTGGTTCATCAACGCTAAAATGAAAATGAAACGTTATACTGGTACGTTATACTGGTATTGCTGAAACCTTCTTAAACTATCACTTCTGATGGTGATCATGTTTGTTAAGATGACTTGCATTTGAAGCAAGTTCGAATGATATAAACAATTAATTTTTCAATATGACAAAACTTATGTCGTGAAAAAAACGTTTTAGAAGACGAGTAATTCTCTATAGAAAAGAAAATCAACGAAATTAACTGAAAAATTGACAAATGTGGTAGTTTTCCAAATAGATCATAATTTGATTTAAATATTAATATTGCATATATGTATGTCTTTTTACAAAAATGGGTATATTCAATTTGTTACCTTTATTAAAATATAGCTTATATATATACAAAAAAAAATCTGAATCAGTTCTTAATTAAGAATATTGATAATGCGATCTATTGTATACATATATATAAATTCTAAATAATATATTACGTTTAAAAAAGGGTATTTAAAATTTGAGTTTGAACTTATTTTTATTTTCTATAATAAAAAACACAATTTATTCGAAATAATCTGATAGTTTTATTGAAAGTTTATTGATGGGAAAAAATGTCTGCATATAAGTAACCATAACAGTTTACAGATCTCTATACATTTATTGAATTGTTTAGCAAAAGTTAATACAAAATTGTGATTTATAATTAGAATGATTTATTCAATTATGATTTCTTTCTTTCGGAGGATATTTTCCCTTGGAAAATCCGCGGCCTTAAAGAAAAATCAAAAAACATTCGTAGACCACAAACATATTGTAATGGTTGTTTTTGGATTAATAGAGTGATTACGCTTTTTGTTTAATAAAATATAGTTTCCTAAATCCTAGACACATCTATATAGATATAGTCAAAGTTCATAATTTTCATTCAGATACATAAATTGAAAACGCATTGATTTACATTTTAACTCATATTTATAAAGCAACACATCTATACTAAAACGCATTTAGGTAATAAAAAAGTATATATTTAATAAAAAAAACGTTCTATATAAACATTTTCTTTTCATTTTGTTTAATTAAAACGATAGATACTTAATTTTACCTATAAACATATTGCTTTCTCCTATTATATAAATATATATATTAAATATAGATATATACTGTTTTGATTTGATCCTTGTTATTTTTGTAATTTTGCCAAAAATAACAAAAATAAAAATAATTTTTCCCCCTATATATATTATTAATCAAATTAAGAAGCAAAAAAATAAAGCAACAAAATATAATAATATAATCTATTCAAGTAAGTATACATATAATAAAATTATGATAATAAATTTTTGGCACAGCATGAATTTTTGTTTTTTTTTTTCCTTTCTTTTAAACATTCAACAATAATAAAAATTGTTTATCAGAATTTGACTATGTATATGATTCAGCTATAATAATATAATATAGATGCTAAATTATATTGTATATATGTGATTTGAAAAAAATGTGTATACTGTGCATTAGTACTTATATAACTTTTAATCATTCAAACATATCAACTTTTTTATATATAGTATACTTAAATAAAAGGTATATCTTTGAAATGGTATACATATATTGTGTATATAAGCTTTAAATTTATTAATTCCTATGATTTCAATCGAAATTAATATAATAAAAACGTGAAAATATGTTGAAATTATATTCTTATGTTTTATGAAAAAAACATATTGTTTACTTAAAATCTGTTTTGAATGTATTAAGGCATTATAAAAGGAAGATTATATATATTATTTATAGCATATATTATAATAAGGATTCGAATATATGCAAATTTTGTGTTCAATTATATAGATGAATCATAGTACATTTTGGGGAAATTATATATAAAATTAATTGGTTGTCTTAAAAATTGTATGAGTATTGAAAACTTTGGTCAAATAATTGCATTTTGAATTATGTATTTCTTCAAACACCTTATGTAATTATAGTTTTTGATTAAGAACAATAAAAAATTCCTTTAAATTGGTGCTCTAATCGTTCAGATTGGTTAACAAGTTGGGAAATTATAATGATTTTAATATATCGTTTATTTTTACCAATTTGTTTTGATTTAAAACGGGAAAACCTCGGAAAATTCATATGAAAAGTATCAAAATATTGTAAGAAAACCATTAATAAAATTCAATAATCTTTCTTGAAAATTCAATAATAATTCAATAAATTTTCTTGAAAGTTGTCTTGAAAATTGTATGCGTATTGACAATTTTGTTCAAATAATTGCATTTTTCATTATTCAAATATTCAAAAATTCAAATATTCTTCAAATATTCTTCAAATATTTTATGAATTTCTATTTATTTCTTAAAGAACAAAAAAAACCTTTCTATCGGTGGTTTCTAATCGTTCAGATTGGTTAACAAGTTAGGAAATTATAATTATTTTAATATATGGTCAATTTTTTACAAATTTGGGTTGATTTAAAACAGGAAAAACTTCGGAAAATTCAAATAAAAACAATTAAACTAAACCCGGTTTTAACTAATTTAACCAATAATATCTCATGTGATAATCTATATCGAATATCTTAGTCAAATAAATAAGTTGCTTTTGTAACAAAATTTTCCCAGTCGTTTAATACAATAAATTAAAGAATCCGTAATCGGATAATATAATTTCGACCATATAATTCGTATGGTATATATACAATAAAGTAAAGAATTCCATTAAAGATATTAAATTTCAAAATTACTAAAAAAAATATTTATTTACTTCTTATATACATATATAATATAAATTAGACATTTGGGGGTTAATTGAATGTGATTTTATTTATTTTTTTATTATATTATTTTATATGCATTAAGTCATTAATTTAATATATATGTATGCCAGTGTGTATACATAAAAGAAAGTATGTTATTACATAATAAAAAATTTTCTTTTTAAATAATACCTTTATATACCTATATATATATGTATTTATGTCACAGAAGTTCAAGAGGGTTTGAATGAACGAATGTATAAATAAATATATAATACAAGTCTAAAGATTCAATATACCTGCATAATAACATATATATATATACAAAAAGATGATTATATGGTATATAGGAAATACAAATATTGCATAATAATTTTGTAAAATTCAAACATTAAATTTCCATTTACATAACCATTTTCATCATTTTTCGAGCATACGTTTCTATATAAACATATATATACCTGCAGTGACTATGTATATATACAATCTACAATATATTAGGATGATATTTCTGTTGTCTCAATATTTTATTCATATATATATCTATATCTATATGTAGTCATATACCAAATAATAACATGTGAATTTTCTTCTTCTTCTTCTTCTTCTATTTTCTATACCATCACTTCGTTGTGTTGTTTTTCTTTTTTTTGTAATATTTCAAATTAAAATAGCTTTTTGTTTGCATATCATTTACATAATATATAAAATGTCTGTTCCATTTTAAAATATAACATTAAAGAAAAACACACTTATAAATATAAGAAACTGTTTTTCTTACATATAGGTAGGTATTATATATAATATATTCTCATTATGTTATGACTATAGTAGTATATGTATTTGATACAAATGTATTCATAAGAATATCATAATCAAACTATAAATATGATGAAGAGGTGTATATGCTAAAGAAAAACAGTAGTATATATGACAATATATGTATATATAATTATATGTAAAGTTAAGTATTTATTTTAAACACTATACAGATTTTCGATTACATTGCAATTTTATCTTTTAAATGAATAACATTTTTTAGGGAGTTATTCTAATGTTAAATACATAAAATTATATTGTATGAGAATTTTCACTTCTACAACTCAAACAAGTGATTTTTGATGATGATTCAATCAATTATTATATATAGAATATTCTTATATTGGTGGGGACTGATGTTATTAAAGTATACATTTTTTTTTTGGTTTTTATATTATATAAATGTTGATATAAACAAAAAATTATTCTAAGATTAATCGTTCATATAAAACGAAATCAGTAAATTCTCAAAATATTGACAATAAGACCTACGATAGTTCTTGTCCATAGGGGAGACCAAAGATTTTGAAATTGTGATATTCTTACTTTTTGTCCCATTGAAACGCTCTCAACGTCGAACCTCCCAGCTTTTTTTTAAACTTCTTATGATAGAAAGTAATTGATTTTGAAGGTATCTCTTAGTGATCTCACAATCTTTTGATAAACAAAAAATGTCTAATCAGATTGGTTGTCAATTGTCACCATTTAGTACTGAAGGATTATTCGAATTCCATTAGATGATAATTGAAATAAGTGTATAAAAAACAAAATCGATAATCGCGTCCACCGCAATAAATAAATTATTTATTCAATTAATACAGTAGATATGGGATTACAATGAATTTTATACACGTGACTGCGTGAC
Organism: Dilophus febrilis; assembly: GCA_958336335.1. Classification (NCBI taxonomy): domain Eukaryota; kingdom Metazoa; phylum Arthropoda; class Insecta; order Diptera; family Bibionidae; genus Dilophus; species Dilophus febrilis. The sequence goes on along the minus strand of OY284469.1, from coordinate 54,077,871 downwards.
TGTCATTCAAAACATATGTCAACAAAATAATAGTTAAAAACTAATTAGAATTAAAGAAGAACGAAACCTAATCAACGCACAAAAACGCATATGATTAAATATATAAATATATAAAAATCCCTTCTGAATTATTATATATGATTAATATAATTTTATTTCAATTATATTATCAACAAAAAATAATTTCTATTTTATACCTGATGTTTGATTTTATACATTTTTAAGGTATATTTCAAAACGCGACATATATGAAACATACATTTAAAACTGACTCCGGATTAAATGCGCTACATATAATAAGAAATTGTACAAACTATATAGAAGAGCTTTGAAGTCAAATCTGACGTCTTTATTAATTATACTTGTTAGCTTTATTCTTATTTTTCTGTTTTGGATTGGATTAAAATGAATAACACATGTCATTGAAATGTATTAATCCGTTGATAATTTTTGTTACCAAAGGCATATCAGGCCGAATATTTTTATAGGAGGTTTTAATTTTAAACCCACCTATGATTTATTTGATTAGATTAGATTATCATATCGTAATCAAATACAATAAATTCCTATATCATTCAAATGAACGAACGGATTTGTTGCAAATAAAAATTATATGAAATTTGATGAATTGCGAAACTTCTTCTATATATAGAAATCATTTTTTATATACAAGTACAAAAAACATCCTGTTAATATCTATATAAATAACAAAAAAGTCGCATTATTATAATATTAAATGAATTTATCACATTTATATTTATATTATTAATAATACTCTTATTTTTTTATATCCTTTAATTTTTTTATCCTCTTTATCATTTCGATCCTCGTATATTATATTGACTATTGCCACAAAGAATGTCAAAAATATTCATTGCATATATAAATGTGATATAAAATATATTATATGATTATTATATATAACATATATACACATCTATCATTTCATTTCCCATAAAAAAAAATCTAAAAAGTCTTAATACCATTTGACACTTTAGCTCCATATATTTTGTCCATATTTTGTTTGTACATTTAACATTTTATATATGATTATATGATTATATGTATTTATACTTGATTATGTATTCATCAAATTATAATATATATAGTATATATATACATTTATTTATAAATATACGCTTATATTATATTTATATATGGGTTATAAAAACATAAAATGTATATACGTTTATAATGTGCGATTAGGATTATGTGTTATACCCGTATATATTTAAATATAAATATTTTGCATGTGATTAAATATAATAAATATGTGGCATTAAGTATAAGAAAATAACAAAACATGAATTTGGGTTACATATAATAATACAAAATATAGATATTTTATATATTCACATAAAATGTATATTGTGTTATATATATGGTATAGTCAGTCTTCTTTTAGAGGTATTTTGATGAAAAACTTAATGCATATAACGACATATTTTATATATTATTAAATAAAATCATCTACTAAACAATAAAATAATACTAATATCTTTAAGACCTCAAAAATAAAAAAAAACAAAAGAATATATCCTCTACACTTTTGGATATCAAAAAATAACACTAGTTGGGGGTACTAAAAACATAAAAAACTAATATAAAGTTGAAATAAAAACATGAAATTTAGTAACAATCTTTAAGAAATTCCTCGATTTATGGTACTATTTTTAAGAAAATATTTGAAACCACCTTCGAAAGTTTTAAATCCACTAAATATATGTAACAATTTTCATTTTCATATAATTTCAGAATCAAAATTTGTTTCCTATAGATATAACAATTTTATTCATATTCCGATTTGTATAAATCTGTAGACAAATTTGGCAAATTTACATAAATATTCCGTGGTTAAATTGATTTTAAATTTTAATACAATCATTATTTCGTTATTTCGTTATTTCTATCGAGTGTTGGAATGTCGAATATCAATTAACTTATATATCATCAATCATCATCAAGTAGTACCTATCTTTTATTTTGCATACGATGCTGGTTAAGCTCAAGAAAAATGACCAACAAATGTAGACACGCGGTATTGATCTATCACATTAAACAAAATCAATATAATAAAAGAACATATAAGATGTAATCTAGCCGTGGTTGATTTGCATAGAGTAAATGAGATATTAATTATGAATCTCAATTCCATTTAAAGTCAGGGCATTGTAAACTAAGCAATAGCAAGCACCTCTAACAGAAGAAGAGGAAAAATATTATTAATATAGAACGCGATTATTTGTATTTAATTGTTTTCATTTTATTTTGATTAATCCACAAATTTTCTTGTTCAAATGAAACCATTTTCAGACCAAATGAATCGTTTTCCAAAATCTAATTAAATTTTCTTTAGATAGGGAAATACAGTTTAAATTAAGCGAGACAAGAGTATTAAATAAATGCATATAAATAAAGCATGAAATTTTGCGAATTTATGCTGAATGTAATAAATGGAAATCTATCGATTATATATGAAAATATTTATCAGATCAGCATGTATTAGAAAAAAAATGTCTAGCTATAGAATTATAGATATATATAAAAGTTTATAGATAAGTGATGAATGTTTTGATCAATTTGATATATATGAGAAAACCTATTATTTATTTAATAAATTTAAATTTTATCTAAATAATAGTTCGTTATGATTATATAAATGATATAAAAACTTAAATAAACATTTGAATATCATCCCTTAAAATTAAAAATAAAGTTTATATTATATTTTCATCTAATTTATGTGCTGTATATAGCAACTACTATTACAAATGTTTTATAAATATATATATATATATTTATGCAACGAATGATTAAACTTTAAACACAATTTTATATTAGAGAAAAAGTTCAATATATGTATACCTGCGCAAATTATTTAATGACATACACACGCGAAAAGTAAAAAATAAAAACTATTATATATTTATAAAAGTAATTTCGATGTCGTTATAAAAACGGAATATATATATATATATATATATATATATAAATAACAAGAAACTTTTGGTATCCTTAAGAATATACACAATAAATGAATATCAATATGTATATCCTGCATCCACCATGTATATACATTTATGTTTAAGATGAATGAGATGAAAATCGTACATACATATATACAAGGGAAAAAAATACAAATAAACTTAACTGAGGTAATAAAAATTGTTTTATAACGATAAAACAAGACATTTTATACAAAAATAAAAAAAGTAATGTAAAAAATTACTTTAATAAAAATTCATCCATATTCAGAAAGAAGTATAAGCAGAGCAAATGACAAAGTACACATAATAATTTTTCTTATAATGTTTATAAATACATATATAGTATTATTTTCTTACACTATACGGTATATGTGTTTGGTATATAACAACAATTATTATCATTATTATAATCATTATGCGTATATCATCATAATAATCATGACCATCGCATCCCATTCGAAAGGCGAAGACATCATCGTTGAATGATATTAAAAAAAAAAATAAAGAATGTGTGATAAAATAAGTAAGAAAAATTTTATATATATTAGGAAACATTAAACGGGTGGAACCGTATATATATAATTCTTGAATTTTATAAATGAGATACAAACACCCCGAAATAAAAAAAAAAAAATAAATAAATAAAACAACCTAATTCAAATTAATTACTATATCTCTGCGTTATATATACACACAATTGATCTTATAATTTACGTTTTTATAGTTTTTTTTTTCTATTTAGCGTTTGCTTTCTCATCTTATATTCCTTTCTTTTTTTGTTTATAGAATTTATAGTATTTATGCATAGATAGCAATACATTCGTCGTTGTGGAATGTAAAAAAAAACGTAAAAATGGAGCAAAATGTTTACATAGCAGTTAGATACTTTATTTATAGCTGCAATATAGATATAAATCTAAATATATACATATATATATATATATATATATACAAAAGGATAACATAGTGTAATAGTATGTATGTATATTTAGATAATTATTAATTATATAATAAAAATTATACTTAAGAATAATTTTAATTTAATTGTTTTTTTTTAATAAAAAAACCTTCTCGTAGTTCGTATGATTTATATTTTTTGGAATTAATGTTTTGTAAGACAATTAGATAGTAGCGTGCATATTTGCATTTGTTCACAATCGACTCGATGTCAGGAATGATGGAAATGCAAGTATAAGGCTATATTCAAGATTTAAATTCAGAGAATCCGATTTTTTGGCGGGGTCATAGCATTTTGAGGGGGGCGAAGCGTAATAAAATGCACCTCCACGGAAGAGGATGATTTTGATCTAAAATTGTATCATATTATAACAGTTCATATCTCTGTTTTTTTCTAAAATTTGGAACCATTAACGGGAATCAAAATGATAGAACCATATCGAAATATTAATTCATAATTTATGTAACTCTTTTTGTTAATTACTATTATAATTTGTTCTTGGAATGAAGTAAATACTATAATATATTTTATAATACATTTTTTACATGAATGAATTCGGAGTTTCATTTTATGTAGAGTATTTAGTTGTTTGTGCTTAGGAACGGACGGACGGACGGAATGCATAAAACCTTATCTTTGGCACTACCCTAATCTAATCCATACGAATTCTTAAACTGAAGCACAAAATGTAGACAAATTTTATGATATTCTGTATTGCTCCTGGGAGAAAATACGGTCATAATAAGTCAAATTCCAGTTAATTTACTACCGCTGTGGGAAAAAAAAATACATGGAAAATTCTGAATTCTGATTCCGTGCGTTCAAGGAATGTGCATACAATATTTTACTTTGATCATTTAAGATGCATTCTAAAGATCATATACAATTTTCAAAGTGATTAATTAAGAATTTTCATAATAACGTACTCTGATATTTATTTGATAGAATTTTTCATATCAAAAATACAATAAAAATCTGGACATTCTTGGAAAATTCTTAATGTTGAATCAGGTCGTTCAGTGAAACCTTATTCAATATTTTATAGAGATCATTTATAAGATACATTCTAAAATATAAGATACATTCTAAATATCGCGTGAAACTTTCAAAACAATTTCGTTTAACGAATTTTCAAGAATTCAAACATTAAAATTGATTTGGGTTAATTATTATTTCATATTTCTGATTAAATTTAAACTCAAATGAATTTCATCATCGCCCGAATAAAATGTATTCACAGAATATCATCTGCATTTTGTCAAATAATGTATACTTGTGTTTAAGAATTTAAAAATTATAATGTTGCAGATATATATACTTTAATTTATTTGCGAATCAAGGATAAAAATATGCATATATATTATATATTTGAACAAAATGTATATTATTGTTGTTGTTAATACAATTTTATGTATGCGAATTTGTCCTACATATTTTTTTATGTAAATTATCATTTTATGTTTATTTGTCGTTTTTTTTTGTTTTGTATAACTATATATGTAGATACAGGATTTACGTAAACATAGAAAATGTAACACTATATGTGAATTTATTATCTTGTATGCATGCACATAAAGATATAAAATAGATACAGTAGATATAAATCCATATGATATGGTTGGTAATTTTTTTTAAAAGAATATTTTTACGTTTATTTATTTTTTTTAATGTGAATTAACTATACTTTTATGTATTATATTTAGGATGTATTTAGATTTATTCTAAAGCTGAATGCTATGTTGTTATGATTTACTACTATATGTATAAATTCATTTATAAAAAATTTCAGGATAAAACTAAATCCTACATATGGAATGTGTTAACTTTTGTATATGTATTATATTATAAGTTTTTAATTTAAACAAAACAAATCTAAGTATTTGCATTAGAGAATTAGTATTTTTTTGAATGAACAGAATTTCCTTTAATCTTAATCGAATTTTTGGACGTATTTTTTATCTTGCCGGTTTGGAAATTATAAAATATATAAGCGGATAAAATTCATATAAGAGAATGGAAAAATACCTATTATTGTAAAATATCAGTTTTCCAAGAAGTTAAAAAATCGGCGAATTTACAATCAATAGAATCATTTGAACAATGGTCTTACGTTTTACAAGATCAATCAATTTTATTACTAATTTTATTATAATTTTATAAGAAATATTGTTTTTGGAACTATAGAAAAATATTTTTACTAATTGGATTTTTCAAAATTAGAAAATCATTTGAAAAAATACTATTTTGTATATATAACTATGAATGGTTCAAAAACAATGAATATATTACATTATAAACGTATTAGTGGTATTAGCCAAAAACATCTTTATAACATCGTGTTTATATATCGCCAAAAATTTGTTTTACATTATAAATTCTTGTTAAATCATAAACAAATATTTATATTTCGTCTTTATTTACAATTAATATATTTATTTATTTTTTTTGATAAAACCATACACAACAAAATGATAATGTAATTCCAATGTCAATACAATAATATTTATATATATATAACGTTCATGCTGTGTTATTATGGATTTTATGTATAGTAATCGATATACAAATAGTAAATATTTATTTATGGATGTTGTCATGATATATATGGTACATAAAAAAGGAGGTTTTCCTGGTAAAGCAAATAATTGATTTATCAATTAAAATAATTTAACAATATTTATTATATTGAAAATTTCTTGAATTATTATTTATATACCATACATTGAATATTTTGTTTTGTTAATGTATTCTCTTAAAGGTCCATATCGTATATATCGATGCATATATTCTTGCTTTTTAGAAATATATGACTGCCTCTTGACTGAACAATCCCTCTGAAGATTCAGATTTAAGAAGTTAACTTTCAGATTGAATGGTTCATTTATTAAAACTATTTAATATTTCTAATAGTGTTTTCTAATGTCTTTCACACTGTATAATCAATTTGTTCACCGGTAAACTATGGTAAATTCACCGATAACTTCCAAAAAAGCTGATAATTTTTTTGACATAAATTGCACGCAAAGTCGTTCAAATTGTATCACACAAAAAATAACGAGTAATTATAATTAATAGCAGGTTGCTTAACAAACAAAAATATTGGATATTGAATTGAAAATTTTTCGAATGATATATTACTGTTTTATTGGATCGATAAAGAATCTTTAAGAGAAAGGTATTAACATGTTTGAACAAACTTCTAAATAATGCGAGTATGATGATGAAGGTATGGTAATTTTTTTTTTCATTGAATCAATTGAAATAATATTAAATTGGATCTTAATTCCATTTTCTATAATAACCCGCTCTTGCTTATTATATGCTTAAGAAATCGATAGCAAACTCCTATCGAGGAATGTATAAAATATTAAAATAAAAAAAATCCTTCATCCGAAAATCTATTCCCAGAAATAAGCATTAAGTTTTAAAGGGCTTTAAAAAATGTATTTAGATAATTCCGGTATTTTATGAAAAGTATTTTATACCAATTTAAATTATCCCATACATTTATAAATGCCCAATCATTTTATAAATTGTACTATCTGTCACCATTTGTCATAAATAAATACAATAAAAAAAAAGGAATAAATATCCTAATTTGTATTATAAAAATATTGTAAAAATTATTATTAATATAACAATTTATTTTTTGTCATTATAAAAACAGCATGTACAGTACATATAAAACAAATGCAATTAATTCAATATATTTTCTCTAATATTTATAACGTTTACATATACATATAGATATATGATTGTTTTTATTGGCACCCCCAAGGCATATATAACCATTTATATACTGTTTGTTTGTTTGTTTGTCTGATACCTAATATGATAACAATATTTGTCAAGTTATATATAGTCATATATAGAAACTAGAATGAACTATTTACTCACATATGGATGATGTCTGTTATTATGATATGAATTGAAAATGTTTTTGTATTTACGTGGTCATCTATAATAATAATAATAATAATACATCAAACGCAAAGTGATTATGAGAATTTATATATAAACATAAATTATTAACACAAAATATATTTAGTAATAATATTAGAAATTCAATAAACAAAAGTTTTTTTGTATTATACTTGTACAATATATAGATTCTTATTTTGATTTTTGGCCTAGAATAGTTAATGTATAATTAAGGATTCTGATCCTTCAATTAGATATGCAGGAGACTTATAATAAAAAACAGAATTTTCCTAAATATCCTAACAGGTTTTGAATATCCTGAAGGATGTAATTATAAAGATTTTATCATAATTTAACATTATACAAGAGAAAATCGAATGTCTGAACTCGTCTGAGATTTTAAAACATTTCCTACCGTTAAAGTACTATCAAAAGGCATAAACATACATTTAAATAACGAAATTCTTAAAAGAATTTTCTGTTTAATAAGTCAATTTTAAAGAATTTCAATTGAAAAGAATTTCAAATCAAAAAGGTATTTTATATAAGATTATTTTTTTCGAATACGAACCAAAAGAAATCATTTTATGCAACTTTAATATAAACAAAACAAATTTATTTTCTATAAGAACGATAAAAATGCAAGTAATTTTAGAGAAATAATCATATTTTGATAGTTATTTTCATTGATATAATATAGTTTTATATATAATAATAATAATAGTGGTTTTAATAATATATATTGAAACAATTGATTGACAAAACAAAACTAAAACTAACATGCAAATTACAATAAAAAATATTAGTTAATGTAATAATAAATTCCCTTTCCCATCGTTGTCCATTACCTATAAAAAGCAATATTTATAGAAACTTAAAGATTACCCTAAACAAGCCCAATTATAAACGTTGACAACGTACCTATCAGACGATTGGATAGGAGCGAATACTTGGCGCGTAGTCAGTCCGTTTGACGGGACCAGAGGGCTTGACCCAATCATTCATGGATTCAATAGGATTGTGTGGTTTTAGTTCTAGGAAAAAAAGTACTAATCATAAGGTAATTTTCCATTAAAAGGAAAAACCACATGAAAATTATACTTTTTTTAAGGTTTTCTTTTCTTTTTTTTTTTTGGGAAAAATAGGACAAATGACATTTTATCAAAATTTATATAATTCAATATAATCGCAATAATAATATTATCTATATGTTCTACAGTAAAAATATGGCGAGTTCACAGTAGATTTAATAAAAATTACATGCAAAAAGCAGAAAAAAATCATATTTTAAACTACAAACATATAAATTAATACAAAAATCTAACGTTTGATCTACTATGAACTCTTAATAAAATTAATTTGTATTTCTTAAAAGAGATTATAAATTGCATTAAATTAAATTTGGTCAATGTATTTATTTCTATATACATGATTTAAATTATTAAATAAACAAAATTTGAATCGATTGTCTTAATCATTAAATTTATAATAATGGTAAAATTAATATTATATTTCTGATAAATAAATCATTTTTTTTATCAATATCAATACAACATACAATATTATTCATTACTCAATAATTGTAAAATTTATTATTAATTTCGGCGGACAAGATTAATTTAATTTAATGCATTTATAATATTACCTTTAATAAAATACAATAAAAAAATGTGTTTTACTCACATTATAGTTGGAATTCTATATTGATAAATGCGTAAAAGATGTCAGACAAAGCCACACATACCTGGAAATAGAATAGAAGAAAAATAAAAGAAATTAATATAAAATAATGTAATTTTTGGTCAAAAAATTAATAAATAAATAAATAGTTTGATTCGAATGAATAATCCAAAGACAAAATCATTATTGACTGCAATAATGAAGAAGAAAAAAAACCCAAGTGTTAAAAGATAGAAAGTGGTGGTTGATTTTTTATAAAACATGATATCACATTTTAAGACACTTACTGAAACAAATAATGAATTTACATATCCCAGAATATTATAAGAGCAACAAACTATGACACTTTATATTCGAAAACCTATTAATTTTCCACGAGTTTTTCCACAAGAAAATTAATGAAACATTTTTGAACAATTATTAAAGAAAATCTTGAAAATTTTAATTGGAAAATTTAACAATTTATAAATAAAAGCACAAAAAAATAAAAATTATCGAGATTAAAACAACCGATTTGAAGAATTTGAGTACAAAAATTGTGTCTATTGTCTTTCTTTATATAAAATAATATTTATGATAAATTACACACAATTTAATTGTACGAAAGTGATGATGCAAAAATTCCACAAAAATTCAACCTGATTATTAGAAAATTAATGGATTATTTTATGAAATATATATTACCTATTTTACAATATATATTTTAAATGCAATGAAAATCACTTAAATTTTCCACAAAAAGTTCATGAACATTTTTTTTTACAAAATTATTAAAGAAAAACCTTAATTATAATTGGAAAATGTAACACTTTATTATAATCTATATTAGGAAAACTGACAAAAACATGAATGTATATAGAAATAAAAAAGCAACAAAATACTAATGAAGAAAAAAAATTTATTTAAAATAAAAAGTACCGCAATATAATTTACAGATACACTCGTATACATAAAACAAATGTAAGATATCTTTACATAAAAGTTATTCATATATAAATTACACGTCGCTGAATAAATTCTGTTGTGCACGAAGATGATTATATTTTCGGTATTTGCGATCGTCCTCGCTCGTTTTGATATCAATACACAAATCAAAAACATACACATGATTTATGTTGATTGCAACAGTTATAAAAACTCAAAATATGGTATATATTTTCATATGGATGGATGGCATAATTGGTAGCGAAGCCGCCGATTTTCATACAAAAATCTCACTTGTAAAATTACAAGTGAGATTTGCTTTTAATTAAGGGGAACATGGTTGTTTGAATGTTGGACAGTCGACGATGAGACATACCATATTCCAGCAATGATGTTCCCCGTAGGTTTATATATATACGGACCGCGCTGGCGTTTCTGCCAGTTGTGGTTAGTGTATATATATTCCCGGGTATCCCGCGGGGGGTACCCGCTCTACATCCAAAAATAACTGTAAATGTCTTACGTAAAATAAATTGATAAAAAAAATAAATTTTTGGAAAATTTTGAAATTTATTTTTTGATCAATTTATTTTACGTAAGTTCACAAAATATTTCAAATTGATATGGAATGAAATGGTAATTACTCGTAATATCTCTGAATAGGACTTTATTTATTTTATGCTGTGTTGGATTGTCATGGTGAAAAAAAAGGTACTTTGTGGAAATTAAAGAAAATAAAAAGAAAATGGAAAAACAAAAATCGACTTTTTATTAGTTTTCTTTTTATACGCAATATAAATTCATATAACATTAAATATATATGAATGCATTAGAGCAAAATCAGATAAATCATTAATAGAAAACTGCATGATCAATCGAAGAATCTTGAGTTCGAATACTCGCTGTATTATGGACCAATATTTTATTTTAATTTATTCATGTGAATATTTTTTTTTATTTCATTTAATTACTTGGAGAATTAAAACAAGAAGAAAATTTGTGAAAATTTAGGAAAATAAAAAGAAAATTTCAATAAGAAAAATCGTATTTTAATTGCCTTTCAATAATTGCTTTACAAAATAATATTTATTAATATTTATTAAAAAATTAATTGTATTGCAATTGTAAAACCATTTATGTGATGATGATAAAAAATGTTTCCCAACAACAAATAATTTAATTATTCATAAATTTTGTTTGGAAACCATCATCATGTTTATAACAATTTTTTGATTACTCAGACAATTTTAAATAGAAATCATATGGATAAAGTTTGCAGAACTTTAATGGAAATTTTACGTTGTAGATTATTTAACAATGAATAAGTTTTTAACTATTTATTTAATAGTATTGCAAAAATTAATCAAACATTAATTTATCTGGTATAAAATTAAAATGCCATAAACTCTATGCGTATAGCAAATATCCGACGATTTGTTATCATAAGTTCCACTACCAGGATCGAAAATTATTATTATTATTATTATAAACGATTATTTTGTTGGAAAAAATGTTGAAATTTGTGTGTAATAGTTGAACGCGTATTGGTGATCGATATTAATAATATTATCCATGAGTTTGTTTGCATTTCCTTCTAATATACTGATTCTGTACTTTAAAAACAAAAAAACATCAGTCTTTTTGGAAACTTTTCTTACAAAATAAAATGAATTTCACTTAGAAATTATTGATAATAATTTAAACTTTTATTCTTATTCTATATATAAAATTATTCTAATTTGATTTATGATTCAATTTCATTTCTTTATAAAGATGCTCCCTAGACAAATGTTTATTAATCTACATCGTTTAGTTTTTCGTGCGAAGCAACAATTTCGATTTGGTGTTATATTAAAGCATATAATAGCATAAATTCCAATTGATATTTTCCTATTTTTAGTTTCTTATTATTCCAATGGCATATAAGTTGTTTATAAACGATATATTCATCGTTGGACACATGTTAAACAAATCCTGAAAAAAAAATTATATGATTATTTTCAATTCCAATTAAAAAATGTAATAAATAAAATTACATACTGACCATCTACTAATAAATTACATAATCTATTGGAATATTTACCTGATACTTGGCACAGAAATATTTAATGATAGATTAAAATTTTTATTGTGATAATTATTTTGTATATTATCCTGTGATGTTGGTGTATAACACCAATAACATTTAAAATAACAAAACCGTATATATTTGTGACAAAAATTACACAATTATTAAAACTTATTTAATAGACCATTTCACAAATAATTAAAACAAAATACGGGAAGATGTTTTTCCACTATACAACATTTGGCTAATTTTAATGAGAAATGTTCATAAACTCTTTTTGCGATTAAATGTTTTTCCACATTACTGATTTTAATCCTATCATTCTTCTTGATTCATTTAAAATAAAATCATCTCAATTGAAACAACGTATTTTATTCATTAATTCCGCGCGGCGATGATTAAAAAAAAATTTGACTTACAAAAAACTAATATTAATATTATAATATCATTATAATTAATAAACGCAATTTATTTTGTTGAGTAGATCATTCAATAAAAAAATACATTACCTTTAAGAAATCTTTTCATTATCACGAATAATCTTCAAATAACCTCTTATGTTTTGTAGTTTCTCATGAAAATTTACAGTAAATTATAATACCAAATATTTGTATGTGCAACAATTTATAAATATAAATTCTTCACATTTCACAAAACACACATTGAAAAAAAAATGAATCCATACAATCCAGAATGTTATAATAGCGAAAAAAAATGATAAAATTATGACCCATCAAATGTTATGAAACTCCTTTATCTTTTTCCACATGATTTCCCACTAGGAAGTAATGGAAAATTCTTATAAAATCACTTATGAAAATATTCGCTTATGTAATTGGAAATTTTCACACTTTATTATAAAGAAAAACTAAAAAAAAAAAAACATCGTAATTAAAACAACTGACACGAAATTAAATGCGTAAATCTATCTACCAATGCTCAATAGAAAGAACAAAACCAACAAAATACAATGAAAAAATAATTTTATTATAAAATAAAAAGTACCGCAAAAATTTATAAAAATATAATATTTACCGCAACCATTTTTTTTTAGAGACTATAACAGAGAGGTACTTATTCCAAATCCATATAATAATATTGCATATTAAATAAAATCATTTTTTTTTTGGAAAAAGTTAATTTCCAAATCTTTTGGTTCGAAACAGCTTAATAGCTACTGGATATGGATGTGCTGTTTAAGAATTTCTTGAATTATAAGCGAAGTTAATATAGAAATTATTTTGAAAATTTCATTAGAACATTCTTGGGTGGTTTAATATTTATAGAATGTGCATAATGAAGCCACTTTACGTCTATATGATTCAATAATTCAAGGGCTCACGATAATAGAATTAAAAGGTTTTACAGGCGATTCGGCAGTAGTAACGAACAAAATAAAAATCAATGAATTATAAATTGTATATTGATTTTATTATAATACCTGTAATAAACACATTAATGGATGATTGATATCTTTCTTTACCCTATTTATATAAATTGCACATCTGAACACAGACAAATTCTAAATTGTGTTTGTGTATGAAGAGTATAATGTAATGTTTTTTTACATTTGTGAGACGATATATAATTTGATATCAATTGAAATCAAACACACATACGGATATAATTCAAGTTTTATGTGACGAGATATATTTATTATTATGAAAAAAACTTGATTTTATTATTTTAAAATAAATTGCTATAAAATAGAAATTCAAATCGTCCGGAATTAGAAATCTTGTTTTTTAACAATTTATTTTATGTAATCCCATCATTTCATATTGAATAGACTCGTATCCTGTCATCATGACGTCTCTTAACCTGACTGCGGTTTTTTTGTTATTTATTGAATATTTTTTCATATTCCTTAATCAATTTCCGGATGAAATGAATATATGAACAAGGCAGCATTCTAAAATCACGTCTCTTACCGAATATTTACTTTAAACTTTCGCTTGCAAATGTCGCACAGTGTATTTTATTATATAAAGAAATGATTTCAATTAGATAATATAATAAATTTTTTAAATGATTGACTATCGTACAGTTTTTAAATTATGCATAAATATTTAGTATAAGTAAGTATATTTCAAGCGAATATATATTACAAATTTAAGAATTCTCTATATATGTAAATGTATATAGTTTATATTCATTTTATTATTTAAAATTTTTCTTGAAATTAGTGAATGATAAAAATATTTTGCATGACATGATAAAGATTAATATTAAATATTATATTATTTGAATCTCTATATTTATATATATCTAAATATAAATAAATTAAATAAATAAAATTTCATCGTATGTACCAATATCGTATATTTATATATCGTATCTCATAGATCACATCTAATTAAATTCCATTTAATATAAAAAACATCTATAAGAAAAATTTTAGGAAAACAAATCAACAACAAAAATAAATCGTTCCCCATAAAAATATAATAATAATAATTCTTATGCCCGAAGAAATAGAAATGTTTATTATAAAATATTTTCCAAATAATAGAATTTAATTATATCTCTAATTAAAAAAAAAAAAAATACAATAAATATATAAATACTGCACAATCAAATACTTGACTGAAAAACTGATATACACATAATATAGCTGTCTGTTAACAAATATTTTGTATGATTTTTTTATATATGTATATAGAGATATTCATCATTTCATTATATCTATAGTTCACTTAACATTACCTGCTGTTAATATATCATTAAGGATGTTGACGATAAAGATGAAGATATGAAAGACAACGCAAATGGGTTTTTATTAATATATATATTTATTGTGCAATTTGTTTTTGTTCATAGACAGATATATTTTTCATTTTCAAATAACAAATGAAAAATTGAAATTAATTGTTTAATTTCTTGACAACAATAAAATGAAAACAGAATTAGAAATATATATTAGCAAAGAAACATAATATAATCACAATATAATGATATACAATTAAAAGTTTTATCATGATATGTTTGTATTAGTTGAATATTTATTCAATTGATTTAGTCAATTGGTTTTGTTCAAAACAAATTCTGTAGTTAAATTCCATAAACGTGAAAAATTGTCAATTTAACCATACACTTTGTATGGACACCCATAACATTATTTTACATTCTGAAAATTCAGCTTATTTTACTTAAGATTCAGTCTTAAAATCAATACCATTTCATTGAAATTTCATCCTAAAAAAATTTAATGATTAGTGGTGGATTTTGACCAATTATAGGGTAAAAAAATGAATTTTTTTATTATGTAAGGCGTATAGTAAAAATGCCATAACTTGGGATCCTGTTGATATAGAATAATGGGCAGACCATCAATCGATAGATAATTAAATGCTCTAAAATGTTTCCTTATATATCCAATGGGATTGTAGAACAAATTCTATAGTTACAATCTATAAACGTGAAAAATTGTCAATTTAACCATACTTTTTGTATAGACACCTATTAATATTATTGCAAATTCGGAAAATTCAGCTTATTTTACTAATGTTTCACCCTTAAAATCAAAACCATTTGTAACAAACGATTATAGTTTTTTGTTAAACAATTTTATAATTCAATTTATTTAATGTCCCAGTGCGATAAAATATATTTAAAAAACAATCCTTATATCGTTTAATTCCTGATATTGTTTTAATGTACAAAAACCTAAAGCAAAAAAAGCACACGCATCTAATTCTAATTCTAATAATAATAACAATAATAATATACATATAAGTAAGCATTTGAACTTATCATCGACATCAAAAAAAAAAAGCAATCACATACAATTTCTGGGGTAAAAAGAATTTATTTATACCATTAACCGTCGTCTTCGTCTTCGTTTGTATATGGTATATTGCAATGTGATTTATGATTGTGGATAATATTTTTTATGCTATCTATTTGTATATATGTCTATATTTTTGCATGTTCAAGAGTTTTGCATTTTATTGTACACATAAGAGTTTTATTATTCTGTAACATTCGCAATTTAAGAAAAAATACAAACATAGACTCATTTTTTTTGTTCTTTTATTTTTACTCTAGTGGTTTATTCACAAACACGCATTCTAGAACACCATAATACGTATTTATATATACGTATTTTATAGATATGGATGCCATATATGATATCTCTACTTTTAATAACAGACAATATGTAACAAAATTCAATGCATTTCCGTATCCATTTTTTGAAGGTTGCCATAAAGATAAAATTATCAGTGCGATAAATACTAATTTATATAGTTATTATACCCACAAATCAAAATATGGCTTAGCAAAGTTATGATGATTTATAATCCTAAAAAAGGAAAATCCCAAAATTAAATTATTTTTATTAACTTCAGGTTAAAAGTCTTATATCTGTTCAATAATATACGGAAGTTGTAGAGACTTATAGTATATAGTCTAAATATAATAAACATATACGTATATATTTTTTATGATCATTTATCTATGAACGTCAAAGATTTAAGCATATAAATGTGACAAAAGGTTTTTCCTTATAGTAGGTACATTATATACCTATAAAAAATATCAAATTTATTTTCTTTTATATATCGTACCTATACAATATACGAACAACAATTGACAATACTCAATATACTGTAGTATGTATATATGGTTTGCGATGAATTCGAGAGCATATCATCATGATTTCATTACTATATATATCTATATATAACCATATATTATTGTTCTTAAATTGTGGAAATGGTTGGAAATGTTGTGATAATAGGGAACATTTTTTTAAAGCAATATATATACGTCAAGAAAAACAATTTTGTAATTTTTATTCAAATTATTAGCCGTTATATTTTGTATTCAATATATAGAATAATTTTTATTTTTATCCTTTCGGAACTAAATTACGTTAAAAATTCAACATAAAAGCATTTAATGAAACAAAACAAAAATGTATAATGGTTTTTTAAGACGATGAGGTAAACGATAGAGATCATCCCCGAATTCCATTCTGAACATTGTTTTAATAAATGAAATGCTTCTCTTTATAGAAGATTAACAATAAAGTGTTTCTTCTGATTGAAAATTAATTCTGAACTGTTTTTCTCGTCATTTTCCCTTAATGTTATAGACACTTTTCTTTTTATTGAAAATTATTTCTGAACAATTTTTCATAAAAGTAGTTCTAAATTATCATATAGTAAAATATTCTATTCTATAAAATATACACAGGTAATTAAATGAATTATATATATTGAAGGATATTGGGTTTAATAATATTGAAAACATAAACTTTGATGATAATTTTTTGAATATTTAAATAATAATAACAACAACATAGAAACTTCCCACACAACTACTTTATTTGATAAAAGCACACACCGAATCAGTATAATAATAACAATAATCTATTTGTAAACCAAAAAAAAAAAACAAATATTATTATATCTAAATAGATAAAAAATAAAATTTGTTTATAAATGAATGAAAGAAAGAAAACAGAAATTCTTTTTAAATCATTCTTTTTAAATAAAAGTTTACATAATGTTTTATAAAGAATATAATAATAATAATAATAACATAACCAAATATAGAACGAACTATATCTATATAGTAAAAGTGTGTGCATAGAATAAATATAAAGGATTTCTTTTTTTTTTAGTTGACATCAAAATCTTAAGAATTTAAAATGTTAGTTATATCGTTATATGAATGTATATCGATAGATAGATTGATAGATCGATGGATGTATATATGCAATATAGCATAATGTGCATTATGGTACAATGCACATTTCTGATGAATATTTGTTATATACATATAGATATATATATTCTTTTCCAAACTATTATTTAGCATACATAAGTACATACATATATATAGTTAGAGATATCCATTGTATAAGAAAATAAATATTGAAAATGTATGCATATATTGTGCATTTACATATATATATATATATATATATAATATCTAAAAGTATATATATAATAAATTGAAATCAAATTATTGATTTTCTCTTGAAAAATATTTATATATAGTACAATGGGGAAAAGAACTTTTCTGTATATAAATACAAAAAAAAATAAAACGCGAAAAAAATTGATTATAAGCGTTATATTCCAAACAAAAAAGCTAGGCTATAAATATATAGAAATTTTTCTTCTTTTGTTAGTGATAAACTAAATAATAATTTATGTAAAGTTTATTTTAATACTTTGTCTATACACAAATCTCCAGCAAAAGAATATTATTTGTTTGTACAAATTAGACAATCTATAATTTTCTTCTTTTTCTTTTTTTTGAAATTTCGAATATTTTTATTTCGCTTAATAATATATTTGATTAAAAGATAATAAAAGGGTTATAATATAGTAATAGTACGGATTAAGGTAAGTATACTCGTATATAACATAGAAACAGAATTGAGTACAAATTTGAGATTAAATCCTGTTGCCATTTCTGCTACAGAAATTCTGTTGAACAGTACAAAAAATTTTCATTTTTAACACATTTGTTTTATCGTTTGAATCTAAATTGTGTGTATTCACTGTATTCACACAATGAACAGCAATAGAAACAGAAATTTTCTTTATTCTGTTTCTGCTTCCATTCCGTTTTATGTTGTATACCATTCCGAACCTTTAGATTAACTATTGACCACATAAAGAATCGTATTAATTACCTAAGAAAAATTAACGAAATATGACGGAAAATACAAATTAAGATATAATAAAATATCCGCAACAAAAATTAGAATTAAATATATCTATCAAAATTCAATAATTGCCATAATGAAACATATATATAATTAAATCGAACAGTTGTTTAACATTTTTCATCATGAATGATATTTTCCATAGCAAAAAAACTTTGACCGCACGAGCACGATTAAAAGGATGAAAATTTATGTCACAAACTTTATACCAAAAATGATGTGGAAAATGGAAAATAAAAAATAAAGAATTGATAACATATTATGAAAATCTATAAATATATATAAATATCTTATTATATTTAATGTTTTGATGTTGATCCCGTATTTATTTTTAAATATTTATAGGAATTGAATTGAAAGATTCTATCTGTGTAGGTCCTTTTCAACCATCCTTATATATCTATCATCAAATATATATTTTTATTTTTTTTTTTCTGTTAATTTCAATTTGAGATTGACGACAGCCATTGCGTTGTTGCGGTTTATATAAAAGTACATTATATTTATTTTTAAAAATAAAATTAATTTATATAAATATATATTATTTTTTTTATTTAAAAATGAGCATTGAAAAAATAAGCAGAATAAATAAATAAATGTTGATTTGATTGATGGATAAGATTAAATATTAAACGTTATATATATTACCCGTCGATGTTATTATCAAAATATAAATTTTAATTTTTTTTATTTTGTACCTATATATATATATAGATATATATTATATATGTTATGATATATAGAACAAGAAGAATAAGCATAAAAATGAATGATATTTATACAATATATACAGAACAAATTTTATTTAATTTAGCACAAACAGCAGATGATACCCGCCCGTATAGATATTTTTATATATATTTTGCAATATTCAAATATTATTATTATATTTCAATGTATATATTTACATTTATTTATATTAAAATATAAATTTTCTTATATATATACAGCGGTGGTCAGTTAAATAACACCCCCATTTCTTGGAATGAATTCTTAAAAATATCTAATAGAAGCAGTGTTAAACTGCGACTAAAGGAGAACTGAAACAGTAATACATAGTTTCATAATTAATCTAAATAAATATCTATATTTTCTTTCACAAAAAAATTCTGAACATAAAACGTAAAAAAATTCTTAAAGTTAAGTGGTCAGGTAAATAGCACAGTCCATGAAGTTTTATTTGCATCACAAAATAAAAAATTAACCAAAAATTGATTAAAAGTTGATTTAATATTTTGTTGGGAAACGTTTCATTTTAATTACTTCAACACATCGACGAGGCATACTTTGAACCAAACGTTTGCATCGATCTGATGGCATTGCAAGCCAAGCCTCTTGCACGACTGTCCACAATTTGTCCAAATTTGTTGGTCGATTTTAACTAATCCCTTTTTCGACATCTCCCCACAAATTCTCAATGAGGTTCAAGCCGGACTTTGTGCCGGCCAATCCAATACACTAATTTGTTGTTCTGACATCCATCTTTTTATGCAACGAGCGGTGAGTTTGGATCGTTATCGTCCATAAATTTCCTCTTAAGTGGCATATTATCATCAGCAGCATATGGTTCCATTGCATATTCAAGTATGTTTTTATACATATACGGATCCATTTTTCCTTCTATTCTGGACGAATACCATGCCAAGGTAGCGCTCCCCAAACCACAATACTACAGCCAGCATGTTTCACTGTGTTTAATGGATTAATGCTTTGATTATTTAGACGGCGTACATACACTTTTCCATCCGATCCACATCGATTATAATTTGATTCATCGGTCCATAACACATTTTTCCAGAAACTTATCGGTTTTTGTATATATAATTTGTACTTGTAAAACTAAAATATTTGACGTAATGAATCACTGTGTTATTTAACCGTCCACCACTGTATATAGCTATAGCAAGAGCAAGAGATGTTTATTGTATTCGCATAATAAAAAAAATAAATACAATATACAATACATTTTATTTATGTATGTATAAGCTTCAAAAATTTGTGAAAATCTTAAATTTAAACTTATTTTGCAATTTTCATATACTATATAGTGTATATAAAAAAGATGTATAGTATATTTTTATTTTTTTGTGGATATTCAATATGTATATAATAGGTATATATAGAAAAATTTCCTTTATTACCAATATATATTGTATTGTTCTTTTATTGTATGTATGTATATAAATTGAAATATCTTATATTTTTTTTTTACACAATTGCAAAATTTGAACTGCGATCTTCAAATTACACAAAAAAATTAGGAAAATAAATTTTAGCATTTCTGTATTTATATTCGTAAGCTTTAATATATATAATTTTATTATATTTTTTTTTGTATATTACATATACATGTAGTTATTTTTAATATGTATATTGTGTATTCAATTTATTATTATTTTCGTAAATCATATATAAAATACTTAACAAAGAATATGGAATATGTTGTGCTTTTTAGTACATATCTTTTTATAAAATATGTTTAAAAGATACAGATGGGGGGTTTTTTTTTTTTTTGCATTTTACAATTGTTTATAATAATCTGTATAAAGCACTAACAAAAAGGTTATTCTTCATTAGTTTTTTTATTTTGTATATATACGCATAACAAACTCTATTTGATTATAACAAAAAAATTGTTCGAAAATGTTCGTAAGAATTTTAAAGTTGATTTTAAAAATAGATTGCAATAGAATAGAATAGAAATTGAAAGTTCACGATCATAAAAATTGTGAATAAAAAAATAATTCCAATTCATTTATTAAGTTTTGATTCATTTAATTGAATTTTTTTTGTCTATATTCAATGAGAAAACAAAATCATTTAAATCTTCTTTATCTCTGTTCATATTTTTTTGATTATTATTTATTTTACGGATAATTTGTATTATATCTTTCATCTATTCAGATATTTTCCGATAAACTCCATATTATCATACGCACTTTATAATTATCATATATGAGAAATATTTAATTTTTTAGGTCAAACATCAGTATGTTATGTATCTATATAATATAGAGAGTTATATCAGTTATATATCTATAATAGAATTAAAAACTATTTCATATATTTTTTTACTATACATAATTAAATAATGGTGTTGTTGGTATTCGACCGTAACGTTTTTTGATGCTTTTAATCATCATTATTGAAACGAACATTTGTATGTGAATTGGATGAACAAATATTTCAGATTTTAAAACTTTATATAACTTTTTGTTTATATATTTAAAAATATATAACAACAAAAAAAATGTTTTTTTTTTCGAATTTTCTCATATATATATGAAAAACTTTTTCCATTTTTTTTGTTTTTGTATAACTTTATCGTTATTGTTTATATTTATTTATATTCAATTCATATCATATAAAAAAATAAAAAAAAATAAATTATACAAATACTCTTATTCATAAAATTTTTTATACCAACATATGTAAATAAATATACAACAGAACGTTTAAAGTATATAGAAGGGTAGTAGAACTTTTAAATGAGATTATATATTTATCAGTTTTATAGAGTTTAATTCCAAATATTTTCAAAAGAAAGAAAAAAAAAACAAAAAAGACACTTTTTTTGAAAGATACATAAAGTTAAATATTATCAATTGAATATATACAAATGATAAAAATGTGTTAAATGGAATTTTGAAATCAATATATAATACATCTTGTTCTGAATATATAGGTTCTGACCTTATTCTTTTTATTGTATTATATAGCAAATTGCGTGTTGTGAATTACCATTTTCGTAATTGTATCTATATAGATTCAATCGTTGAATCGTTTTGAATCCAGTCATTGAATCGTTTTGAAATATCCACTTTATTTTCATTTGTCTATCGATTGTTGGAATTCCAAATAACAAATCAAGGGAAAATTTAGTAAAAAAAAAAAAATTTGACAACCAGAGCATTTCATTGGGTTATATGAGAAAATGTTCATTAAACATCAGACTTTTAAATCTCAAAATCCAGTAATTTAATTGTTTTGAAATTTACCCTCAATATTTTCATATTTCTATAGAGAATTTCTAGCAATTTATTCATTATTCAGATTTTTTAAATGATTGTGTGTGAATGCGGTGATTGAAAACTTGTAAATTGGTGTAACTTACAAGTTTGTCTATACGTTTTTTTTCTTTATAAGTTGTTTGCTTTAAAACTACAAAGCTTTATTGTCGTAAAACGTAAAAAAAAACCACTCGATATTTTGTTATACTTGAAATAAAGTCTTAAATAAAATATTCGATAAAATAGTATAAGCTTTTTTTTTTTTTTAGTTTCTATTATGTTATGCTGTACGTTAAAAATATCATTGAATGTTTTGCTTTAAATATACATATATAGATAAAAATATAGTTTAATATAACAATTTTAATACATTGATCATTTTTCCTTGTATATATGTATGCATTGCGGTTATATCTATATATTGTTTATTTTATCTTTTAATTATATAACATGTCAAATAATCAAAACAATAGATATGTATATAGGGAATTTATTATAATAAACTCCTATATATAACATTAAAATTGATTATATAAACTAAAACAAAAACTTTTGAAATATTACATATGATAACGACATCAAACGCATTGTTAATATATATAGCTATATATAGACAAATAATAATAAAAAAATATATATACGATGATACAAATACATTTAACGTGAATATAATTTTCTAATCCTTTTATCTATACTCGAATATATTGTATATTCATATTATAAAATTTTGAAATCAATATGATTATTTCTTGCTTGCATGCTAATTTTATAATCTTATTTATATTATCTAAAATGGTATCATATCATATATAATAATACATAAATTATCTTAATATATATATATTATACATAGAAGTTAAGTACACAATCTTATTATAAATAAATATATTATTTTTGATATTTTATAGTTTTCTTTTATATAGTATAGTTATATAGTTATAGATTATAGTTATATAGAGGTAAATATACGATATGATTATAATGATGAAGATGATTATATATAAATTTTCCGGAAATATATAACAAAAGATATGTAATAATAATAAGAGGAAATATAATTTATTTATATTTATAAATATAAAAGAATATTTTTGCCTCAGATTTTACTTTAATATATAGAAATAAGACTCCTGTGGATTCTCTTTTCATTGCATAATAATATATATATAAATATACAATCATAAATGATTGTACAATCATATATAATATACATATATATATAATATAATGACCCCTCGATTTTATATTTATTAACAATTCTGAACTACATACAAATATATATATTTATTTAAATTTACATAAATACTCTACAGAGAAGTTTTTGAAATATTATATATATATAGAGTTAGTTATATTAATATAGAATAAATGAAATTGTTATAATAAAAAGTAAAATGTAAATCACACACATATAATATTTATTCATATACAAAAATAGAGCAGATGTCAAATGAATTCTAATTCGTAAAGATTTGTATTAATATATTTTTGTATCATATATGAAAAGAATACATAAATACAGAATAAACTTTATAAGTTTTAAAGATAAAAATTTATTTATATAATTTTTGTATATTAAATAAATATGATAAGTAAAATTTTGTATGAATTTATTGGATTTTTATTAAATGCCAATTGGGAATGAATAAAATTTGAAAAGTATTCCTAAAAAACGTTCACGATAGTGATCTGGGATCATTATTGTTTAAATTTTCAATATTTTTCTATATATCGATTTAAAAAATAAATAAATTTTTAGCTATACAACCAACAATCTGGTTTTAGCGTCCAACAACAGCCTTCTGTTATTAGTTACTTAATTTGTGGCTTTTACGGTGTCGGTAATTAGCCGTACGACCAACCGCAAGCGGAATATACAACTCAGTGTTAAAATTCAGATTCGAAAAATAACCGAAAACACAAAACATGTTTTATGCATTCAGTAGGATTCGAACCCACGACCCCAAAATTTCGTTAGAATTTTAGGTTGGCATTTTTAACATTTACACCACAGAGTTGTATATCGATTTAAAAAATATATTTAAAGACATAAGAAAACGCTAAGGCAGTATATTTTTCTGTTTCATTCGTACATTGAATTTTTATATTTATACATGAATTTATTACAGATCCGAAAGTTACATGTTAAGGAATAAAAAGTAAATGAGAAGATAATAATGAGAGCAGTTTTTCACGAAATTTTCCAAAAATCTAACTTCAAATCTGTTTACGAATATTTACGAGAATCTTATTGTTGTAGTAAGGCATTTTTGTTGATTTGTGATGAACTCCAAATACAACTCAGTAAATGAATGAATAGAAAAACTATGCATGAGATTCTTAATATTTCCTTTTGATTTTGGAATTATGTTTAAGAAGCAACAACAAACGATATAATATGTTTTAATATCATAATAGAATTAAAAAATTAGAATTACCCAATGAGTGGTACTTCAACAAATGTATAAAAACAAAAACCACTATAGAAATATCATAAAATATAATATCACATTTTAATACACGCACGTGGAAACAAATACAGAATTATTGCACGATATTAAGAAAATATGATAAAATAAATTCATCAATAATTGAAATTGCAAAATAATCACTAAATATTTGTATACATTAAAATCTCTTAAATGTTCACAATAATTTTTCACAAGGAGTTCAAGATAAATACTTAAAAAATTACTTAAGAAACCCCTGTATTATAATTAGCAAAATTTAATTATAATTAAGGAAAACTAAAACAAAATATCTTCATTATAAAAAACAACCGACAACGAATTAAATTTATATCAACTAATGCACAATAAATATAGAAACAATATAAAGCAACAAAACAAAACGACAAACAAAATTTTATTATAAAATAAAAAATACCGCAAAAAATTTATAAAAATAATAATGTACTGTAACAATTTGTTCAGACTAACAGAGAGGTAATTATTTCGATCACATAATAATTCTATATAGAAAAATATAGAATGATGAATTTATAAATTGTTAATGTATGAATGATATAATATAAAACTTGCACACGCTTTGTGTTTGTGTTTATATATTATAAAACAACAATTGAAATCGACATAATGTTATAATAACTTGATTCATCCAGTTTTACGCAATAACGCAATATATTTATTATATACAAAATTAAATTTCACAATGAATGATAATGCTTCATGAAATTGATATTATAGAAATTATTGACCTGTAATATTTTGGTATCAATTTGAAAGTGATATTTAACTTATTGATTTTTGATATTAAAATAATGATCTTTAAAAACATTTCAAGAAACGACGTGCATGGATTTTTTGGAGGTATATAAAGAATTTTATATGGATTCCTTGGCAAAAAAAAGGTTAAAATATATAATTTACTTGATGCACCTTTTTGAATAAAATAAAATTGTATGGAATTGCATTTTCCGAAATTTCCCGTTTTAAATCATGCAACTTGTTAACCAATCTGAAGGATTAGACCACCGATTGAAAGTTATTTTTTTATTCTTTAAGAAAAAAATAGAATTTTGAAAGGCATTTGAAGAAAAACATAATGAAAAATGCAATTATTTGAACAAAATTGTCAATATTCAGACAATTTTCAAGTCAACCAATTAATTTTATATGTTATTTAGAAAGATCATTGAATATTATTAATGGTTTTCTTATACCATTTTGATACTTTTCATATGAATTTTCCGAGGTTTTCCATCTTTCTAAATCAAAACAAATACAAATTTGGAAAAATAGACGGTATTCATTACGATTTCCCAAATTGTTCACCAATCTGAACAAATAGATCACGAATAGGAAGGAATTTGTATGCCCATTAAAGTCAATATGGACACATTAAAATGGATATCACAATATAATGAATCTACAAAGCAGTTATCGTCGTCCTTGTGGCACTCGTAAGAATTCGAAAAAAATGGTACGTTTAATACCATTATATAGCAATTCAAGAAAATTAAAATCTATTATTATAATAATAATAAGTTACAAATGATTTCAATTTAATATTGCGTTCGTCGTAAAAATATACTTTTCACATCGCACCGCACACAACGCATATGCATATATACATAATAGCATAACGTATTGTATATTAAATTTTATTAAAAATCTTATAGAAAAATGTAATGTCATAAATCTTAATATTTCGCATGTATATATCCTTCAATTGCCTTGTTCCTTTGCTTGCAGACGTGCTTTTTCATCTATTTACTATATACATATACCATATATATGTATAAGCATACATTTTGTATACCAATATATTTATTTATGTATGTATCAACGCAATATTAATGGTTTCTGTTTATCATACTAATTTATCATAAATAAAACTTAAATAGTCCTTAGAATGCTGACAAGTAAATTTCAAATATATATTTATTTATATATATATAACAATCAACAATATAACAACGATAAAAGTCCTAAGGACATTTATATACGCTATTATTATATATGTTCGCTCACAATATTTTGAAGACAAATTTTTATATAAAAAATTATTTATATATTTATAATTGTATATGAATATATTATCGTAAACATATGCTTGTTATATCAATTATAATGGAGGGGTGAGAAAAATGTTTTAGTATATATGGTCTAAACAATAAGAAAATTCTTAAAGATTACATTCATATAAATAAATGAATTTCTTTTTGAACATATTTTTGTCGGAAAATTCCATTTTCCGAATTCTTAATTTTATTTATTAGTCAAAGCATACAGTCAAAGCATTTTCTTTTAAATTTTAATTACATAATTTGTATTTCATTATTTGAAAACTCAATTCATTTCGGATTTTTTATAGAAGAAAATAGGGAAATCGTATTGAAACATCATTACAATAGAAAAATGATACAAATATTCAGTATACTATATTTGGAAAATCGACTATATATCTTTGGAAAAACGAATATCCATATACATCTGAAACGAATTCAAAACGTTCTTCGATTAAAAGTCAGAAGTTAATTAAATGAAAATTTGAGATTCTTAATTTTCCGGGAAAATTGTGTTCGAATAATAACGAAGCTGAATCATAACGTGAAGTCACATGAAAAAAAACATAGCAACGAGAAACTGTGAAAATATTACGGCAATTTTCCAGAGGATAATTTTTTTCCTTGTTCGATACTCTACGTCAGAATCAGTGTAACGCCCGGCAAACTTCGGAATTCAATTGTCGTACAAGTTGGAGCAAAAAATGACTACAAAATATTGTTTAAAAAAATACGAATAGTCCACAATTTATCATATGCAGAGTTCAATTTATAAGATTTATAAGGTCAATTTTTTTATATATCTATATATTGAAAAGTTTTATAAATACAAGGATTTTATGTTTTATTGATGTCTCAATTATATATGTATATATAGTCAAAAACAAAGCGCTTATTTAGGATTAAATTGATTGCTATATATAATATATAAATAACCTCTCTATCACTTACATTTTATAATTAATTGAAATAAATATTTATTGTATATTTTCAATGGGTTTTTAGCTATGTAATATAAGTGGTATAAGTAAACAAAATTTTATATATATAAAATATATAATATAAATTATATTTTAATACATACATATTTTTTGAACGTAACATATATATAGACTTCGCGAGCTATATAAATATATAATAAATCAAATGTAAATATTTAAATAATATAAATATATAAACGAATACATATATGAAATTTTGTAATTTATTGATATGCAATCAACAAAACCACAATATATTTATATTATTAAATATAAACAAAAACGAAAAATCTATAAATATTGGCGAATGTGAATTATAAAAAAAAAACATACACAAAATACACGAATATTCATTTCTCCACAATATTAGAATTATTTGTTTTGCATGCATTCGCAGTAGTATATTTTGTTTTCAAAATGTATTATTTTAATGTAGGTCGTTGAGATTGCAAAATTTTAAGAGACTTCCACGAATATATTTTCATATATTTTTATTGCTTACACTTTCTTTGAAACAATGTCAGAAGGATTTTAGAGTAAAAAATTAAGAATTGTAGTGATATTTTTTGTATCATGATATATCCATTGAAATGAAATGGATTATGAATAGAAAAATAAGAAGATTTAAAAATCTTTATGCATATAAAAAAAAACATTTATATTAAATGTATCTATAGTTGGGAATTTTATTTTTCATTGCATATACACAAAAATTAATTATTTCGATGATTGTTAAAATACTTCTAATATGAGTCAGCTATAGCAATATGATATTTAAGTATTTACTGGATGGGGTATATAACTTTTAATATACAAACAAATGTATTAATCATACAATTTTGTTGCTTGTTTTACAAGATTTTTTTATATATATAGCATACAATATATATAGATAAAATTTGTTTATATTATTCGCATATATACAATATAATTACTTTATATTATATATAAAGGTTAAGTTGGATTAGTATTTTTAGTATATTTTTTGTATTCGTCGAAAATGCGAGTGCATCGTGCAAAATCGAAGTTTAAAACATAATTTTTTTTGTATGATATATAAACAAATACAGAAATATTGGCAAAAGTTATAACAAACATATATACAATTTTATTGCGTTTTTTAAATCAAACAAAAAAAAAATTAATTATACTAATTTTTTTTTTTAATATTTGATTTAATTCACAGACGAATTTTTTTCTAAAACATATATATTTTATTGTGTTATTAAAAAATTGTAATATAAAATAATGATAAATTTCGGTGATGAATTTAATGAAATTTGGACACTTAACGTACTACCAAAATATACAGAATTCGGTCAAGATATATTGAAAAAATGTTTATCAATTGAGAGGTCCACCATTCAACCATTGACTATCGAACAACTATTAGCTAATTCCGAAGAATTTCCCATTAAATTTCCCATTCATACATGTCGAATAAAATCACAAAAGAAAAAACGTTATGAAATAATTGAAAAACAAGCGGCCGGTGCCTATCCCATCATTCATGAACGTGCTCTTTGGTTGTACATTCGATTTTTAGAACATAAATGGAAATATGGTAAATATATATATGAAATTGTATATATTATCTTTTTTGTGTTAAATTCATTATTATTGGTATTATTTTTCATCTATCCACAAATAGGCACGGAAGTGGAAAAAAAACTATACGATGGTATGTCCGTAATGGAATTAATTGATCGATTGTTAATGAAACGTTGTGTAAAATTTTGTGGTTCAGCAGATTATTATAAATTGTTATGTGGTAAAACCGGTGGTGGATGTTATGATATAGATTATTCAAATGATTGTAAACATTCATTTCATATAAACAATTTAATAAGTTATCATGAAGTTAAGGTAGGTAAATTTCAAATTTTTCAATCATATTACTTTAATTATAATAATATTAATAGTTTTATGTATAGTTAAGTGCATTTTTATCTATATCATCACATACGGAATTTATAAATGATGGATCACGGCGTAATTTGGGTAAAATGTTAAAAAGTAAACGTGGTATTGAACGGGAAGGTGTTGTTTGTGGTCTAATTGGACCACGGTTTCAACGTCCCGGTGAAATGGAGTATCAAGATTGTATTATTACAAAAGAACAAAATACAATTGAAAATGGTTATGGACATTCGCACAGAGAAAGCAGCAGTACGAATAATGATAGTGATATAAATCCCGAAAACCATGAAAATACATTATATGATTACCATCAAATGTACAATGAATTTTATGATAGTGAAAGTATTTTATATGAAAATTGTACAATGGATGAACGGCGATTTGGAAAATGTTTTGATCCAAATGCAATACTTGATAATGTTGTTATGAAAAAACGATATGCAATATCATTTGATACATTTCTATTGGAAAGTGAAGCACGAGCAGCGGAATGTGGAAAACTAGCTTATCTTCATGTGGTTGGCATTGGATTAGGTGTTTGGGCATTTGCCTATCATCAAACCGAATTATTTTTACAAACATTTGAAGAACGTATAAAAGTGTTGATTGGAAAATTAAAAAATATCGGTTGGATTCATTTTTCATATTTTAATTCTGCTGGTTGTGGTGATTTAAAAAATAATGCTATAATTTGTCGAGATGCTGATCAACAAAATGGAATTACAATTTTTCTATCAAATCGAAATCCAGCTGATAAATTGGTATATTTTAACTTTATCATATTTTATTTATCAAACATGATATAAAATTCCTTAAAATATATATTTCTTTTTTGTTAACAATTTTTTTTTCATTTAGTCAAAATTTAAAAATGCTCTAGTAATAGCATCATTTGCATGGGATGCTAATGCATTTCCTGGCAATGAATTTTGGGGTGTAAGTTATATTATATATAGTTTATGAGTATATAGAGCTATATTTCACGAGAGTTTTCATTTTGTATATTCATATATGTATATTTAGGGTTCACTATCATCGTCAAGTGATCCGGCGGCGGCATGCAGTACTTTAATTACAGAATTATACAATCCATATATAAATAAAACAATGATTAGCGGTAATAATCTTCATATTGCATCGGTTCAATTCGGAGGTGTTTATCATTTAAGTGATTATGTAAAGAAGATTTTATAAATGTATATGTTAGTATTTTTAATAAATGGATAAATAATGATAAATAAAAAAATTAACATTATGAATTATATACCATTTTAAATTTGTTTCTTTCATTGAAAATGTTTCTGCTGCTGATAGAAAATTCGTTAAGAAAAATTTCTGAACAATTTTCCTTAAATATATAGACATTTTGATGGTTATAGAAAAACCGTCATGAAGCTTTACTGCGAATATTTTTAAATTCAATAGAAGTTTTTCTGTTCATTGAATATAATTCAAGAGTTGGTCCTGAATATTTTCCTTAAATGGAAATGTTTCTGCTAAGCGAAAATCCCTCAAGATTTATAACATTTTTACTTCGGTGGAAATTCCCACTGGATTTACTGAAATCAGCATTACATCAGCAGAATGGGAAATTCACGATTTCAAATTTATTTAAAAATAATAATACGCAGCATCATTTGCTATATGCAATATATGCGTCAATAAACTTGTTTTGTTGGATTCAAATTGTTGTTAATTTTTTGTATTCACATCAACATCGAATACGTGTTCAAAAACACTGTTTTTATAATAAAATGTTAAATTTTATGTGGTGGGTCATTTTTGTGTATGGTTTTTGTATATTTAAAATATAGTGTAATTCTCGTATATTTTTTTTAGGTTTATCAACACAAAAACATGGTTATTTTTTTGTCTGATAAAACTCTACCATTTGAACAAAATTCAATAAAATAAAAACAAACACAACTATACAAGAACACCATATTGATTGTGAGTTGTACAAATTTCACAACTCATAATTTTGTTGTTTATATATATTTTGTTGTTGCTATATAAGTTTACGTGTGTTTTTAAAATCTTTCGATATTTAATTTGTTAAAGGTAAAAATAAAATAGGATGCAATTTTACTTATATATAAATACTTGTTTGTAATTTATTTTGAATCAGTTTACTAACTATCAGCATTGGTTTATGTTGATTGCAACAAAGGTTTTAAGTGATAAAAATAAATACTAAAATTCATATTTTGTTTATAATAATAATTTTAGTCACAATATACAGCCGTACAAGAAAAATAAAATTTAATATACATAATTAATATAATAAATTTTCGATTTATTTATTAATTATTTACTATTTAAATTAATTGTAGTGAAAAAGTTCTGCGGTAATTTTTAAACAAAATGAATCAAATAAAACAAAATTTTGGTAAATTATTCAATGAGATATGGCCAAAAAAACCTACACCAAAATATACAGACATCGGTAAAGATATATTGAAAAAATGTTTATCAATTGAGAGGCCCATTAAACCATTGAGTGTCGATCAACTATTAGCAAATTCCGAAGAATTTCCAATTAAATTTCCAATTGATACGTGTCGAATAAAATCACAACCAATCGATAGACATAAAATAATTGAAGAACAAGCGGCCGGTGCCTATCCAATTATTCATGAACGTGCTCTTTGGTTGTACATCCGATTTTTAGAATATAAAATAAAATATGGTATTTGAAATTATATATATTAATTTTAATTTTCTTATATTGATTCAAAAATATATTTTTTTCTAATTTTATCTATATGTTTTTATAGGTAATAAAGTGGAAAAGGAACTATATGATGGTATGTCCGTAATGGAATTAATTGATCGTTTATTAATAAAACGAAGCGTAATGTTTGGCAATGCATATGATTGTTATATATTATTGTGTGGTAAAGAAGGAAATGAATTGTATTTGGAACCTACGCCGGATTCGCAAGACATCACAAATCCTTTACATTTACATAATTTAATAAGCTATCATGAAGTTAAGGTAAATAATAATAATAATAATATTATATGATATAATTTTGATATAGTGAATATAATGATTTTGAAACAGATGTTATGTTTATTAAGGTCAAATTTTTCCCATAAATCATTTACAAATATAATTATAAAACTAATCACGTAATTTATAAATTTATATATTGTATATAGTTAAGTGCATTTTTATCAGTATCATCACATACTGAATTCATAAACGATGGTGGACGATATAATCGAGGAGAATTACTTAACGATAAAAGTGGAATTGAATGCGACGGTGTTATTTGCGGTTTAATTGGACCTCGGTTGCATCGTCCCGGTGAAATGGAATTTCAAGATTGTATAATAGGAAAAAAACAAAATACAATGGAAAATGGTTATGGCGGTGGTGAAGCCGCCGCAGGCGATCAAGAACAAAATTCATTATTTCATTATCGTCAATTGTACAATGAATTTTATGATAGTGAAAGTATTTTATATGAAAATTGTTCAAAGGATGGTCAACGATTTGGAGATTGTGTTGATAAGGAATTAATACTCGATAATGTTGTTATGAAAAAACGATATGCAATATCATTTGATACATTCCTGTTGGAAAGTGAAGCACGAGCAGCTAAATGTGGAAAACGTGCTTATGTTCATGTCGTCGGTATTGGATTAGGTGCTTGGGCATATGCCTATCATCAAAATGAACTATTTTTACAAACATTTGAAGAACGTATAAAATGTTTAATGCCAAAATTAAAAAATATCGGTTGGATACATTTTTCATATTTTAGAATGAATGAATGTGGTGATTTAAAAAATAATGCAATTATTCCTCGAAATGGGAATTCTACAAATGGTGATGGTGATGATGATAATCAAGATGGAATCACAATATATTTATCAAATAGAAATCCGGCTGATAAATTGGTTAGTTATTATACTATTTATTGTACAATATTTTACAATTTTCTCATTAAAAACAAACGTTTTCATTATAATTATTATTAGAAAAACGATGATGCAATCGTAATCGCTTCATTTGCATGGGATTCTAATGCATATGCTGGTAATACATTTTGGGATGTAAGTAGTAAAAAATATATATGATTTATTATGACCTCATAATCACATTAAAACATTAAAACATTTTATTGTATGTAATCTATATTACAGGGCTCACTATCATCATCAAGTGATCCGGCAGCGGCTGCCAGTACATTGATTTCAGAATTGTATAATCCATTAATTAATAAACCGATGATTAGCGGTAATAATCTTCATATTGCATCGGTCGAATTCGGAGGTGTTTATCATTTAAGTGATTATGTGAATAAAATTTTGTAATAATAAAACAACAAAGATTGATTTTTATTTGATATTATTTTATTTCGATAGTAGATAAGATTGTATTAATTTTAGTCATGTTTTTTATTTATTATTTTATCAAAATATATATTTTTTCAAATTATTATTAAGAAAATAAATATATTTACTATTTTAAAAACAATACAAAGTTGCAATTATTGCGATTTAAAGCATTCTTTAATATAATAACCACTTGAACATATTTTGAATTTCCTTTAGAAGATTTCATATATGGGATTTCCTTTAGAAAATTACACAAAATTTCTTTAAGAAAATGGTACCGAAATTTCCCATGGAAAGCATACAGAATTTCTTCAGTAAATTATACAAAATTTTTTCAAACAAATTATTCAGAATTTCATCAAGAAAACTATAACTTCCTCCAGAATATTATAAAACAGAATCCGCCAAAATGAATGGTGAATGAATGAATGGTTCTATATTTTAAGTACACTATCGTAATAAATTGAAATATTCAATAGTAAAATAGTATTTGTAACATATGATTCATGGTAATGCATCTCTCGTCAATATGTTTTTAATACACGTACTATAAAAATAATAATAATAATAAAAATGTTGTTCGATAATCGTCGAATTAGAGATAGTATCATATCATAATATTATTATTGTTATATATTATCAAGAGACCGGTTTTATTTTGTATATAAACAAATAATATAATTTCACCATATGATTTAAATTTATTTCATCATCGTATATACTCTCATCTGATACAAATACATTAGTAGAATATACGATTTTATAGTATAGTAAAAGTGCCTTAAAAAAATGATTTATTTTTATTCTTGTAATATTTGTGTATTGTTGAAACAATAATTCATTCGAATAAAAAAACAATAAATTGAATGTAAATATTCAAATCAAAACCAAATATCGATTAAGATGATAATATAAAAATATATAAAATACGTGTGTTTATATTTTAATATTATAAATAATAATTTCTATATAAAAAAAGCAGAATTTCACACAATTTCAAACAGTTGTGTTTTATATACCTTAACTGTGTGCGATATAGTAAAAGTGAAAAGTGATTCATATAAATAATAAAAAAACACAAATAAAAAATGTCTAGAAATTTTGGTAATCATTTTTCAAAACAATGGCCAGATGATCCACCAAATAATATACCAGAATTTAGTCAATATGGCAAACGATTATTAGAACAATGCGAATCAATTGAAAAACCAATTCCTTTGAATATAACCAATTTATTGAATAATTCAAATCAATTTCCAATTAAAGTATAAATTTTTTATTCAGATATGTTTATTTTATTTATATCTCAAAATATATTTATCGTTAAAATATTCCAGTTTCCAATTGATAGTTGTCGAATGAAAGGACAACCATCGAATCGATATGAATTAATTGAAAAACAAGCGGCCAGTGGATATCCAATAATCCATGAACGTACATTATGGTTATACACTCAATATTTAGAGTATATGCACGAGGAATCTGTTACAGAATCGGAACAGAGAGTGTATAAACAAAATAAGTTGTCAATCACCGAATTCATCGATAGACTGTTAACGAAACGCTGTGTTTCATTTTATGGTAAAAATGATAGATATTGTTTGTTATCGGGTGAACATGGATATTCTTGTTACAAAGAATTAGAATCATCTGTGACAACAAATGAAATCAATCAATATCATCCGAAGAGTTTGGATAATTTAATTAGTTATAATGAAATTAAGGTATGCGTGTAAATTATTTAATCTCTAAAAATCTTATATCGCAAAGTTGTAATGTTCTAATTTCTTTTAACCAATAATACTAACAAATAAGTATAAATTTATGTTTCCCTATAATTTTATTAATTATATACTATAGTTAAGTGCATTATTATCAGTATCATCGGGAACCGAATTTATAAATGATGGAACACGTAAAAATAAAGGTATCGTTGAAATTAATAAAAATCGTATAGAACAATCCGGGTTTATAATCGGTATCATTGGAGCTCGTCTATCAAAACCAAATTTTATGGAATTTCAAGATATTATCATTTCAAAAGAACAAAATACCATAGATAATGGATATGGCGGAGATGGACCTAAATATGAAAATACTACTATGACAAATGCCAAAAAAATACCGGAAAAATTACTCGTAACAAATCGTCTTAGTCGTTATCGTAAAATGTGGAATACATTTTATGGTGATAGTGATACACTGTATAATGAATGCCAAAAAAATCACCAACGATTTGATAATTGTAAAAATAAAAATTATATATTTGATAATTTAATAATGAAAAAACGTTATACAATATCATTTGATACATTACTGTTGGACGCTGAAGCAAGGGCTGTCATGCAACCGGGAAAGCGAGCTTATATTCATGTGGTTGGCATTGGATTGGGCGTCTGGCAATATACTGACCATCAAGAAGAAATATTTTTACAAACATTTGAACAACGTATTAAACAATTATCGGATAAATTAAAACACATTGGTTGGATACATTTTTCCTGGTTTAACACAGTAAAATGTGGTGATCTTTATCATAATAATATAATTGGTGATACGAATATAAAAATACTTATATCAAAACGTAATCCAGCCGAAAAATTGGTATAAGAAAATATTTAATCACAAAAATTTAATTCATATAATTATGTTGTGATTTATTTTTTATTTGTAAAATAGATTGGTGATGAATTTAAAAATGCATTTTTATTGGTGTCATATGCTTGGGATGGTAATGCATTACCTGGTAATGAATTTTGGGAGGTATGCGTACACACTGTGTAAAAAAGACACTGTGTTTTTTTATTATGTACGTATATCAATAATAAATCAATCATATTTTTTTTTGTTGTGATGTCATTCATAGGGTAAAATAGCATCAACTGGGGATTCAGCGGCTGCTGCTTCTTCACTGATAACCGAATTACATAATCCACATATAAATAAGACAATGATTAGTGGAAATAATTTACATATTGCATCAACGCAATTTGGAGTACTTCATCTGTCCGATTATGTTAAGAAAATTTTATAATATAATTCATAAATTATTAAGTTTTTAGGTATTTATACTTAAATTATCTCTCTATTTTTTGTCATTTTGATATAATTTTTGTTCGTTTATTTTATGTTGTTTTTTTTTGCTATAAATGGCATTATATTTTATATGTATGTATATAGGAATCAAATTAATTCATTGAATTTGTTACTAAAATATGAAATAAGAATTTATCAGTTGTTATATAATATATTAAATCAAAAAAAATTAATATCATTGTATTTTTCCCATATTTTCTTTCATATGAAAGCAACTGAAGTGATGAAAGGAAACTTTTACTAATTTTTTATGGTCTTTTTAAATATGCAATAAAATGGATTGTTTGACTTGGAAAATGTCTGAGTATTGGCAATTTTTATAAAATAATTGTATTTTTATATATGATTTTATGTTAAAAACTGTGAAATGTTATTTTATTCTTAAAGAGTAGAGAAATACATTTCTTTCGATGGTCTATTTGTTCAGATTGGTTAAGTGGTTCGGAAGTTACAATATTTTTAATATAGGGGATAAATTTCAATAATTTACCTGGCATCATTTCGATTTAAAAATGAAAAATATCGGAAAATTCATATGAAAGCAACTAAAGTGATGAAAGGAAACCTTTACTAATTTTTTATGATCTTTTTAAATATGCAATAAAATGGATTGGTGAACGTGGAAAATGTCTGAGTATTGGCAATTTTTATCAAATAATTGTATTTTTATATATGATTTTATGTTAAAAACTTTGAAATGTTATTTTTAAAGTTCGTTTGGTGCGAGAATCGTTTAAGATCTTATACTAGATCCCATTCGCGAACATTGTCCAACATAATAATAAATATATAGTATGAATAAATCTGGATTATGTTTTATTAAAATATTAAACTCTAGTCACATGGGAAAACGCTTCCTATAGGCATTTTACAACAGGTATAATATAGAGCAGTCAGATAAATTTCCATCCGAAATTGTCCGAAAATGATTTATGAGAAAATACTGTTTGTTAAAATGTTTCAACTATGGGGAATGAATATGGCATATTTGGTTCAAGTATTCGATCTATACTTTCCTTTTTAATGCAAAAAATATGTAATGGAAAAATAATTAAAAATAATCGAGCATACGACAATTTTTGGTATTCAAATCCCAATGATATATTTATAATATCATTTAATGATGGTTTCGGTGGCTATGCTTAAACATAATAATTAACTAATTTGATTGAATTCTACGCAGAAAAGTTTATATTCCTATATAATAATGTTATATTGTAAAATTTTCTTTTTATATATTGACCTCTAATTAAAATTAAAATGGTAAATAAAATAATCACTTATTCGCATGAAAAAATAATAACGTAATTATTTTTTACTATTTATTTGTTTTATTTTATTTTTTTTAAGTTTTTTTTTTTATCTAAATATATATATTTCCTCTATACAATAAAACTCTGCAAATATATAAATAAATAGAATTGATATATTAAAACTAAAATGTAATTTTTATCTATAAATATTTTGTTATCTGTTATTTTTTGTGTTGTTATTTTGGTTATTTTGTTGTGTATTGATAATATAGAAATTAAAATAAAATCTTTATTGTTTAAAAGATCCGAATTTGCTCTGAATCATATTTCCAAAATATTATTTTACAAAAAGCATAAATATATTGATATTTATTTGTTTATTATACATATAACAGATCATATATTATATGATGATGCTATTTAATATAATATTATTAGTATTTGAAATATTTGAATGTTATGAAACTGTTCCCGGAATGGTATTAGATAATATGAAAAAGGAAAATGTTTTATAATGTAAATTAAAATCACACGTTTTGAAGCTTGATGTTTTCTCAATCGTGTGTAAAAATTTCATTGCATTTGATTGACAAATAAAAAAGTTATGACATTTCTTGTGAAACAATATTTTAGTTGAAGTAGAAATTTTAACCTGGAACAAAGTGCAGTCATTAAATTCAACGCAAAGCTTGGTAAATCTGCAACAGAAACGTTCAAATCGATGCATCCAAGTTAATGGCAATAATTGTATGGGTAGAACACAAGTTTTTGAGTGGTATAAACGATTCGTGGATGGCTAAAACACAGGCTAAAAAAACAAGAAAAGTTCCATCGAAAATCAAGACAATGCTCGTAACATTTTTTGATAGCAAGGGAATTATCCATAAAAAATTCGTTCCAACTGGTCAAACAGTCAGTGGCGCATATTATATCGAAGTTTTGAAGCGTTTGATGGGCAGGATTCGTCATATTCCACTTGAATATCGTGAATCAGATAGTTGGTGTTTGTTACACGATAATGGACCAAGTCACACTCCACTTATTGTTCGTCAGGTTTTGGCTCGAAATCAAGTCTGTGTGTTAAATCGCATCCACCCTATTCACCTGATTTAGCACCATGTGACTTCTCCTTGTTCACAAAACTTAAAATGAAATTGAAAGGATGTTTTTTTGAGGATTTTGTTTGAAACCATTCACGCACACTAGAAACAATACCACAAAATGAGCTGGAACACGCATTTAAATCATTATTAAATCGATGTAACAGTTGTATTGAATCAGGAGGAGAATATTTTGAATAAATAAAAAAAAAGAAATTTCAAAAATCGTGTTTTTAATGTATTTCCTATAATCAGTCGGGAATATTAATTGTCGTACTGTGTATATCGTTCATATTCAAAATCTATCTAATGAAATTTTCACTTAAAAATCATTGAAAATTATGAAAAACAAATACGGAAAATCTATTGGTTTTGGTTTTATTCAATTCAGTTGAAATCATACATGAAAGCAAAATGTTAAATAAGAAAAAAATATGTAAGTATTTTAATAAGAGTCGATATAAAGTTTTTCAAAACGGATATAAAAATAGAATGTTAATGTTAAACAAAACATTGAGGAAAATGGGGAAAATGTAATTGAGAAAAATTAATGTGAAAATTATCAGAAAACCCATTCAAGGAATGTAAACCGTTATGAATGGATTTAAAAGCGTTTATTCTACATGGGTTTCAGATATTCTCGTTCAAAATCAAATGAAATCCGTTAAAAATCAGCCAAACATTTTCCAGTAAGTAGTTTAATTTAATGTTAAATTTAAAATTACAAGTTATTTTATGTAGATTTTGGAATGGCATAGTATATATTGAAATCTCATATACAGTCCAATCGACCACTTTTAAAATGTTCCTTGAGATAGAAATATCTTGGGGGATTTACAATAAACTAAATGAAATTAAAACAAATGTTGTTATTGCATCATTACAATAACGAAAGGAAAGCATAACAATAATCTTTAAATATTAATATACTCTGTTGTGGGGGCGGTCACAGACGAAATTAAAACAAACGTAAATGCAAATAAATAACAAAAAAAAAACAACATTAATTCAAAATATAATATTTGATAAAAATAATATATATAAATAAACTAATAAAATGCTCTCAATTATAAATATTTATTTTTCGCATAATTTTGACAAAAAAATAAAAAATCTAATTAAATCTAATTATAAATATTTGAATATAATTCAAATGAAAATTTACCTAACGATTTAACGATATATAAAACGATGAAATTTCTTATGAAAATTTTGTATGGTTTTTAAGCTTTGGATAAATAATATTTTTATATTGTACTTTATATTACCAAAATTCCAATTCTCAGAAATTTAAATTGGATTTAATATTTTAATGTAAATATATATGTTACAATACAAAAAAAGAAGTAATTTTAATTTTAATTTGCGTATAAAAGCGACGAATATTCAATAATAATTTAATTAATTCATTAAAATTGTGATTGGGGAAACAACGAATAAATTTTTTTAAATTCATATACAAAATACAATTTAAATTAATTTTTGTGATTTTATCATTTTTTTTTTACGCGGATTTATTCAAACCAAAATTATTAATATAAATATTTTTGTGTTGGTTTATTTTTGTGAGGTATAATTAATAATAAAAAATGAAAATCTTAAATGCAATTGCATTTTTCATTACATTTTTAAATTATACAAATGCAGCAAGTAGTTAGTATTTATATTTATATATTTCTTATTGAAAAAAAAAATCCATAAAATAATGAATCTATAAATTCTTATATAATACGTATAGATGTAATTTTTTGTTATTATGGAAGTTGGGCAAGCGGACGTGCTGGTAATGGAAGATTTACAATTTCCGATATAAATCCAAAATTGTGTACTCATATTACATATACATTCATTGGATTATCAACAAGTGGCAATGTTAAATTATTAGATTCTGGTGGTACGGTTTTATAAATACAAATACAAAATTATATATAATTCATTTGTTGAAAAAATTCAAAGTTTCTTTTTTATAACATAAAAAATATAGCATTATTTTCGTCATTTATTAATTTAAAAAGTCAAAATCCAAATGTTAAACTATTAATATCGATGGGTGGATGGAATGAAGGATCTGAAACATATTCAAATGTTGCAAATTCACCGACATTACGAACGACATTCGTGAATAGTGTATATGATTTTGTACGAAAATATGGTTTTGATGGTTTTGATTTCGATTGGGAATATCCAGGATTACGCGGTGGAAAATCTACAGATAAAACAGCGTACATTGAGGTATTAAAAGCACTTCGTACAAAATTCGGTACAAGTCTTTTGTTAACGGCAGCCGTTGGTGCTACCAATTACTATATCAGTACATCATATGATTTGGTTAATATGAATAAGTGAGTGTTTTTTTTTGGTTATATATAGTTGATATGAAGATGAAAATATTCTATAATTATCGCATGTAATCGTGTTAAAATTATTCATTCTGATAAACTGATTAACATACAACCCTACAATATATTTAAAACACTTTTCCCTTAACAATTTCTATATGAAAGTCATAAAAATTATTATTTTTA
The DNA here is from genome assembly GCA_958336335.1 of Dilophus febrilis. Lineage (NCBI taxonomy): Eukaryota > Metazoa > Arthropoda > Insecta > Diptera > Bibionidae > Dilophus > Dilophus febrilis. The sequence goes on along the minus strand of OY284469.1, from coordinate 54,034,886 downwards.
TTTATTTGCATGGGCAAAAGATACTTGGATTTAATAAATATAATGTCGTATGATTTTCATGGGGCTTGGGATGGAATGACGGGACAAGCATCACCATTGTACGCTAGCAGTGCTGATACAAATAAAGAATTAAATCAAGATAGTGCAATGAGAGCGTTTATAAATGCAGGTGGTGATCGTTCAAAATTGGTAATGGGTGTTGCATTCTATGCTCGATCATATCGTTTATCGAGTCCCGGTAATAATAAAGTTGGTGCACCGACAACGGGACCCGGTACAGCGGGACCGTATACAGGTGAATCTGGTACCCTATCGTATTTGGAAGTGTGTGAAAAATTGAAGACAAACGGTTGGACGGTAGTCTGGGACAATGAACAACAAAATCCGTATGCTTACAGTGGTTACGATTGGATTGGTTATGACAATGTTCAATCGATACGCGGTAAAGCTGAATATGCAAAGAATAATCAATTTGCCGGCATTATGATATGGTCAATTGAATCGGATGATAAAAATAATATATGTGGTGGCGGTGCATATCCATTGTTGAATGCAATCAATAATGTTTTTAATACGGTATGTTTATTTAATTTATTCTATATATAATATTGTTGATTTTTTGTTTAATCTATTATTATAGGGAACACAAAATCCGATAACACCAACAACGACAACAACAACACCATCACCCGGAGCAGGAACAACGACCACTACCAAATCACCATCAACGGGGGGAAATCCACCAATTGATTGTAATGTCAGTGCAGTGCAACGTGATCCAAACGATTGTGGAACTTATTATACGTGTGTTAAATCCGGGTAAGTCAATTATATTTATATATGATACATTTTTGTTTGTTTTTACTATCGAATAATTTTGTTAATTTTTAATTCAAATTTTTAGAAATACATTTGTCATCTATAAACAATATTGCCCTTCAGGATTATATTTTTCAACAGATTATAGATCATGTCTTTATCCGAGTCAGGTGAAATGTTAATGAAAAATAAAAGATGAAAAATCTTATAATTTATCAGTATATCGGCAAAATCGTTGATTCGTTGTTATTATATATAGATTGATAACATGAAATCTATTTTATTTTATTTTATTTATTAGTATTTTATTGTAATGTTTGTGTTTTATTTAAAAAAAAAACCAAAAATATCATCAAATTTTAATATGCGGTTACATTACCTCTATATATATTATATATAAAGATGTGATTTGAATTTAACAAAAAAATATTCAACAATAAAATTATGATTATTATATAAAAATGAAAATGATTGTATTCAGATATATATATATAAATATTGGTCAGTTCAAACAAACAAAACTAAATGAATTTTCCAAAAAAAAAATCTCTTTTGGGGGTCTATATTTAATAAAGCATTTGATAAGTTTTTGTTTGGGGGGGTGTAATTTCTCCAAAAACAAAAATGTATCTATTGGTTTTAGTAACTTTTATTGAAGCCATAAAATGAGTTCACAAAAATCTCTAAATTTAAAATTAATTGATAAACTATAAAAAAAAACGAGAGCCGGAATCATGACTGATGAAAATCTCAGGCATATTTCGTTTTAAAAATTAATTTAAAGGATTCAACATCTATAATAGATTAAAGACAAAATGTAGAGCAAAGGAATAAAAATGTAACTGCTATTGTATAAGATAGGAAATCAGCAAGTAAGTATATATAAAATATATCTAAGTAATGCGTTTCGGTTCAGTTAAGAAGACACGGAGTTACATAGATACATAATAACCCAATATAAATTACCCAAATTCATAAAAAAGAATATTTTCCACTGATCGAAATATGAATAAATGAAAGGATGTTTTACAGAAAAATTTGATTTATATATAGTAAGGTTTTTTTTTATTATTTATAATTGGAAAACATTTTTCAGTATTCGCTGTCTCGTTTGTAATAAAAAAAAAATTATTTTATTATTATCTCAATACAATTATTTATGTTAAGATATTTTTCTTAAATGTTATTTCAATGTGTGATGCGATAACACAAAAAAAAAATACAAAACAAAAAAGATTTTCATCAATTAAAATTTTTGATATTACAATTATTTATATATAGGTATATCAAAATACAAGAAGAAAATAAAAAAAAAATAAATGGCATTTTATCTAAGCAGGAAAAAATAAACAAGATCAAATCATCAAAACAAATTACTCTCAAAATCAAATTCAAATGAAAATGATACGATGGTAAATTATATTAATAAATTTTGTGGTTTAAATTAACAGAAGGGCTTGTGCACGTCGTACGTCTTGTAAAAAATAACGTTTTTTTGAAATGAAAATAAAATCATTAATATTATTGGTACTTATTATATTCATTGTCGGTTGTTTTTCAAATGTATCATCTTCAAGTTAGTGGATATTTTGTATAATTATATTTGTTTATTGTATAAAATGCGAAATAATTTGTAATATATTTAATAAGTGCGGAAAATCGTTTTATTTGTTTCCGTAGTATATCTGAATAAATATACTTCAATTTATAAAAATTTCCATTTAATTAATTAATTAATTTATTTGTTGTTTTAATTATTATTATTTTATTTATATTGGTGGTGTTTTTTTTGGTATAATACAAAAATATATTTTTCTTTTGTTTACTATATATATATATACATATAGAAGTAATATTTTGTTATTACGGAAGTTGGGCTTCGACACGTCCCGGTAATGGTAAATTTGGTGTTAACGATATCAATCCAAATTTATGCACTCACATTACATACACATTTATCGGTTTGGCCGCAAATGGACATGTTAAATTATTGGATACTGGTGGTTAGTATTTAGTTTTTTTACTATATTCGATTATTTTTTATTATTGGTTTTATTAAACGTCAAGTACAAAAATTGTGCGGGAAAGTTTTTTCAATGACTTTATGATATCGATGATGATATAAAATCATACCATATCATCTTTGCTATAAATTAATCCTTTCAAGCAAACCTATTCCAAAATATTCTATAGACATTATAACTTCAATAATAAATATCTATAAATGGTATGAAACACTGCGCGTTGAAATATTGTATTTATAAATTTTCAAGTTATCGCGATTTTAGCGCAATATTATAGATATAATAAATATTCTAATAAAAATGATGAAAATCTTGGAGAGAATTATCAATTCTAAATCAGTTCAGGTACATGGAAATCTCATGCATATGTATTACAGAGTTCATTTTGAATGCAAATAATAAAAATGATTTTTCCAAAAAAAAAACGATTGGTCAACGAATTTTTCCATATCGAAATCTGACTGAAATTTGTTAAAATCTTTAATATAAAAAATACTAAAAATCGTGAAATTCTCAACTTTGAATCAGTCTATACACGGAAATCCATTATCATATTTTAATAATTTTTAGAATCCATTATTATGAATATCATATATAAAGTTTTTAAATTGATTTGTTAACGAATTTTCAACAAATTAACAAAAGAAATTGATTTTGTAAAATGTTTCATATAAAATATACTATAAAAATCGGCGAAATTCTTGTCGCTAATTCTAAATTCTGAATTCATAGTCCATAGTAAATATAATATTTTATAATACACATATCATTTAGATTGAATTTTTTAAAAAGCATATAAACAATCAATACTGTTAAAGCGTTTGATTAACAAATACGCAAAAAAAATATCCAACTCATTGTTAGAAATTGATTTTTTATAAGATTTTCCATATTAAATATACTTTTCAATTCGAAAATCAATTGGAAAATTTCAATTGGAAAAATTTTCAATTCGGATTCTGAATCAGTTGGTGGAAGGAAGGAAGGACTATACAATATTTTACACAGATCTCGTAGAATGAATTCTAAATGTAGTCTGACACATTTTAAAAATGATTGTCAAACGAATTTTTAAAATATTGTACTCTAAATAAGTTGGTAAAATTTTTCATATAAAATATACTAAATAAAATTCGTGAACTTATTGGAAAATTATTATTCTTGGGGATAAGAAATTGATTCGGTGGATCATTATAGAAAAATATGCTTGTAAATTCCATGACAATGTATTTTTCGATTCACATATGATTAATTATTCTTTATAACAATATAATTATAGAGTTCGAATGATTACGACACACACCAAATTTAGATGTTTTTTGTTCTAAACTAAAATAAAATACGATTCAAAAACTTTTCTGAAAATAATATATTTTATTATCAAATTCAAAAACATTTTTAGCACTATTACCACCATTTGCTAATCTAAAAAAAGTGAATCCAAATGTGAAATTAATTGTATCGATGGGTGGATGGAATGAAGGATCCGAAAAATATTCAAAGGTAATTTCAACAACAACAACAAATTATTTTATAATAAAACTGATTGTGTTGAGTTGTGTTAACGTTTTATCTATAATTTTATATATATATTCAATAAAATATAGGTTTTAAATTCACCTACATTACGATCAACGTTAGTGAATAGCATTTATGATTTTATTGTACGTTATAATTTTGATGGATTTGATTTTGATTGGGAATATCCAGGATTACGCGGTGGTCTGCCATCGGACAAACAAGCATTTGTTGAATTTTTACAAGAATTACGTGTACGATTTTCCGGTTCAAATTTAATATTAACAGCTGCTGTCGGTGCAACCAAACAACATATTCAAACATCATATGATATAAAAAATATGAACAAGTAAGTAATATATTTGGTTGTTTGTGGGAAAATATGTATAGCTGCAATAATTTTTATATAAGTTAAATAATATTCATGTATAAATAAGTTAATACATTTCAATGTTCTATATATATGTTTTTGAAGTTATACATCAATTTGTATATTTGAATTGAAAAAATAATGTTGATAAAAAGATACACCGCGCACAAACAATATATTGATTGATGTTTAAAACATATACGGTATTCTTTCTCACTATAAATTGATATTATTACTATTATTATTTCATCAGGTATCCATGCCTCTGTCTATGTTTGGATACGCTCATATATCAATTAAATATACCGCGTCGATCTTATCACATAAAATATCATAAAATTACTTTTATCACAATATCAAAAGAATCATTAAATTACTTTTGTTTTTATATTGTATTGTATATAAATAATATTTATAATTGAATATTCGTATATTATTTTTAGTATACCTGCACACATTAATTGATACTTTTTGCTTTCAATTTTATATATGCTTTTTATATAAGTTTCATATTCAGAGCATTTAAAATTTCGATATATGTTTATAAAATAAGATAAGGAAATTCTTACAGATTGTTTTAGTTATGTATATAGATACGGTACGGAAGTATATTTTTTAATCAATTACGCATTTACATTATTTGTTTGCTTTCATTGAATATGTACAGCTTCAGCTTCTTTATAGCATTTTTAAGTTTTTCATTAGTTTATATATAATTGATAACATCATATAATAAATAAGATTATAGTAATATGTCGTTATTATTAATAATACAGGTTAAATTTTCAAAACAATTGGTTAATTAATTTTCAAGAAGACGATTTGGAAACGATTTCCATATAAAATATACTCGGAAAATACTTATGGAAAATTCTTAATTCTTAATCGGTCACGAACCATGTTTTAAACAGATCATTTTAGATGTATTCTAAGTATCGTGTAAAACTTTCAAAGTAATTGGTTAAAGAATTTACCAAATATTGCACTCTGAAATTATTTTAAAAATTTTTTTCTTAAGAATAAAAGAATAAAAATCAATTGTAAATCGGTACATCCAAGGAAACCGCATACAATATTTTACACAGATCATTTAAGATGTGTATTCTAAGTATCGTGTAACATTTTCAAAGTTCATGTATATGAGAATTAATCCATCTGAATGATTTTTCATATTATGAAATAAAATTAAATTAATTATTTACATACATATAGCGAGAATGTAAAGCTGCAGCTGCAGTAGTATAATTAATGTCTATATAAATGATCTCTATTTTTCAGTTATTTGGATTTAATAAATATTATGAGCTATGATTTTCATGGAGCGTATGATGGAGTTACCGGTCAAACATCACCATTATATGCAAGTTCAACGGATGTTAATCGTGAATTAAATCAACATGCGGCCATTCAAGCATATCTGGCAGCCGGTGCTAATCCATCGAAATTAGTTATGGGTGTTGCATTCTATGGAAGAACATTTACGTTGGCATCATCGAGCAGTAATAGAATTGGTGCACCATCAATTGGACCGGGTTTGGCTGGTCCATATACAAATGAACCGGGAGTATTATCATATCTAGAGGTATATATGATATATGTCTTTATAAATCTCATTTATTTATTTCAAATATATGATTATAGTTATATTGACCATTTGAATTTTTTTTTAAATAAACAATTTAAATCAAGGTTTGCGAAAATTTTAAAAATGGCAATTGGTTTGTTATTTGGGATGATGAACAAAAAAATCCATATGCATATAGTGGAAATCAATGGATTGGTTATGATAGTGTTTATTCGATTCGGCAAAAAGCCCAATATGCTATGAATAATAATTTAGCCGGTGTTATGGTATGGTCAATTGAATCGGATGATAAAAATAATGTTTGTGGTGATGGTGCTTATCCTCTATTAACAGCAATTAACGATGTATTTCCCAAGGTATATATGACAATATATATTTAACAAGAATAGAGTTTTTTTTTGTTTTATTGATAAAGATTATATTAATTCATGATTTTATTAGAACGATGTTACGGTTACAACAACAACAACAACAGCAACATCAACAGCAACGACAACAACAACAGCTACCCCGGCGACGACAACAACAACAACACCACCGATAATACCAATGACAACAACAACAATTATTATAAATAATCCACCGGTTGTGATTCAACCTACAGCAGCACCACCACCACCAATACCACCACCAAGTCAACCAAATAATTCACCGATAAATTGTAATTATAATCTAATTGATCGAGATCCATATAATTGGGCAATTTATTATACTTGCATAAGATCAGAGTAAGTATTTTAAGAGCTATATATTGAATTGAATTATATATATGGCCACATACAAATAATTTCTAATTGAATTATGTATTTCCATTTTTTTTGTTTAAACACAGTAATGGATGGATTACCCACAAACATGTTTGTCCAAGTGGATTACTATTTGATTTAAAATATAAAATGTGTTTATTTGCCGCACAAGTCTATTAATTGATTGATTGATTGATAATAATAATAATAAAATTTGATTTAAAGAAATAAATGAATATTATATTTACAGAGCAATTAAATATATGCAATTGTTTTTTGGTGTATTTCAAAAATGCCGGTTGTTTTGCTTTGGAATGAAAGTGTGCTCTATATTATAATTACAACCATTTGATGTATGTTATTATATGTTATCAATACGATTGCAAGTCTTATTGAAGTATCAATTGTGCGATCAATAGTGGATTTTTATGAATCAACTTTGGGAAAGTAGTCATGCGATCATTAAACATTATTCCATATAGAAAAATGCATTCAATTTCTATTCATATATCATTCTTAAAATTACATGAGGATGAATCAATTTTAACTTAACCTATTATGTGTGTGTGGGTGTATGCAAATGCCTTTCATTTTATGTAACAATAATTGACAATATAATCAACTATGTAATTTATCAGTAAATCATTTTATAATTTTAACCATTTATTTATACATTTATGTAATGTGTATTGTGTAGTGTAAACATTCTTAAATGTTAATAAAAAAAAACTCACATGAAATTGATGAAAAAAAAATGCCGCAACTACACTACCAACAAATTACATTGCGTACTTTTTTTTGTTGTTGCTTTTTTTTTGATTCAATACACTATCGCCCATTTTCCCATTTTTCACTGTAGTAATTCATATTCGGCAATCCATTATTAATTATTATATATTTATCACATTTAATTAAAATTTAGCAATAAATTAATTTAATTTTAATTTATTAAATTTATTAATTATAATTTTCACTACACTACTAACTACCATATAAAAAAAGAAAGCCATCAATGAACAATGAAGCGTCTGCTGATTTTAACGGTAGTATACGCATTTCTTTTTTGATGTAGGTGGATCTGGACAGGTAAATTGCGCATAATCAAAAATTATACCAACGATGGTGTGGTGTCAGGTGTGGTTGGTGTGGTTCTATTTTTCATGCACACAAACCTATTTTCATTCGATTTGCGCCGCTTTGAAGTGTAAACTCGTATTATTTGGGTAGATTTTATTTGTTTTTATATATTACAAATAAATCGATAATACAGTGTGTAAGAAATAATTTGAAAATTTAAATGATTTTTAAAGATGTTTTTTTTTTTTTTTAAATCCTATACATTGATTTAAAAATCGACAGACAACACCAAAACAGAGACACAAAAGGTTCTAAAAAAGGTATCATTATGGTAAAATCACTGGATTTTAAGATTTGACTCCCAAATCATATGTTTATTAAAATATCGAAATAAAAAAATATCGAAAACATTTCAATTTTTTCAATTAATAATTTATTAATTTAACTAAATAATTTATTAGGAAATTGTTCATAAAATATATATTTTTTGGCACCGAGCAAACTACCGCTTTTTAAATCTGAACTGGTACTACTCTCACCGGATGATGATGATGATGAGGATCTGTAAAAGAACAATTAAATTGGAATAGATTTAAAAAAAAAAAAATCAATTTTTTTCCAAGAGAAATTAACTTACGTAATTTCTGGATCGGGAATTGATGCTAATGTTATATTTATTAAACCATTTGTAATTTCTGTTGGTCGTATCGATCCAAAAAAGTCTGTTATCGGTACATCATATGGATTTTTTGGATATAAATCTTTTCGAACACCAACCGTTGATATACAAACACGTTTCGGACAAACAGTTAACTATAAAAATGTTACACATATACATTTAATTTATATTTAGATAGGACATTGCAATAGTAAAAAAAAGTGTTTATAACTTACAAATTCACCCATTGATTTTTTACTATTCGGTTCAACTTTCTCAAGAAATTCTAATGCATAATACGTATAACGATCAATCATATAAACACCAATTGCCGAATCAACGTGATGCTATACCGTGTACACAGAATTAAATCAATAAAATGTATATATTCTGTATTTATTTAGAAAAAAAACAACTCACCGATAGTGAATCTTCACCCACTAAACTACTGGCAACAGCTAAAATATTTGGTGAATAAAATTTTTCATACATTGATGCTGCCTGACAAGTATCAATCATAAAGAATACTTCATTATAACTGAAAATTTGGAAAAAATAGGCATTTATATTTAAAAATTAGCTATAATCTATCAATTTTTCGAAATCTTTCATTACAAAATAAATATTTACCGTTGTTTTCTCCACATTTGTTCAAATGCATCGGCCAACTCTTGATTGGTTATCTCTTCTGAATCTTGAAATTTTAAAAATCCATCACCTCCATGTCCTGTTTATTGTAGTTTTTTTTTTTCGTTAATATTATTTTCGTTAATATACACTTCATCAAATTCAATTATAAAGCCAATCAAAACCTACCCGTTAAATAAATTAAAACATTACTACCGGCATCGGTAAGTAATTTTTTTGAACGTGCTGTTCCCTGTGGTGTTCGTCCCGTTAATAAACGTACAAAATTTTCAACAGTAACTTCATAACCACGATAATCCACTTCAACATCTTCACCGTAAACATTTATGTGCTGATGGGCATTATTGAATACGGTTGCCGGTCGTGGATTCCTCGGATTACACGCCATATCATCGGCAATCATCAATATTATTTGACTATCGGGAATTCCTAATCTCTAAATATTCGCAAAAAAAAAAAAACACCACAATTTTGTTAACACCCAAAAATTTGTTTTGGAAATATGAAACAGGGAAAAAATAATATTACTTTAACCGAACGATAAATTGATAAAACATTTGATACATGACGATAATTAAACCAAAAACGTGATGTATCCACAAGAACTGCCCAATTATTTGTATGATTTTGTGATTGTTTTGCAAATTTTCCAAATATCTAAAAAAAAAAGAAAAAAAAGCCGCACCAAAACACAAATAATTTTCAATCAAAATCAATTCTTTACATTTCATTTTTAATTTTACCTCTAATTCATTGCCATTATTAAATTGAATTAATTGTACTATTATTATTAGATTAATTATTATATAGATTTTCATTGTTTGTGCCTTATTATTAATTTAAATAGTTATTAATTAATTTAGTAATTTACAATACAAAAAAATAGATGATTTTTTTTTATCAGCTCGAAAATGTTTTCCAAAACAAAAACAAATGAAATAAAAAAAAAAAAAAGTAATACACATAATTTCTATAATTCAAACCTAGACGGCAGCTCTATAGTTAAATTCGACTATTTCGTAATTTGTTTATATTTTTTTGTACTTACGGTGCTTTCGGTTGTCGATTCAATCAAAAGCAAATCTATTCACTTCTTTTCTTTTGTTTACTTTCATATTAAATGAAATAATATAAATATTATTATTTATTTATTGACTATAAAAAGTATTAAATACTAATACGTACATCATTAATATATATATTATCTATGATAAAATTTTAGTTAATTAGTATTACTATATAAAATTTTAATTTAAATTCAAAACTTTTTACATTTTGGTATAATAAAATATTAATTTAAAAATTATAGGACATCAGTAAATCATCAAATGGATTAAAACGGCCATAATTGGTATGCTGACTATCAATATAAAAGAATTCAATAGATCGTTTGCTTCGAAAATTTAATTTAAAATGCAATTTTTTGCAATATGGAAATACAAAATCAACAGTATCATTGATCAATCCGCATATAATAATGACAAACCAATATATTATATCTATGTTTCTCAAGTGTATAGGCATATTTAATAATGCCCGCCTATAAGTATAAATAACAAGGCAAAACAATTGAATCAGACCAAGGAAGAGATCTAAAAGCGAATCTTAGAAATCTTCTCTGGACTGATTCCAATCTATTTTTAGTATTTGAATAATAAGGCGGGCACCATACCGGGCACGCATATTCATGAATTGATCGAACAAGGGAGTAAAATAATATAATTTATATAAGAATAAAACCAGAAAGTGTTGTTCTATATTTTTGATTTCTATTATTTATACAGCAATCCTGATGTAGAAATGTTCTTGCGTATTCACTTTTGATGATAATAAAAACGCCATTAATTTTAGAATGTTATATTAAAAAAAAAAATTATAGTAGATTTTTTTTTGTTCTCATTTGACATTTTTATTTATTTCATTTATTCGGTTCGGTTCGGTAGTTGCGGTCGATGTGAAGCGTTTTTTTTTTATCGGATTCGTTTCGATATATTAAATTATTAATTATTATCGTTTAATTAATTTTGTATTGAATTACCCGAAATTTTGGATTAAATTTTACATCAATTTTGTATTGAAACCATCCAATTTGTTCCAAAAACCACACTACGATGGCAGAAAAAGAGCCATTAGAGGACATTGATAATCTTATCATACGTCTTCAAAATTATGATTTCAATGGAATAACCGCTGATATTGGATCATATTCAAATTCGCAGTAAGTATATGATCATTTTTTGGAATCATTTAATTCGATTTACGATTACTTTGATAATGATCCTCGGATAATGATTAAAAATAAATTGCGTCGCATTTTTTTTTAGCTTGTTGCATTATCACTTGTGCGCAAACTCCTCCGCAATATAGAAGCCGTGGGTTTTTTTTTTTACAGTTTTGTCCAATGATTTTCGATTGTTTTGGCCTTTTTTTTTTGCGTTTTGTTGGGAATTTTCTTTAGGATCGGGAAAATGTCTGATTTATAATCCTGTCTGACCTCTGATATTAAATTTAAAGTTTATTTTTAAGTTTATACTAATTCTATAAGTTTATACTAAATGACTGGCAAATACACAGATTTAACATCGATCGTTTTGACGGGGACATTCTTCTTATTAATATCTAGCGAGTCCAAATTCCAAATAGCCAAAATATAACCTGAAATGTATTCATGTCCTATTCTTGCTGGTAAATAAAAAGTATTTTAAATACCATTCAGTTTTTTAATTCACATCTTTTTGACCAGATGCAATCTAATTTAATATCAAACTTAATTTAATATCTAACTTAATTTAATATATATTTTATTTTATTTTATATATATATATAGATTGATATCAATAGTATGTAAAATTGAATACATTCATAAAATAATAACTGAAGCAACGAATCTACTACTCGAACTTAAACTTAATGAAAATATACAAAATAATACCATTACTGGTATTATTCCGCCACATCCAACGGATATCATCGATTTAACTCTAATCGTTTGTGAATGTTTTAGAATGTATGGTAAATTATGTACTAACGGTCAATCAATACAAAATGTAATTATGTCATATAATTCAATGGCATTAATCCATCACATTCGTATTCTATTCAATACACACAATTTGGCTATTGAATATTTTAAAAAATTGAAAACAAACATTTATGATCACGTTTATGGTCAAAAAATATCCACTAAAATTCAATGTACAATTAATGTAATTTGGCAATTTCTTGTAAATGCATCTATTCAAAATGAACAAAATCAAAAAATGATATGGGATGCATTTAAAGTAAATCTACTGAAGATTTTCAGCGATCCAACAAGAAATATACCACGAAATGTATATGCTTGTGTGTCAATCACCTATAATATATTTATTGGACAACCGGTGGAATCCAATGAAATGAATGATGCAATTGTGACGGCTATTATAAAATGTTTTTGTCATCAATGGGATAATGATTGGTTAAAGTTAAAACCAAGTGATATTGATCCTGCTGATGAACATCAACAACGAGAAATTCATTATAATTCATTTATGCATTTATTTATGGAATATTTATTAACGCAATATACACCATTTGCAAAATTTTTGGAATTTAAATTGGAAAAATCATATCGTCCGTTAGTCTATAACTATATATTATTGTTTTTAAGTGATGTTTTCTTAAAATCGGATAAACCATTGCACATAGAATTATTTACAAGTATATGTACCAATTTAAAAGAACAATCAAAAGAATTTTTACAAAATTGTGCTACAAATAATATTGATGGTGAAGCGAATAATTACATAAGTATATTGATTCAAATTATTGCCACACTATCATGGATAAATCCTAAATATTATTATGGTAAATTATTGGCGGAAGACACAGATTTATTTGTAATCGTTTGTGGTCTATTAAAGGGTCTGCATGAAATTGGTAAAGCATTGCACAAAAATCAATTTACACCATTGGATCGAATTCAAGATGTTGTACGAACGCCGGACAACGATTCCGTTGTTGTTGAACATGAACGTGAAATTTCCTATAGATTGAAAATATTCCTAATACAAATCATTTGTAATACATCATTTGAGAATAAAAAATATCAAGATTTGGCGCGGGAAACTCAAGCATTCCATACGATATTTGAATGTACAAATTTAGATGCAAGAAATCCATGTAAGTTTTTTTTATGATTGTTTTGCTTTTATATGGATATCATAGCTTTTTATGCTTGCATGGTTTTATCAATTTAGATTTGTTGAATGTTGTGGAAAATTATCTTTATTCTTTATTTGGTTTATCGATGACGATAAACTTAATAATTTTTATTGACGATGAATTAATACTAAAGTAGACCAACTAACGTACAAACTATTTCCTATATAATTTAATGCAATGAATTGGATTTAATAATAACAATAAAACGGCATGGAATTTATTACTTGTTAAAACACTAAAAAATTTGTGATTCTTTTGAAATAGTTTTATAATTTTTGATATGAATATCGTAGGATAGAGCAATGGTTAATCATAAAGATCACACTTTATAGAGTTGTCTTTCTTTCATATCTCACATCACAGAGACCAAATCCAATAACCCCATTTTCATGCTATTTCTAAATTATATAATGCACTATTTATTAGTTTATAGGCAGAATTATACTAAAATTATGCCCTGCTTTAAAGCTTTTAACATTATTTAGCAATGGATTGTGCATTGTATTTGCTTTAGAATATAGAAATTTAATTGTTTTTTTTTTATTTTTTCAATTTCATTGTGTCCGGTTCTGAAAATTATTCAGACATTAAAGAGCATAGTATTTTAGCAATACGTTTGTTATGCGATAAAAATGAGCAGAATTTAGGTATTATAAAAGATATGGCGAAAGTTGGTGATGCTGTAAGGTCAGATGATTTAAGTAAAATCAATTTAGAATTGGGTACATTACGAATAAATCCGGAAACTACAAGAAAATAATAGTATAATTATCACCACAAAGGGGTAATAGAAATAAATATATAATTAAAAAAATTTAAAATGAAATAGAATAATATTTTACATCAACTCATGCACCAATTGAATTATTTAAATTATTTTAAAAATAAATAAACATTGAAACATTAAAACATTGAAACATAGATGTCAGCATACCAGTTAGATACTTATCGATATGTTCGACTACTTTTTTTTTTGTATAATTTTTGAGTTATGTAATTTATTACACCAAAAGAAATAAAGAAACCACTGAAATCTTTTTTGAATATTTTACTAGAGTTTTTTTTTTTAAACCACAACCCAGCGTTGAAGAAAAACATTTAATACACTTTATATTTGTTTTTCCACACTCCCACCCACTTCGACATTCCTCCATTTATATATAAACATTTATAAACATTTCTTTATAAACATTTTTGTCCAAATATAGTAATGGTGTAGTGCATCGCATAAATTACTTTCGAACTTAAAAATTAGCAGTGTATTTTTTTTTTTGTATTACATTACATTTTTTCATCATCATCATTCAGAATTCTTTATTTATAAATAAATATCGTCGTGCATCATGCATGTCGGACGTCGGTTCTATTCGGTCGGTTCGCGGGTTCGCTTCTGTCGGTGTAGTCGATAATAGAAAGTGAAAAGTTTTTTTATTTGTTTTATTTAATTGCGTATTAATTAAAATTTTGTATAAAAATTTTTTTTGATTATTGAATTTCCCTCAATTTTCATTGAATTTCATCGTTACATTTTGAATTGAGAAGAAACACATTTAGAATATTCTTGAAATTCGTGGAAAAAAAAACCTAAATGGCAGAAGAACAGCAATTGACGGACATTGATAGTCTTATAAAACGTATTAAAAATTATGATTTTAATGGAATTACCGGTGATATTATATCATTTTCAAATTCACAGTAAGTGGTGTGTTCTTCTTTCTTTTTTTTTGGGGAGGAGGGAATCATTTAGGATTACTTTGATTAGTTTTCTCTGATAATAATTAATAATAAAATGCCCTTTGTGCTCTGAATTCTTGTTGCATCAATCAATGCGATCAATGATGCCGCGCGCAAACCATAATAATAAAAAAAAAATCCGTGGCATTTTTTTTTTTTATACAGTTTTGTTTTTTTTTTGTGCAATCGGTGTCTATTTTTTTTTTATTTTTGTTTATTTAAAACTTGTGATCGAGAATCTGTCGTGTTCTGACCTTTGATATTTTGAATTAAGATAAAGTTTGTTATTACGAAAATCTTTAAAATAGACTAAATACAATTTACCATAATAACTATAATAACCTATCTAATTATAAAATTGTTACCGGTTGTTTTGGTCACAAAAATACTCACATTTTGTCGGTCTTTCTTTGACGATCCATAAATCATCTACTAGTACATAGACTATAAATTAATTCGAATTTTTCCGAGCTTGTTGTTCAAAATACCCAAAAATATATATAGCCTATGAATTGTAAATATATAGCCTGAAAGTGTTAAAAGTGTTTTAAATCAGTTTTAATAATTTCTTTAATTCATCACTTTTTAAATTTTATACTAAACGCAAATTAATTTTGATTTTATTTTATCCATTTGATATCTAGAACGATAACAATACAAAGTAAAATTGAGTACATTGAAAAGATAATAATTGCAACAACGAATCTACTGAAACTTGAAGAAAATGTACAAAATAAAATTACGGGGATGCCACCGCCTCCGAAGGATATCATCAATTTAACTTCAGTCGTTTGTGAATGCTTTAGAACGTACGATAAATTATGTACTGGCGGTCCATCAGTACAAAATAAAATATTAGCTAATAATTCAACGCCACTATTAAAACACATAAATATTCTATTCGATACATTCGATTTGGCTGTTGAACATTTTTCGAAAATCGAAAAACAAGTTGAAAATGTTTTCGATAAGATATCCATTAAAATGCAATGTACAATTGGTGTAATTTGGCAATTTCTTTTGAATGTATGCGTTAAGAATCAGAATAATCAAAAATTGATTTGGGATCAATTTAAAGTGAAGTTACTGAAAATTATCAGCGATACAAGAAATACACATCCAGATGTATATGTTTGTGTGACAATAACGTATAATGTATTCACTGGACAACCGGCGGAATCCAGTGAAATGAATGATGCAATTGTGCTAGCCGTTATAAAATGTTTTTGTAATCAATCGCGTAACGGTTCGTTACTGTTAAGTCTGAGGGATACAGAACTTACGAACTACCGCCAACAATTACAAATTCATTATAATTCATTTATACATTTATTTTTGGAATATTTATTAACGCAATATCCACCATTTACAAAATTTATCGATATGAAATTGGAAGAAAAAACTCGTCTATTTATCTATAAATATGTAATCGGATTTTTAAATAATCTTTACTTAAAATCGGATAGACCAATCAACATGGAATTATTTACAAGCGTATGTAAACGTTTTAAGGAACGATCAAATGTACTGTTACAAAATTGTGTTTCAAATAATATTCATGGTGATGCAAATGCCATATATATTTTAATTGAAATGATTGCCACATTATCATGGATAGAACCAAATTATTATTATTGTAAATCGTTAGCCGAAGACATAGATTTATTTGTAACCGTTTGTGGTCTATTAAAGGGTTTGCATGAATTTGGTAAACCGGCACATAAAAATCCAACTACCAATAATAATAATAATAATAATAATAATAATGGTATTGTACTTGATGAACATGAAATTTTCTATCAATTGAAAATATTTTTAATACAAATTATTGGTAATACATCATTTAAAAATCAAAAATTACAAGATTTGGCCAGAGAGACTGAAGCAATCCATACAGTATTTGAATGTACGGATTTAGATGTAAAAAATCCAAGTGAGTTTTTGTATTTTTTATATTTGTTTGTTTTGCTTTTATCTATATTCTATTATTTTATTTTATTTTATATGCACATCATACTTTTTATCCTTGTTTTTTTTTTTTTGTTGCATGGTTTTATTAATTATTTTGATTTGTTGAATGTAGTGAAAGATTGGAAATTAAATTTATTCTTTATTTAGTGTGGAATTAATTGATGATTGTGGAATAATAACAATAAATCGGCATGGTATAATAATACTTATGTGAAAACACAAAAAAATTTATGAAGATTGAAATTTTTTAAATATATTATTGATGATATCGTAGAATAATAGCAATGGTTGTTACTTCCAATCACATGATTTAGTAAAACTATTATTTGACAATGACACTATCTTTTAAATCTTTTAAACTTTATAGAATAGAATCTTTCTGTATTTTTTTTTTATTTAAAGTTTGGTTTGATGAATAGTTTGGAGATCATATAGCATAACTCGCAGTGTCCCGAAATATTTACAACAATTTTTAACATCAATTGACTACTCCTTCATAGTCCAAATAAATTCCAAATACCATCTCAATGATTTATAGAATAGATTTTCGACTAAAATTCACCTTTACCTTTTGCTCACCACAAAAAATTAACAGAATTATCATTTTATATCAATTTGTTTTGTTTAATATATTGTTGCATTTACCTAATTAATTTACCAAACTAATCAATAATTAAAACCATTTTCGCACTATACTAAATTATATTAACTATTTATTATTATTATTATATAGTTGGCAGAATTTATACTATATATAACTAAAATTACACGCTTTTTAGTTTTTTTTATTTTGTATTATTAAGCATTTATTCCCGATGGAGAGGAATATTGAAATGATATTGATCTCATTTAGAATTTATATTGAAATTTAACCATTTTTGTTTTTTTTTTTTATTTCATAATTTTTATTGGGTCTGTTAACTGTTTTGCAGACATTTCAGAGCAAAGCATTTTAGCAATGCGTTCGTTATGTTTTAGAAATGAGGAGAATTGGACACTTGTTAAAGATATGGCGAGGCTGAGTTGTAAAGTTAAATGAAATAAACTAATGCCGAGCTTTTTTTGAGCTCGGTTGCAAAGGTAAATTGACAATTTAAAGTTAATTGACGCATTACGAATACATATATATATATATATATCCTGCAACTTCCAGAGAGATAATTTTACACTAAATTACACAACACAGCTAGATTAAAGTTTTTTTTATAACAATTTATTATTAAAAAAATAAAAAAAGACAATAAATAATAATAGAAATTAATGATTTTTCTCTCTCCATTTCACATCATTCATTAATTCATTCATATTTAATTTTTAAATATATAATTTTAATATTACTTTACTAAATGGAATTTTTTTTTACGTCCTCGTATTTTTCTTTTTTAAGTGTCAACGAATTATAATGTAACTTTAATTATATTTTATCTATAATTAAATCATTATGTTAAATATCTAAATACGTTTTGATTGATTTTGCTCTTTAAATCCATTCCTTAAAAATGTGATTGTATTCTGAATTCATTTGTAAATCGCCATAAACAGAAAAAATATCATCAAATGCAATTGGCATTACAAAATTTACGACGAGTTTACCCATTGAAATCGAATAAAAACGATCCAAAATCGATTAATTTATCAATTTATTTACTACTCTAACCACTATTATATCGGACACCTGCTATTTTATTCGAATGCTCGATTTTGAGATGCCAAAAAAGGACTTTAAACTTAGAATTTTTTAATCCTTCTAATTTTATTTCATTAAATGATGGTTTTAGTTAAATAATTGCGCAAACAGAAGTAAAAAAAAACTTTTAAATTCAATTAGTTATGGAATTTAATTCAAAATAATTCAATTTGACCATTATAATATCGGTCACTTAATTTTATTATAGGCCACTAATATCCTTTGTAACGTCTCCTTTGGCCTTTAAGAGACAGTCTCCATTCTCTTAGACGTGGTATTTACTAAGTTTTCGCATTCATCCGGTGTTTTTTATTCCTCATTTCAATGATTTTCCTTGGAATTCTTCACTCCTTCGATTGTAACTTTCATATCACGTTTTTACTGTGTTTTATTAATGCCCACAACGATTCTATTGGACTTAAATCAGGACTTGAAGATGTCCATTTCTAAAGTCGGCTTTTCTAAACCCATTTCTTTAGCCTCCAACCAGTTCTTAGTTGCTTTAGCGGTTGTCGATGTCGAATAGTGGATGGAAAAAGGTATAGTAACTTAATATATGAATGCATTTTTGGGAGTTAATCGTACACTAAATGAAATGTAAATTAATAAAATTAGGTAAGTAAATTAAAACAAAGAAACGACTCCTTTTGAAATGTAAATTATAATAACTGGCTGAAAATTTCTGAAAGTGTGTTTTAAACAATCACGATTGAATGCTTCATATTTTGTGTGAATTACTCGATTATCGGAATCACCGTAACAATTAAAACATTTACATTCATCATCAAAATATAATGCTCAAAATTGTTTATTGTTTTGTTTTTTTTTGCAAAACAATTGAAAGGGGCTTTGATTTGTGCTGAAAAATTATTAGGGATTATTAGTTGGGAAAAAACATTGTTTAATAAAATATGTCTGTATTTTTATCTTATATTCATATAGTTCGGTTTATGAATCCATTATTGCCTTATCCACTTTCGTGCGACCACTTTTTGGATTGCTGTTGACCATTTTAGAGTTATATCAACCCCAGAGCAGTTTTCCTATTTTATCACAGTTGCTTTTATCACGATCAGTAACATTAAATTTTACTCCACTTTCTGTGACTCAAATGAACCACATTTTATTTAAATATCTATGATACGGTAGACTTACAATTAGTTACATTAAATTATTTAGGAATATTTCGTATTATTCTTATTAGTAATAAGATTAAAATGAACCATACAGTTCCGATTTAAGTCCAATAGAATCATTGTGTGGGCATTAATAAAACAAAGTTAAAAAATTATAAGAAAGTTACAATTGAATGAGTGAAGAATTCCAATGAAAAATCATTAAAATGAGGAATACAAAAACACCGGATGAATGCAGAAATTTAGTAAATACCACGTCTAAGAGAATGGAGGCTGTCTCTTAAAGGCCAAAGGAGATGTCGTCATAAAGGAGATTAGTGGCGTAGGATTAAAAAGGATTAAATTGTTGTTTAAAGCCCTTTTCCGGCATCTCAAAGTCGAGCATACGAATAAAATAGCAGGTGTCCGATATAATAATAGTGGTTAGAGTAGTATATAATAAGAATTATATTATAAATTATTTTCTTATCACACTACTACACAGTTATCGAAAACGAAATTTAATCCAAAAACTCAATAAATAAATCTGTTTGGCTCATCGAAACTTAAAATCTTAATCATCTCTACTATATATAATATAATAATAATAAAATTTAGTGGAGGAAAATACAAATTAAACTATATAAACAAAAAACCAAAATATAATAAAGGCGACAATTAAATATACAAAATAAAAAAGAAAAAAAACAAGATTAAATCACAGCTCTGCGTTTTTTTTCTTCTATAAATAATGACGATGATTTCAGAACAAAATAAAAAATCTCGTTTGATATTTGGTTTTTTTTTTAGTAAATAGATAATGTGTTGATGATTGTGGTTTTTTATATAAAGATTATTATTATATAAGAAGATGATAAATATATAATAGCGAGAGCTAACGAGTTTTTTTTTTTATTTTTAAAATAATTTAGATATATTATAGTAAAGTAGTGTGAATTGATCCGAATCACCGAAAAAGACAAACCTCTGCCTTTGAAATGATCTTCAAATTACCATAAATAAAATCACCATCATTCATTCATTCATCATTCACTTTGTTTTACCTTTATATGTTTAAATTTTGTATATCTATATATAATAATAGTTGAAAATTCGGTGTCTGTAGTCCTGTGTAATGTGTATGTTTTGGAAAAATTTTTTGATGAAATATAAAAGAGAATATATTAGTGTAGTATAGATGATAAAGACAGAAAAGAATTTATTTATCAACAAGATTTCATGTTCGTTTATATTATTATTATATTTAAAGTGGATCTCAAAAGAAGTTATCTTATTTATTTATTTTTTGATAGTTTGGTTTATTATTTATCTTATATTTATTTTATGCAGTTAATCGACCGACCGACCGCACTAAATCAAATGCGAATTAATATAATATAAATAAATGAAAAATAATTTGCGTGTGTTTGATATAGACAATATAAAGAGTGTGTGTTGAATATAGACATTATATTGATAACAAGAAAGGATTCATTATTATTTATTGTTTTTTTTTTTAATTCAATCATCAAAGAGTTGGGATCATCTCTCGGATGGGATATTTTATTTTACTATTATATAATATATATAGTAAAATAAAATGGCATTCATTTTTTAATCACCATTTACTTTTATTATTTATTTTGTCTGTGTTTTTGGTTCTCGTTAATTTTTGGTGATGAAATATTTTATTATTATTTAATATATATTTTAAAAAAGTGTTATGTGAAATCAATCAAAAATTATAAATCATCGTTATTTAAGGGTTTTGTTATAATAAAGTGCAATCAATATAAAATGTAATGCAAATCGAATGCATTTCCGGTTGTATTGTTAAAAAAAAAAGTGTATAGTTACTTGAAAGTAATATGTAAACATTTTAATTATAAATTAATGTTTTTATGCTGTAAGAAATTATTAGTATTTTTTTATAATAAATAAAGGTAATGTTTTACATTAAGAAAATTACTACTTATTCTACTTAAAAAAAAAACACATTCATCATAAAACGCGTTATGGATTTCAAAATGTTTATGTAAGTTTAATTATAATATTATTGTTTATATATGATTTAAAAAAATTCCCGATCACCTCCGAAAATTCTCCATTACATCCAGTTTTATGATAATAATATGTTTAGAAACAGAACTACAAAAAAAACTATTCTTTATTATACAATACCTTAAGATAAAAGATAAAAAGGTAAGGTAATAATTAAAAGAAAATTAAAAAAAGAAAAATGTAGTAGTAATTATCAAAGTATTGTCCATTGGAAGCTACAATAGTTGCCCATCTTTCTGGCCGGTTTGTGGATTTCCATCCCAAAAGAACTTCTCCCGCGGCTTGGTGGTGGTGGTGAAGAACGAATCGAGCCAATTTTTGATACCATGTTCTGATGTGAAGTGAAGTGAAGTATTCCGGTGAGGACATTCTGCATTGATCTGAACAAGTAGTAATCAGCCAGCAAAAGGGGCTATAAGGCGGGTGAGGTAGAACTTCCCCCACCCACTCACTGTTTTCCAAATGGTTTTGAAACCGGTCTTGAAACATATGTGGCCGAGCGTCATATGTGTCTTGATAGAAAATTATGGATTTGTGTCTGGTTGCATATTCTGGTCGTTTTTCTGGTCAATCGCTCTCTTAAAACGAATTTTATTGTGTTCGGTAACAGCTTAATTTTAACAGTTCACACAAATACAACACGCACCCGTCTGATCCCACCAAATCCACAGAGCATTACCTTGGCACCATGGATATGCGGGTTTGCCGTGGATGTTGATGGTTGGCCGGGCTTCACATAGCCGGATTTCTTGCGCTTTGGGTTATCGTAATGAATCCATTTTTCATCTCCAGTATAGTGACAATCCGATGCAAAAATGAATTGTGTTTTTGTGTCGTTGAAGCAACATTTCCGACATGCAGAATCAACAGCGTTCTATATTGCTCTTGGCTTTAATTCATACGGCACTCAATTTTCCAAGCTGTTGGATGAATCCCGATGCTTTTACGGAACGTCTGGAAATGGTTACTTGATCAACTCCCAATGATTTTGCAAGATCTTGTTGCGTTTGACACGTATCTTCATCAAGCAATGCCTCCAATTCTTCGCATCTTCATCATCTTTTTGGCTGTTTTGACGGGACGTTCATCGTCTTCCAAGTTGAAATCTAAGCCATTTTTAAACGGTGAAAACCACTTCTGGGGGCACGTTCTTTCAGCTAGAACATGGTCACCATAAACCTCTACTACCTCTACCTTTAGCTTTATTATCTTATAGGATAAAAGATTTTTCCTTTAAAACATTTTGTTGTTTGAAGCATATAATTAGTTATTGATTTTGGTCTTTAAACGAGTGGAGTCGATATTCCGATATAAATGTGAAAATTCCCTTAATATCAGTTGGTATTTTATGACAGTTTTGCATAGCTAATTTGACAAAATTTCGAATGTTGAATTCAGTATGGCGGAAATATAACAGTATCGGATATCGTTGATGGCAACGCAATGATTACCCATTTACCTTATCCGTGTAAAGTTTCGATATCGGTTTAAAGGTTGTGAAACCGTTTTAAACTTATCTCTTATCATTGCAAAGTGTTTTTATTACACATAAATAATCGCCGGACATTATTCATGCGTCTATTTTTATTCAGTATTTAAGAGACTGTCATTTTTAAGTAATTTAAATAAAATTAAATACTATTGGAAGAAGATCGCTGCAATTATTATTTGTATATAGAATTTAAGATATCCTAAAATCAACAAAATTCTTTACATTATTTTCTTTTCTAATTTCTGACTCCAAAAAAATGTTGAGGTCCTATTTGGTAAATATTTCGTCATGATCGAGTTCATCGTACGGCTATCATTATAAGATAACAAATTATTAAACCCATAACAAAAACTATGAATAACTGGACAGATTTTCTATTCAAACGTTTTCTAAAACGTATTTTAATGACTTTTGAAGTTATCCCGCATTTAAACAAGCATTCGTGTGTCTGCAAATAGAAATTATACTTTATTATATTCATCATTTCCAGCGGTGTAGCGAATTTGACGGCATAGATTTAATCATTTATAAGTTCCAAATGTGAAAATTAAATTCTATATAGTATAACTTTTCAATTGCCACTACTGATTATATTTTCTTTATATAAAATAATTGTTGGCTGTAACAGTACAGATAAAAACATTTTATATAGATCATATATTTTACACTTTATAATAAATACTACATATAAAAAGAGATCATAACATTTTTAGAATAGAATTTTTGTTTTTTTGGAGTTTTTATTGTCATGTTATTTAAAACTTGTTGTATATCATTTTTTTATATATATCACAATCACATATCATCTATCTTATAGCATCTAGGTTTCGTATTAAAACCTTAATAACAAAATTTACGGATACCTTTTGTATTTACGGATTGTTTTTTGTTAAAACAAAAAAACAAACATTCATTGTTATTATATGTTGTTATGAGTTGAGTTGAGATGTGAGTTTGAATATGAGATTTTTGGAGTTGATGAACAAGAATTGTAGTGTATAGAGTAGACAGGTTATAATAATAATAATAATAATAAGTTAAATTTTGTCTTGTCAACAAATTTCTTATAACATATATACATATATTAATATTATGATTATAATTTTTTTTTTAT
Organism: Dilophus febrilis; assembly: GCA_958336335.1. Taxonomy (NCBI): domain Eukaryota; kingdom Metazoa; phylum Arthropoda; class Insecta; order Diptera; family Bibionidae; genus Dilophus; species Dilophus febrilis. Next base: position 54,010,064 of record OY284469.1, on the reverse strand, counting down.
TTATCATTTGTGTTTATTGCTTTGAAAAGATCTGCTAAACAAACAATATGATTATATAACAAAAAAAAAAAATGTATACGATAACATACCATCTGTTGAAATGCTTCATTTATTTTTCTTATATTTTCTTATACACAAACAAAATTTTTTTTTACAAAATGCTTAAAATGTTATGGAATATAACGTTTCGGAATAATTTTAATTGTATACATACATTTCTTATCTATATACATATCTATATACATATCAACAAATTGTGGGTGCTAAAAAATATTGATATTTAAATTCTGAGTATGATCCATCGAAAGAAATTTTTGATGATTTTCTGTCTAATTTCGGATTTACTGTTCTGTGTGAAACAACCGAAATCAGTGGTATGAGCTTAAGGAGTTTTATCTCTGGTGAATGCTTACTTCACTCACATACATTAAACAAGCAACACCTTGTGAATCCCACCAAATTTCAACGAGCATAATCTTATCTTATCATGAATATTTCCCTTTGGATGTGATGAACCATCGGTTCTCTATTATTCCCACCCCAAGACCCAAGATTTTTTCCATTTTAAGATTTAAAATCAGTTTTTCATTACAAGTAACTATGTCACATTATCATCTCTAGAACATGTTTGACATTGACTCAGTATTTCAAATATGATTAAAATCCTAAATCATTACCACTATAACCGCTATTATATCGGACACCTGCTATTTTATTCGAATGCTCGATTTTGAGATGCCAAAAAAGGACTTTAAACTTAAAAATTTTAACTTAATTTTATTAATTTACATTTCATTTAGTGTACGGTTAACTCCCAAAAATGCATATATATATTAAATGACTACCATTTGCTTCGACTATTAAATTATTTTCAAACGGCGAATATACATTTTATATATTAAGTTACTATACCACAAACCGCTAAAGCAACTAAGAACTGGTTGGAAGCTAAAGAAATGTGTTTAGAAATCTACTTTTAGAAATGGGCATCTTCAAATCCTGATTTAAGTCCAATAGAAGAATCATTGTGTGGGCATTAATAAAACAAAGTTAAAAAATTATAAGAAAGTTACAATTGAAGTGAAGTGAAGAATTCCAAGGAAAAATCATTGAAATGAGGAATACAAAAACACCGGATGAATGTAAAAATTTAAAGTAAATACCCCGTCTAAGAGAATGGAGGCTGTCTCTTAAAGGCCAAATGAGACGTTGTCACAAAGGTGATTAGTGGCGTATAATATAATTAAGTGTCCGATATTATAATGGGCAAATTTTTTTTTTTTTTGTTAAATTGAATCATTTTGAATTAAATTCCATAACTAATTGAATTGAATGATGAGTTCTTATTATTCTTTTTTGTTCTTATTCTCTTCTTCCTATTGTTGGCACATGAAATATTTTTTTTAAAATCCTGAGATTATGTTGACAAGGATATTTGCGGGCGGGACTTATGCGTTACGTTAATCGTTACGTTAAAATATTTAAAAACATTTAAAAAAAACAAATAAACAATTGATTTATCATTTATCTTTTATCTTTTATTATACTTTGATTCTTTCCAGGATCAATTCTTTTTTTTTTTTGTTACTTAAATACAATTTCTATTAAAGTTTGTATATTCTGTCTTCGATATTGTGACACGTTTAATGACCACTAAGAATTGTTTAACATGTTTAACATTACTTCCATATATTTATATTATGTGGAAGAATATTTATACGTATGTATGATCGTATGAGATAGAATGCATTTAATGTGATGTATATAAATGGAAAAATGTGTTTTAATTATACATGATAATTTATTACTTTTGTTTGACTGTCGTGAATGTAATGTATATAGGTTTTTTAAGTAAATATTTATAAAAGTAATTTTACATTTCATTTTTTTATTATTATTATAAGTATAAATGGAATATATTTGCTAATTTGTTAATGACATAATTAAAATTTATTAGCATACTGTAGGATATATATAAAATACATATATTAGAGCTTGAAACACAAGTTTTAAAAAATGTGAGATTTGTCTTGTTTGTGTTTTCTTACATTTATTGTATATTGTATGCATATGCATATACCATAAATTCAGTACACCTCTTATGGAATTATAAATTGATAGAAATATTTTTTGTTTTGTTGACTAAATCCAGCGATATATTAAAAATTTTCTTCAATTTTCTTCAATTAAAAAAAAAAACAAAAGATTTGTCAGCAGAAAATATCAAGATCATTTTTGTACATTCGAAACCTATATATTTAGCATATTTTTTCATATCTATTATTATTGTTTTTTTTTGGTTTTCTTGATATAATTTCTATAATTAAATTTAAATCCAGCAGTAGTAAGTTAAATATATTATAAGAATATTTGTATAAGATTGAAATTCTCAATACCAAACTTATTTTCTAATTATTATATTAGAAGCAATTAAATTTAGTTGAAAAGCTAAATTTTCTTGTATAATGCCATGCTAGAAACAAAAACATTACGCACCAATCGTTATCATTAATTAAAATAAAGTTTTTTTTCATAATAATAAATATATCTCGTCGTCATCACATAAAACTTGAATTATATCCGTATGTGTGTTTGATTTCAATTGATATCAAATTATAAATCGTCTCACAATTGCCATAAACACAATACTCTTCCTACACAAACACAATTTATAGAATTTTTCTATGCACAGATGTGCAATTTATATATAAATAGGGTAAAGAAAGATATCAATCATCCATTAATGTGTTTATTACAAATATTATAATATAGAATCTAAACATACAATTAATAATTCTTTGATTTTTTTTTGTTCCTTACTATGGCCGAATCGCCCGTAAAACCTTTTAATTCTATTACCGTGAGCCATTGAATTATTGAATCATATATAAACGTACAGTAGCTTCATTATGCATCATTCTATAAATATTACCTGCACCAAGAATATTCTAATGAAATTTTCAAATTAATTTCTATATTAACTTCGCTTATAATTCACGAAATTCTTAAGCAGCACATCCATACCCATAGTATCTATTAAGCTATTTCGAACCAACAGATTTGTAAATTCCAAAAAAATATAAATGGTTTTATTTAATATGCAATTTTAATGGATTTTGAATAAGTACCTCTCTGTTATAGTCTCTGAAAAAAAAATGATTGCGGTAAATATTATATTTTTATAAATTTTTTCGGTACTTTTTATTTTATAATAAAATTATTTTTTCATTGTATTTTGTTGGTTTTGTTGTTTCTATTAGGCATTAGTAGATTTACGCATTTAATTTCGTTTCGGTTGTTTTAATTACGATTTTTTTTTAGTTTTTCTTATAATAAAGTGTTAAAATTTTCAATTATATAAGTGAATATTTTCATTAATAATGTTATATGAATTTTCCATAACTTCTTTGTGGAAAATCATGTGGAAAAATCTAAAAGGTATTTTATAACATTTGACGTGTCATAATTTTATCATTTTTTTTTTTTGCTATTATAACATTCTGGATTCTGGTGGCAATTCATTTTTGTTTTCAATGCGTGTTTTGTGAAATGTAAAGAATTTATATTTATAAATTGTTGCACATACAAATATTTGGTGTTATAATTTGCAGTGTAAATTTTCACGAGAAACACAAAAAAACACCAGAGCTAATTTGAAGAATATTCTTGATAATGAAAAGATTTCTTGAAGGTAATGTACATTTTTATTAAATGATAAACTCAACAAAATAAATTGCTGCCTTTATATTAATTATAATGATATTATAATATTAATATTAGTTTTTGCTAAGTCACATTTTTTTTAATCATCAACACACGCGGAATTAATGAACAAAAAAAAACGTTGTTTCAATTGAGTGGATTTTATTTTAAATGAATCAAGAAGAATGATAGGTTTAAAATCAGTAATGAAGAAGAAACATTTTTGATCGCAAAACAAATTTGAAAACAATTATGAACATTTCCAAATTTAAAATTAGCCAAATTTTGTATAGTATAGAAAAACATCTTCCTGTATTTTCGCTTAATTATTTGTGAAATGGTCTATTAAATAAGTTTTAAAAATCATGTAATTTTTTATGTCACAAATATATACGGTTTTGTTATTTTAAATGTTATCGCTGTATAATATCACAGGATAATGTCAAAATAATTATCCCATTAAAATTTTAATCTATCATTAAATAATTTTGTGCGCAAATTATCAGGTAAATATTTCAATAAATTATGTGATTTATTAGTATAGATGGTCAGTATTGAATTTTATTTTTATTTCAATTTTTTCAATTAGAATTGAAAATAATTATATAATTTATTTTTTCAGTTGAACATTATTAAGGATTTGTTTAACATATGTATGTCCAACGATGAATATATCGTTTATAAACAACTTATATATGCTATTGGAATTATAAGAAACTAAAAATAGGAAAATATCAATTGGAATTTATGCTATTATATGCTTTAATATTACACCAAATCGAAATTTTTGTATCGCACGAAAAACTAAACGATGTAGATTAATAAACATTATGTCTATGGAGCATCTTTATAAAGAAATTGAAATTGAATTATACATCAAATTAGAATAAGTTTATATATAGATTAAGAATTTAAGTTTAAATTAATATCAATAATTTCTAAGTGAAATTCATTTTATTTTGTAAGAAAAGTTTCCAAAAAGACTGATGTTTTTTTGTTTTTAAAGTACAGAATCATTATATTAGAATGAAATGCAAACAAACTCAGAAATCATATTATTAATAATCGGTCACCAATACGCGGTTAACTATTACACATAAATTTTAATATTTTTTCCAACAAAATAATCGTTTATAATAATAATAATAATAATTTTCGATCCTGGTAGAGGAACTTATATGATAACAAATCGTCTGATATTTGCTATACGCATAGAGTGTATGGTATTTTAATTTTAATACCAAATCAATTAATGTTTGATTAATTTTTGCAAAACTATATCAAATAATAAGTTAAAAACTTATTCATTGTTAAATAATCTACAAGGAAAAATGTCCATTAAAGATATACAAACTTTTTTCATATGATTTCTGTATCTAAAATTGTCTGAGTAATAAAAAAATTGTCATAAACTTGATGATGGTTTCCAAATAAAATTTATGAATAATTAAATTATTTATTGTTCATGAAGTCTTTGTTGGGAAACGTTCTTTATCATCATCACATAAATTCTTTTACAATTACAATTTTCTATATTGTGAATTTTTTATTAAATATTATTTGAAAATATATTGAAAGGTAATTAAAAGACGATTTTTCTTATTGAAATTTTCTTTTTATTTTCCTAAATTTTCACTAATTTTCTTTGTTATCATTCTAAAATAATTAAAAGATATTAAAAAAAAACAAATATTCGCATGAATAATTAAAATAAAATATTGGTCCATAATACAGCGAGTATTCGAATTCAAGTTTCTTCGATTGATCATGCAGTTTTCTATTAATGATTTATCTGATTTTGATTGAATGCATTCATTTAATGCATTTAATGTTAAATATAATTTTATATGAATTTACATTGGTGTATATAAAAAGAAAACTAATAAAAAGGCGATTTTTGTTTTTCCATTTTCTTTTTATTGTCTTTAATTTCCACAAAGTATCTTTTATTTTCATCATGACAATCCAACACAGCATAAAATAAATAAAGTCCAATTCATGATACGGGTAATTACCATATCATTCCATATCAATTTGAAATATATTGATGAGCTTACGTAAAATAAATTGATAAAAAAATAAATTTCAAAATTTTCCAAAAATTTATTTTTTTTATCAATTTATTTTACGTAAGACATTTACAGTTATTTTTGGATGTAGAGCGGGTATCCCCCACGGGATACCCGGGAATATATATACACTAACCACAACTGGCAGAAACGCCAGCGCGGTCCGTATATATATAAACCTACGGGGAACATCATTGTTGGAATATGGTATGTCTCATCGTCGACTGTCCACAATTCAAACAACCATGTTCCCCTTAATTAAAAGCAAATCTCACTTGTAATTTTACAAGTGAGATTTTGTATGAAAATCGGCGGCTTCGCTACCAATTATGCCATCCATCCATATGAAAATATATACCATATTTTGAGTTTTTATAACTGTTGCAATCAACATAAATCATGTGTATGTTTTTGATTTGTATATTGATATATCAAAACGAGCGAGGACGATCGCAAATATACCGAAAATATAATCATCTTCGTACACACATTGAATTTATTCAACGACGTGCAATCTATATATCGATAACATATATGTAAAGATATCTTACATATGTTTTATGTATACGAGTGCATCTGTAAATTATATTGCGGTACTTTTTATTTTATAATAAAATTTTTGTTGATTCATGAGTATTTTGTTGCTTTTTTATTTCTATATACATTTTTTTGTTGTCAGTTTTCCTAATTTATATATATAATAATAAAGTGTTAAATTTTCCAATTATAATTAAGGTTTTTCTTTAATAATTTTGTAAAAAAATGTTCATGATCTTTTTGGTGGAAAATTTAAGTGATTTACATTGCAAAGAAAACATAAAATAAATTGTATGATAAAATAGGTAATAATTATTCATAAAATAATCCATTTTTTTTTTGTTTATTGGAAAATTTTCCATCATCACTTGCGACTATTTTCATACAAATTAAATTGTGGGTATTTGAATTTATCATAAATATTATTTTATAAGGTGTTAAATTTTCCCATTAAAATTATCGTTTTTCTTTAATAAATTTGTACAAAACTTGCCTATGAATGTATTGTGGAAAATCATATGGAAAATTTAAGTTATTTTGCTTTACATATAAAATATAAAATCCATTATAGTTTTCCAATAAATCAAATGATTTTTTGGGGATTTTTCCATCATCACTTTCGTGCATTTAAATTGTATGTATGTGAATTTATCATAAATCTTATTTTATACATGAAAAGACAATAGACACAATTTTTGCACTCAAGTTTTTACTTTAAATTTTCTACAATTTCCACACATTTTCCTATGGACCTTTATTATATGATTAAAATAAATAAATATTTACTTAAAAAAAAAAATGATGGTCCAAGTCATGGATGGTACGAGTACAACAAATTTACAAAAAAAAACCTAGTCTTTATAATTATATAAATATCGCTGCACATAAAACTTGAATTATATCATCCGTATATGTGTGTTTGATTTGAATTGATATCATACGATCATCTCGCACTCGCATTTACCAAAATCGCAATATAATTTTTCATACACAAACACAATATCGAGTTATATATAGTGTATATATGTATACAGACATGCATTTAATATGAATATTGAATAAATTAAAGTCATCTATCATAAATGAATGCTTTTATTACTATACAAACAATTATTGCCTCAAGAGAAAATTACACAGAATTTTCATTTAGATTATAATTTCCTTTACAGAAAAGTATAATCATTATATAAGAAATTTTATTTCAGAATAAATGTTTTCTTAAAGATTATATTTTTTAAGTTATTGGTTTTTTTTGAGTTTTAATCTTACGCGTGTATGGAAGATTGTTATAAAATTTATGGAATTCGGCTTTGTTTAATTTTATTTAATTTAAAACTCCTACTCCTAAGAAATCGGAATACGTACCTTTTTTATTTGGTTATATAGTCTACGAATTATTACGGTAATTTTTATTATTGTTCTATTTTGTATTGTAAAATTTATTTTTTATAATTGTATATTTTACTGTAAATTTTATTTCTATTGTACACCGATTGAAAAAAAAATCAATCACAACCAGCAAAATTAAAATTTTATTTTACACGTCGCTTTTTTATTTATAATTTATTAAATTTTTAATATTTTTTATTTCTTGTATAATGTGGAAAATGATAAGAAATTGTTTTATTTGTTTTGTTGTTATGTGTATTTTAACAAGTTAGTGCGTGAAATTTTTTTTTATGTACGTTTTCTTTTGATTGTTCAGTCTCTTAAAATTAAATTTTCTTATTGTTGTTGAACTCCTGTTGAAACATTGTTGAAAAGCGATTTTATAAATAAAAAGAAAATATAAAACATTTCATGCAGTTTTCTATTCATTAAATGGTAATTTGATTACGTAGATCTTTGTTCAATTTTATGTTACTATATTATGGTATGTGAAATCTTATATGAACTTATAATTGATAATTTCAATGATAATCTTTTGTATTGAATTTTCTAATTGTCGAACACAATTCAATCGATCTGTTTTGGGAATGTTTTCGTGGCCTACAAATTAATTTTTTCATTTATTTATTTATTAACATTATATTTTATTTTTTATTATTAATATATATATAAATTAATTTAAATACTATATACATTTTCATATTAATTTACTTTATTTTATTTTTTCTATCTATTTTCAGGTAAGTGAGAATTTTTATTTGTCAACCTTACACCAATTTTTGCTTTTACTTATTAATAAACCAACCAACCAAAATATGTGAGTAAAACATTTTTTTATTATATTTTTTAATTGTGCGTTTAATATACATTAAATTAAATTTGACATCCTGGCTGATTTTTACAATTGATTTTGACAAATTTTACAATGAATTTTCATAAAAAAAAAATGATTTTGTGTTGATTGAAAATCGACTTAAATTTTTGTGTACTTCAATTCGTACACGCCGTTCGTACAATTCGTACAATTCGCTTGTTTTATTGAAATTTTGTGTATTGGAAATCAGAAAAATCCTATCAAACTTTATTAAAAATTATTGATTTTGTTATAATTATTTAAAATTATGTTCTATTGAATATCTATTCAACAGTTTTTTTTTATATCAAATAGAAAAACCGAATTGTTGTTCAAAGTAGCATGCAAGCAAGAATGTAAAGTGCATGAGTTAGGGATCTAAAATACAATGAAAAAAAAAAGAATTTCCATTAGATAATATTTTTTGAAATTTTTTTCATCATCTACCTTTTTGATTTTCTTTTGTTATTAATTTAAATTGAGTTAAATAAACGGGTTGATTATATTTTTTTGATAATAACATTTGTTATAAAATATAATTTAATTATTTATAAACTCTCCTAAGAAATGATGAATATTTAAACATACTAAAGTGTATGAAATTTTTAAAAATAATTAATTATTTCATGATTTTTAAAGTACAACTCCGGTTGTTATTGGAACATTTTTATCAATCACTTCCGATTTATTTCTCTAAAACTTATATACTTTCAATAATCATGAAATGTATATAAACTACTTTCACATTCCTTTTTTTGTGCGTCAGGATGTCAAAATCATCTGAACACAATTTAATTAACATAAAGAATTTTAACAAATATTATTCATTATTTTTATATAATTCAAATTTAAAATTGAAAAATTCAAGATAAATTACTCGAAATGCATTACATAAAAAAGGTCAAACATATATTAAACTTTAATGTATAAGTAAGTAGGAAAATCATTTCCCGAGTTGTTTATCTTTTATTATAATTAAAATTTTCATCAAAGTTGGTTTAAAATTCCAATACCTCAAAGATTTATGACTCATTAAATGATTGCGATTCCCCATATCAGTTATAAATTTATGTAATTGTCACATGAAATTCATTTCGTTGCATTCGTACAATTTTAAATGCAATTTTAATTACTATATAATGATTTGAGACCAAAAAAAAAACAATAATTATATAATAGAAATATAAAAATTTGATTTGCTTTGTTAATTTCAAATAAAAGATAAAAAATACATATATTATAATTGTATAAATATACATAAATGCGAATGTCTATATCTCTAAACTAAACTATGAACGAACGTATATATACATTTTTACTTATCCATAATAGAGTTTTGTTTGCAAGCATTGAATCCCGCCCCGGAAACTCAAATTTTTATGAATGAATCTTTTCAATTATAATAGTATATATACTGTTTACTGTTTAGATATATATGGTTTTTATTTGGTTGGCACATATTATCGTATATATTTATAATTTGTAATGTTTGTTGTATTTTTTTTTTTTTTTAGAATTTGTAATTTTATACTATTATTATTATTATTATTATTGAGTTGAGTGTTGTGTTACGGATGATATTTTATTATACATATTTTTATAGTTACATAAAATATTACAATATATGTATGTATAATAAAATAACACTATAATTGGTTAATTTTTTCTAAATTCAATTGTAAAAGTTCTATGAACGAACGACGCTTCATTTTAGGGGTATTTAATTGGCTTTAAAAGTACACGTATATCTGCATTATACATCAATTATCGTTGAAACATATTTTGTTTAAAGATGCTATAATGCAATTTTCGGTTCGGTCAGAGGTTTTTTTATCTTTTATAATATTATTTCAAATAGTTATAAATTCTTCTAAACCCTTTATCTTGGTATATTATTTTCTATTCTTTATAAATGTGCAATCAATTCACAAATAATTCAATTTGTTAGGTGCAGAAAATTCTGTCTTATAGTTTTTTTTTAATTAACATAAATTTTCTTCTCAAAGCTAAAATAGCTCATAACATATTTTGCATATAAAACTTGTCCAGAGGATAATTTTTAAAAAAAATCTGCGTTCCGAAATAATTTTCTTACCAGTTTTCTAATGGAAATTTTTATCCCAAAGCTTATCCCAAAACTTTAACCTTCCTCCCCGAAACAATTGCAAATGTTTACTTTGAGTAAAAAATAATGTAAATATTTTCACTTAACTACAAAAAAAAAAGAAGTCTTTATTATCATTTTAATTAACAATTTAATGAAATTCAATTGTCTTTATATATAAATATATATGAGATCTGTGATTTGTATGGTATATATGCATAATATATCATATGTCATATAAGATGATGATGATGACCTGATATCAATTTGCATGTATGCAAATCAGTTTTCTATAATTTAATTAAAGAGTATAACTATTTCTATTTTTAGTTTTCTATTTCTATTTTCATATATACAATTCATTGAGATCAGATAAATTTAAATGAAATGAAATTGCATATTGTGAATACATAGAAATGTAAAAATGATTGAATCTAATATTATTGTTTAAATGTATTTTATCTATATATAATATGTTAATTAACAATTCACGAAAAGTATATCTATATATAATAAATGGTTTAACACCTTTTTTAATCGCGTTTTGATGACGCTTTACTATATATATGTATATATGCAGATGAGCATTTTACAATTACTATACTATAACGTCTTTATTTATTTGTTATTTTTTGTAAAACGACAATTAACATCTTATTTAATTCGTTCAAGTTTATGTGTTATAGGTGTTATAGATAATTGTATATTCATATATTTGTTTAATACACAATATATATATTTTATTTTATGATGAATGCTTGCGTATATTGCGATATATATATAGTAAATGATATAATTAAGATATATGTTATAGAAATAACTCTGTGGTGTAAATGTTAAAAATGCCAACCCCTCAATTCTAAAGAAATTTTGGAGTCGTTGATTCGAATCCTACTGAATGCATAAAATATGTTTTGTCTTTTCGGTTAGTTTTCGAATCTAAATTTTAACACAGAGTTGTATTTTCCGCTTGCGGTTGGTCGTACGGCTAATTACCGACACCATAAAAGACACAAATTAAGAAACTAACAACAGAAGGCTGTTGTTGGACACTAAAACCAGATTGTGGGTTGTATAGCGAAAAATGTATTTATTTTATTATTATAGAATTGAAATAAATACAAAATTGTTTATTCTGTATATATACCGACGACTGATTGTGAGTGTATAAATTCAAACTAACAAAAAAAACTGAACTAATCTATTCTTAATTGATGTTATTAATTATTATGTTTTAAAGGTATATACTTAAAAATATTGTTATAATAATTCTATATATATATAGCTCAAGATAGCTTAACTTTAGATACACAACAACAATAGTAATAAGTCTAACATTCCTCTTTCATAAACATCGCCTCTATACGGAACAAATTCTTCTGATAGACTTAAGGTTTTTCCCTTAATTTGCATCCACTGTTGAAACAAATCATTCCCAAAACAGATTTGCGGTTAACATAGGGAACTAGAATTACAAAAATGTATAATATAACTGGAATAACATATTTAACATTTCATTTGTTAATAGAGAACAAAGTAAGTCGTTAAAACCTTTGAAAAAAAAATTGTTCTAATAAAAATCTTATCTTACTATCATCGGCTCGCAAATTGCAAATAACCTCATTCACTCGATTATATTCCATCAATTCCAGCTGCCTTTAACATTTATTTATAAACATATAATAATAGTTAAATATTTAAAATTTATTTATATACATTCACTGTTGTGTACAAGAGCAACAATTATAAACCAAAATAAAAAACAAAACTTACTCTATGTATATTATCCAAAGATATAATGAAATACTATATATATATATATATAGATAGATAGATAGAGGTATAGATATAATGAAAAAGAAAAACATGTTGTATTGTTACATATATATATTAACAATTCGATAGTTTTAATAATAATAATATCTTTATATACCATATCCATAAATAATGTACACAATATACAATACAATACAATACAAAAAATTTTATTCTTCTTATATTCACATAAATATATAACATCTCATCTCATTGTGTGATACAAACGTACTATATATATATAGAGATGTATATGATGCGGATCTTGTTTCGGAAAGGTAAAAAAAAAAAATTGATATTATATATTTTCCACCGTTGTTGTTTTATATTTGTTAAAATACAAAATAGTGATCAACAACTAACGAATACAAAAAAAAAATGAAAACATAACAATTCTAGTTCTGATTTGTCAATCGAACCGAACAGTCAGTCCTCTCTCAAACATAACATATAGTGTATCTATAGTGTTTAACCTGCTGCCGCTTATTTTATATAAATTTAAAATTAAAAATTAATTAGTTCATCTAACTAAAGATCCGAATTTGTATTATTTTATTTGAATATTTATTTATTGATATATTTGCGACGAAATTGCGCGCGACCATAAATTTTGGAAATTTTATTTAAATCATAAAATAGTTATTTTTTGGTTTAATTATTTTTTTTTTTTTTTTCAAAATATAATATTCAATGTGTATAAATTATTTTAAATTAAAGTGAAATAAAATAACAAGAGATAAATAAAAAAATAAGCTCTTCCGCTTATAATAATAATAATATTTAATTTATATATATATATATATATTAAGTTATAGTGCACGAGTTTTAATTTTTTTTTTTTTTTTTATTAATTCACCGGTGCATAACAAACGGAAATATCACCTGTTTTTGAATTGAACAATATTATAATAATAATAATTAAAAACAAAAATTGTTTTTTTTTTGTATATTTTATTTGTGGATTTTTTGTGCAATTCAATGACATTTTTTATTCAAAAAACATTCACATCTCATATAATAATATAATTCTTTTAGAATCATTTGATGATGTGTTTTTATTTTATTTAAAAAATTTTTTTAAATTAATTATAATCTTTAAATGTAATAAAATATAATATTATTTTTGTGAATTTAAGTGAACATTTTTATTTTAATTAAGAAAAAAATAATTTTGTGGTTTTTTTTTTTAAATACAGTAATTGTTTATTTTTACTTAATTTCCAAAATTTACTTTAATTTTTTTTATACAAATACTTTAATTTTAAATTAAAGTAATGTGAATTTTCGTGCAAATTTTTTTTTTTTTTTTACATAAAAGATAAATCATAAAATATTTCGAATGTACTATTCGTTGCCAGAACTGCTATTAAAATTTACTAATTACCTATATGAATTTTCTGTATTCAAAACGATACTGGTTGATTGACAACGGAATTTTAAGAAATTACCGAATCCGAATGGTCATTATAATAAAAGAGGAAAAAATTACACACACACGTTTTAATAAGAATAAATTTCATTGATTAACAGAATGCTTCAAAAAAAATGTTCATTCTTATGAGTTTCATTCTTATGATAATAAACACTCATAATTTTCCAGAAAAGAAAAAGAATCCAATTATTATTAATATAAATTATATCACATTAAAAGATCTCGTATATAACTTTATCGTTTTGTTTTATATTAAATCAGTAGTTAACCGTCGGTTAAAAATTATTATTTTAACATTTAATTGATGTGATTTTATCTCCTTATATATTTATATATATTACATCATTTGTGGTAGCATTTTTTGATTGTTTATCGTACTCGCATTTCAATTTTACGTCCTCACAGAAGTACACAGTTCTCGTGTGGATTTCCGAATCTTTTTTTTTTCCTTAATTTGATTACATTTATCAATGGAAACATATATTTTTGAACACAATTTTCCCAATATTAGTGCGTTTTAAAATGGATTTTTTCTTTTCGCAACCTATTTATAATGTAAACATTTAAACGGCAACACGTTGAATTTCAAATGTTCAAAACAAATTCTACATAAGACATGTCATAAAGGAAGAATTTATAATTATATTTTTTATTGTATTTTCTTATAGAATCAATTTTTTTTTGTTTCATTTAGAAACCTTTTCCTTTTTCTAATAACCGCAAGACAATTTAACAAAAAAAAAACAATTGAATTCTATATGTGTAATCCGTAAGCGCAAACAGTTTTCGTAATCCCTTATTTTATATAACATCTTTGACTTTTCATTAGTTTGTTTTTAAACAATAAATTTAAACAACAATAAATTTAAATGTAATATGAACCAAACAATCTCTTTTCTCTACTACAGTCTCCAAACCTATATTTTTTAATAAAACGATTTTTAATTAAAAAAAAGAAGGAAGGAATAATAACTTTCACAAAATCAATTTGTTTCTATATTATTTTTTTTCTATTCTATATATTCTCTATCTATACATTCTAAAAATTGAATAAATTCAAAATACTTTTCAATATCAAGTTTTCAAATAAATCAAAAATATAAAATTAATTATGTAAAAAAAAAAGTAAAATGAATTTTATAATGTACTAAATATCATATATAATAAATATTCTAACTATGAAAACAAACAAAAAAAAACCAATATATACCTTCAAATTAATTTTAAACTAAAAATCATAAATTTATTTTTTCGTTTTTGTTGGCAAGTCCAAATATTTTTTAAAAAAAGAACATAAAAAATAATATCTAATAATAATAAATACCAATAACACAAAGAGCTTTTTTTTCATCATCTTTTTGTTTTTAATTTTCATCTTCATTCATTCATTCATTCATTTATTTAATTTTGTTTTACCTTCTTTTAAATTATATGTGCATGCAGAAATAATATCAAAAAATTAAAAAATAAAACTCATCTTAAAACTCTAAATCTCAACAGCTTAGCTAAAATATATTAACTATAACTAACTATGTGTATTTTATATATATTAAAATCTAAAGAGTTATATTCGTGATTTAAAATTTATTGCTTATTAGTGTGTGGCTTTTTTTTTTTGGTTCTTCTTTTATTATTCTTATATACAAAAATATATTTATCGCGCGGATGGATAAATATATATAGTGTGCAAAAGACTTAAAACACAAAGATTACGAAACACAAAAAACAAAAAAAAAAATACAAGATAAAATAAAACAAAAAAAATAATAATATTTTAACATTTTATTGACATAAAAAAAAAAAAATTAAATTTTAACAATAATAATAAATAAAAGTATGTTCCTTCTTTGTTTTATTTTGTTTATAGTTTTTTTTTTTTTTTTGATTTCTTTGTCTTTTTTATGTTTCATGATTATCTTTTCTATTTGCTAAATTTATGTAGTCAAAAAAAAATTGTTATATTTGAAAGTTTTTTTTGCAATTTTTTTTGCTATGAAAATAGTTAAAATTATCAAAAAAAAAACAGGACGTTAACATTCGTAATTTTTTTTATGATTTATCAATGAATTTTTTTTTATAATAAAACTTGTGTTAATATTTATTGTTGACAGGAATCAATAAAAAAAAAAGACAAGAGTCTCCGTAAATTATCGTTTATGTTTAAAAAATCATTTAAATTTTATTACCATTTGTTTGTATATTAAAAGTTTTTTTTTTTAAATGGTCTCTATACTAAGCTATAAAATAAAATGTGATAAGTTTTAAAAAAAAAAAAGGAATTGTTTTGATTTTTTACACACATCTTCATCATTGCATCAATCCATCAAGATACTAAACAAAATATATATAGTTTTAAAAAAAAAATGACTTAAATTATCGACAATACAATACATAGCATAGAATAAATGAACTACTGCAATTCTAGCTGTTGTTTTATTAAAGATGAGATACACTTTTTTTATACTTGTGTTCTTATTTTATGTATCACCAAAAATGAGGTAATTAAATTTTTATGATATACAGTTTTTTATGGTTTATTTAATTTTTCCTTTATTTTTTTTTTTCAAACCACAAAAATGTTATAAGTTAAAGAGAAATGATACTTCCCCAGAAATGTTAGGCTTTATAGAGAAAAGTTATTCAGCATAGATAAATATTTTCTTCGTATAATTGAGAAATGTCGTCCTTATCCAGAGAAATGTTATTCCTTATAGCTATACATACATATAGATAAAGATCTTCCTTATAAAGACTTTCCTTATAGATAAATGATTGTCCTAATAGAATCATAGATAATCATAAATATTATTCCTTATTCTATATTTTATCATAATCTTTTCCATATCTCCAAGTTACATCCAGATCAGTCGGTATATGAAAAAATATATTGCAATCATTATTATATTATTTCTTGTTCGTGTCAAGTAAACATTATTTTCCTCTTTTCCATCTATAAATTAAATCAATTAATGTTGCATCATCGTGAGGTATCCATAATAACCAAATCAACTGAGAATTGTTAAAGGAAAATTTTACTATACACGCAGATGATTGTCAAAATTTCGATCATTAGCAAACATTTAAAAATATCCATACATATATTTATTAACTTAAATTTAATATATATATATATATATATACAAATATGTATATATCATTGAGATTCCAATCATTATTATAAATATAAAATACCACTTAAAACCCATATGAGTTTAAATTAAATTGTATATATTCATATCTTTATCTTATATATATATATACATACCATATTATTATGATTATTATAAACATAAACTTATATGTATAAACGTATATAATTTTATTTTATGTTCAATATTGTATAACAAAAAGGAAAAAAAAATTATAATAGCATTACATTAATTTTTTGAACCTAACAGAGTCTAATTTTAAAGATGTAAATGTACACACGGTTTTTTTTTTGTTATTGTTAAGATATTTACAACAGAAAAGAAAAGAAAGAAAAATATATATTTATATATATAAAAAGTAATTTGCAATAAAAAATGATGCACACACGAGGATAAAATCTATATATATATAAGAAATGTAAAATATTTGCATATATTAAACGATATAAAAAATACATAGATTAATATATAATAATAATATTGTTATTATAAAATTGTGAAGTAAGTTAAGTAAAATACAACAAACAAACTAAAACTCTTGTTGTATATTCTCCTCCATAACAACAGGTATTTTTTTTTATTATTATATATTTAACTATATAATATATAATAAAACATAATTTTTAAATCGAAAAAGCACTACATATAATAAAAAAATTCGCATATACAATAGCGAGGAAGAATAAAGATAACTAAAAAAAAAAAAGGATAAAATCAAAATGATAAATTATTTTAATAGTACACGCAATAATAATAATAATAATAATAATGCTGCGTTTAAATAATTTTTATTGATGAATATCGCAAATGTTTTATTATTTATATAAATTTCTGAATTTTTACCTGATTGGTGTGTGTGAAAACAAAAAAAAACAACGCGGGTGCTCACTCACACAATTATTATGTGTGGGTTTTTTGGATTTTGCACAAAAATAATATTGTTTTTTTGTTTCTTCTTTTAATCTGCAAAGAGTCACAAAAATTAACATGTATTCATTATATTATTATACTGTTTTTTTTTTTTGATTATTATGTTATATAATTAAGATATTGGAAAAGTTACACATCAATTATAAAATAAAAATATAATTCTCATTTATGTGCGATGATAAATTTGATGATTTAATCTTTAAGATTTTTTTTTTATATATATGTTAAGAAAAATACGTCATTAAATTATTTAACGTACAGCATTAAAATCTCATTGCAAGTGATTTGTATGTCTTCATTAATTTTACAAAATATAAATCTTATTAACGAAAAATAAAAAAAAAAAACAGATTTATTATTTATAATCTTAATGCAGAATTTTTATAAAAAAAAAAGAAGCTATTTTTATATTTTTAGTAAATGCGCAAACAATGTAATTTTTGTACATTTTAAAATTACCAGTTTGAATTTAATATGGTAACACAAATTTTATTGAATTAGTCAAAGTATATTTTAATATATATTATTCTTGATTCGAGCGGATTTTTTTTATATTTTTAAATTTTTCAAATTGAAATATGAATATTTATTGCGCTTAATTTTTTACCCCATTATGTTATTGATATGGTATTAAACAAACATTAACTTAATTTCTTTGTTCAATTTCTTTAAAACTTGATGATCAATCCTAAACATTTGTGGCCGAACCCTAAATTATCATCAAAATTGTTTTCATTTTCGTTTTCATTGTTTTCATCAAAATCTCATATGAAAAAAAAAAATCTCATACATTTTCACAAAAGAGTTAAGCGATGAACCCAAAAAAAAAAAACAAAATCAAATTTTCTATAGAAAAGTATTAAAAATTCCAAAATTATTTTATATTAAAAATATTTAATACGACCGAAATTGATTTAATATTTTCAATACAATTAATGGGAAAATAAAAAAAATTCGATTGTTTCTTGGAAATGCTAACGATTTTTAATCCTATTCGTAATGTAGTAGCATATTATCATCAGCATATGGTGTATTAAGTAGCATATTATCATCAGCATATGGTGCCATTGCATTTTCAAGTATGTTTTTATACATATACTGATCCATTTTCTATGTATTGGACCAATACCAGGCCAATAAAGCGCTCCCCAAACCATGATACTACCGCCAGCATGTTTTACTGTTTTTAATGTTTATAATGGATTAATGATTTGATTACGTAGACGGCGTACATACACTTTTCCATCCGATCCACATCGATTTTAATTTGATTCATCGGTCCATAACACATTTTTCCAGAAACTTATGGGTTTTTATAATTTGTACTTGTAAAACAAAAATATGTGGCGTAATAAATCACTGTGTTATTTAACTGACTACGACTGTATATAGAATGCCAAAACATTATTAATTTTGTTTTACATTTTACTATGGAACTTATATATTTATACTAATTTGCAAATTTCATTTCATTATATTGCATACTATATATATATTTATTTACTTGCGACTAGCTATATATTAATTTTATATTATTTACTATATAATATATATTTATTTTGACGGGTGTCCTTTTTTTTTTAAGATAGTAAGTTTTTTTTTGAAGACCTCATTACATTATTACCCAATATATTTTATATGTATAAATTATTGAAAACTCATCAGTATTAGTTGTGTAGTCTTCAAAAAAAAAAGCTATTACAAATACAAATAACCGTTTAGAAAAAAAAATCCCTTTGGTTTCATTAAATGAAATATTCTTGTATGATATTCTACGATCAATTACGATCTTATATCAAATCACACAAAAAAATAACACCTTTTACCAATAATATTTCGATTAATAATATCATAGATATAGAAATAAATACCATTGAAAATGAAAATTTGTTAAACATGAATATTTAACATACAGAAATAGGTAAACTTTTGTGCATATTTATATATATATTTATTTAATGGACAATACAATATAATATATAATGTGTGAAATGGAAATTATATATGCATGCATATATAAAAGACAAAACACATGTTAAGTTTATATAGAATTTTATTTATTATAATAAATCGATACACGATATTTATATATATACTTATTTACAATAAACTTATTTAATTGTTTCTCTCTATACTATATACTATATATATATATATATAATGTATCAATAGATAAATAGATAAAAATATATACATTATATTTTATATATATGTAAATAGTTGTAATAAACAAGACAATTGTGAATAATTTAAGAATAATATTTACGTTACATACATTTATATCTTGTATATCTATAGTGAACATATTAAAAAAGTATATGAATATATATTTGCACTAAATGTCCGCAATTATACCTATATACGACTATATATAATAATTTTTCAAATGCTATATCTATATATAGAAAGAAAAAGTATAATATGGATATTTATTTAACATTTATAATGAAAAAAATAAGTAATAAAATATTTATTATAAGTATTTTTATTAGCAAATAATAATTAAGCAAAATATTTGTTTATAATTATAATAATAATACTTAACATTTCCTTTTTGTTTTTAAAATATTTCATGGATTTTCTGATTATTATAAATACATTAAAGAAAATTTAACAAAGTTTTTGTACAAAACTCTAGCACTTTAAGAAAACTCTATTGAATATTTTATTCAGATCATTTGAATTATATTTTTAATACCATATAAAATTTTCAAAAGGATGGATCACTAATTTTTTACGAGATTGAGTTTATAAAATTTTCCAAATAAAATATGTGTTCTAAAAAAAATACATGAAGCTCTTTTGGGAAATTCTCAATTCTGACCAAGTTCGTCCATGGAAAACTCATCCAATATTTGACTGATATCATTTAGAATGCATAATAAATATAGTGTAATATTTTCAAAACGATTCGTTAATGAATTTTTAAGAAATTATACTCATAAATTAATTTAGTAAAATTGTCTATTGTACGATAATTTTAAAGCGTCCTTTTATTCGTATGTCACCCGGTGGAAATGTACGATCCTTTAATATTTATATACATAGACGGTTATATTTATATTGTATATATGAAATATATATATATATATAAATAAAATGCAATTAAAATCTTTTATATATTGACCTGTAATCAAATTTTTCTTTTATAACTCAATCTTTCCCATATACAATACATATAGTACATATTGAACAATAAAATTTTAAATTGTAAAATTGGTATAATGTTTTTTTTTTGTTTTTTAATTTAATTTTTCATAAATGTTTTTTTTTAAAAAATTATTAAAATACACACCTTAATTTTGATTCTTTTTTATTTATATTATTTACATTCATTCATACAATAATATTTCTTTATTAAATTGTGCCATATTACGAAATTCATATTTTTATTACATTGTAAAATATTTTTTCAATTTTTTTCAATATATTATATTATGATATGGTTAATTACTTTTTGCGTTTTTTATTTTTGTATTATATAAAAGTTTATTATATTTTTTATTAATTATATTTTATGAAATATTAAATAATCAATTTTTTTTTTTAAAATTGTACAATATTGAAAAAATGCTATTTATTTATTGTTATAAATACAGAATGGTTTTGATCTAAATGGGGTTTTGCACGGTTCGCAAATAAGGCGCATATTTTTAACCGATAAAGATATGGATTTAAATGTTCATTCATATTATGATTATTGTAAAATTCACAATTAGAGACATTTTAATTTTTGTTTGTCAAATCACATTAATAACAATTCTGTATATTATACATACAGAATGAATGAAATGATTTATTATAATATTTGTATATTATTTCTATAATGTTGTTGATTTTTTTTTATTTAAAAAAAAATCCATTAACAAAAATATTTAAATATTAAAATATGAAGATGTTATTATTAATTTAAAATCCATAAAAATCAATTTTAAATCAATAAAAATAAATAAAGACAAAAAAAAATGATTATAATAGTATTAAAAAAATTATATTCATACATTATCATAATCCGAAAAGTTATTATAATATTATTTAAAAATTTGTCATTTAAATCAAGCAGTGACGACCCCGATAGAATTTTTAAAAAGCCAATAGAACTTCTTTTTAATTACTTAAGAGGTGCTTTAAAAAGTACCAAAAAAGTACCAAAGAATTTAACAAATATTCGTATTTTCTATTATAAGTCAAAGGATTTAATCTTATTAATTGAGGTAACTCATTGATTTCTATGACTGCCAGAGGATATCTTTTAATCAAGATTATAAGATTAGCATTTTTTAATATATAAAAATATTCAGTGTTTTTATATATGAATAATAAATGAATAATTGATCGATTTCTCTTGAGAATTTATTTTATGCCTATCATTTTAACAATCTCTAAACCACCATATTCCACTATATATAGGAAGTTTCTTCTTGGCAAAATATTATGGAAAATTAAATTGTTAATTTGATATTTATAATATTATTTATTATTGATCATTATATAGTCGCCTCTGTATATATGAATGGGACAATTCCAAAATAAAAGATATTTATATTTTTTCAATATTTCTTTTTTGTATTTTGAGAATATATAATAATTATAATATTATTGTTATTAAAAAATTTATAATGCATTAAGTGAAATAGAATTTTTTTTTTGATTTATAATATATACAATACGTTGACTATGAGATGAGAAAAAATATTTATAAATAAACGAACAAAAAAAAACCTAAAATTTATTTTACTACTTGAACAATACAATACAATATATATTGAAAGTATATAATAAATATTGTTTTATTTTGGTAAATTGTATATAATAAAAATGAATTATTGCTTTCATATAAAAGATATCGAATAGAGGATTAAGAATTAAGTATAGTCTTTTAAAGACAATACGATTAAGACAAAACAGACAAAAAAGATATTTATTCAATTTTTTTTTGTAATTTTATTTATTTATAATTTATATTTATGATCTTTATTTGGTCTACATTAATGACCGGCGTTATTTCATATATAGAAACATTATTAATAGTTTTATACATACATTTCAATTAAGAGACACCCCCATTAACCAATTAAAAACAAATCTGTTCAGTAAACAAATTTACTGTATTAAAACGTAACGTAAAGAATAATAAAGTAAAATAATTTGTCAAATGAAATTGTAAATAATAATAAACCACGTATTTATTTATATAAACGAAGGCATTCTAATATTTATAACTAAACATCAAAACATTCTAACTAAACATCAACGCAACGATTTATATATAAATAAATAAATAAATAGAGGAGTTCTATATATAAAAAACATTATTAAAATACCTTTATATGGAATAATAAACTGCAATAAATAATTATTTTATATAATTAAATGTCAACATAAATAATTAAAATAAATCTTTATTTTTTTTTCTATATACAAACAAATAAAATACAATTTAATTAATATAGAAAGAATATATATTTACCATATTAATAATATCTGTATATATGTTTTATTATGCAAATAAAAGAATAAATTTTCTATATTATACATTTATTATAGTATAGTATAGTACTAAAAGAACGCTGCGTATTCTAGCTTTTCTATGGATTTTAAATTTTTGTCTTCTTTCGTTTGTTATATAACAAAAACTATAACATAAACTAACTATTATTAAAATTGATCTTGTGAAATTTTCAATTATCAGATATTGAGATGATATTGAGGTTTTTTTTATAAGAACAATTTCTTCAATTAAAACAAAACCAAATATTCACGTTTTACAACCGTGGATTGGTTTTAGTATTCGTCAACAGCTGTTGCTTCCATAATTTGCTGTTTTTTGATGACATCTTTCATCAAGCAACTTTAAGCCATACGAATCAAACGCATCAAAATATATTACATTTTTAAAGTCACATTTAATCGTTTCGTTTTTTTTATTGCTATTAAATTTAAACTTTGGACTATGGAAAGAATTGAATGATAAGACTCTACGATACATTTATAGAAATTGCTTTGTAATAAAATAAAATTTAATATAAACTATCAATAAAAATAATATAAATATAGATGCATCTTATTTATATAGAAAAATAAATTGTATTGATAATTGTAATACAAAAAGCTCACTTTATACTGAATATTTTAAAACATTTCATATTTGTTAATATACATATATATTTGAGGTAGGTTCTTTAATAAGTAATACATTCTTCTATTATGGTGCATATAATTTTTATCCATTCAAATTTGGTTTTAAATTGGGAAATACTTTTTTTTTCAAGTTAAACTTTTTTCATACTTTTATTCCAGTTAAACCTTCAAATTTTTAATCAATCAATCTGGGAACTTAAACAAATTTTGTCAAATTGTCAAGAACAAAGTCTTCATCCAAAACAACTCACAGTTTGGTTTGGTAAAGTCATTTTACTTTACTATTTTTTTTAGTTTTTCAAATTTCAATTGAAACCTCCTAATGCATAACCCCCATTATTATTATATAAAATAATTCTCATGCATGTTTGATATAATAACACATTTTGTTATTACTACATACATACAAACATACATACAATATATAAAATAATATAATAAACAAATAAATAATATTTTCATAACTATATATGTATATATATAAAACGAACATATTAATTCATCAAAATATATACCTTTGAAGGATACATAAAGTCGCAATTCTTTTTTTATTCTTTATTTTTTGTTATTTATGTTTTACGTACACCTAAAAAAAAAAGAAAAAAAAGAGTGTGTTTTATAACATATTTATTATGTATATTTGTAAATATACTCATTCACATGTAGTAAATAAGTATATTGCGTATATATAGTAACTACTACATTATTAAATTTTCATATACCTACCTTATGGATATTGAATTCACCATATTGGTAAATCTACGCATAAAGTATAAATGCATTCATATTGCATGCATTTAATTGCTGCTGAAAATATATCAAAAAAGCACCACCATTTACTATATATAACAAACCATTTTTTGCCATATATACATATTACATATATATTATAAAAATATTTTAATCATATAAATATATTTTAATCGTCGCGTATATATACTAATCCATAAATTTATATATACATATAAAAGCGTCATATAGAGTGAAGAAGAAATAATAACAATAACAACAACGCCATATATCTTTTAAATGATAAAAATCTTCTTTTACAAAACTCCCACATTTGACCGATTGCAAAAAATAAATATCAAAAATAGCATATTACCTAGTACACATATAGATATACACATATAAAACAACGACAATGTATTGTATTTTAAAGATGAGAATATATATACGAAAAGATATGTGAAATGATTTAATTTCATATGTGAGAATTTATTTATTTTTTTTTTAATTTTACCATCTTCATAAAATATATAATATCAATTATATTGTTCCGCAGAGGTGTAACGATTAATTAATCATTTATTGGTAAGCAAAAAATTGGTGCTGACTGAAACATACTGTATCGTATATCCTGTAAGTTTGATGCGATCATCATAATAAAAATATTATTTATTAAACAACAAAAAGAATGCGATTCGTAGGTCCCTTAAAATATTGATGATTTTGATGTGAATGACAAATAATCGTCAGGATATAGAAATTGTATAAGCAACTCTTTCAAATTGCTTAATCAAATTATCTCCTGATTATCATTTCGTTTTCTTTTCCTTTCTTTTTTTTTCCTTAACTGAACAGCATTTCAAAAACATTTGACGTATTCCTTCAGAGTTTATTTTGGTATGATCTTCAAACAAAAATTTTATTTGAAAGATTTCATTTTTCTCTTTCCATTAACTTGTGTTTTTTCAATTAAAAAAGATCAGAAATTAATTGGTACACCTCATATATATAAATATATATATTGAAATAAACAAACAAAACAAAAATAACAAAATAAAAAAAAATTATTAAAACACGTACAAATGAACATTTTTTTCTATATACATATATTTATATGATTATTATTAGTCAAATTACATCAAAATCACGTTTTAAGATAATTGCAATTGGCTTAAATATACCAATGCTGTATATGTAGATATATAGATGGATATATATAGTATTTATAAAGATAGATAGATAGAAGATGATAGTGCATTGTGTTGAAAAATGCATATATATAAAATAAGAATAACCGCAGATATAAAAATTATATACATTTTTATTTATTTTCTTATTAAGATTTATTTATTTATAAGAAGAAAAAAACATGCAATAATAATTTAGGAATTTTTCTTTATTTTTGTGTAATTTATGTGCTATTTTTTGCGTTTATTTTGAAAAATTATGAAAAAATTCGAGTCTCTATAAATAGAATAATAATAATTGCAAAATGATTCTCAATTATCATTATTTATAGTATAAACAACTAAAGTAGAAAGAAGACAAACGAGAATTTATTCTAAAATTATTCGAATTTACAATTTGAAGTTGACAAACAAGAAATTTTGCTCCAAGCTAACCCACGATTTTACCTAAAGATAATCGTTTTAACCATCCAAATCCATTTTGATATAAACAATAATGTGCGAATTCAGTTTGCTAGTAATAATAATAAAATAATTGAAATTGAACAAATGTTAACATCAATCAAAACACTATCACATTATCGCAAATAAACGACACCACCGATCCAGAGTTTTTGTCTTATTGCAAATATATTCGTTTGTATGATTGTTCAAGAAACATTACCAATTAATATTTCATTATGAACATTAGAATCGCAAACTTATACCTTTTTCTTTTATGATACTTTTGTTTAAAATTGTTTAACATTGGTGATTTTTATTTTTTTTGATTACCTTTTTTGTATATTTAAATTTTTTATTTTCAAGATTTCAATAATTTCTTAACCAATTTTATTTTATTCTTTGTCCATAAAAAAAACTTCATCAATAAAATCTATTTTATTATAAGAAAAACAAAAATGTTTTTATTGCGATGAATGATTGGGCAATGAAAAATGCTTTGTCCATATATTCCTTCTATACGTCTTTGATAGTTTCTGTGTTTGTGTGAGAAATAAATTAAGTGATATTTAGAAAAACATCTAATAAAATTATACCTCTTTATCTAATTTACAATTTTATACATATTTATATATCGACTCTTTTTGAAATATAAAAGAATTCTTTATTCTAAATATATGTACCTACTATAGAATTTACTATAGAAAAAAATCTCACTTTTATTTATTTATAGATTGTATAATAACTAAAGTTAAATATTTTAATCATTTTATTGATCTCTATAAATGTCCATATTTATTTATTTATTGTTTATTTTATTTTTATTTGTAAATTCATTAACTATTAACTATTGACTTTTCGTTCTCGTTCTTGGCTTATACAAATAAATAAATAAATAAAAAAAAAAGGCAAATAAAAATTTTTTTTTTATTGTATTTTAACATAATTTCTTTGTGGTCAATTTTCATTTGTTACTTTTGTTTGTTGTCATATTATCCCATATAGTCTCATCTTGTGATTTAGATTTAGATACCTATAAAGATATTTTTATTGCATTATGACATCTAACAGCTTAACCGACATAACAACCCACAAAAATTAATGTATATAGACTATAATAAAATTCTCATAAATCTATATAATACCCTACATATACTTAAAATTAAATGTTAAATTAATATGTACTATGTTTTATTTACTTTTTTTTTGTATTTTACAACTTTGCTACTAGTTCTTAAAAATGAACATTCATTTTTAATAATTGTATTAAATTGTTTTATGTATAAAATTAGGGTTTTATTTTTTATTAAAAACATTTATTTATTTATAGGTCATTAAACAAAAGCACGATATTTGTATATATTTTAATTTATAAAAAAACTATTCATTCATATTTTTGTTTTATACTTTTAATATTTACACTTTATAAAAACTCGGATATTTTGTTTGGCTTCAGAATTATTTTAAGAATTCATTAATCATTAATTTTGTTGCTGTTATACGAAATATAGTTTTTGTTTAAACGCAATCAAGTTTAATGAGATTTTTTAATGCAATCCCATTATATTTTATTAAAAATATATCTATAATTTTTTATTAAAATATGTAACATGTGCATTCCATGAATAGGATTCAAAACCAAGTGTCATAGATAACTACCAAATCAACAAGTCAAATTGCGGCTTCCTTTTGCGTCGGCAATGTTGTACATTTTATAGCCACATAAATACTCAACATATTTGAACGAATAATAATAATAATAAAACAAAAAACTGTATTAAAAACACTTTTCCAAAATACAAAGATTATAGAATTTGATTAGAATTTCTTTTTTTTAATATACCTTTCGCATTACTATTATTGTTATGGGTTTTTAATGTTATATTTAAAGTTTAATAAAAGGATATTATTATTTATTTTCTTCTACATTTAGACCATACTTTCACATTTCTCTATGTATCATATCAATAAAATATCTATAAAAAAGAAATTATAAGGACCTTTTTTTTTTTTTTTTGAATACATAAGATAAGAGTTTAAACGAAATATTTTTAGGTGATTAATTTAAAAATAAATGCATATGCATTTAATTAAAATAAATAAATTTAATGATAAAAATTTTATTTGGGAAGATAAACAAATTTCTTTTATTTTTAATATATTAATGAAGGCAACAGCTGCAACAATATATTGAAACAAAATAAAATATAAAAAGAAATCAAAAATTTTTATCAATCTCTATTTAAATTTATTTCAATTAACATAAATAATTATCGGTGTCGTCCTTTTATTGTGATGCTTTTAAAATTAAGATGTAAATGGATAAATGGACTGTAATAAAATTATAGTATATTATTTGTGGTGCCACATTTTTACAATAAACTAAAAATGTAATTTAATTAGTATTTTATTATTATTATATGCACTATAATTTTATAATATACTTTTTTTTTTGAGGACTTTTTCAACAAAAGCAGATGTTATATTAGAAAAATTATTATTATTATTATGGGAGTATGGATTGAGATTATACATTACATGTTTTTTTATTTATTTTATATCATAAAATTTTATACACAATAATGGTTGTAAAATCTGCTCCCCATATATTATTATATAAATAAATTCAAATTCAATTTACTCATACATTTTATACAATAAATATATATTTTTGATAAACCTCTATATTAAAAAAAAATCATATATTATTAGGTATATAAAATGTAAGTTATACTTTGAAATTTAATTTTAAATTATACAAGAACGACGACGACGATATTTTATTCCATATAGAAGACGATACACTGTTTAATATAATAATAATAAATAAATCAGAAAAACGAAAAAAAAAAAATACAAATATTAAAACGAAAAATTATAATAATAATAAACTGTGTATTGCTATTGAAATATTCTTCTATATAAATGAAGTGATATATGAGATGTTTTCAACACGATCTCTAACTCTATTATTATCTTTTGTTATGATTATTTGTATTATTGTTATTATTATAGGTTTACATTTATATATACACAATGTAGAATGGACCCTTTTTTCTTATTACCTATATTAAAGGTATGTGTGGTTCTATGTATTATTATTTATACACCTATATAATAAATTTTTAAACATTCAGTATGTTATAGATTTATATATAGTTTTTGAAAACCATTTATAATTGAAAAACATTTTAAAAATATTTAAAAATAATTTATAATAAAGATTATCGACTATGAACACTATATTTGGCTATAGGTTATCTGGGGGCGATTGAAACATAATTGGGGAATTTTCCAATACCACATTTCCTCTTTTCTTTAATTTTTTATACTTATATAGCTATATCCCATTATATTGTGCAAATAATGCATTGAATTCAATCCCAATTGGTAATTATTTGTATAATTTGCTTAAGGAAATTCTGTACCATTTGCTTAAGGAAATTCTGTTTAATTTCGTTAAGGAAATTCTGTTTAATTTCGTTAAGGAAATTCTGTTTAATTTCGTTAAGGAAATTCTGTTTAATTTCGTTAAGGAAATTCTGTTTAATTTCGTTAAGGAAATTCTGTATAATTTGCTTAAGGAAATTCTGTATAATTTGCTTAAGGAAATTCTGTATAATTTGCTTAAGGAAATTCTGTATTACAAAATGTTTATTTTCAAATTCAATATTATAATAATATAGATAAATAGTAAGCTAAAATATTTCAAATCCGTAATTTTAATCTCTGTAAACATTAACATTGTAAGAATTTTGTAAAATGCAAAATGTCTTTACGGAATGTATCAAATCACATTTTATATCAATTAAGTATTATATTACATTCAATTACAATATACACATTCTAAATCATATATTTACATATTCTGAATAACTAAAAGCAAATCGTTATATTACATAATATTTTATTTCTATTTACATAATAATTACAAATGTCAATTAATTTACATGCTTTTTATTACTATTATACAAAAAAAAAAGAAAAAGAACATTGAATTAATCATTTCAATAAATTAGTCATTTATTAATAAATACAATTGTAAATTCATTCATTTATATGACATTAAACATTAAACGTATTATGTGGCGTACCATTACTAAAACTGATATTTGTATATGTCTATAAAAATGCGTTTTAAAAGAAGGTACCACCGCGAAAACTTATATATACATACAGCAAATATATCAATTGCAATACTATATTTATTGTAACTTAGATATGTAAAAAAAAGTCCTATAAATATATTTAATTGAATAAACATAAGCAATCAAATATATTATTATTGTTATTGTTATTAAAACCGCAAACAAAACATTGAATTGATCGCTCTTATTAAAATACAATAAAATAAACACGCATTCATTTGTAAAACATATAATATTAATAAAAATGTAAGTAATTTACATTATTATTATTATTATTTTGTAATAATTCTATATTTTTTTTTTTATTTTTATGCAATAATCAAATGAATATGTAATGTTATATATTTATTAAATATTTAGTTTAAGGATAGTTATAATTTACAAAGAATACATTAATATTTATTTATTGTTAAATGTAATGTAGAAATGATTGAAATCGATCCGCTTATTTATTATATAAATCTGCATGAATTTCTGATGCATACCTAACTTAAAAATTCAAATCTCACACTTAAGATTTCGAACATTTTTTTGGTTTTGGTTTGGATCTGTTTTAGCTTTTTCAAATTAATATTTCCTGTTGATAGAAAATCCTTTGAAAATCTCTGCTGAATATTTTTCCTTCAATAGACTGATTTTTTCTGGTGATGAAAATTCTTTTAAGAATCTCGCTTCTGAGTGTTTTTACTTAAATATAGAGGATTCTAATATAATACAAAATTCTTCCACAAAAATATGTGCTTAATTTTTTTCCTTCGATAGACACTTTCCTAGTGATATAAAATTCTTTAAGACTCCTTCCTGAACAGATTTCCTTCAATATAGACATTTTCTATTGAAACGTAATGATTAAAGAATCTTTACGAAATACATTTTCTTTAATATATTAAGAGGATAGAAAATCCTTCAAGAATGTTCATTAACCAAATTAAACAGCAATTAAAAAAGAATTCGTACCAATTTTCTTTACAATAAAACGAATTCAATTAGTAATAATTAAAATAACACAAATTAAACTACAAAAAAAAAAGTAGAACACTTTCAAATATTCTGTGATTATATTATTCAGATTCCTTGACAAGTACAACATCACATCTATATAGAGACGATTAAACGAATATTTCATAAAATGTATATTATGTTTTATGTATTCATAAATATTTCATTAAATGAAAAAAAAATTAATAACATATAATATATAAATAAAATACATACATAATTTTTTATTGTATAGCATTCAATTTTTTTAAGATTTCGATTAAAAATATGTATATATTTATTCAAAATGTAAAAAAAAAACATATATAATAAATGGTTATTAATATATAATTTTCGATTATGAATAATATAATATTCTTGTTTTTTTTTCTTTCTATAAAGACTATCATTTAAAAACTATTAACTTGGAACATTTATTCTATATATATAGATATATATAAAGAAAGATGACTTTAAAGGATTTATAATGCTCATATATATTTCATAAGAGATACAAATATGTATCGATATATATATATATATAAATTTTAAATGAAGGCGGCGGCAATGTACATATTTAAATATAGTATAGTTATACAATAAGTCGGCAAAATGTATATATTTTATTTAATGTGACTTTTTTTTTCTATATACATACATATGATATATAATGTATATGATCTTCTTGGTTGGTTACTTATTGGTTGGTACCATATCATTTTTTTTTTACATAAATAAATATACGTTTTTGAAAAATAAATTTATTCTATATTATATTGAGACATAACTTATAAGAATTACAATTTTAATATTTATTATTCTATATTTTTTTTTTTTTTTCATTTCATTCTCTGGATCTTATATATCATATATATATATATATATATAAATAATAAAAATAAGTATAATAAATACATTTTAATAATACAGTTGAAATATATATTTATTTATATATTTTTTTAGTAGTATAAAATTAATATTCATATAATTCCATAAAATAATGCATTCATCCGCTTATATATAGGTAAAAAAAAAATAAAATAAAATAAATATCTATATATATATATATGTTATAATAAATGCGTTTTGTATATATTTAAAAAAATAATATTCTTCCTTATATTTATCGGTATAATTTCTTATTCTTCTTAATTGACTTATATTTTATATATATTTTTTCAACCAATAAACAAATTAATAAATTATATATTATTTGAATAACATTTTTTTTTTGTTCGTTTCAGAGTAGTTTGCAGTTTTGCATCGGCTATTTTATGTGCACGAATACCAGGTTTATCGTATGTTCAACGACAATTATGTACAGAATCACCGGATGCCATTGTAGCACTTGGTGTCGGTCACATTCTCGGCGCCCAAGAATGTCAACATCAATTCAAAGGTATAAACAATTTATTAAACGTAAATTTTAAAATATAAATTCTCATTATTTACAGGTCATCGTTGGAATTGTACTCAGGTGTGGAAAAAAGATGTATTCGGACAGGTTGTCATTGTCGGTGAGTAGAGATACACATTTTTTTATTTTTTATTTTTGGTTTGGTTTATTTTAAACAATATATATATATAAATTAATGATATATACGTAATTCGACTTATTTACTATATAGTTAAATCAATGATTTAATGTACTTTTATACGGGATGGGTTTTAGCCATCGTTTTTTTTTTAATTGGCAAAATATTTATTATTTTTCTATAGTTTAACTTGAGTTATTCATATTCATCACTATGGAAGTTGTTATTCGATCCTATAATATAACTATAATAATTTTATGAATATTTTTTATCTACCATTTGCAATTGAGACTAAAATATTATTTGGTTTTTATCAAAAAAATCGTATAGGCTTGAATGTAATTTTTTCAAAAAAAAAACTATCAGAAAAATTTAAATTGTACAGAAATACTTACATTTTGCTAATAAAATATTGGCATTGTTGGGAAATTTTTCCCCCTTAGAACCCTTAATATTAATTCATTCTTGAAGGAATATGTCATTGCAAGACTCGCTTCTTAACTTCCTGTATAAAAAAATAAATATAAAACTCTGCAAAAAATCAAATAAATAATCATAAAATCATTGCACGTATTTATTAAGTATTTTCCAAGCTTAAATGTACGTACATCATCAATTTATCGATTATTATTTTATAAATATATCGTTGGATTTTTTTGTTTTGTTTTTCAATGCTTTCTGAATACACTATATAAAAGAGCTTAAAGTATTTTTTTTCTTCTTAAATAGTTACTTATTTTTTTTTTATCATTTATTGAATATCTGTCTATATATATATATATGCACTTATCTTTAAGTTTAAACATATATATATTAAATGCATTTACATGTTTAAATAACACCTACACAAAAAAAAATTATTTAATTTTGATTTTGAAATTTTTTTTTTGTTTTGTTTAATTCATTATCTTTTTTCCGTTGTGTTGTGGATTTTTTTCTTTTAAATTGTAATTAAAACTCTCATAAAAAACGCATCATTTATATATAAATAAATTAAAACACAAAATTTTTTAAATAAATAGATAAGAGTTAAATGGAATTAATGTTATATATTATACATTTGATGTATATTCTTTGTTTTATTTTAGCGATTCGCAATCGCATATTTAACACATTTAAATAATAAACAATTTTAAAAATAATTGCACTTTTGATGAATAATTTTGATAAGAAATTTTATTTATATATTACCTGGTTTTTTTTTTTTTTGGTGTTTAATCGATTTGAGAAAGTTTTTATGTATTATTATGAATGAATCATATGGCGATAATGAATGTTTTAGTGGCACCAATAACACAGGGGGGTTATCGCATTTGGAGCAATTACATTAAAAATATGACATGGGATTAAGTTAATTTATCTCCAAAAAATTATACAGAATATACTTTAGAAAAATATATAGAATTCCCTAATGCAAATTACACAGAATTTTCTTTGGGTAATTATACAAAATTTGCCAAAGAGAAAATATCACAGAATTTCCAAAAGAAATACATAGAATTTCCATTAGAACATTTTAAAGAATTTTCTTTTGAAAATTATACAGAATTTTTGTTAGAATACCGTTTAGAAAACCATACAGAATTTCCTCAATAAAATTATACATATATAATTTTCTGCAACAAATTATATAACCTTTCTTCAAGTATAATTCTCCTAACATCAATGCATTTTATTGTTGTAATACCAATTTTCCATTTTCCCATGGTTTAAAATGACATAAAATCAAAACTTTAATTATTCTTTTAATGCAAATAAAATAAACTAGAAATATTGTGGAATAGAAAGATATTTTTATACGCCCGCTGCTAATATAACATTCAATTCAATAGGATTTCTAAAGAAAAACATAATTTAAAATGTAATAAGGATTAACACCGATCAAATTTTATTGTATGTATATTTAAAAATTACATTAGAATTTAGTATAAGTTTACTTGCATTACTTTTATGACTTTCCTTTGGATTTGCCGAGATTTTTTCGGTTTTAAAGAAATAAATTTAACATTTTTATAAAGCAAAAATTTACAAAAAAAAATTTACGTTATACTAAAACCATGGTTATTTCTTAACCGCGCAGTTAACCAATTAATAGTATTAATTTTGATTTTAATCAATATCATTTAATGATTTTTCAATTACATAATTGATTGTATTTTTTATGCGTTTTTTAAATAAAATGTTTGCTATATGAAGCAATAGATACTATTGTTTAAGATTTTAACTCATTATTTAATATATGTTGATACGTAAACGATTTGAATAAAGTTTGATCGAATACTATATCAAAAATGAAATTTATTAAATACTTATAAATATATATCTCTGAAAAAGATGATGGTGAATATGAATTTGTTTACATTTAAAAATTATACATTTAAAGAGATTAAGAAAGATTATAATAATAATAATAATAATAATAGTAATAATAATAAAAATGTTCAATTTATGTCCAATAATATTAACCATTCATTCTTATATAATTGCCCAGAGGGTGGCATAAAATATTTGTATATATATATATATGTAAATTAGCGCCATAGGATATTCATCTTTTTCTCAAATTGGTATAGATATATACCACTATAAATATATATGCATATACAAATTAAAATATATAAAAAAAATATCTTTTCTATAGACCCCAAAGAAACCAATAGTATAAAATAATTTTGTATTTATATGATGTGTACTTTTAACAAATGATTTTCTATTTCTGTATACATATTCAAATCTTATATATATATAGTAAACAAAATTGTGTACAATATCAAATATAATACTACAATCAATATTTGGATATTGAATTTCAAAATGTTTATAAATGACTATTTAATAACATATAACCATATATAGATAGAGAATTGGAATTTATTTGTATTTCTTGTTTTAGTTTTTTTTTTTCATATAAAACATATATTAACAATTTAAAAATTTGTTTCAATTTTTTAAACACATTCTTTGCATCTTCTCTTTAAATAAATATAAATATCTTTAAGGTATATATGTAAATAATATACAAATTTGCTTTTTTTTTTTCTTTCTATATATAAATCGTCGTATTGATCGAGTAAAGCACAATAATATTATGAATGTATAATAATCATAATAATAATAATATAAAAAAAACATTTTTTTTTTATTTGATTTATTGTATTGATTTAAAAATCGATGAAATTTGTACTTTATGTTCATTTTTTTTGTTTTTGTTTCTCTTTAATTTTATACGTGAGAATATAAATAAAAAAAAAATTATATATAGTAGATATGGTTTGTTGAATTCGAATAATACCCAGTATTATTTCAATCGTATTTTATCCATATTATAATATTTAAATTATTTCTTGATTTTCCTTAATTATATATTGTATATATATACAATTTTATTGAAATAGAAACAAATGTTAAATTTATGATTTTAATTTAAATTATCTTTTATGGGAGATTTTCTTTTATATTATAGCTTTCGAATGGTATTGATATTGACTTTTATTTTAAATGTTATATTTTTATAAATTTTTTTTTACCTAAACCTTTTGATTTTTATTTCATGCAATTGGTTTATTTGGTTTATTAATTATATTTTACGGATGAATTATAGTTTATAAAAAAAATAATGAAACGATAGGGAGGGTTTGAATCACATGTTATAAAAATATTGAGTCAATATGTTAAATAGACTGAAAAAATTGTTGCACTGTTAGTATTTTAAGACTGAAATTTATCCATTTTTTTCTTTATTAGATAATTTTCCAACAAAAGAAAAATATTTCTCCTTGTAATTTTGGTTTTTCAGAAATTTTTAGGGATTTTAAGTAATCGAAAACTTAACAAAAAACTTAATAAGATCACAATATTTGAAAAAGAAAATATTTATCTTCTATAACACGTTGTAAACATGTTTTTTTTGTAAACATACGATATAGCGAAAAATAAGAATTCAATATCCAAAAAATTGTTTCTTAATTCACTTACTTCGATAAAAATTATAATATCGATAGTTTATCATAATATTGTTCCTCACATAAATACCTGCAAAAGAATTCTGTTTTGCACCCAACAAAATATCTATTTATAAGATAATTAAAAATCCCATAAATCGCACACCCAAAGAATTTAACATCTTACATAAGAATAAATAGTGTTCATATCTGGAAATTTTGACATAAACAAATAAAATAATTAATAATAAAAAAAAAAACAAGTTCAAATACACTCTCTCTCTGTATATAAAAGAATGCACTTTAAAAAAATATGTAAATTATAATTTGGTTTGTTTATTTTATTGTATTTATTTTTTTTTTGTGAATAATTTAAATAATTTTGCAGTTTACATGTAAATTGAATTAATTATTTAAATTAATTTATATATATATATATATTATATATACAATAAAAATTAAATCAATATATGTTTTTTTTTGTTCTTTATTTTTTAAATGTTATATTCATGTCCAGCATATAATCTTTAATATATAAACATTAGTTGGGGGGCTTTTGTTTTTTTTTGTTGTTTTCGGTTATCGATTATTGGGGGAAGCCGGTTTTTATTTATATTTAAATGGTCATATTAAAATATATATCAATACATCGAATGTTATTCATTCTTTCTGTTGTTTTTTTTTTGTTCTTAATAATTCCTTAACGAATAATTCCAATCGAAATCAAATATTGTTAAAATACCCATAAAATACCCAATCATATCATATTCATATATATATAAAATACGGTACCAAAATGCAATTTGTGTGTTTTACAAATAACAAACAAACTTTTTTTTTTGTAACATTCTTATTATATCATTTTTTATAAAGAAAATCGATTTAAATTGAAAGAATTTAATATTTATTATATTGGAGCGTATATATTGAAAGAAATAAATTTCAAATACAAATTTAGGAAATCGAAATTTAATTTAAGAATATAATAAAAATAAATGTATTTTATGTAGAAGAATATTTCTGGTTTGTTAAGACATTGTTGAAACAATTTTTGTATAAGTTTTATATTTAAATTGTATTCATTCTAAATCCATTTTTGATTTAATTTTGTTCAAATTCTCATCATTTTATTATTATAATTTCATGTTCATTTATTCTAATGCCAAATCTAATGTCTTGATAAACATTTACAAATTGATTTTAAGTGGTTATTTTATTATTACTGTGGTTATTTTCATTACGCGGGAATTGTTTCAATTATATCTTTAGTTTTACTATGAATATCTTCCATGCATGATTACGTAAAATCTCACGATATTTTCTATATAAATTATTAAAAACAGTATATTACGATATCCATCGATGTCCAGCTTTTGTCCAAAATTCATTCTCATTCAAAATTCAAGAATGAATAAAAGAATATACTTTGATTATAAAAAATAATATGCACGCACGCATTACAATGATTTATTTGTCATACATGGTATCAAGAAATAAATCGATAAATCATTTTATTTTTATCAAAAAAAAAAAAACAAACATCAACTACAAAAGGATTAAGCAATTATTATTTTAAAAAAAAAAATGCATTTGTTATATTTATATCTATAATATTAATAATTTTATTATTATAAAAATGTATTCATAATAATAAAACAAAATCCATTTCGTTTCGTATCGAACAATAAATAATTTATATACATATTTAAATTAAAATATAATCTTAATATTGTATAAAAATAAAAATGTAATATAATGTCGCACGATTTTCATTCCGATTCATTTATATAAATTTTAAATTTTCTTCTGCTATATATCGGCGGGAGATTACATGATTATCGTGTGCCGAAATTTATGGTTTTTATATGTTAAATTGTTATTCATCTTTCATGTTCTTTGATTTTTATACATTTTATTACATTTATTACATTTATTACATTTATTACAAGTATATAAAATAATCGAATATCAATATGTGAATTATGATTACTTTTTGTTTTTAAATTTATAATATGTAATGTAGTATATTTAAAAATTGTATATTGTATATAGTGTATAGTTAAAAAGATATTCGATTGTCATCGCATGTTGAATACGAATATTCTGGGTGTTCTTGCTGAAATACATTCTTATATAGTATGACAATCATTGTATTCATATATATTTATTATGCACGATATAGCGGACATAAATGAAAATTTTATATTTATTGGTTTGTATATCGAAATATTGAAAATACATTTTTTTTTTTAAATCATATAAAATATGATTTAATGGTCAATATTTTATTTATGGCTGAATACGATTTGAACCTGAATACTGAATACGAGATGATATTCTTGGCATATTTTGAGAATTTCGTATTTTCAAATTCATAGAAATTTTGCAGCCGTAAAAACCATAGAATTTATTCTACAACCCCATTTGATATGTAAGGAAAGTTTTTAAAGAATTTAATTATCTATCGATTGATGGTCTGCCCACTATCCAATCTCAACAGGTTCCACAGTTATTGCATTTTTACTACACCCCTTAAGTCATAAAAAATTAATATTTTTACCCTATAATTGGTCAAAATCAACCACTAATCATTCAATTTTTAAGGCTGAAATTTCCATGAAATGGTATTGATTTTAAGACTGAATCTTAAGTAAAATAAGCTGAATTTTAAGAATTTAAAATAATATTATGGGGTGTCCATACAAAGAGTATGGTTAAACTGACAATTTTTCACGTTTATAGAATTTAACTATAGAATTTGTTCTACAATCCCATTGGATATATAAGGAAACATTTTAGAGAATTTAATTATCTATCGATTGATGGTCTGCTCGGTATTCTATCTCAATAGGTTCCCAAGTTATGGCCTTTTTACTAAACCCCTTACATAATAAAAAATTCATTTATTTTACCTATAATTGGTCATAATCAACCACTAATCATTAAATTTTTAAGGTTGAAATTTCCATGAAATGGTATTGATTTTAAGACTGAATCTTAAGTAAAATAAGCTGAATTTTAAGAATTTAAAATAATATTATGGGGTGTCCATACAAAGAGTATGATTAAATTGACAATTTTGCACGTTTATATTATGGATAATTAGAGCAAACTGTTCAAGAAAGGATTAAATTGTCGATTTAATGGACAACAATTTAATTTCACAAAGGAAAAAAAATCTTACAATTAATTTCACTCACATATAAGTATGTATTTTAAATAAAGATGTACAGTAAAAAAAAAAAAATACTAAAGGAATTCCCTTCTAAAAGTCTTTTAATAAAAAATATAAGAAATAAATATTTAAGAATTTATCGCGTATAGAGAGATTCGGTTTGTTTAAGGTTTTTTTATATATTCTGTTCTATAATAATATATACATTCTTCTGTAATATGTTTCTTATTTTTCTTTTAACATATTATGAATGTATATAGGCACTTTTTATCCAATTAGTTATTTGCTTGTTATATATACAATATTGAAAAACGAAATGAAAATAAAAATATTTTTAAAATAATAAATCACTATTGCAAAAAGAATAAAGTAATCGCGGTCGGTATAGTCCATTATATATAAAAATTATTTGCAGAGTGTTTTATAATTTCTTGGTGTTGATTTTTTCGCGTATTATCACAGAGTAATTTTTATTAGAGTTTTCCTTTCCGTTTGCAAACATTCATATAACAATTCATACGTTTAATTCGCATTGCAATCTTGAAATACAGAACCCGAATAGAAAATAATCACTATATGAGTTAAAAAAAGGTATTTTAATACAAAAACATCGTGCATATAATATAATAAATAAAAATAATCGTTGTTTGAAATTTTTGTTTTCAATTAAATTTTATTGTCAATTTTACTATTTTATTTACTTCTTATATATATTATATTCCTTACGTTTTATATACAATTGAAATTATTTCAATTTATAAATACATATATTATTATTTTATAAAAAAAATGGTATATATGAAATTGAAAGGTATATATAAGTAATAAATATTATATTATAATATTATTGTACTTATTTTTATAATTTAATTGGTTTATTTATCCTCTCATATCAAAATGATCCATTCATTTAAATGATAATAATCTATTTAAAATGGTAAACAATTTAGTAAATTTATTGTTCCATTCCATTCGTCTTATTATAAACCAAGGAAAATTCATCAATAACATTGCATTTATTTACAGTTCAGACATTACAAAATATTTTTAAATGGATGGAAGTTTAATCGTTTCGTTTGATAAGTAACGTGATGCGTTCTTTGGTCCTTTAACATATGCATTCAATTTTTCAAATTCCTTTATAAATATAAATGGATAAATATAACTCTTTAATTAACATTATTTGTATTAGGCCAGCAAAAATTACCTATCTATAAATATAATTACCTTGTTATCGATTTTTAACGAATGGAATATTGAATGCGCTCTAAATTCCAAAGTAATTTGGACAAAAATTTAGTATACTTAAAAGATCTTGTTAATATATCTTTTACAAAAGTTAACAACTCTTACGGTTGCTTTCTATATCAAAATTTTCAACATTTTAATTTGTAAATAGTAAAAACCATGTAAGAAAGGGCTACGCTGCCATTTTACAACCGTAATCTTTCTTGATTGTATATGATTAAATTGGGAATTAAGACTTATGAGGCGGTTTTTTTTTTCAATTACACCACAGATCCACATCCAAATATCCGCAATTATATATTATGAAGTCAGAAATTGCTACTGTTTAAATTATTAAACGAATAATATATATATATATATATATATATAGTAATAAATAAACACTTTGGCAGAGAGTATTCAATATACAGATACTTCATACTCCATATATAATTAATATAACGTAAAATCAATAATATTTAATATAATAAATTAATATACAATATATATTTGAATCTGATGTTATATTCAAAATAATATAAAAACAAATATTATTATGTGTTGGTTTAATTTATTATATACTTTTTTACGGTTCACATTCAGGAAATTTTATTCAAAATTATATATGATATTTATTTATTTGTATGGTAATTTTGTTTTTTTTTTTATCAATATATTCATTTAATATGCATGCATAAGAACAAGTTGCAATCTCGGACAAGCTATATAAAAAAAAATGATAATAAATTAAAATTTATATACATATATCTTTTATTAATATTAATTATATACTTTTATACATATATAGAACGGTTCAAAATATATAGTTAGAGTAATCCAATTGTATATATAATGTATAACAATTTTGAATGAATAATTTTAATTCATTTTTTTATTATTTATTTTTTCTTTTAGTTTGTTGTATGTAAATTCATAAAAATTATTATTAAATTTATAAAATGCATAAGTAAAACAAATATAAATACAGGTATACAGGAGATATACAAAATTTTAAAAAAAGAACCACCACCTTTGGGCTATATTATCTATATTAACTTTATATACATAGATATGCAGACAGATACAGAAAATAGAACTGCAGAGGCTATTTTATATACTATAATAAATATGTATATTGCTCTGCATGTGTGAATTGTAATTTTTATTTTTTAGTTAAATATACAAATAGTTTTTTTTTTTTTTAGTGTTCATGAGACAGTGACGTTTTTACTGAACTATCTAATAATAACGACTCAGCAAGTCAATTACAATTGTAATTGGTAAAATATTTCTGATCCTCTGAATTTAGAGTTAAAAACTTTAGATTTCTGATTAAAAGTTATTAAAAATTTCTATAAATATGGCATTCCAGTTATGCATATTGAATGACATATTCTATTCATTTCACCCATACGAATGAAGCATTCTTTCCTATAACCGTAAAATGGTTGTTTGCGAGCTTCCGCCAATGAATAAAAACGATATAACGATAATAATAATAGTAGTAATACATTTTTATCTGTTTATTATTGGTATTATTATATAGACAATTTGAAAACGTTCATATCTTTTTTGTTTTTTATTTCTCTCCACATATTTTTTCCAATATATATTAAGTTAATAAATAAATGTCACATATAATTTTCATTATAAATATATACAATTTTATAGACAAAGTTCAATAAAATTTATTGTATTTTTAATACTTATTGTATATAAATATATATTAATATACAATATATATTGGTTTTGATATTTATTTTATTCATTGTAAAGATATGTTAGTTTTTTTTCTTATTTTTCTATGATTTATTTGCGTTGAATTAAATATGTAAAATATCTATTATTTTGTTTTTTTTTTTTTTTTGTAAAAACAAAAAGGAAGAAAAATAATTCTATTATAAATAAATACAGATATAGTATATATAGATATCGGATTGTTTGTATGTCGTTTGTATGTTCGTGATTGGTTTTTTGTTTGTACAAGGTGAATCTTAAATGAAAATCCATAATGGATTTTCTATATGGTGGTGTAAATTAGATAAGTGAAAAGGTGGATTTTCACCAAAGATCGTTATTGAAAAAGGTTGTTCTTATTGTCAAAATGATGGACTATTCCTTCTTTTTATAGTTTTATTTTTTCTATTTGTTTTAAATTATCAATATTATCCATTCCTATTATCCATAACTCTGTGGTGTAAATGTTAAAAATACCAACGTAAAATTCTAACGAAATTTTGCGGTCGTGGCTTCGAATCCTACTGAATGCATAAACTATGTTTTGTGTTTTCGGTTATTTTTCGCATCTGAATTTCAACACAGAGTTGTATTTTCCGCTTGCGGTTGGTCGTACGGCTAATTACCGACACCGTAAAAGACACAAATTAAGAAACTAACAACAGAAGGCTGTTGTTGGACGCTAAAACCAGATTGTTGGTTGTGTAGCAAAAAATTTATTATTATTTTGATCTATAATCTCTATATGATAAGGTTCATAACTCCCGTCTTAGTGAATAGTGAATAGTATTAGTGAATAGTCTTACATTGTTATTATTTAATTTGTTAAAATATTCTGGATCAAATAATTTCCTCTATACTACTATACAAATCTCTTTAACGACAAATCAATTAGTTATTTGGGGGATTTTTTTCTTTCTTTTTGAATCACCATGTATACAAAAGACACTGCGGACTCCGCGCGACGACATTACAATACCATATATATATATATAATAACTAAAAATAAAAAATTCTTTATATAAATAATATTTGATAAATATTAAAAATGTATTTAATTTATCATTACATTGATTACGTTAAATGTAGGCGTTTATTTTTTATTCAAATAAATTATTTATTAAGTTATTTTTTGTTTAAAATTATTTAATATATTTATTATTAGATATTTTTTTTTATATAAATTTGTTATATTTTAATTCTATGCGTATAAATTATTAAACAATTCCATTGTTTGGAGTATTTGTTTTTTTTTACACAAATCCAAAACAAGTTCAAGATGATATAATTTTCAAAATGCAATATAATTACTTAATGGGAAATTACTGTTTTTCAAATAGAAAAAATTTCACACACAGAGTTATCTATTTTTCCAATACGTGATCTATCTGGTTTTT
This sequence comes from Dilophus febrilis, assembly GCA_958336335.1. Taxonomy (NCBI): domain Eukaryota; kingdom Metazoa; phylum Arthropoda; class Insecta; order Diptera; family Bibionidae; genus Dilophus; species Dilophus febrilis. The sequence goes on along the minus strand of OY284469.1, from coordinate 53,965,448 downwards.
ACCATGTGTGGACTAATTACCAACATCGTTAAAAGCAACTTTGACTTTGAAACCCCCACCGGAAAGTTGCAAATGTTGTCGAAAGCGAAATACCAATAATCCAATGATTTTATATATAAATAATTCCATGACAACAATTCAAAATCTATAAGAAATAAAATCGAATTCATATATTGATTTCTAAATCTTTATATAATTCGTTTGTCTTAAAACTATATATATATATATACTTATGAAACAAATTCGTTTATGCGATCAATCAAATAATATTTATAATATTTACCTATAATTTGTACAATTTTTAAAAAGTGTAAATATCATTTAAAGTTTTTTTTTATGGATATATATATATAAAAAAAAGCTTGTAGCTTATAGAAGAAGATCGATGAGAATTTTTTTAAAAATAAATATTTATAATTTGTAATTTTAAGGTAAATTATTAATATGTGTAAATATTTAATGTGTATTTTATTTATATGAATGTGAAACTATCTTATGTACTATATATAAAAAGACATTTTCTTTTTTAAATTTTAACTATACCGTGAATGTTTATGTACATTTAAAAATGTTTAATCATCATTTATGGTATATATTGATGGCATAAAATTGTCGAGTTTTTTCTCAAGTTAATTCCACATAATAAATTTCACAAATTTTTTTGCAATGTAATGTTTTCTCTATGTATTTTGGTATAATATCTGCGGTAAGTGTCTCAGGATAGCCATTTGAGACACATTTAACTATTTTTTTTAACGATTTGTTCTTTGAATTGCAGGTGTCATAAATAATTTTATCACCTATTATTATCTAATTATCTATTCCAAAATTAATTAGGTAAATTATTTATTTAGTTGTGTTTGCATAAAAATTTATAGATGTTAAAATATCAAGCGTTACATATATAAAAAAAATGTTTTGATATTATATATTAAAATTAATCAAAACAACAATAAATGTCTTGAGATCAAATACCATAATAATATGTAAATTCATATGATGACACAAAAACACATTCATCTCAATCACATATCACGTTTTCTTCAATCTTCTTCAATATATACGGATGACATTAATTTATATACCATATACAAGAGATAGCAGCACCAAATCATTAAAACAATTTTTATAATGACTGGGAAAATAATTTAATATATTACTGTGTATAAAACAAAAAAATTTATATAAATATTACATATTTATAAATAATAACATATTATTATTATTATTATTAATATATGTATATGGTATTCAATTCTTTTTTTAATAAATCGATGAGTGGTCATTAATATAATTTTTCTTCATGATATATTTTAGTATGTGATGTATACCTCAGATCAGTCTTCACAATTTTCAGTAATTTATTATGTTTTAAACCCGTACGAAATCATCAATAAATATTTTGTTTCTCAAAGAAATGAATGAGTTTAAGTTCGAAGATGAATAAAATCATTGAAGTCAGTCCAGAAGGATGACGAGTTTTTTTCGGTATTGCTCAGTAACTAACTAAAGTCACCTAGATCTTATAACCATTATATAAACGCAAAAATTAAAATCGTCATGAGTGGAATCGAATAAAAATGTAATTTCTAAGCTTCTTTATGATATTAAGTAATGTCAGAACATTAAGTTGAATTTTAAAAGAATTAAATCAATAATGGTTAAGGTTATATAATTGAATGAATGAATGAATGAAAAAATGTTGTAAAAATATATCATTTGTTTTGGAACTTTCGTACGTGTTTGAGCTCAACTCAATGTTTCAATATGTTTTAACTATATATAATATGAAAATTGTTTATAATAATAGAAGCTATATAAATTAATTTATTATTTACCTGTAATATTTCTGTGTTTTTTTTTTTGTTTGTACCTACATTGAACAATAATGTATGTATGTATATTGTTAATTGATAAAATAATGTGGTTGTTTTTATATAAATTAAACAAAATATACTAAATGTTCATGTATATTATATACATTATATATTGATGTGTATCGTCAATCAAATTGAAATATAAATCCATTAATAATCAATTTACAATCGATTATTATATTGAATAAAAAAAAAAAAATTATATTTAAATAAATTATGATCATTTATCAAATATATGTTTTTATAATAACAACAACTATTTATATAGGAATATTTGTATTTTCAATGGTTTTTTTTTCTTTTTTGGATTATTGAATATACATAAAACATAAATATAGAAGAAGAAGGAACAAAAAAATCGTTTTTTAATCGTTCAATTAAACACAAAAATTATATTGTCATATTAAATACTCGTCGTCTTTTATGAGATACATTATTATTTATTTATATATATTACTTTATGTATAATATATACGCATATAGTAAAATCTGAAGAAAATTATGAAGAAGAACAAGAAGAAGATTTCTAATATTGATATTAATCTTGTGAATATATCTTGTGTGTTGTGATTGTAAACTAGTAAATGTTTTTTTTATACTTATTATGCTGTTAATCCACTTTTTTTTTTTTTAGATCCGCACGATAATATTCAATATATAAAAAAGTAAAATTAATTTTATTATATTATTTAGTTGGTGTTTTTTTTTCTTTTTGTAAAAAATAACACACATTGTCCAAACGAATGTTATAAAATATTTCAATTGAAAGATGAGAGAATAATATATATGTAGAATATCTGTTACATGTTTTTTTTTCTTCTTATTACAAGTTACGAATGTTGTTGATTGACAACAATTTTATTATCTTGCTGACATGTTATATATATGCGTATATTGATATAGTAGTAAGTAATTGGTATGCATTGTATATAACCAACCATATGCATAAGAAATATGTAATGAGATCAATTACAAGTTTTCTTTAAATTATATTATATTAATATAATGCGTTGATATGTTTATATACTTTAATATGTTTATGTAAGAATAAATACATTGCGATTGTCATGTATATGAATTCGAAGATGAAGATTATTGCGAGTGCGGTTGCTATTGAACGTTGTACATACATCCCTATCAATTTGTAAACATTTCAATATTACTTATCAATTGAATTGATTAGCAATTCAATTTTATAGCTTTCAATTAGACTGCTAAAGGGGCTCAAATTATATTTCGATTATGTTTGAAAATATAAAATAATATTCTTATGTAAAGGTAATATCCTCAAATATATCAATGGGTACGATATACAAATTTCCATGGATTGAAAATTTTATATCTTTGAACAATCTGATGTGTTTGAACTTCATTTTCATTGGGAAGTTAACGTTTTACATCGACACAAAATAGAATTGAATAATATATTTGTTGATCAAATTCATGCAGCATTTAGTAATAAACCATGTTAAATAATATTTTCTTCTTTATTAAACGAATAACCACGAGTTCCGGATATTTAATAATCAATTTTTTTGGTAAATTTTCCCAGATATTTTGGTATTTACCAAACATATATTCATCAATACATTATGTGTATGCGGCCACCTTAATGTGATGTGATTTTATCCTTTCAATAATAATTTATCTTATATCATTTCAAAATATGTTTACTAATACTGTAATAATTAAAATAAATGTTAAACTACCAATGCATCACCTCAAAAATCGTATATAAAAAAACAAAATAAATCCAATACAAATATTTGACAAAAAAAAATACCCTCTCGGGTGAATTCCATTTTTAAATAGACAAAATTTACTACACATTTTAAAAAACAATACTCATAACATATGTAATAGTTCCTTATATATTAGAATGTAAATTTATCAAATGATCATTAATTTTTATTTTTATGAATGGAAAGCTTTCAAATTTTACAAATTTATGGACAAATAAGCGGCCATCTTAATGTGATGAGAGAAAATGATAATGACACGCCTTTATTTATTTAAATACTCTCTCTGCAAGTTTTTAGCTTTTGTTTATAAATAAAAATATCTTTCTTTATAAGTATTTTTTCTCATCGTACTCTCTCAATGATGGTTCTCTCTAAGTCTTTATACTTATATAAAATTTGATTTATTTTTAATTTTAAATATATTAAATATTAAGTGGCCATTTTTAAAAACTATTTTATATATATCATATTATGAATGGGTTCGTAGAGAGCTTTCACATATGTTTTATTATTTTTTTTTTATAAAGGTCATTGACATCAAATGTATTCAAAATATCTATATGTGTTTACTTTTTGCTTTAAGTTCATTAACCTTTGAAAAAAAAAGTAATTTTATTTTTATCATTGAAATTCTTTGTATAAATAATTAAAATTAATTACATTACATTCTCGTATACGTAAATATCTGTATTATTTTTAAATTTAGAAAGAATCTCATCTTGTCGTAAATATCGTCAAATCTGAATGAGATTGTCCAAGGAAATGTAGTCGAATATTATACAGATAGAGTATTCCAAATACATTATAAAGATTTGGTAAAATTTTCAAAACGATTGGTTCACCAGAATCAATCCTATTATTTGTTATAAATGAGTTTTTATCTAAAATACATTGAAAATATTGAAGGCATTTGTTGATTAATTCTAAATGCTGAATGAGTTCGTCCCACGAATACCTAGTCGAATATTTGGCAAAGATTATCCCCATATTGATTCTAAAGACTTGGTGAATTTTTGTAACTAATTATATATAATAATCATAAAACAAATCGAAATTTTCTATATACTTATGTTTTTGCAGATATGTTTTGCATATATTCAACAGAAGAACAAATATTGCGAATACGCTAAATAAAAATATATTTAATATCCCGTCGATGCAATTATAATAAATTTTTAAATGGAATATTTTAATATTTTAAGTATAAGAAAAGATGCAAAAGAAAATGATACGAAATACGAATATAAATATAATTCACAATATCAATTAATTGATAAATTTATATCGAATTTTATTAATTATTATATAAAAAAAATTATTTTGTTATTTTTAATATAATATTAATAATATGTATATATTTATGAAGTTATAAGCAAGCATTCCAATCTCATATGTTTATTATTATAATATATATAAAAAAAAATCTTTACACCGTAGTTGATTGTAAAAAGTAGCTATTTTTTTTTAACTTTTAATTAAATATTTATTAAATTTCTTAGATTATCTGGACGTACATAGCGTACAAAGTTCTATAGAGTCGATGTTGCGATATATTTAATAACTTAAATTCTATAAGTTGAAATTTCCCCATATGACTTTTTCTTTTTTTTTTAGACTATTTCATACCAATTAGATAACAAAATTAAGTGATTTCCATTTAGAAATTATTATACAAAATTTTGGTATCTTTTAAACCCTACTGTGTATATAAGTATGAAAAAAATAAAACAATTTAAACCACATCGTCCGTATATATACTTACGCGTATATAAACATTAATTAAGTACTCAAATATATATTATAATAAATAAATAAATATCGCAGTTGTAATCTGCACTCGTTTATCGTACAAAATATATAATAATAATAATAACAAAATATATGAAATTAAAGATTATTATCGATTAATTAATAATAAAATTAAAAAAAAAAACATTTTAATTACATCAATTTATATTTATATTAAGTATTTTTTATACGCTGCTATTTTATATAAAAATTCAATTATCAATTTTTACTCTTTTATAGTCTTTTTTATTTTTGGTTTTTAAATCCGTAATTTTTACAATGCCTTTAATTAGTTATTTAGTATATATAAAATATTAAATTTTTTCTTATTAGTATATGTACGTACATATAAAAAAAAACCCCGACGATTGAAGATTACCCATCATATAATTATTTTATATATACAACTATTATTATTATTATGGTTAATAGAGGCGTTCAATTTATTAATGATTTTTTTCCATTTAATGTGCTTACTTATATAAATCGATTAATATATATGGTATATATAGGAACAAATTCGATTCAATTACTATAAATTTCATATATAAAAATTTTCTTTATATATAAAAAAAGATTTACTAGTCTTTTTGCGATTATACATCTATATTTATTCATTGATTCATTATATGTACTATAAACATGACTCATTTATTATTTATATGATTTTAACTATAATTGGGATTATTTATATATATAAGTATATATAGTCTTCATTAATAATAAATATAATTCAAATACACAGTTTAATGTAATGTATAATATTTTGTCATATAATTTTTGTATATGAAGTATAAAGGTAAAAATATAATATTTAATGGTACCAAAATATTTAGTTTTTATTAAATTTATATATCTGCCAAATAACATTCCATTGACTCATCTCGAATATATTCATTCATTCACAATATATAAATTGTTGCAATATAATATTTATATAAGTTTTTCAAAGAACAAAGAAGTTCGCACAGCATCTTTTTCATTTTAAAATTTTTTATTTGTGGTGTATATATGATCCGGAAATACCTGTTTAATTAAATTTTGATTTGAAAAATATATTAAACGTACATTCATACAGTGAAATGTGTCGTTTAACAATCAAATATATATATATATATAACAATACAGAAAAGATAATATCTTAACCATATAAATTAAATTAAAAAAAACGGGTTAAAATATCGGTGATGAACTGCACGATCCCATTTTTGGCATCCCATTTCTTTATTTAATTTGAATTTTCTATCATTTGTAAATGGGAAATTAGATTAAATTTTCCTTCAATTATCAATAGAAAATTTGGTCAAATTTTCCTTCAATTATCAATAGAAAATTTAGTTTTTCCCCAATGAGTAATTTCCACAAAAATTTCCCTCGTTTCTCACCAGAAAATTTAATCAAATTTGTCATCATTTGCCAATAGAAAATTTGAACACATTTTCCATCGATTGTGAATGGGAGATTTCTTAAAATTTAACTTTATTTGTCAATGCGAAATTTTCCATCATTTGCGTTTGGGCAATTTCATTAAATTTTCAATCCTTTTGCGATTGAGAAATTTGATTAAATTTTCCATCATTTACGAATGCGAAATTTGATCAAATTTTCAATCATTTATCAATCAGAAATGCGATTAAAATTATCTTCATTTATCAATTGAGACATTTTATCAAATTTTCATTCATGTCTCACCTGAAAATTTAATCAAATCTTCCTTCATTTACCGCAATCGGTATAATTTCATCAAATTTCCTTGCTCAGTTTTTAACAATTTCATATACCTGATGAAATTTAATTAAAATGAATCATTATATAATGTTGGTTAATATACCATTATTATTATTAGTCATATGGCCATTTAAAAAATAAAGGTAAATAAAATTGAATTGAATAATATAATATTTATTTTGAAGAGATTATAATTTTTTCTTAATAACTCTCAAGCATATATATTTTTATAAATCTCATACAAATTATATATATATATATTTAAAACAAATTCATCCATGTATCTCTATATATATAAATAATTAATGGTGTGACATTTACCATAAATGATTTTAATTATCATACGCATTTATCTACAGATTTCATATTTAATTGAAATCATGACATATAATCTCATATGTATTTATATATAGTTGTCATATGATTTGTTTATATATATATATATATATCACATTTTTTTAGTAATAAAAGTTAATGGGATTATAAATATATATATGTTAAAACATTCATTTACCAATTACAAATTACATGCATTTAACATATCACATTTTATTTAATTAACATTATTTAAATTTAGAAAGAAAACAAAATGAATACCAACAACTGAAAAAAAAATCTTTTTCATTTAACATTATTTTATAGCTATCATTTATCGTATATCGTTAATCGAAGATCGCATTTGTGTTGTAAAAAGATGATCAATCAATAAATTTGTATTGTATAAAAACCCGTGGGAAAATTTTTGCAACGAGAAATTTTGTATTTTTTTGGAAAAAATTGAATTTGATTTTTACAAAATAGTTTTTTTTTTTTATTTATAAAAGGTTGATATATTTTGATATGGATTTAACTTCGTATAGATTGAAATTGAAGTGAAGTGAAGTGAAAATCCTAAATATTTAATATTAGTATAATTATCCCCTAAAGTTTATTAATTGCATATATACAGATCTGAAGATCAGATATAAAGCAAAAAAACATGTACTATTTTACAATATCACGCCTTTCGCTAAACCATATATCACTAAATCTATTTACCAATATCTTTCCCACCTAAATATCCATTTATTCAGAACTATTGCACTATTTACAACTTTTTATTTATGTATAGGAAGTATACAATATTCTAATTTGAGAATATTTCTATGTATCACTTCATCCAATGATATTTACTCTCATTTTAAGAACAAAATATTCTTTATCTATAGAGAAACAGTCGAGTTATAATCCTACAATCAAAATATTAACAAACTATACTTTAACATTAAAAAAAACATTTGTATATAATATTTTTTAGATCGAATATCAAATATGAAATGAATATGAAAATGAAATATGAAAATAAAATGACTCATTTTATTATATAGATTGATCAAATATAAATGTTTGATAAATTTAATATTTCTAAATAGAAAGTTACAGAAGATTTTGCAAACTATACATTAATAAATCTATAACTGCAAAAACAAAATGAATCTCACAATCGCACAGAAGAAAAAAAAAACTCAAATCAAATATGTTTGAGAAGTGAATTTTATGTTTATCGTTATTTCAATTAAAATTTACATTTATTTTTTATTATTACTATTATTATTATTATTATTACTATATTTGTTTTAAGCAACACATTTATATACTATATGTATATTGTAAATATATATACATTTAAAAACCTATTAGAAATATGATCCCACGCGCCAACAATTTATATTTCCATTACAAAAAAATATGTATGGTATATGATATGATTTGATTGTTTGGTTATTTATATTTACATTTGCTTATACGCAAACAAATCATTTATATTTGATTCCCAATTAAAAAATAAAATTTAATAACAAGAAAATGAAGAAGAAAAAAAAAAAAAAAAGGCGGAACATATATTAAAAAAAAATCGAATATCATTTTAAATGATTATTTGATTTTATAGACCAATTATCTCTCACACGTGAAGTGAATATAATAAAATACGACTAATTATTTATTTTTTTTTATTATTATTTTGCATGAACTTTATTGGTTTATAAATAATAAATTCTTATATATATAATTGACTTTAATATAAACAATTTCTATTTTTTTCACATTTATAGGTTCAAAAGAAGCTGCTTATACATATGCAATATCAAGTGCAGGTGCCGTTCATGCTATAACATCAGCATGTGCTCGAGGTAATATATCATTATGTGGTTGTGATTCAATGCAAAGAATGACATATCGTGAACAAAGTCATGCATTTAAATGGGGTGGTTGTTCAGCGGATATCGGTTTTGGTATGAAATATGCCCGAAAGTTCCTAGATGCAAGAGAAATTGAAGGTGATGCACGAAGTCTAATGAATTTACATAATAATCGAGCTGGTCGAAAGGTATGTACATATTATTATTACTATTATTATTATTATTAATTTATTAAGTATATATATAAAACAATTTGAATTAATTAAAATATATATAGTTATATATCACATATTTCGCATAATGAAAATCAAAAAAACTTTATTAATCTTTATCTATATATATTTATTGTTATATTTGTTAAATTGTTAATATACTCTCTCGATTATTCCCATGTAAACTATAAAACATATATACGAGGTTACTTTTGATATATATTGTCTGGACTAGCAATATTATGCGTGAAAATCTAGTCAAAGGTAACAAATCCATTTGTATTATAATAAATTGATAGTAAATCCCATTTGTTCCTTTAATGCCCTATATATAGCAATCGAAACGTATTTATCTTTTTCTATAACTCTATTTCGTCTACAATTACTTGAGTCATCAAAACGAACACAATTTCTTTGTATATCGAAAAGTTTATTTAGCGGAATTGGCGGAAATATCGGTTTTACACAATATGTTCATCTTTCGATTTTTAAAAAAAGAATCAAAATATGCAAACAAATCAAAAACACCAAAATTTGTTGCAAAAATATGCAAAAAAGTGTTTTCTTTGTATTCTTTGTTTAAAAATGATTAGTGTGTTATGATTTATATTTCTGTATTTCTGTAATTTTACATTATTTATTCGATATTTTTCGATTCAATCTTTTGCCCAACAATTTCGCTCTTCTATTATTTAAAAATGCTGGAAAACTTCAAATATTTTCATTTAACCATTGAGATTTTCGCTTATAAATCTATTTGCGTAAAATTTACTCTATGAAACATCAGGAACTTTATGTGGTTAATTCACTGATCGTTCACCTTTAATTTAAATTATATTTTATTGCCGCCGTAATACCTATCTACCAAATGTAAATTATTTTTTCTGAATCTATCACATAAACTTGAATCTAAATAAATCATTTAGATTTATTTAAATTGAATATTTACAATTAATTATATTTAATTTAATTATTTCATTTAAAATTCATACACACTCTAACAAACACACTGAGCATTACACGTTTGAATAAAAAAAAAAAACCATTCGTATATTTATTTATGTAGGTCTTATTAATTAATATATAATATATTATGACACACACACACAAAATTTATCTTTACCATATACCCATAAATATGTCAATATATAAATATGATAATGAAATTCTGATTAAATAGTAATTAATTATGACTTGACTATATACAGATAATGACTATATTATAATAATTTTTTCAAAAATAAATTGATATAAAAACAACAAAACAGAACAAACAAGCCAAAAAAAAAACAAATAAAAACAAATATTTCGTCGTCAGACTTAATTTTTATTTAAATATATGCAAATTACCAATTAAATCATTTTTTTTTTCAAATATATAAATTATTTAACAACCGCACGATTAAATCATCTTAAAAATGTTATTTATTTATTTTCCAATTTTAAAAGAGAGATATCTCATTATTCGTATACATAAATAAAATAAAATTTTTAATATGAATTAATGGGATTTCTTTTATAAACATTTTAAAATTTATAAACGGAAAAATAATATCTGATTGCGTTGTTGATCTCTCTATATATATATATATATATCACTTTTTGTTAATTTTATTATATAAAATATTATTTACATTTTTAATTTAAAAAGTATAACATATATTAAATATATATTCTGTTACTGTTATATTATATTCATTCAGAGACACTTCTCACCTTTATAAAATGATTATAATAATATATAATGCATTGCGATGTGTGTAATTTAATCTTTATCTTTTACCATATTACGCTTAATAATTGACAAAAGATTTGATAAAATTATAATACAAAAAAACATGTATTTTATATAAAGTATTATGAACTTAACACTTTGCAGTTTTTTATATTTTCTTTTAATTTCATTAAAAAAAACTTCGTTATATATAAGATGCAAAAACGGAAATAAAACATAGACTTTCCATTCCACATTATAAGTACATAAATCATTTCAAATACATTCCGTTTTTTTTTTTTTGCTTTCATATATTATTAAATGTTTATTTACTTATGACAGTCGTTTACGGAAATAATGTCTATAAATATCATTGATCATTGATTCAATTATGATTGCATGCAATGATATTCAATTATATTATTATATTCAATTATATTAAAATTCAAAGATCGCATTGATTTCATATTTACAAATATTATCAGATTTGATCTATAGAGCTCTAGATCAATTAAAAATGTAATAATTAAAAGATTTAACTAATGCGTTTTTAAGTGAATATACGATTTATGCAAAAAAAATATATACTGCTATCTCTAAAATTGGTCTAATTTCCTTTCGATATATTTGAGATTACCTGGGCGTTTTCGATTAAAGAAAAATTTATTATGATGTGATAAAAAAAAATTGTAGACTCATAGAATTTTCCATAGACAACCAACCAATCAATGAAATTGATTGCGTTTTTCGGAAAAATTCATGAAAAATTACTATGGAATTTCCATCAAAAGACAAAATCTTATACATGCAATTTTGCATTCAACTAATTGCATAGATTTTTTTAGGGACGATTTTCCAAATCACTTTGAAATGCATGGAAAATATGATGAAATTACTAAGGGATATTTCCAAACGGGATATAGAAACATGATAAATACAATTTTTATCCTTTAAAATCACCAGTGAAGTTCAATATTTTATTGATCAAATAAACGAATAATAAAATTGTATACCTATATATATATATAAGAACAAAATTCAGAAGATTGTTCTAATTAAAATGATCGAAAAGCGCAACGTTTTTTTTTTCAAATCAATGTTCTGTATGGTGCAATTAAATGCAATTAAAATACCTAAGATTTTATTTTGTGTGTGAAAATTGTGAAAATATATAATGAATATATACTGACTTCGTGTGGTTGTACTAACCAATCGCATTCATGCAAAAACGAGAATATTTACAAATATCAAGTCTGGTTTGATTGAAAGGAAATTTTTATCTCCTTTGTTGATGATGTTCACACAGAACCATCGACTGTTTCCTGAACGGAAAATAGAAGAATATTAACTACAATACAATATAATAGGATAAAGAAAAATTTCGGCTGTATTTATGTGATAAATTTGATATTAGCTATATATAAATAAATAAATTAACAAAAATTATGGTGTAAGGAATGGTGTAATGGCATGACAAAAAAAAAAGCTTCAACAAAATATTTGGAAATGTAATTCAAAAATTATTGATGTTTTCACAAACGCATGAATAAATATTTTTATTATGAAAATTATATGATTGTTTTGCAGATAGTTAAAAATTTACTTCGTACCGATTGTAAATGTCATGGTGTTAGTGGTTCGTGTGCAATGAAAACATGTTGGAAAAGTCTACCACCATTTCGATCGATTGGCGATTTTTTATATAAAAAATATAATAAAGCACGTTTTGTGCAAACATTTCAAGATAAAAATGGACTGAGTTTAGTTATAAGAAGGTAGGAGCCAAAAAAATAAACTCCAAATGGTTTACAGAAAAGAATATTTAATAATTTTTTTTTGATTATTCATTTTTTTTTTGTATAGACGAGGTAGACAAATATTGAATTTAAAACGGATACAACGACCAAAGAGAATGGAATTGGTGCATTTACAGGCGTCACCGAATTATTGTGAAAAAGATTATAATTTAGGATCGTTGGGTACCAGCGGTCGAACGTGTAATCGAACGGCACGTGATATTGATGGTTGTGATCTATTGTGTTGTGGTCGTGGTTATAATACTCATCAAATAAATCGTACATGGCAATGTCATTGTAAATTTCAATGGTGTTGTAATGTTCAATGTGACATATGCCATGAACGTATCGAACAATACACCTGTAAATAATTTATTATTGATTTTGAATCATCTATAAAACAAAAAAAAAAAGATATTTATTTATTATATTTATATATAAATTATCTAAATAATTTAGTAACACCTTCATATAATCCTTTATTTCTGAAACTGCTCGATCACCCTCAATCATATCCCCAAATATTTTATATAGTTGTCGAATTGTAAAAATAAAGTAAATGTTGTATTTATTTAATAATTGTTACATCACCGAGTTCAGTATTTTTTTTATTTATAATTTTGTCTATATATATTTTTTTGAAAAATCATATATAGATATATTATACGCGTTTTCCAATGTGTATAAACTCCACAGAAATACAATTTATTATAGATAAAATATATAGAACGTATTGGTAAGTTTTTTTTTTTTATATTTCATTTTGTAAATATATTTTTAATTTTATTAATGGAATTAAATGTAAATTATTATTTATAATACTTTATTTTTTATTTTATAAGTTTTGTAATAAGTTAAGTTTGTACTTATAGTAATTAATAAAAAAATTAATTTAAGTTAACAAATAAAATAGTATTTTATTTATATTTATCGCACACGCACACGAATAGCATTAAACATAAATGATAATAAAATGTGTATAGAAATAAAATAGAAAATATTTTAAAATATGTAATTGAAAATTGTAAGATTTAGGCACTGGCGAAACCATCTTGAAACGATATATGTTAGGAATCTATATGATCTTTATGATAATATCTCCCCCGCGGACGACTTTCACACACCCAAAATTTGTAACTTTTGAACTCTTATTCATTTTGTCTTAAAACTTAAACCAAAATTGTTAAAATATATAAAAATATACGTACACAAAAAAAACGTTTTCTTCATAAAAAAACACTTTATTTTTCAGTTAATTTTGTCGTGACCAAGGAAGGAAGAACCGCGAACCGATGATGCTATTCAAAATCACTTTTTTTTGGTCGTTGCACATATTCATAAGTTACTAATGCCTAAATTGTACGCTGATTGAAGTTGTTATTCCAAAGTTATCGTGTATACATTGAACTATATACCCACAGATACTATATAGTTATTTTCGGTTCGGATTTCAAATGTTGTTTTTACCATATATTATTCCTTAAATTTGATGGATGTTTATAATGTAAACTTCTACTGAAGAATATATATTAGTTGTGTCAGCCAGTAATAGTAGTTAAGCTGTGTTCCAATGGAAGAGTGACAACAAACAAAGAAACAAAAGGTAAGTGATTTTATTATAATTATTACTATATTATAAGACATTAACACACAAAAAAACAACCAACACATAAAACACAATTAAAACATAAAAATAACTACGTTAAGTCATCATCTTATCTAATCACTTCTTTCACCGTATAATTTAATCAAAATCTATATAGAATTTTTAATAACATTTTAATGAATTCGAATATAGTGAAATAAGGAATATAATTATTTAATAAGATCAACGGTTTATCAAATATAAGCGATCAATTTAAATCAATGTATTAAAATCACTTGATTTTATTTATTTGAAATCTTTTTTACAAATATAATAAGGAAAAACCTGTAAATATATTAAGAAATTTCCTGTTAGTCGGAAAATCTTTAAATATTTTCTTTGAATAAGTTTTGAGATTCTTTCATAAAAAAATGAATAAACATCGAAATCGAAATATAAACTTTAGAATTGCTATTTCTGATAAAAATGTATTTATAAATGAATATATACGAATAAGAGATGAATGGAAAATGAAAATTAAAAATATTATATTATGAATGAATGAATGAATGATTCAAAAAGTGTATTGGATAATTATACAAACAAAAAGGGGGAATTTCAATGAACTATACAACTGTGTTTGCATCTCGGTTTGCATTCATTATACCATCGACCATATAATAACAAGACACGAAAATTAACAAATTATGCTTCGTAAATTTAACATCAGAGCTTTGAGCTTTCTGATTGTAATGAAAAGAGATGGTAACAATCATTTTAATTTATTTATTTATATAGCTATCGAATATCATTTGGATGTTACGTTTTTTTTTGTTTTGTGCTTTTTTTGTTGGTGTTTTCTATTTTTTCGTATATATTAAATACATTATATTTAAAATACGATCCATTTGTAGTCAGGGCCGCCACAACATACAAGATATTGGTACGAACGAACCACACGCCGTTGCCTAGGGGCGCTGAAAACGATCAGATATTTTAAATAATAAAGCAAATTCTTAGAGTTCTAGAGAAAATTTCTGGAACAAAGAACTACGGACAGAGAACTGATAAATTAAACTTATGCTTGCCAGATTTTCCTAGAGCTCCTTGTGGGACATACCTTATGTTTTGATTTTGAAGCGCAAAAAATAAATTAATAGGTTTTTCTTGTCATATTTCAGGGCGCTTTATTTTAATAATTCAGCCAGGCGCATAAATGGTCTAAAACTGCCCTGTTTGTAGTACAAATTAAATTTTATTTTTCTTTTTGTATATAAATATATTATTATAAATATATTAAAATATTATGTATGCATGTACCAGGTTGATTTTTTTTTATATTCTTATTCTTAGATATGCTTCATTGTTGTTATAATTTTTGTATTTTGTTATATTTTTTGTTATTCTGTTTTGGTTTTATTTGTTGTTGTTGTTGTCTTATTTTTAGCCAATAAAATAACTACTTATATATATATATACAACAAATATTATATATACACCAAAATTATTGTTGGTTTTTTGGTATATATAAAATAGAAGATAGAAAACTAAAAATTATTTTGTTAATAAAAATCAAATAATGTTTTTTTTTTGTTTTCTGGTTTTTTTGTTGTCTATTTTTAGATCGTCGACTTATTTTTTCGTATATAACTTTAAAATAAAAATACAATCCATTTTTATAGCAAAATTCAATATTTCTTTTCTTTTTGGATATAAATATAAAATCTATTTGATATATATACAGATAACCCTTCATTGAACGAGCTGTGTATTACATGACTTTTTAATTTTTTTTATTTACAAAAACGATTTTTTGTATTTTTTCATTCCCTTGAAAAATCTGAAAATAAAGTGTTAACTGTATATCATATTTACTTACATCGCAACACTTATTTTGCTATTATTTTGTTTTATTTTTTGTTATTCAGTTTTATTTATTGTATTTTATTTGTTGCTTTTATTTTTCATTTTTTGTCTTGGCATTTGGTTTTTGTTTTTGTTTTTTGATATATATAAAAATATCCAATATAAAAAAGATCTAATCTTGTATATTTGAAACGATAACAGCTACGAATACTGGCCTTTGAAAATTGGATTAACAATAACACATTTCAAGACGTTTGAAATGTTCATACATTTTTTTTCGTTACATGGAAAAAATTTACGTTCCTTTTTTAATTTACCATAAATTTATTAAAGGAAATTAAATATTGATGATAATAATATTAATATCAATAATGTTTATAATGCTAATAATGAGAATAACACTATAATAAGAATAATAATAATAATTCATCCTGTTATAAATTAGATTGCAAAAAAAAATCATTCAATATGGTATTAAAATCGGCTAATAATATTTGTAAATGATGGAGTATATTTTCACAATCATATTTCATATAGATCCTCATAAAAGGAAATATTTAATTTGTTTAGTTACATATGTGTATATAAAATTTATTAAAAAAAAATATCCAGAAGAAAAAATCATATATTGCGTATCATGATAACTGTATAACATGAAAAAAAAACATTTGATTTATCATACCAAAATAGTTTTTACTTTTCTATATATCAAAAAACCAACAATAATTTTGGTGTATATACATATAATATTTGTTGTATATATAAATATTTTGTTTTTTTTAGGTGATTTATAAGTAGTTATTTTATTAGCTAAAAATAAGACAACAGCAACAACAACAAATAAAGCCAAAACAGAATAATAAAAAATATAACTAAATAAAAAAATTATAAGAGCAATGAATAATATATATATATATACATACATAATATTTTATATTTATATAGAAAAAGAAAAAAAAATTATTGAAAAAAAATACAAATGGATCGTATTTTAAATATAAGGTGTATATACGAATATATACGAAATAAAAACACCAACAAAAAAAGCAGAAAATAAAAAAAAAACATAATTTGATATTTCATACCAATATAGTTTTTACTTTTCTATATACCAAAAAACCAACAATAATTTTGCTATATATATAAATATCACATTTTATATATATATCGTTTATAAGTAGTTATTTTATTGGCTAAAAATAGCCAACAACAAATGAAACCAAAACAGAATAACAAAAAATAAAACAAAATAATAACAAAATAAGTGTTGCGATGTAAGTAAATATGATATACAGTTAACACTTTATTTTCAGATTTTTCAAGGAATGAAAAAATACAAAAAATCGTTGAAAAAGGTTGTTTCCTATATAAAAAAATTAAAAAGTCATGTAATACACAGCTCGTTCAATGAAGGGTTATCTGTATATATATCAAATAGATTTTATATTTATATCCAAAAAGAAAAGAAATATTTAATTTTTTTAAAAATGGATTGTATTTTTATTTTAAAGTTATATACGAAAAAATAAGTCGACGATCTAAAAATAGACAACAAAAAAACCAGAAAACAAAAAAAAAAACATTATTTGAATTTTATTACCAAAATAATTTTTAGTTTTCTATCTTCTATTTTATATATACCAAAAAAACCAACAATAATTTTGGTGTATATATAATATTTGTTGTATATATAAATATCACAGTTTATCTATATATCGTTTATAAGTAGTTATTTTATTGGCTAAAAATAAGACAAGTTATATATATATATATATATATATATATATATATATATATATATGCATACATAATATTTTATAGATAAAAAGAAAAAAAAAATAATTTTGCTCTACAAATGGATCGTATTTTAAATATAATGTATTTAATATATACGAAAAAATAGAAAACAGCAACAAAAAAAGCACAAAACAAAAAAAAACGTAACATCCAAATGATATTCGATAGCTATATAAATAAATAAATTAAAATGATTGTTACCATCTCTTTTCATTACAATCAGAAATCTCAAAGCTCTGATTTTAGATTTACGAAGCATAGTGTTTGAATTTTCCTATCTTCGTATAATTATATTATCGTTGATTATACGATATATTTTTTTTAAATGAATTCTATATATTATACACCTTTGATATTGCTGTTGTCTGTGCATTGAATTATCAAAATCACGCAAAAGTGTTTGAATCTTTGAGAAATTGTTTGGTATCATTATCATAATCATTTTCCTTTTTACAAAATACACTGCTATATATGGAAAATTAATCGATTTAAACAACATATAAATATTGCTAATATATTATACACGTATTTTAAATATGTATTTCACATAAATGATTAAAAATTTTACAGAAACAATTTACTATTGATATGAATTTTTATATGAGCCACCGACTATTTTTCATAATACAGTTCAAAAGATTTTATCCGTTTACAACAGAAAACTAATTCTAATATCGAAATCTTAAGTTTTTATGGGTATTTAACCATAAAAATTGTTTTGCATTTGCTATATAATCGTTTCTCGTTCTTTTAATTCAATTTTAAAATTGTCTATTGATCACAAATTATTCAGGAAATATTCTTGAAGGATTTTCTATCGCTAAACATTTCTATTGAAGGAAACAATATTCAGGATAGATTATTAAGTGATTTTTTTTATAATCAGATAAATATCTATTGAGGAAAAAATATTAAGTAAATATTCTTGAAGAATTTTCTATCACTATAAGAACATTTCTATTGAAGAAAAAAAAATTTTCAGGATAGATTCTTAGAAGAATTTCTATCGTCAGAAAAAATGCTATTCAAAAAAATACATATTTAGAACAAATTCTTAAACAAATGTATATTACCATAATAATTTCTATTGAAAGAAAATCATTAGGGAGAGATTAATGAAAAATTTTCTATTACCAAAAAATCTTCAATTGCAGATAAAATAATAACAATATCATTAAACGTTAAACATTTAACATCACATCATTATAGCATATTAAATGAAGAGTATAATTTAACCATTGTCACCATGATCGTTTAAATGCATTCTATACTAGGTAAATTAAATTATAAGCATTTATAAATACTGTTATTATATCATACGATATATTGAATCAGCAAATCATATATAATAATCTAAAAAAAAAACATATGATATAGATATGTGAACAATTAATTTAGATAAACAAAACTGGAAAAACAGTTAATAGAACGAATATAGAAAGAACAATAGAACGAATATCATCATCATCATGTGGATAGATACATATTGTTTTTGATACTTCCATTATATTTCCACCAACTCGCGTACAAAACTCATGCGATTGTTGGGAATATCTCGTTTTATTCCTAACCAAAATATTCATCAAAACACTTTTGAATATGAATGCTTGAATGCAAATAGCAAACCAATTAGGATATTTGGGGAATTAATTTAAATATATATTAACATATTGCATATGATTTTATTAGTAAATCTTCTTTTTTTTATTATGAGGAATTGAATAGTAAAAATTAAGTCAATTACCCTCCGCCCTTTAATCTCCCTGACCTCACCATACATACTTTCTATTCTAGGTGTTTTTTTCATTGTTTCATTTTATAAAGCGGTTATTTTTTTATAATATTTTTAAACAATGATATAAAATCAAAAACGGTTTTATTGTCTAATAGTAAATTATTATACAAAATCGAATTCACCGATTCAGTTGATATAAATATAAAAAAAATATATTCTAATAGTAAATAGTAGAAAATTCTGTAAAAACAATTCCTGTATTGAAAATATCTTTATTTATAGCATTATAAAGAAAATCGGAACAAATCAACATTACAATAATTAATTGAAACACCTAATTTTTCAAAAAACGTTCTATACACATTTCCTTTACCAATCGTTTCATGACGTATGCATACATATATATTTTGTACAGAGAAATTTGTTCAAATTTTCCATCATTTGCTGTTGCTGTTGGATTTTCCACCACATATAAAGGAAAATACAATGTACCACACAGTATATACCATGTACGGGTATGTATATTTGCGTAATTTTCATAAGGAAAATTTTCTCTGAATTTTTTACAAATACATTACTGACACATATATGGTATATCAAATAAATTATTATATGCGTGGGTATGCAATAAGCGATTATGAATGATTGTGCTGTTGAGATTAAAATTATTGTTGTGTGTGCCGTCATAAAATTTATTTATTTTATCATAAAATATATTCATTATTCTCAAATTGTATTTGCGTATATAGAACTGAATTGAACTCTTTTATATATATTTATATATTTTATATATATTGTGTATTGTTAAACGAGAACTACAAAAAAACAACTGTACTGTACTGGATGGTGTTTTTAGTGTGAACATAAAATTGAAATAATTCTATCATGAAAGAGTGGTGCTTTGAATTTGTATAAGATTGGTTGTGTGTTTTTTTTTTTTTAATTTGGGTATTTATTAATTTAATTTTATTTTTTTTCCCTTAAATATACGTGAATCAAAAAAGTGTGAATATAATATATTTTAATCAATATAATAATAAACCTCATAACTATATTTAAAAAATAAATTAATTAAAACGATAATATTATTTGCGATTAATATATTCATAAGAGAAAAAAAAAGTAAAAAGTAGGAAAAAAATAATGAATACATTTCTGTATTTAATCAATATATGAAGGAAAAAAAAAATTATCAATGGATGGTAGAGTTTTTTTCTTTTCACCATCAACCACCACCACCACCACCATATTAGAAAAAATAATATTGATAATGGGAAATTGTTAAGGAAAATTAAAAAAAAACATTAATTTATTATTGTTTCAGTGTGAAAATAATAATAATAATAATAATAATATTAATAAAGTAAAGTTTTTTTTTTTTAGTTGTGTGTGGTGTATAGTTTTTTTTTTTGTTTTAAGAAATAATGTGATTATTTTTTTTTTTGCTTCAAATTATAATAAATAAATTTTCATCTTCGATCGACACAATTTTCTTTATATACATAAAAATTGTATTTGGTTTTTTTTTTTGTTAAAACGCAAAGTGATGACGTTTTTTTTAAATGGAATCGACTTCATATACTTCATATAATAATAATAATAATAATAATAATAATTTTTAATTTTCTTCCAATTCCTGTTTTTCATTTTTCCTCACAAAATGAAAAACATTCACGCGCATACCATGAAATTTTTTTTTGAATATTGATGATCATGATCATGATAATGATAATGATGATGATGATGATAATATTTATAATGATGACGAGTTTCTATAGTGAAAATTTGTGAGTTTTCATTTAGTCGCGTGGTGGTGCTACACTGCACATACAAGAGTTTGTATATTTTATCAATATATTCTATATATTGTTTTTTATTTTTTTTGTTTTTTTATATATACCAAATAGTATTTTATATAGTTTTTTTTTCTCTTCAAAAGTGTTTTAATTCTTATTTTATTTTGTTATTTTTTTGGTTAATATTACTAAAAAAAAAAAATTAAATAAATTTTCTTTTGTAAATATATTATTTATTTATTTTTTTTTTCGCGTGTCACTCTTACACAAAAAATATATCCGCGATATAATTAATTATTTGTTTATATTGTTTTTTTTTATTATTGTTTGTTGTTTGTTATATATACACACAGAACGAAGTTTAATTGTGGCGCGGTGGTTGTGCATTTGAATAAAAATAAATTAACAAAATATTAATACAGTAAAAAATAAGAAAAAAAAAAATCAAAGGAAAAATTTACATTTTCTTTCATCATATCACACACATATATATATATGAAGCAAAAAAAAAAACAGTAACTATATATCGAAATTTTTTTGTTTGCTGATAACACAAATATATTTGCTTAAAAGTGGAATAGTATATTAAATGTAAGTATATAAATAAATATTTTAATAGATATATATTAATTTGAATTGAAAATGATTTATGATTATGGGTTTAAAAAAAAAACATCGGATTTTTCCTTCATATATATTAAAAACAATTTTTTGTGTATATGAAAATTGATCGATCAAAACGTTTGGGAAAAATCAATGCAAAAGAAAGTTGTGGTGTATGTACGAATTTAAGTATATAGTAGGTATACAGCAAGCAAGAAATGATGGAGGTTTTTCATTATTGTTTGCGTATATAGTAAAAAAAATCATTTTTTTTTGTAATAATATGTGTAAATAAGTGTAAGGAAAAATTATATAGATTTTCACACACACACCAAAACATTTATATTTGGAAAATGTTTCTATACCAATACATTAATAAATAAATAAATAAAACACACACAGCGGTGGTTAACTAATTAAGAACGATTCTTATTTTTTGTATTACTATTTTTGAATACTTTAGGTTTAGAATATTTGAATAGTTTAGGTTTTTCGGCTAACGGTTAACTATAATACTCGGGATCGGTTAAAGAAATAGAAAGTTTATAATGGTTATAAAAAAATGGAGAAATCTTCTAAGACTGCGATCTTGTTATATACAGAAAAACAATCCCTTGTCTATATAGGAGTTATATCATGGTATAGATAATTTCAGGAAACAATTCTTTATTATTCATAAGATATTTATTTTAAATATATTTAGACAGGATTGGTTTAAGTATAGTTCCTCAAATTATAGCTGTTTTCCAACTGCCTTTAAAGTTAAAGATACTTATAAAAATGTCCTATTTTTGATGTTTTTTTCCGATACCACTACATCATCATCAATGAGATACTTTTTAACATGGTTTATATAGGCCTAGGACATATATTGTGATTCAAATGAAAAGCACTTTCAATATCATTCATTTTAGCATTTTGTTTGATTATCCCATTTATATGATGAGCTGCCCATTTATAAGCAAGCTTAAATTGGTTAAACAACCCTAGGTTAAACAACCCTCGGTTCATATTGATATGGTTTTTTATATATTATTTACTTGATTGAATTCGTTGAAATGTCATAAATTGATAATTATTATTATTAGATGTTCTTTAATGCATTCCTTCTTGGTAATTTTTTTAAATATAGATTCGAATGCTTGCTGTGTATACATTTTTTTTTCAATCCATTCAAATTCTTACTGTTTTATGGCGCTGTTTATCAAGTTTATTCTACCATTAATAATTAATTCAATCTTTGAGTGGATATGTGAAAAGGTCCAACGTGAACTATATGTGATTATTATATTATCGTATAATAATGTTTTTTTTTTCTTTTTTGACTATCTGATTAATAATTTACATTCGCATTGTATTTCACTAACATTAAACGCATTTAATTTCATACATCACCGAATTTTTTAATTTCACTGGTTTTTGGATTTTTAGTTTAAACTTAAATTATACCTCAAAAGTAAAGTGTTCGCCCCAGTGAAGTTTCGCATTCACGTTTTTTCTATAGAGAACTTTTATATAAATGTGTATGATAGAAATTTTAAAACGATTGATAAACGCGTTCTTAAATAATTCACCACAACTGTATGTATACAATGTTTGAATGGATTAAAAATTTCATGTTCATTTTCACATATTTTCTATATATACCATATATATATATACAATAAATTATATGAGAAAACTTTGTATGTATCCACATATAGATGAAAATTTCATTGATTTTGGAAAAAAGTAATACATATATAGGATGGATATATACAGGACAATTATATTTGTGCGTGTGTGTCTTTTGTAAAACTATATAGTGTGTATACTAAAAAAAAAAATTAAGGATGATGATGGGATTTCTATATTAAAATAATATTGTCTATTAAATTTCTATATATATATGGTATATATTCCCTGATATATAGTTCATAAATATATTTTTTCCAAACATTAATTTTTTTGGTTTATACACTTTTTGAACAAACAATATATATATTACTATATACCATATATACTATTGATTTTACTAGATGAACTAATATCTATATAATATATTTTTAATCGATCATATTAATAACTAACACAAATTCAAAGAAAGTATTATAACAAAAAATAAAAAAAGTTATGGGATATTTTTATCAGAATTTAAAATTTAAAATTTTTATATACAAAATATTATTAAATATATTATACAGGTCTTTATAATATATATATTTAGAAGAAAATTTCCCATAAACACATTTTCCTATAGCATGTATATTATTTTTATTTATGTATATATAAGGAAAACTTTGTATATTTTATTTTACTCACTTCAGTATACAAAATATAAAATATAAATAAAATAATACATAAAATCTAAAAAAAATTCGACATAAAAAATATAAATATATATTTATGGTATATGTACGCGTAAAAGAAATTTAATCGATAATGGCATTTTCCATAAATGTGTTTGGAAAATTGTATGTATTATATATATATATATATATACACGGTGGTCAACAAATAAAGTGTCCTTTTTTTCTGGTTCGCGTTCCATTTGAAATTAAAGACTAAGAGAATAGTGTCAACTGTGTTCATATTGTATATTAAAATTTTATTAATATTTATGTTATTATTTTAATTACATACTGTATGGAATTATTTTCATACTGGAATGAGATACGTCTTTAGGTATTTGAGCGCACTTGATTGATTATATTCATCTAATATATTGATTAATTGACAAGTTTTTGTAACCGGCGATAGGTTTTAACGTACGCAACAGTTTTCAGTTGTTGGTTTTAAAGGGTATTGTTTTGTTTATTTAGTTTCATATTTAAATTAGTTTCAAACATAAGATTTAAAGGAAAAAACATTGATATGAATGTTTAATAATCTACATTCTATCCGCTTAATTAGCTCAGATACGTACAGATAGATGCTGAATTCTTATAACAATTATATTATATATACGTTATTAAAAGTAACTTATGAAACTAAAAAATATAAGTATGAATGTTGACGGCGATCCTAAAACCAATCGTTGGTTGTAAACCGCGTATTTTTTTTTGTTCTATCTATATATATTATACAAAAAAATTACAAATGGTTTATAGAGATTTAATCAAGGGAATACCAGGTGTGTGTTGCCTTATTTATTATTATGAGAAAATACAACTATATTATAAGAAAAATAAATCCTTATGCTCTGATAAATTATATTTTTATTTATTCATTTTGTATTGTTTGTTATTATTTTGTTGTTATTATGATTATTATTGTTGTTATTATTATAATATATATTTTGATATTTTTTTTCCTTTATTTGAATAAATATTTAATATTTATTTTTAGAAATTTCGCGATTCTACAATATAAAAACGATATTAAAAGAAAAATACATCTTAAATAAAAAATTATCTATAAATAAATTGTATATTAAAATCCGTATATGGATGGATGGATACATTTTTTATTTTATGAATGCTTGCGGTTTCTTTTTTTTTATATACTTTACTTACGATACAAAATAATTGAAATAATATTTTATTGTATATACGAGTAAATAAATAGATATTTTTTTTTTTGTAAGGACCATTTGATGATGAAAATAACTTTTTATATCTTTTCTTAAAGTCTATATAAATTTAATAAGAAAAAAACGTGTCTCGTTATGTATGTTTTTTCGAGTTCGAAAGGGATTTGGTTATGAAACTTTGTGACTTTATTTAGTGAGTGACTTCACACTGTACGAAGATTTTAATCGGAAAATTTTTCGTAGAAATACAATTAAAAACTATCATGAAATAATAATATTTTTTGTTTGTGACCTTATTTTTTGTCAGATTTCAAACAATCATGAATCGTGTATTTAAACTCCCGAATTTTCTATTTATATTTGTAACAAATTTTTTTTTATTTATATATTTTACATTTTAGTTTATTGATTTTTCAAAAATTCAGATTTCTATTTTTTATTTTAAAGGGATGTTTCTAAAAACTATACATACATTTTCTATAAAATGCAAGATTATTATAATTGTCCTATTTTTTTTTTTATTTTATTCTTTAATGAGAATATAATTTTAACATGTACAGCTATATACAAAAAAAATTTTCGTCGTTTAAAGTAAAATTATGAACTGGAGTTTTTCATATATGAAAATTCTGTATATTCCAAAGAAATAAAATAAACGAATGCGGTGTACGGATGTCATGTGTGTGTGAGAATTTGTACATGGTATTTTTTATTTATCATTTGAATATATAAGAATAAAAAATTCTATATATATATATGGTACATGTGAATGAATTATAATAAGAACAAAAAATATATAAAAATTTAAAAAAAAAACTCTTCATTGTCATTATATATATATTTATATAGATAAAAAATGATGACATATATAATTCTATATATATATACAGCAACGTTGTAACATATATATTTATATTCATATACATTTATTTTTTCGTTCATCCCCGTAGGGTATAAATAATTTTACTAAAAATGTTATTTATTATATATATAAATAGAACACAACAAAATCTTTCACAAATCATAAAATTTTAAATGGAAAAATATACAAATATAAGTTTTCTGAAAAGGTTTTTCATGGCAAAAATATTGATAAATATATAATAAAATAATCATTTTGTTTTTTCTAAATGTACATCACAACTATATATATTGATTGACAATTTCAAACTATTAGATTTTGATTTAAGTACCGAGATTATTATTACTAATTATATCGTTGAGAATACGATTAAAATTCGATTCCGTCCCTGTATACGGAAATGTAAGTTTAATTCTATGTCCAATTAAACTGAATCTTAAGATTGAAATTTAGCTAATCATTTTCGTATATGACTTCAGTACTGGCAATATTTTAGGAATCATAAAATACTGATCAAAAATAGTCAAATTTATTAAAATACAATGAAACAGAAATTTTATATTGAAAAGGTTATCTCAATATTAATCAGTTACTTATAGAATGAGTTATTATTACTATTAATAAGTGGAAATTTTATCCTAAAACGATTTGATTACGTTGTGAAAGAAGCACATAACCAGAAAAAATAATGTAAACAATTTGTTAAAATTTTAACAAATCAATTTCAGAGTGCAAATATCTTCAAAACTCGATCATCAATCATTGTACACATTAATTATAATGCTTTATAAATGATCTTTCTAAAATATTGGATGCTGTTTCCTTGTACGGACTTGGTCATAATTGAGAATTTCCACTGAACTTTCCCGGTTTTTAATATATTTGATATGGAATTTTTGACTTGGAATAAATTTCTGAGTGCAATATCTTTAAAATTTCTTGATCAATTGTTTTTTGGTAATTTTTACATCGTATATTTATAATTCGTTTGTAAATGGTCTCTATATGTAAAATACTGAATGCGGTTCCTTGAAAGGGGTTTGATCAGAGTTTCACCGAATTTCCCCATTTTTAATATATTTTTTCAATCTTACATCAATTAATATTTTTTTTGAAAATGTTTACATATTATCTATAATACATTCTAAAGGAAGTCTGTAAACTGCTTTATATAAGGTTTACTTGGACGAACTTTTGGTCAGAATTGAGAGTTTTCCAAGAATTTTTCGGGCTTTTAATGTATTTATTATGGAAATTTTGACCCAAATTTTGATATCCCATTTGTAATAAATGCATTACTTATATTCCATTGTTTCTATAAATTTTGATTCAGAAAACTAAGATCGGAAATTGCTTTTATCCAGTTGGATAACATATCTTTGTACGGATACCGAATTAGAAATGATTCTTCAAAAGTTTTCCTATTTAAATATGATAAAAACAGGATATAATTTAACAAAAGAAATACAAATATGAATGGCCAAATGGAAAAAACTGGAATATTCATACAGAGGTATTTTTGTGGTTTATATATGAATTTCAATTCACAACATAATATTAAAATGGAAATAAGATTTTTGTTTTTAGACATATATAACGAAAACTATATATACGACTATAGAAAATCTCTACTACTATATCTGTACATAATGGTATATAAATTTATAATAGATTATAATACCAAAATAAATAGTTGGATTATATAATGGATAATGAAAAAAAAAAAAAACTTTTGCAAAACTATTGATATCTCAATATATATAGAGCATAATGTGAAAGCGAATATATTCTATATGCATATATCAATAATTTATAATATATATTCAATTATATTATAAGAAAATATATCAGCCATAGTTGATTTTTCTTTTCTTTTCTTTTTGCTTTTCTGTTGTCAATATTTGCATATATGCTAATTCAAAATTAATTAAAATACTTTTAAAAGTTAATCTTATAATACGAAAATTTTCTCTATATATAGATAAAAGAAAAAGATATATTGAGGTTTTTTATTTATATTCATTATACCATTTATTAATAAAATTTGTTATGGTTGAGGCCATAAAAAAATATCCCAAACACCTTCGTCATTTCATCATATAATAAACTTAATTATATATAAAATTTAAATTATAATTATACGTTATTTTTTTTTTTTTTAATTTTAATATGGAAATGAATTAGTAGATTTTTGTTTTCTCTATTCTAAATTCCACACATTAATTTCTATTATGGTAAATTTATTTAAAGACATTCCATTTAAGAATTCAACAAGATATTTATTTATATATATATATATACTTATTCGAATATATATATATATATATATATATATATATGTATATGGAAAATAAATTATTACGTAATGAATGAATTGTTATTGTGTGTCACACATAAATAGTCTTTTATATACACTCGGAAAATCATTATATATATACTTTAAAAAGAAAATTATCACAGATAGTACATTGAATGAAATCCATCCGTATATGTATTTAAACAAAAAACCAACCAGCAACCACATTCACACTTGTATTTACAAACACATATTTAAAATATACCATTTTCCATTTTCCGTCTTTAATAAAAATACAAATGTTTGTATATAGACCAATCTAACTTGTGAGATATTTTCACTTTATATATACAAAAAAAAACACGCACGCACACACACATTTCTAAAATACATAATAAAAAATATCTTTACAAAAAATGTATATATAAAAAAAAAATAGAATTCGTTAATGCAAATAAATAAATTTTGTATTTATGTTTATATATATACATATAGGCTGTGACCTAAATACGCTGTATAATATAATTTTCCCTTATATATCGGGTTTAGTATTTCCTCAAAAGAACCCCAAAACAAAATTTTTTTTAATGTATATATATATATATATATAGTAAAAAATAAACGAAATTTTATGAACTATATATAAGATTAAACAAAAATGTTAAATAAGAAAAGAAAATATTTACTTGTTTTTCCGTAAACTTAAACAAATTCTATATATAGAAATAGAAAAATTATTTCATAGCTATATATATAGGTTACTCTAATACCATAAATTTATATACTCTTAAGATCTTTAAATTGTTAATGAATGAATATTTTATTCATACATATATGTATATAGGAGAAAATTTAAATTAGCTCTATTTTGTTACAATAATATACAAATTTTCAAAAATAGAAAATTGAATTGAATTGTTTGTTGTCACTCACTCGCTTATAAGATTTAATGCCGTATATTGAACATTTACATTTCCGATACAAAATTCTTTTGTATATTTGACAAAAAGAATTTTCGTATATATACACATATTTTATATTATCCTCATTTGCGAATACTATATACAATATATTAACTATGTACATATATGAAAAAAATTGTACAAAAGTCATATATTGATTTTTGTGTATATATGTATTTCTAAAAAACATCTCATTCATTGTTGTGTTATATTAAGGTAATTTATTTTTATATATAGGAAAACCTATATACAGGGTTGTTCTATACGATATACGAACTCACAAACAAATTTACACCTGACGACAATTGATTAGTATAATATATAATTAGCGAGAGTTTTCCATAAAAGGGTGCTAATAAGTTAAGTTTAAATTGTGTCTCTAAAATATTTTATATGCGGTTTCCTTGGACGCAATTGTTCATAATTGAGAATTTTCCAAGATTTTCACGATTCTTGATATATTTTATATGAAAAATGTTATCAATACAATTTCTTAATGTAATTTCTGGAAAATTCGCTAACCAATCGTTTTTTAATTTTACACATTATTTTTTAACGGATTCTAAATGATCTCTGTAAAATTTTGGAGATCGTTTCCTTGGACGTAATTGGTCAGAGTTTAGAATTTTCTAAGTTTTTCACGATTTTTGATATATTTTATATGGAAAATTTTATCAATAAAATTTCTTAATGTAATTTCTGGAAAATTCGCTAACCAATCCTTTTGCAAATTATATCCAGTTTTTTTAATGCATTATAAATGATGTCTGTAAAATATTGGAGGTCGTTTCCTTGGGCGCCATTGTTCATAATTGAGAATTTTCTAAGATTGTCAATCTATTTTATATGGGAAAATGTTACCAAATCAATTTCTGAATCTTGAAAATTTGCTAACCAATCATTTTACACAGTACTTTTAATGCATTCTATCTCTGTAAAATATTGCATTCTATATGTCAAGAGGATTCTCTTGCCTCGCATTCACAAATTTCTGATCATGAGTTGTTGACAATTTGGTATGCAACTCTTTTTGTAAGAAAGTTTTACACATCATTTATGGTATATCATACATTGTAAAGGATCTGTGTAAAATATTGAGACGAGATTTCCTTTGACAAACTGATTTAGAATTGATCATTTTCAAATATTTTTTCACAATTTTTTCTAAAATTTATAAAAAGATATGTTTGTATGAGAGTTGTTTTTTCTTTATGTTGATGTTGCATTATAGTTTTAAAATAGTTAATATAATAATTGAAAATGGTTTTAAATAAATCTATATAAACTAATATTTTTCTTTTTTTTTGTTTGTTCTCGTTTCAGGTGAGTGTTCGATTTTTACTACAATGTTGTTATATATGTTATGATATCAAAAGTGTTTTTCACAACATTATTATTTGAGTGAGTACAAAACAAATACAAATTATTTATTAATATACATTATATAAATATAGTCACATTTTCCATATAAAACTTTTTCATAATTATTTATGTATAGTAAATTATCTATCGTTATACGATTTTTATGTAAATCAATTTATGTGCTTTTTTTTTTGCCACATTTATAATAAAATTTGGTTTGAAATTGTTTTGTGTTAAAACACAGAGATATATATAGTTTATAGCAGTTAGGAAAGTTATATTATGAATAGTATATGACCATATGAAATAGTTATTTTGTATAGGAATTTATTCGTAATATTTTATAGAAGTCATAATATTATTCTGCAAAATTTGATATGCGATCATCATATAGATAGCTGTTTTTTTTAAGTTAATATTCATTTGTATAATTAAATCTCCATATATATAGAATATAGATATGTTAACCTCATTATTACATATATGTTGTTATATCAACATCAAATATGTTACATATCATATATATTTATTTAATACAACATAATTCTTTGATATCTATGTGATAAAAGATTAGGTTTGATTTGTAGATATATATATATATATATATATATATAGATAGATATCGACGGATTACATTTCGTTAAGTCGAATCTGTTTAAATGTATTTTTGATATGTGACAATTGATGAGGGTATTTTTTTTTAATGTAATATATACATAAACATAATCAGATATATATATATAAATTTTAAATGGAATGGATTGATTAAGATCCCTTATTTATATATGGAAACATTTTTGATAACAAAAAAAAAAATAATAAAAATATACTCCTATTTAAAATGTTATTATCATCACAATTGATGATGCAATTGGACGTATAGTTTTTAGTTTTTTACCATACCAGATATTAATATAAATCGATTATTTTTTTCTATTTTCTTTGTATACACTATTTTTTTTTTTGAAATAGAAATATGATGGAAGTTTTCATTTAAAAAAAAAAAATATGTCATAACATTTATATGGATTCTTTTATCATTTTTTTTTTTACATAACATATTATAAAATATTTCATTTTTCACGTAATTTACATGAATGCTGTGCTGCGTTTATTAAATGTAAATAAAATGAACATCAAAAATTATTTATATATTTATTTTTATTTGCAAAATTGTATATATAAAATTCTGTTTTTTGTTTTAAATGTCATTTATATAATTGAATTATTTAAATTTATTATAAAGTCGCAAAAACAACAAATAATAAAAAACAAAAAAAAACAATTTCTATCCCACACTCTATCAAAGCACTTTAAATATATATATATATATATATATATATATATAGAGATATATAGTAATTCATATATATACTATACTGATACTACCTACTAATAATAAGCAATGTTTTTGTTTAAAATATGTGTGTGTGTCTGCGGAGATTACATATAGAAAAAGGTTATTCTGGATTAATGTTTCTTCAGTTCACTTATAACCTTTTTTTGTTCTTCTTTGTCTAGTTATAATATGTTTTAAATCCGCACACACAAAATGTTTCTTTGAATTTCTATTATATGTCGTATAC
The DNA here is from genome assembly GCA_958336335.1 of Dilophus febrilis. Lineage (NCBI taxonomy): Eukaryota > Metazoa > Arthropoda > Insecta > Diptera > Bibionidae > Dilophus > Dilophus febrilis. Next base: position 53,932,450 of record OY284469.1, on the reverse strand, counting down.
TTTCAAAGATACATATAAGAATAATAATATATTTAAATAACGTAATTTTATTCTCAAACATAGAAGAAATCTCATAAATATCAGTATATAATAGCAGATTTTAATTTTATCATTTAAAAACGTTGACAAAAAAGTTGATAGAATTTTATTTTCGAAAATCATTTACTATGAAGAATAATATGATTGAAATTTTCATATCATTTTCATTATACTGAAATTTTCATTATATTTAATAATTCTATAAATCGAAAGTTCGAAAATTTCGAAAATTCTATCGACAGTTTTCTATAAATGTTTCATATAATTATGAAGTTTCCCTGGAAAAACTGAATTGTAATTGAGAATTTTCCATGATTTTCATGATTTTTAGTGCGTTTTTTTTCTATATAAACTTTTACATTTCTGAGTGGTATTTCTGTTTAAACCATTCATTATCCGTTTGAAAATTTGACACTGTATTTATTATTCATTCTTAATGATCTCTAAAGAATATTTTATATGAGGTTTCATTAGATGTGTACTTGCCCCCAATAGAATATTTTCCAAAAATATCATAATTATAATAATTCAAAGTCCATTCCATTTGTCGTCGTTTATTAATGATTCATAATCCATGAGATTTGTCGTAATATTATTATCGTTTTTTTTTACATACTTTCCTCAATGGTTTCAATAAAAGCAATTCGTTTTCTTTAATTACGCAATTCACTTTAAATATTTTTATCAGAGTCAGAGAATTTTCATGGGATTAAATGAATTAAATAAATGAACTTTACTAATGTGCATTAATATACTTTGTTAACTATTTCTTCATTTTTATCTATTCGTTTTACTATCAACATTCGTAGCACAGAATTCATTACCTTTTTTCAATTTGTATTCATATAACCGTCTATAAATTCGATAATAAACAAAGTTATCATATAAAATCCATATACATACCATTAGAATAAAAACCTTATTGAATCTCTAATTTTAGCGTTTCTTAATTCCTTTGCCTCATAGTAATTCATTAAGAATGTCTGTTTCAAATCATTCTTATAAATAAAACCAATTTTTATATATTTAGTAAATTGTAACATATATAATTTTCTTAATATATTCTTCAGATAAACCAATATATTAATGTTTTAGGCGGTCTAATATCCTAAAATCTAAAAGAAATACTAACAAATAGATTTAAAAAATGTTATATTAAAATGATTCAATTACTAATTCGATTAAAATTTGATAATTTCTCAATTTCCTCTTTATTCGTTTGGGTATGAATCAATTAAACTGAAACACAATTAATATTGTAGTTTTGAATATTCAAAATCAGTACATTGCCTTGTGAAAATGAAAGTGTTCGTATTTTAATCATAATTTTTGCATAATATGGTAAATCAATACATCAATACAATATTCTAAACCATCATCCCACCAAAACGTAATACAAAAAAAATTTCGCTGTGGAGTACCGACTATACGAAAAAAAATATTACATTTTCAATAAAATATTCTTTATATTTGAATATTTATACAATAAAATATTTGTATTTTTTTTTTAATGAAATTTTATTCTATTGGTAAAATATATCAATATATAAAGAAAAACATATATTATTATTTATATTACATACATATATATTTATAGTTAAAAAGTTTTTCCCTATAATCCACCCCGTCCATATACGATATATTATACGACGTATAATGAATATAAAAACATTAAAATATATACGTGTAATTTCATTTTAAGTAATTATTTGTATGTATAATGTACGTATATACAATACACAAACGATCAAATTGAAAAATAACATCAATTGTTATCATAACACTTATTTTATTGATAGCGTTTCATAAAGCTATAAAAGTTTATTTTATTTAGCTATATACAATATATGTTATAACCTTTGTACTTAAACCAAAAAAGGACATAAAAGATTATATAGAACATATATAGTTAGTTCTTTTTTAGATAATATTTGTTAAAAAAAAAGTTTTATATATGTACCACTAACACTCACCAGCACACACAGCATTATAAAGCATTATAATATATCATATATAAAAAAAATAAATTGGAAAAAAAGTACACGCAATTTGAATTTCATGGTATAAATTTTTATCATGAAATTCAAATTTCTTTTAAGGTTAAAGTTTATTAATGATTTTATTTTATTCGCATACCGCCACGTTTTGTATACGGATATTTTTACAAATGATGCTGTATTTTATATTATTTAAAAATATTTCTTTAAGATAAATGAATTAGCTAATGACAAATTCGCATATCATTCAAGGTGAATACAAAATTTCTAATGCAAACAATGTTAGCTAGGAATTGGATCATAGAAATTGCTTAACGCTCCTTTACCTAATAAAAATTTATAATAGTTTTTCCACAAAATTTTCTTGACGAAAACCAATCTGATATGATTGAAACTTTCTAGGGGTTTTTTTTTACTCTCATATATCCTTTTGTATACACTTTAAATATTTATTATACTTACCACCACTTGACCTCTATATGATATACATTTAATGTTATGAATAATGTACGTATACACGTACGTATGAATGTTAATATTGTATGAATGTGATGCTTAATTTTGATGCCCAACAAAAAAATAGAATAACTTTGGTATTTATTTAGTTTTTCGATTTTGTTTATAAAGCACTTATCGACATTTATATCCACAACGTATACACACGTACGAAAAAAAAAATGTTATTAACGACTAACATATATAGAATACATATTGGGCTTTTTTTTTTACATAAACATAAATACATTAAACATATATGCGTGGATATGATTGGCGTTCGTCGTATAGCATTAACTTGAAATATGAAACTTTTAATCAAACAACAATATATTTGGGATAAAACAAATAAAAATCCTTATATAAAGTTATCTACTATATATACATATATAGAGAAGATTATAATCGATCATTTTTGGATTAAATGCAAAATAATGCGTGTGTCAGCTATGTATATTGATTATAATAAGTATATATTAATTTTAATACTACTGTATATGTATATGGACCATTTAACATTGAAAGTATTAATTACTATAAATATATCGTTTACAAAAACATTTTGATAAAATTATGGAATTTGCAATCATACATGGATTTTTCTTCTACATAGTATACAATAAAGTTGTGAATGAAATTTTCCACTATATCAAAACTTGCCACAATTTAACCTCAACGTAATTTCACTTTATCGCTTTGCATCTATATTCGCGATTATTAAAAACAATAGTTAAATTTAAAGATCATCGAAAAAACCATTTTTTAATACATTCTTATAAGATTTAAAAATATTAAACTATTTCATGTAGAGATTATCGACTTATATTCTTTACATGAAATATTGTATGTAGTTTTCTTGGTTCTTTCTTATTGATAATTTTCCACGGATTTCCCAACTTTATATATGAAAAATTAATGCTTTAATTATTACCAAATAAGGTATTAACTTTGAAAATTCTCGGATTATTCTTTCTGTGTATTTCCATTTATGTGAAATGACATTGCGATGATTGCGTTCAAATCGAAAACGGTTTTTTTAATAATATCTTTGGTATAGATTTTGCTCATCATATAGTTAGTTCAATATAATTGTTTAATTTCGTTTTCCAATATATAACAATTATATAATTATTGTTTAAACTAAAAATGTTAAATCCTTCTTCATTTCAAACAAAATGAATTAATTTCTATAAGTAATGTAAGAATTCTTATATATATTTTTAATCAATTTTCTAACATTCATTTGTTTTTGTTTAATATATATAATATATTATTATTTGTTTAATCGCAGAGAAAACTCCCCCAAAATTAGAATTCGTTTTATTTCTATTTAAACAATATTAATATATATAAAAAATTTTAAAAATGTATTAATGATATAATGAATTATTTGTATATAATTTATAATGAGTTTTTTTTCTTCTTCTTCTTAATATACATTTCCATTTATAATGAGTTTGTTGAATTCAAAATAAATATGTAAATATTTTATTCATATCCAATATGTAATAAATGGTATAATATAAATGAGAAATATTTAAATGAAAATAACCATATGTGATTAAAATTCCATTTTAATAATTTAAATTGATAATTTTATTCCTGCGTTTATTCCTTAACATGTTTCACATATTTTCGGATATGATTCGGAAGATTTATTCATTTTAATAATATAATGCTTTGAGTAAAGTTTTTAGTGAATTTAATTATCTATCGATTAATGGCCTGCCCATTATTCTATCTCAACAAGTTCACAAGTTTTAGCGTTTTTACTATACCCCTTACATAATAAAAAAAATCACTTTTTTACCTACAATTGGTCAAAATCAACCACCAATCATTCAATTTTTAGGGGTGAAATTTCCATGAAATGGTATGGATTTTAAGACTGAATTTTAAGTAAAATAAGTTGAATTTTAAGAATTTAAAATAATATTATGGGGTGTCCATACAAAGATTGTGGTTAAATTGACAATTTTTCATGTATATAGATTTTAACTATAGAATTTGTTCTTTAATTTTATTAAATTCGTAATAGAATTGATTGAGAATTAAGAATTTACAATTTATATATGTCAGAGATATATTCTGTTATTATATATTAAAACATCCATTTATTCAAAATGACATTGATTTATTTTCGATTATATACTATTTTACATACAGTTTTTTTATTTTTTTTTTGTACTCTGGACAGAATGGAGACGACAGACGCATTTACTTAAATATAAACCAACATCGATAAAACCGATAAAATTAAAAAGAAAAAAAAAATTAAATTATTTAACATGTGAATTTTTGGTACATTTATAATAATGTCTATATATACAAAATTATTTTTTTATAAATTATTTATTTGTAAAGAAAATAATATCTTAATGTATTGTGTATATATGGTACATAACATTCTGATCCAAATATATACATTTATATGCGTACGACGTACTGCGAAACTCAAGCAAATATATATTGTGTGGCGTCAAAATTCTTTATGATACTCTGTATGTTTTTTTTTTTTTATTTATTTTACATTTATCGATATATAAATACATATACATAAATTATAATATAGTTATATAATCCAAAGGCCCACTTAAAAGAAAATGTTAACAAAATACCCACCACTATATATTAATTCATTCCATTCCCTTATTCATATATGCATATACATATATAATAGATAAATAGATGTTGAGGGATTTGATTTTTCTCTGAAATAAATCTCAGCATGTTAAATAATAATAATAATAATATTATTGCTTTGTTGTTATCGACATTGAATTATTATTTCGATTATTTTATTGCAAATAAATATAAATATATAAAAGCATATCAGATATTACGAATTCATATAGATTCGGTGTATTGAAATGCTTAATTGTGTGATGAATGGTGATATAATTGTACTTATATATATAAATATATTTCAAATTCTAAGTAACATTGCGGGGTCTTTATGTGTCATTTCCTATCATTATCCTTTCAATATTTTTATTCATATACAATGAAAGAAAAATCACAATAGGAGTTCGTCACCTATGGACGTTGTCATTTATCTCTAATTTCAAATAGGTTAAAATCAATATATTTCAATTTTAATTTCAATTACGAATACTAAAAAATCTCCAACAAAATAAATCACATTTCAGATACATTTCAAAATATGATTGATAAAGCGTTTTCAATAAGTCGCACTCGGAGTCTGCATTCGCATCGAAATTAGATTTAATAAAAATTAACATTACCTCTATTGGGCTAACTAATGATATGAATATTTATATAAAAGATTATAAATCATTTTGAAATTGAAAATACATAAATACAATAAATTTGTATCATTATATATAATTATTTATTTGTTCTTTTATCTGACTATAATCTAAAAAATTGTTCATATATACTTATAATACATATCGTTAATACTTGTATTTTTTTTTTATTCATTATAATTTCCTAATTTCATTAACTCAATTTATATATATATTTGTTATTATTCATTCGTCGTTCACCATATTCTCTGTATATAAAATTAAACTATACATATGAATTTCGTCTATTGATATACTAGACATCAAATCATCATGTATATACAAAATAAAAACATTTATAATTTTGTAATATTATTGTATATAAAGAATATGAATAAAATATTGTTTCGTATATACATTAAATATATAACTATAATGTTCCGATTGCATTGAACATTGCGTCGTATTCATATCATATATAGCCTTTTACTTTCCCACAAATAAGTTATATTTTATATGTTCAAATTCAAACACTATTTTATTTTATATACTCGAATAATTCATTCATTCCGCATATAACACGATATAAAAATGTGTTTTATTTGTTAGTTTATACTTAAAGTACATGATATGAAAGAGTTTATATTCATTTGGTTTTTATTTTTATTCGTTTACATTTTCATTATACAATATATATATATTTAACATATATATACTATACATACCGTGTTAGAATACAAACACATAAATAATGATTTCCTCTTTGATTATTACTATTTGTCACTAATATATATATATATTTAACTCTCCTAAGTGTAATAAATATATTATATTTACAATTAGTATTATTTGCAAATTGTATACATTTTATTTATATTAGTTAATATTATTTATTTTAATCGTTTATTTTTTTTATTTGGTGTTGAATTAATGTGCAAAAAAAGCATAATCGATTTTGAGTCATTCCATTAAATGGTTGGTTGGCCTAATTGTATAAAATCAATGCGTAAATGTATATATATATAAAAATACATTTCCCAACCCATGGGTCTAATAAATGTTGAATATTCAATCGAGATTTAGGTGTAAGGAATTCGAGATTTTTTTACCATATTCGCACCTTTCTTCACAGTTGACTGCTTTGAATTGTGAACCTACTTTTTTTTAAAAACTTTCCAAAAAAATTGTATAATAAACTTAAAAAAAAAGTTAATTATTGTATTTCTTCAAATGTTCAATCACAAATTTTCTTATACTATCATATCGAAAAAACAATTTATGTGGGAGAATTGAAATTGAAAATATGTTTTTATCACTATTTAAAGAAATTCCATTTATAGAAATTCATATGCGAGATCATATTTTCTATCGTAATGTCATGCATATCAAAAGTTATCTATCAAAATCTCTGGCAGTTTTTTCCTTCAATAAAATCATTTCTGGTTCTTTCAATAGAAATTATTCTGGTAATAATAGTTTAAAAAACATTTTTCTGTTGATAGATAATCTGTCAATAAACTCGCTTGAATGTTTTTCCATCAACAGATATTTTTCTTGTAATAGAGAATCCTTTAAAAAATCTCTACTGCACATTTTTTCTTCAATAGATTTATTTCTGGTTAATAAAAAAAATCCTGTAATAATCTCACTAGAACATTTTTCCAACAATAGACATTTTTCTGGTAATTGAAAATCCTTTAAAACAACCTCGTCCACTTCTTTTCTGGAAGTTGGAAGCTTTCCTATAAGGATATTATTAAACGACATTCGATGAAAAATATATTAGTTTAAACAATAAATTACTTTATATTTTCAATTACCATGAGAAATTAGAACAGATTGGATTAAAGCACAAATTTCGCATTCAATAGAAAATTTCTCTCAATCAAAGATTTTAATAATTAAAAATGTAATCAATTAATACTCATAGATAGAATTTTAAAATTTTTTTATTATATATGTGCTCGTTTGTTTCTGAGTTTTGAGAAATATTCACTAATTTTTCTGATACCACGCGGTATCAATAAAATTACTCGGTCACCCAGAAACGATATTTGACCAGAATTTGGAATACTTTCTCATATCGCTATAGTCAATGATGCAATGTCAGTTATTATTGTATGATCTTACGAACTAATTATTGCTGTTCCGATACATAAAAATTATTATTATTATTATTATTATTTAACAACTAATGATGTATGTAAAATGCCAACATTAGTTTTTAATAAGCACTATGGCTGCTAGGGCCTTTGGCTTTTACCGGAATTAGAAATCATTAATATTATAATTATTAATGTAATTTTAATAATGATGATGAGTATTTGTTATATACTTTCATATATAATTGCGAATATGTGTGTGTAGTAGACTTTGTAAATCTTTGGCTGCGTCCGACACAATATACCAAAGATATTCATTAATTTGATCCCAATGAATAAATGGTGACTTAGTTCATGAATTCAAATCATAAAAAGCACAGAAAAAATTTTCCGGCCAGGATTTGAACTCGTGACCACCCGCAATTGGGTTGGATGCTTTATCAACGGCACCACCAAGTCGTCATACATAAAAATTAAAACACATTGTATGAATATATGCAAATGTATGAATTTACAATAATAAATTTAATCGATCGTTTATCGAATCTTTTTAACTTAACTCTATATATAATTAAACAAATAAATGTGCTTTATATCTAATTCTACAGTTATTAAACACCACAATACACATACATAAAAAACATGTATTATTAATAATTTTTAATAAAAAGTGTATTAGAAATTCAATTTACCATCAATTAATATTCTATTTAAATTAAAAAATTGTTTATTTTTGATATTTTCATTTATATACATACATACGTATACGAGTATAAAGAAATATAGAAACAAACATAATATAATAATAATTATTATTATTATAAAAGTCTTTTCTTTTTTATACCATATATTATTTATATGTAAATTAATTTATTTATATTTATACCATATACCATATATATTCTATATATAGAATATATTCATTTAATTGTTATAAATGACTTTAAAATAATTGTATGTAATTAAAATATCATGTATTCATATATGTTTCATTCATACTCTTTTATATAGATGTTGAACACAATAATATTATTGTACGATATGGAAAATATATATTCTTTAATATTTTCGAAGAAGCAATTCTATTTGAGATTATTTAAACAATTTCTATTTATAAAGAATTTGCTGCGCAGTCGGTATACATACAAAAAACAGTACTATAATTAAAATTACCTGGGATAGAAAATTCATTAAGAATCTATTCGAAATATTTTTATTTTTTTTCAATTTTCATTAAAAGATTAAAATACAAAATTCACCGCCCGGTATTTAATTGTTTATATAGAGTCTGTATAATATTTTTATTCAAGAGTCTAATAATTTTTCAACAATCAATAAACCAAAAATTTAAAAAAAAACACTTAAAATGAATATTATTTACATTGTATATTATTACCATTTATTTATATTAAATTGTTCGTTTTAGTATATATATGTTGTTCAATCGAATGTATATATAGACTTTTGAAACGAAAATAAATATATATTTTGTATATAAATTTCATGCTTTTTTTTTCTTATATATAGAATATAATCATGGAAAACACTATAGAGAAAAACTAAACTATATATACCATACATATGATGATAATTATATTATATTTAATTATCTTACAAATTGTATCTAAAATAATATGTGTATTTCTATTTATATATGTATAGAGATTTTAATATTTTGTTCATTAATTGTAAAAGTTTTCATATGTGATTGTGATATAAACAGAATGGCAGTCTTAAGCAGCGAATGCAATTGAAATAGAGGATATATACATTTTAATAAATCATTTTTGTGGTATTAAATTACTTTTAATTATCGTTTGACAGTTGCGAAATACCCAGCAAGTTTTGTTTTGTACGTAGTTCAAGTGTTAAAATCTTATTTTAACACAAGGAAATTTAGGGACATTTGAAAAATATTATTTTTGGGATTACTATATAAGATGTTATGATTGAAATTGAAAATTCACGCTATGAATCACTATACCATTCTGTATTATACAAAATTGTATATATGTGAAACTATATACATTATTAAAATATACAAATTTTAGTTTATATAATATCATGCATATATACATTTTTAAGAGTAATTTATTTTATTTTATATATATAATTAATATAAATGTATGAAGAGACTGTAAAATGAAACATGTGGTTTATTTCGTTATTAAAAGATAAGAAATTATTTATATATGGTATATATATAATAATAAAACTCTGTGCAGTATAAAAACTAAAAAGCCGCATATATACATATATTTATTGAATTGTTATGTATTATATTTAAATATACGTACAATTCTTTTTGTGTGTACTTCATAATTATATATTATTGTTTAATTTCGTACGTACAATTTCATTCAATTAAAGAAATCGTATTCATGTATATTTATATATAAATGAACTATTGATTGTTTATAATAGTGTAAACGTTCGTACACATTTTAAAAATCCGTTCATATATACAATTAAATTGATCGCTATTTTTTTAAATAGAAGAAAGAAATAATGATTGGTTATTTTTACAAAAAATTATTTCTATTTTCTATTGATTTTAAGACTGAACCGAATTTAAAATAATATTATGGGGTGTCCATACAAAGAGTATGATTAAATTGACAATTTTTCACGTTTATAGAATTTAACTATAGAATTTGTTCAACAATCCCATTTGATATGTAAGGAAAGTTTTTAGAGAATTTAATTATCTATCGATTGATGGTCTGCCAATTATTCTATCTCAACAGGTTTCCAAGTTACGGCCTTTTTACTAAACCCCTTACATGATTTAAAAAGTCATTTTTTTACATATAATTGGTCAAAATCAACCACTAATCATTCAATTTTTAAGGGTGAAATTTGCATGAAATGGTATTGATTTTAAGACTAATTCTAATGTAAAATAAGTTGAATTTTACGAATTTAAAATAATATTATGGGGTGTCCATACAAAGAGTATGGTTAAACTGACAATTTTTCACGTTTATAGATTTTAACTATAGAATTTGTTCTACAACCCCATTTGAAATGTAAGGAAAGTTTTTAGAGAATTTAATTATCTATCGATTGATGGTCTGCCCATTTTTCTATCTATAGAGGTTCCCAAGTTATAGCATTTTTACTAAACCCCTTATATAATAAAATAATTCATTTTTTTACATATAATTGGTCAAAATTAACCACTTATCATTCAATTTTTAAGGGTGAAATTTCCATGAAATTGTATTGATTTTAAGACTGAATCTTAAGTAAAATAAGCTGAATTTTCCTCCGAATTTAAAATAATATTATTGATATGTCATAAATTGAGTATAAAAAGATTTAAAGCAACTCAATATCGCATAAATGATTATTTAATAATTAATTTAACCATTCTTATGCGGTTATAAGATATATTCGTATGTAGATTTAATAAGAATCTAAAAAAAAACATACCATGAAAGTTTTAATTAAACTATATATTATTTATTTATTTATGTATATGAAATTATATTTTATACTTGGAATTAAAATTTAAATTAAAATGTGTTTATAAAAATTATAAAAATAAATATAGAGACTTGACTTACATTAGATAAATATTCTTTAATAAATATTTTAATAATATTAAACAAAAACTATATCTGTATAGTGTATATATACGTTTTATATTGTTTATAAAATGTTTTATTTTTGTTTGGTTTGTGTGTATCTGTTTTTTTATTCTTTTGCTTTTATATACGGACATATTGGCAAGTTTTTTATATGTATATTTATATATAAATACATTGAGTGTGTCTATTTATTTTACTATAATGGAATGATAATAATAATATATATACATACATGGATAGTTTTTGCCTTTTATAGTATATCCTCTTCAAAAGGTTATTGTTCCATATCTATTTATTTTATATTATATATTTATATATATACTACGGCCTGCTCTCTAAAGAATATAAAATATATTTTCCTTATATATCCTATTTATAGAAAACAAGGATATAGTAAAATGAAATTAATTTTCTTAACGAAATTGGAAATACACATCAAGTACTTTGACATTTGTGTGCTCACGGATTGAATTTTGAAATAAATTAAAACTTAGCTCTCAATCCGGAACTTTGGAATAATTTGCGAAAAAGGTTCTAATCGTATAAGAAGAATTTATGTTCTTAACTAAGTTTATCAATTATAGAATAAATATTGTTTGTTAAATGAATATAGCGTATTTGAAAAATTGAATGGGTATTTTTTTTTTATAAAATTATCATTAAATTGAGATTAGGAGGATATTTAATATTTTGTCATAATGTACTTTAATTAATTGATAAAATTCACATCACACAGAACGAATTACGTTACGAAATGTTTGTGATGTGTGGGCTGACGTTGGTCCATTCCATTACTTCATATTCTTATTACGTATACAAATATTAAAATTATGATAATTCAACATACTAAGAAAAAAACACTTTATAGAATTATTGTATTATTATTTTTTAATTGAATATCTTTAAAGCGAGGATAGATAAAAAAAATTCTGTTTATATAAAATGTTTATGACACACACATTTAAATACATAATACATAGATTGCATATCAAAATAATCATCGTATCTTCGTCGTCTTCGTAACGTTAAATATATTTTTATTTTTTTTTTAATAAATTAATTTATATTATAATTATTTATATTCGCATGTTTTGAATTTTCTTACAAATTATATCTTGATTAGTTATATATCTATATAAATTCAATCTATATAATATATATATATAGGCTATATATCCCCACAACCGCACATATTTATATTCCCTTATATTCAGTGTAGCCCGAGTCTGTACTGAAAATATTTTCATTTTTATCAAATATATAGTAGGTGTACTCATCATATAATACACATGATATAACATAATACTTTAACATAATTTAATACAAAATTTGTTGTAATGTAGGTACCCAAAAAAAAAAAAAATGGAAAAATATGTTTATGAGCCAGAAGATATCCAAAGTTTTATACATACATATATATAAATTTAGAAATCTAAATCTAATTTTGTTTTTAAAAATTATTATTATAATTTCATTATAAAATAAATATGTTGTGTTGTGCTTTTGTGTGTGTGTTTATGATGTGTTATTTTGCAAAAAGGATCAAAAGGATCTGTGTATTAGGAAATGTGTTTGTGTTGAGATGCTCAATGTATATTCGCGTGTGCTTATATGTATCCGTATTTGTATATATTAAAATTTTAATATATACAAATACGGAGATATCAAAACCATAAATTTTTGAAAATGTAGAAAATGCCTTCGTAAAAATGCCTATTTATATATTATATTATGAAGTTATATAAGGTGAAATTATACTGAATATAAATTCTATATATATTGTATAATGTGAACTAAAAATATATGTATACAAATTTTAATTATAAATTCGAATTTAAATCATCAGTTATGATTAAGGGCGACATAAGTATAAAGTAAAAATAAACACTCATTTAAATTTTTATTCGTTTATACAAATCTTGACTCTTTGACTTCAGCTTTATTTATCGAGAAATAGTTGAATATAATAGTATTTAATATTTAAACCATATTATTCATTTAAAATGATTCCCGCAGATATCCACAAATAATCTGTTTTTTTAACCTAACTACAAAGTTTCCTCAAAATTGGTTAAGACACGAAAGTCAATATTCTGCAAATTATGTCCTTTTGTCCATATACCATATATGATTATATATTTGAAGGACGTTCTTAAATTATCCACATATCTATTTTAAGTATAAAAGTACATACAAAATATCAGTGAGATAATTAAAACGCGACAAAGTATGACGAAAACCATTCTATGATGTGAATATAAAGATAGAAACATGTAGTGCACATCCCAATTGCCTGTATCTATCAATATAGTTCATCAAGTTTTTTGCATTTATAGCAAGTATTTTCTTCACCATTTCTCCACCTAACATATTATAAAATTCTCAGTTTTATCAAATGATTTCGATTGTATATTCAAATTACGCTCAATTTACAATCATATATCAATTAAAACTTTCTTCTACTTTCTTTTTTGTTTTTAAATTATAATAATTGATATTCAAACCGATTCTTACAGCCAAATTTCCGGTAGTTTACGATATAAGAATAATATTTATATTGAAATGTCTATAATATAAAATTGAGATAATATTAAAAGCATTGCGTAAGGTTACGGATTTCCACTGATGGTTATAGATAATTTCATTAATTTCCATTCAATATAATATTAACGATAAATATTCCAGACAATTTTGTAATAAACCGAAACAGTATATTAAAATAAAAACTAACTAAATTAAACCAATTATATTTTAAAGTTATATTAAATAAAATTTAATACATATATAGAATACAAAATATAGATTTATTATTATTAATTTTTTACGATTTTTTTATCACTATAAATCTATTCTATAATATATTAATATATACAGACACAATATAACGAATAGAATCTTCTACTATATATACATGACATAAAAATAATAATAAAAAAATTGTTCTCTATTATGTATATCTATGTATATGAATGTGTCTGCATATATAAAAAAAAATATGTTATATGTTAATTGATTGCGACCTATAAATTCATTTGGTTTATATTATACATACTATATACGAACGTTCGTATTTCAAATACGATATGTTCTTTCTTTTTGAATATTTCTTTATTGAATGAAAAATAAAATATGCATTCATTATACAATGGTATGGTATATATATGATTAAAATCTAAATGATAAAATGAAAATAACTTCACATTTCACAAATATATTTATATATATATATACAGTTATATGAATATTTGTATTTATATATTTTATTAAAATATATCGTATTCGTATGACTTTTAATATTGTATATATATATATATAGTATAATATAAGATGAATGAACGTTTTGTTCTATTTCATATATGCGATGATATAAAATTAAATTCCTTTTGTGTCTTGAATATTTATTTGATTATTTTTATATATATGTATGTGGAATATATGCGATGATGATGATAAATTAGATGAAAAAGAAGAAAATAATATTGTTTTTTTTTTTTTTAATTTTACATTTACATATAAATATTATACTATATGGATAATTATGCCATTCAACCCCAAAAACAAATTCATATCTCGTCTGCAGGCAGTTCATTCCATGTTCGATTCATCTGAATCGCATACCTTTATCGATACTTTAGCAATAAGGATAATAAGGACAATCAATTTTTACACTCTCAAGGGAGTATTTTCTTATATAATAATTGATATTTTCTTTCTTAAATATAGCGATAATTTAAATGTAATTAGTCTGTAATGATCTATATATCTTTAGAGTATAAAATTCGATGCGAATTAAAATATAAAATATACGAATTTAATTATATAGAAATTTGTATTATTTCATTATTATTTATGTATATAATAATTGCTTACTTGATTATAAATTTCTATCAAATAAATATCACACTAATATCCTATATTGAAAAGATATCGTCTATATACCTATCAAGTCTCGAATATTATCTTCGAAAAGAATGTTTTTTGGGGAAGTATATAAAGAATCAATACTCCTATATAGATAAATGGAAATAACTCCGGTATAATATACTATATATACCATAAATAAATACTAAAAAAACGAGTATGTGTTTAAAGATATTATAAAAAAAAAAAATAGAGATGTAGAACAAATAATTTTTTTTTTCAATTATATAAAAATGTTTTCAAGGGGTTATTTTTTTTTTTTTTGTATATTCAAATCCATACTCTGTTTATATTTTTATTGTTTGTTTTAATTGAATTAACGTGTACCGCGCGGTCAACGTTTGTGAAATAAATTTTATTTAAAATGAAAAGTTTTGTATGACTTGAGAAAATAATAGAAGTTCCATAACACGCAAAAGTTTTTATAATAAACGATATATATTATAGTTTATTTAGCCTCCAAAAATCTATAATTATTATATTTATAATATGCTAACAATAACAGGTAAAATAAAAAATGTTCGACAATCAACCCATAAAAAGAATATAATTCAGCATTCAGATTAATAACTCGATTAAAAATTGTTTATCTATAAAAAAAATTAATTTATGGTCATTTAATGCGATAATTCTAATTTCTTTTTATTCCAATCAAATAATATAACGACATTAAAACAAAATAATTTAGTTATTAAATATTAATATTTACAAAACAGTTAATAAAAAATGGGTTTTTTCATTACATCTCTCGTCATGTAATTATGTCACCCTGAAAAAATACTAACAATTGTATTCCAATCTATTGCAATACATAAACAATATGTCTTGGAATCGTTGTAATGTTGGCATACCATTTTCAATAGTAAATCGTCGGTGAAATTCTGAAACATAAATAAACATTAGGTCACATTTATTATTATCTAATTTGTGGTCGAAGCAAATCTACGGAAAATCCCTTACTTTAGTTCTCATGGAAAATTGAGTTTTTCTACATTTTCAATGTCTTCTTCCTTGGTTTTCCTCAATTTTGATTTTCCTCCTGTCAGTTTAATCTATTTTAACATTCAATCAATGAAAACATTTAATTGGTAAAAAAAAAAAGTGAAAACAAATTATAATAGATTTTCCAAAAAGTAATTTGTCCGCAGCATTTCATTTTTTCTGATTTTAATAGAAGATTTTTTTCTTTTTCAGTTTAGGAACAATTCAGTCGTTATTTGTTCTTCTTATCGTATCAATTGAATCATTCCACAATGCGATTAATTACATTGATATGACGGAAAAAAAACAAATGAGCATTCATTTATTTATATATAGCTATATCCATTTAATAATATATATTACAAAAAATTCACGTGTCAATGCGCGCGTTATATATATAGAATTTAAAAAAAAAATCAATTGATTGTGTGTGAATTCTATAAAATATAATATAGATATTTCTATTTATAATATGATAAAAATCATTAAAATCGATTGTACGATATGATAATATATACTTCGTATTATTATTATTATTATTATTACTATAATAATGGTAGAGAGAGCAATCACATTACAAATATACATACGAATTTATATTTATATCGAGCTCTATACCTATATATTGAATAAATATATATACAAATAATAAATTAGATTGTTTTCTTTTTTTTTTTTTTTTATTAATCATAAATGCGAATGGGGTAAATTTGCATAATTTATTTGTACATATAAAAAAAAACAGAAAAGACCAATCCAACACAATAAATTGTAATATAAAATAAAATAAAAAAACCTATATAATATTGCGTGCATATTCATTGATAAGAAATGAATATTTAAATATGTTTTCGTCGCAAACATATACTGGGGTGGGTCGGTTTTTTTATTTATTTTTTTTTTATTTATTTATTTTTTAACTTGCAATATAGATGAAGAATTAAAATTGAATGAGCACCATATATATACATATGAATAAATATATATCATATATATAAAACGTAAAGGTCTAAATGGAAAGTAAACATATATACAATATGACATATATATAGAGAAAAAAAAATCAAATATGCATGTATAAAATATCATAAAATATGTACATATTTTTATTTATGTATTATATACATTATACGAATTATATGATATATCCAATAATTTGGATAAAATAAAAAAAAATAAATAAATAGAAATTACTATAACCTATATTTAGATTATTGTATACAAAATATATATACCATAAATGCCAATATATTCCATATCCATATAATATACATAATAAATACTTTTATACCTAATATTAATTCATGAATATACTATATACACTTTCAAATATAATTATCCATAAATAGTTAATGAATTGTACGAATCATTACATAATGGCAAATGTTATATAGACTTTTATTTGTTTTATATATATATATATCGTATAGTAGATGCGATATAGTATATATTTCATTTGTAATTGATTGAAAATAGATATAAAATGGTCTTACTACTTATATATAGTATATGCCAATCGTCATTTTATCGCACAAATATAAACACTATATAAAAGCAATATCGATTGTGAAATTTGTGTATATAAATATTTTGATAAAAATTTAATTATATTCTATGAATTTGTTTGTTTGTTTAGTGATTTAGAGATGAATATTTTTTCCATTTTATTATAGCTGGTTAAAAAATTAAAATTTTCCTATGATTTATTTTAAATTTTACTTACTCTATAATTGACCTGATGGTTTTGGGATCCCAATTGATTCTATTCAGTTACGAAATTATAATAAAGACATTTCAAAACCATGCAATAACTGCATTTTGATTTACGATTGTCGTATGATTGATGAACAATTTGTATTTAATTTTAACATATTCTTTCTTCAAAATTAGTTGAGATTTTATTTTAAAATTCGATTTAATAAAACGATAATAGTGTAGAGATTTTAAAACAGTATATTGCGTTCACTGACTTTTGAAATGTTAACCGTTTAGTCAATGATAAAAATTTTCGTATCAAATTACTACACTACAGTTTTGGTGACAGGATCAAAAAGTATGCGTTAATCCTGATCAGAAATCAAATTATAACAAATTCCATTGAATTATTGGACCATAAACGGATTATTGGATTACTGGAAACAAACAAATTCCAGTGGATTATTGCTTTATCATTCTATTAATATTACCGCCATGAATGCTCTAATGAATTTTTCAACATAATTCAACATAATTCCTAGACCTATTAACCTCGAACTTCGAAATTCCTCGACCTATTAACTTCGAACTTCGTCTATAATTCAAGAAATTCTCAAACAGCACATCCATACTCAGTATCTATTAACTTTTTTCGAACTAACTGATTTGGCAATTCATTTTTTCCAAAAACATCAAGATCATGGAACAGTCACCCAAGGCTAGTATATTTCCCCCTTCTTATGACTATCAATTATCAGTTAAATGTAGCATTTCATTCTATATAAAGACTCATCCACCTAAAGTGCAACTTGAACAATTGTTTGAAAAAACATGTTTGAGTTATTTTTTTTTACTGCTTTTCATAGTTTAAGTTTATTTATTCCTCTCATATGCTTTTAGTTTCAAAATTTCATAAATTAAACCACGCGGATTAGTAAAGTTAAAGTCCACCCAAAATCACTTATATGTATTCAACGTAGGTTCATCACCTGATTAAGTTTCGTTACAGTGCTTACAGACAATATTTAGAATTTCGAGGCGCTTTGACTTTGACGGGCTAAACCGATTCTGGTGCAGTAACGAACAAAATTGTTAAAATATACACACACACAAATTCGTAATGTTCAATATAACAAAGAATCCCACCCGTTCGGTTTATTAATTTTTATCAACGAGTTAAGGTATATTATTAATACATAATATAAAATTAATTTATTACTTGGGAAAAATGCAAATATACATTTTAATTAAATTTTAAGGTGAAAAAACTGTAAAGGATAAAATTACACGCGGACAGAGTTTATATATAATGTTATTATAAGTGAATGCAATATGTATATATAAGTTAATTTGAATTCCGCATATGCATAATAGTCGTATATATAAAATTGTTGTAAGCAATATCCTTTTTAACACGAATTTCCTAGTATTTTTATATATATATATATATAATGGAAAATTCTATACACATTACATATATGATGTATATAGTTTGTAAAGCTATATGTATGTTATTCACAAAGTAACATTCATTTTACATTATTAAAATTACATTTCATGTTATGTATACGTCGAGTATATACACATATTATGTATACGATTATGTATATCCATTCCATTCATAATAAATGATTTACTTCTACGAATATTAGACAACAAATGCAAAAAAAAAAAAAATATTTTTTTATCATTATTAATTTATATTTGTTTCCCCCCCCCCCCCTATTTTTTTATTTAAAACAATCTTGTTTTGTAACTTTGAACATGCATTTAAAAAGCATGTACTGTAACATGTAACATATTTACAATAAAGTACTCTTGTAATTACAAATTGCATAAAAAAAATAATATAAAGAAGAAGAAGAAAAGAAAATTGTTTACAATGACATTTATATCACAGTTATATTTTAATATACCTGCATTTCTTTTAGTTATAGTTTTTAAAATATTTTAAATACATTTATTTATTTATGTATACGTGTGTTTTCATTATATATATAGTACATATAAAACAATGTTATTTTCTTTTCTATTTTCTGCGTTATCATCACATGAATATGTTTATTACTTTTGTTTAAGTTCATATCCTACATATACTGAAAATAAAAAAAATTAACTCCATATGTTACGTGTATATTTCACCTCATATGTAATGGTTATATCATATTAAAAGCATATATACCGATGAAAATTGTATATCATATTGAAAAATACACATAACACACATAATTGTAAACTATTCTATTTGACATGTTATTTTTTTTTCTATTTAAATTGTACACAGTACTTATATCTAATTGTAAATATATCATAGTATGCATATTGTTTTAAAGAAGAAAACTCATTTGGTATAAAGATAATTGTAATTGTATTTAGAAATATATTCTGTCTGTCTATGAATGAAATTGAATTGTATTATATATGATGCGGTTTAATGTATAAATAAATATATAAAAGTATTCTGTAATCTCATCGTATGTTCAACAAAAAAAAAAATAAAGGATATTCGTAAAAGAAATTTTTCGATTTGCAATTGCCCCATTTCTATATCATATATTATATATATAATATACTAATGCGAATGCGATTGTGAATTACATTTATTTATCCATATATATATTTATTCAATTTATTTCAATTGTGTTTCAAAATCTCTCCCTCACTGTATATGTGTTTGGAATATTATATATATATTTTGGCAAAAGTTCAACAAAACAAAAAAAAATAATGTTTTGTTTTTATTGAAATATTTAATTGTATTATTAATTCATTGCATTTTATATATACATAGATACATAAACAATACATGTTCGCATGTTGTTTGTATTTTTGATAAAAAATACAAAAATAAATTGATAAAAATGTTTACATCAAATCAATCATGTTATTTATATTTTGATTTCTTTCACATCAATAAATGAATGAAATTTAAGTAAATTATTTATATATATATATAGATTAAAAAGTATTTGTTTAGATTCAATTTAAGGTTTTTATTTTAAATATAGATAATATTTATTTTTTAAAAAGATTTTATATGCGTCATTATAAATATTTCAATAATATTTATTTAAACATTAGACTTTTTATTGAGCCATTATAGGCTTATGATTCATTCAATCATTTCACAAAGTATATGTAAACAATTTAGGCCATCATATTCTTATATTCATATATATATATATATATAAAGAGTTTTCTTTTGATCTTTATATTATCTTGATATTTTTTACATTGATTTATAAGATTATTCCTTATGTTTTTCTTCAAATTCCTTATGTAATTATATTTTATTCTTAAATAATAAAAAAATAGCCTTTTATCGGTGGTCGACCAGTTCAGATTGGTTAACAAGTTGATGAATTATATTGATTTTAATATATCGTCTATTTTTACCAAAATTTGTATTGATTTAAAACGGGAAAACCTCGGAAAATTCATATGAAAAGTATAAAAATGATGTTAGAAAGCCATTACTTATGTATATTCAATGATCTTTCTAAATGACTGATAAAATTAAAATTATTCGTTTAAATGGACACAAATGGACTTCTAATTACTAATAGAAATAATTAATAGAAATTACAGTTTCTAATTTTATCATAAAAATTAACATCAAAATAATCAATATTTAGAAAATTATCTACTCATATTTATATATACATATATATAATTACATTCTTCAATCAAATTGTATGTAATTTCATTTTATTTTTTCGATGAATTATTAATGATACAATGTTGTTGTTGTTGTTGTTGTTGTTACATAAATATAGTATTATATACATTTGTTTATATTTATAGAAAATTTATATAGTAATCTCTCATAATACATCGATTTTTATTTTTATTTTTTTTTTAATAAAATTGCAGCTACATCAATATTATTATTATTATATATAAATTGAAAACTGTCAGCTTTTTTGTGAATATATGAGCGCAATTATATTATATATATATATATATAATTCATTTTATGCCTATTTATTTAGGAATCGCATATGTGTTCTTATATATAAAAAATAAATAAATATAGTTAAATATATGATGAAATTGAATTGTTTTTCTTTTCATTTTTTTTAATATATTTATATAGTTATCAATACCACATAAAATTGATTAATTTTTCTTGAAAATTTCAGATATAAAACAAAATATGGAATTGTGTAGGCAGTATTTTAAAGATAATTATAATGTTTGTTGGTAATAATAATAATATACATTTATACTATATAATTTATTTTAAATTTTCATGTTCATGTACCGCAGCGAGTTTCACATATTATATTATATTATAAATACAAATTTTTCATTTAATTATGTCTATAGATTTTCATATATTCATATGTATACTGAATGAAAAATTATAATCGTTTCTTTATATTCAGAGCCACACACATACAAAAAAAACACACACACGTTATGGTGTTTATATTATATTTAAAATAAATATTTTTTTAAATAAACCAAAAATTATTAATATACTAAATGTTTTTGAGCGCGTCATTTAACAAAAAAAAATTGTTTTCATGTTAATAAATTATATATAATTATTAGTGTATAGTTAAGAAGCGCATAAATACAATGAAATTTTATTGTCGAAAATTTTATTAAAAAAAATAACAACTATATAATTACAAAAAACAAACTTTATTGATTGATTTTTGTTTCTTTTCGAATTTAAACGAAAATAATCTAAACAACTTATCAATCTAAATCTATATATAGTCAATTAAAATAAATGTTTTTATTTTAGTTAATTATCTAAATAATAATGAATTTTGAAATTGTTGAGATAGAATAATCGGCAGACCATCAATCGATAGATAATAAAATTCTCTAAAAACTTTCCGTACATATCAAATGGGATTGTAGAACAAATTCTGTAGTTAAATTTCATAAACGTGAAAAATTGTCAGTTTAACCATACTCTTTATTGGAACACCCCATAATATTATTTTAAATTCGTTAAATTCAGCTTATTTTACTTAAGATTCAGTCTTAAAATCAATACAATTTCATGGATATTCCACCCTTAAAAATTGAATTGATTTTGACCAATTATATGTAAAAAAATGACTTTTTTTTATTATATAAGGGGTTTAGTAAAAATGCCATAACTCGGAAACCTGTTGAGATAGAATAATGGGCAGACCATCAATCGATAGATAATTAAATTCTCTAAAACCTTTCTTAACATATCAAATGGGGTTGTAGAACAAATTCTATAGTTAAATTCTATAAACGTGAAAAATTGTCAATTTAACCATACTCTTTGTATGGCCACCCCATAATATTATTTGAAATTCGGAAAACTCAGCTTATTTTACTTAAGATTCAGTCTTAAAATCAATACAATTTTATGGAAATTTCACCTTTAAAAATTGAATGATTAGTGGTTGATTTTGATCAATTATATTATATAATTATAGTTACAGCGTAAAGTGACTTATATGAATTAAAGTTTCTTCTACATCCCTGTTGCCACTGCACGTAAGTTCTTTTCTTTCTATAAGAGTGTTGACCACCGATCAGTATATTTATCTGCTTTATAATCATCTGTTAGTAACAGTTTAATTGCTGTTGAATTTTTTAATATTAATAAATTTTTTTTATTCTCTCATCAATTTGTTATAATTTTAAATTACATTTTGTTTATCGCAGTATTTCATTATACAATATTTTTAGAATTACAATATAGTTTGTCAAAAATGACTAACATTAATTGAATTTAATTTCTATTCGTTTTATTTTTTATAGGATAGACCGCGGCATTTCCGCGGTATATTATGTCTCGGGAAGCCTATAATTCTTTGCCAGCTGTTAGCTCTGGTGCCCGAAGTCCAGGTGGTCGTGCAAATCGTAGGATAACTGAGCTACCAACAGTGGATAGATCACCTTCCCGAGACTACGGAAAAGCCAGTCCTATAGGTATGTATTTTTATTAATTATTCAAATACTAATAAGATGAAAAAAATAAACAACAGATTGATTGACAATATCCTTTTTGGTATAATATCCTTTTATATTTATTATATAATATATATATATATATAAAAAACAAAATACTTTCTTTTTTCTTTTCTGAAAATTATATTCCATTTCAATTTAATTTTTGTAAATTCGATAAAATATCTTGAAAATTTTCAATTTAAATTTCATATAAGAATAGAAAGAAAGTATAAATTCAATTCAATTCCAAAACACCCCACCTTAAATAAAATATATTTTTTTCTGACTGTGACTTTGTAAATATATACCAATTCATAAAAAACCAAGCAACTCCAAACTTTCCAATTTTTTCACCGATCCCCCCAAGATCCCCAAGATCCAAGAATATTTATAAATGCACGAACTTTTAAAATAGTGTGAAAAACGGCCCAAAATAAATTTAATTCGATTGAACACGCAAAATAATAATTTTTATATTAATAAATACATTAAAATCTCTATCTAAAAAAAAAAAAAAAGAAAGAAAAAAAAAATAAAGAAAAATATTCTTAAATAATTATTTTATTTTATAATTATTTATTTTAATTTTTTGTTTGTTTGTTTTTTTTTTTTTTTATTTTTAATTTTGCTATTTATATTTATTCTTCTTCTTCTTTTTTCTTCGCTATAAATCGCAAATAAAAATGAATAAATAAAAAAAAAAATACATCAATTTATTATATTTTTTTTTATGTGAAATCAATCAAATATTATTTTTATTTAGTTTTAAATTTTTAATTTATTATTGTTTTTTTTTTATAAGTTATTTTATTAATTTTGTATTGCACGTAAATTGCATGTAATCCGCATTTTACCTGCACAACCATACAACCCTCCAAAATACAAAAAAATCCTTATAACCTAATCAAATTTATCATTATTATTATATTCCTTTGACCCCTTTCCCGTACAAAAATCCAAATCACAATACATTGCACACATTTCCTTTCGTTTTTTTTTTCTTGTTTTGTTTTTGTTTGGTTTTTTTTTTTTTTTTATTTTATTTTATTTTATTTTGTTAATCAATACGACACAAAAAAAAACATAAATAAATCGGGCGTCAATCATACACATCAAAAAAAGAAAAAAATCATAATATACACCACAATTTAGGACGAAAATTACGTCAAACACGATCAAGTAATTCCTCACCTTTGCACGGTCCCATTCTCCAAATACCACCAACAAATTCTTCTTCTTCTTCTACTTCTTCACCGTACATTTACCATCATAATTGCCATCAATATAATCATCATCAATACTACCTACCAACATCTAAACAATTATTACACCAATATCAAAATCAATCACAACCAAATTTAAAACAACTACAACTAAAACAATCACAACGACAACCACAACCACAACCACAACAACAACAACCACATAAACATCATCAACCACATAATTCTGTTGCAGTTATGGGTAGCCCGTACTATCGTGACATGGATGAACCTACGAGCCCGGGTGGCGGTGGCGGAGGTCATCATCGTAGTCGAAGTGCAAGTCGACCACCAATAACACATTCAATGGATTATCCAAGTAAATATACTTTATAATTTATATTGTATTGAACGTGGATAAGAGAAATTAGAAAATCTCAAATATCATTTGTACTACTTTAAAATTATCTTAATATTTATTTCGTCATTCAACCATTATGTGTAGGAACAAGATATCAATCGTTGGATCGGGGCGGTTTAGTTGATGTACACGATCGAGAATTTATACCGATACGAGAGCCCCGTGATCGATCACGTGACCGATCACTGGAACGTGGTCTATATCTGGAAGACGAATTGTATGGTCGTTCGGCCAGACAAAGTCCAAATACGATGGGGATGCCAACGGGTGATCGTGGTTATCTGGGTGATTTACAACATCAACATTCGGATTTGCAACGTGAATTGGGTACGTTAAAACGTGAACTGGAATTGACCAATCAAAAATTGGGCAGTTCAATGCATAGCATAAAAACATTTTGGTCGCCGGAATTGAAAAAAGAACGGGCGTTACGGAAGGAGGAAAGCGCCAAATACAGTTTAATCAATGATCAATTAAAGTTATTGAACAGTGAAAATCAGGTATTTATTTATAAAATATCTACATTTATATATTTTTGAAATTGAACAACGTTAATGTTAGCATATTTTTTACCAACCCAAAATATTTTCCGAGTGAATGAATGAATGAAAAACATATTTGTTTAAATTATTTAAATCATTAATTTTTTTTTACAATAATAATAAA
Organism: Dilophus febrilis; assembly: GCA_958336335.1. Lineage (NCBI taxonomy): Eukaryota > Metazoa > Arthropoda > Insecta > Diptera > Bibionidae > Dilophus > Dilophus febrilis. Next base: position 53,906,138 of record OY284469.1, on the reverse strand, counting down.
TTATATTCTAGTCTATATATAAATACTATATAGATATATAAAAACACATAGCTAAAAAAAATATAATTTCAATGTATCATCATATCCAATTGGATATTAACATGTGCGATTTATCGTTTTGCCATCTAAAAATAAAATCAAGTTCAATAATAATAATATTGATGATGATCGGATCAGTTTCGTAAACCTATAGAAAAAAACTCGGTTCGTTTATCGTTTAAATATGTTTATTTAAAACGCAGAATGTATATGCTCAATATTTCGTATTTTAATTTTAATTTGTATATAGAAATTGTTGACTTTGAAAAATCTCCAAACGTTATTAATAAAAGATGTTGTTTTTTTTATTTTAATTTATGGGAAAAATAACGTTGAATGATCGATAATCAATCATTTGTCGCGTTTATTTAAATTAAATATATATGTAAAATTAATTCAGTTAATTTGAACGGATTGAACATTTAGTTTTTTTCTTTAATTTATCAATCAATCAAGACAATTGGTCAACGGATAATCAGAAATATCATTAAAATATACATTTTCTAATATACACAATCTTTAGTTATTTTCTATAAAAATACTCCTATCTCATTATCAATCTGATCAATTAAATCGTGGAAATACTTTCCTCTATTGACCCCAAATAATCTAAATATTATTTCCATCATTATGACAAGAATAGGAAAATAAGACACAATATTAAAGGTAAAGGAGAAGTTTGAAAGGTAAATTGAATTAAACATTCAATGTAAAGACAAAGAAATCATCAATTAAGGATTTTGTTATTTTGAAAATTGTAGTGTTAATGAACTACGTTAATGCTATAATTTTATTATCGTATATAGCAAATATTATTATATACTTTATCATTATCATCAAAATGCAATGACAAATACTTCAATATTCAAAAGCATTGGGTATGTGTGTTTTTGTGTGTGTGTTTGTTAATAAAACAATTTCAAATTATATAGCGCTATTTAAATATAATTTATATGTACAGATAAACGACAGATAATCTAAATCATTTATCTATATTTATTTTTATCGTAAAGACTTTATTTTTTCTACCAGAAATTATTTTTTATTTTAATCTCTTTTATATATAGTTTGTTTGCGTTATATTTTAAAATATATCCGCATGCATTCTATACTTTACAATAATTTACCGCATATATCGTTTTTTTTTTGTTAAAATTGTTTGTATGATGTGAGATGATGGAATAGAGATTTCTGTATATATATTATTGCATATCCCATGCGAATTAATATAAATAGATATCTGATATATCTAAGAATAAACATAAAAATAATGCAATAATCCGTTCCAAAACTTTATTGATTTTAAACTAAATGCGATTCGCTATCTGGATAATCGTTTTTTTAACCCCTTCATTCACCCCAAACTTTTAGAAAAATATCAAAACAAACAATTGAAATTATTTTATTTCATTTATCATATTTTGTATTTTAATTTTCTTATTTTAATATCCAGAAACAAGCGATGTTGGTCAGACAATTAGAAGAAGAATTACGTTTACGTATGCGACAACCAAATCTTGAAATGCAAACTCAAATTGAAGGAATGTTTACCGAAAATGAACATTTAAATAGAGAATTATCAATTTTAAGAGATACAATTAAGGTAAAATTCAATCAATCAATTTATAGTGAAAATGTAAACGTATATTTTTAATATGCTAATGTTCAATCCATTTCAATTTCTGATTATTTATAGGAACTAGAATTACGTATTGAAACACAAAAACAAACATTAAATGCAAGAGATGAAAGCATTAAAAAATTATTGGAAATGTTACAAAATAAAGGAATGGGTATGTATTTAATTGAATATCTACTATATGTAAAATAAAACAAATTACGATTTTCATATATTAATTTTGATAAATTTTCCATTTCATCATTAATTATAGGAAAAGAAGAGGAACGCCAAATGTTTCAACAAATGCAGGCAATGGCCCAAAAACAGGTATGTATATTTAATTATAATATTTAGTGTAGTGCATTTTTATTTATCAAAATTTATAATTTTTATTTTAATAGTTTTATATATTTTTAATTTATTTAATTTAACAGCACGTAAGTTTATTATTATAATTATTATTATTGTTTATTGTTTATTTTTTTTATTATTTATGATTATTTTATTTTATGTGTTTTTTTGTTGTATATGTAAATTTTCACAATTTTTTTTTGTTCTATTCATATTTTTTTTGTTGGTTATTATTAATTTGCGTCTTCTGATACTTTTGTTTTGCATTTGTGCATTGTGCGTTCTTTGTTTTTTTCCATTTTTTTTGTTTTATAGCATCAAATTGATTTAATTTTATTAAAATTATAATATTGAGTGAAAGCAAAAAGGAAAAAAAAAATAATTAATTGTACAGAAATTTTATATTTAATTCGGTGACTCTGTAACAATAATAATAATAATAATATTAGAATCTTTATATTAATTGTATATTGTTTGTGTATATACGCATAATGAAATGCATATTTAAAATAATAGTAAATTGAGAATAATAATTAAAATGTTTAAAAACAAAAAAAAAAGAAGTAATTACGAATTATATTCCCTATAAATAAATAGAAATATTTGAATTCACGTGAATTTAAATTTTAAACTTCTAAGGTTTTTTTGTTTTGTATTATAAAGAAGTTTATACTTTTTTTTTTTTTAATAATAATATTTCAGTGTTTTTTTTTTTAAACAAAATTTTGCAAATTGGTGAAAAAATCAAAATTCATTTGTAAATATTTTTTCCATTTTTTTTTTATGTTTTGTAATTAATTTTTGTTTTGAAAGTGCTATTATACAGAATTTTTTTGGTAAATTCTAAGCAAATTATATATGTATGCAAATTTAGATTTATTATATTGTTAAAAAAAAAATGCCAAAACATTACCAGAATAGTTTAGTTTATGTGAGAGAATTGAAATTTATACACATCACCATAAAAAATATTAATAAAGTGCGGTAAGTGAATTACCAATTACAAATAGAAAATGGCTTAACGGCCTTGCAGATAATTCAACTGCAAAAAAACAACATTCCTTTATCCCTCATTTATCAATATACATACACTTAAAAAAACACACAAAACAGAATACACGCGTGCATTACACGAGCTCAAAACACAATACATTTTCTTTACATATAGTGGGCAACTAAAAAATAGTAATATTATTAAATATTATTAAATATTAACTATATATTTATTTAGACATAAAAGAATTTATGCCATTTAGTTTTTAGTCATATAATATAACGATAAGAAATCCAAAACGATTAGAATTATGATCGTGCGTGATGATGTTGCGTGATGATGTTGATGATTGGTGAGATTGATGTTAATATACTATAAAAACGGTGTACTTATGAAGAAATTACATTACATAAAGCATTTAACATGAACCATAGATAAGAAATACCTAAACGGGAATATGTTCCGTTGGTAAATTCTCCATGATTATGCTCATTTTACATGGATTTTTTTGAAACGCTCGTTATATTTCTATGGATTCTAACCATAAGCATCGTTGGAAAATTTTATAAAATAATTTAACATAAATCAAAACTTAACTCGTTGATTTAGAAAATTTTAACATAGTATGAATTTCTTTTGAAATAATACCTTAAAGAAGTTTAATAATAGAAATGCGTTCATTACAAAATCAATTGTTCTTATAAGTTCATTGATTAATTATTCAATTTTTATGTCCTGTTTTCTTTCGAAATCATATCAGAACTTTAATAGAACGAATTTCTGTGGAAAGAAAATATTAAGAATACAATTTTTTGGGTAGAACAGAACCTTTAGAATGCAATTCAAATAAATATTTTCCATTTTAATTTTACAAAAAATATATAAATCAATTTAATTTATTCTTAAAATTCAATTTACCAAAAATATGTTTACGGTCCGCAAATAAAATAACAAAATAAAGCAATGCAAATTATAGGGATCATTTTTAAACCATTTGAAAATTCAATTTTTATAATTCGGTTCGAAAAAAATTCATGAATCAATAATAAATAGCAAAATTGTTGAATGTGCCCATTAAAAGTATATATGAAAAAACAATTCATGAAGTGTATAAAAGATCAATAAATTATTTAGATAAAAATTAAATTAATCGCATACATCTAATAGTTTTTTTTTTTTAGAAATTATATATAAAATCCTATAAAACACAGAAAAGAAAAAATAGATGAATAAATAATTTAATTCCTTGCAACAATATAAATAATTCATCGCGGTAAATAAAACAGATTATGAACTCCAAAAAAAAAAAAAGAAAAAGGATTTAATTTAATTTTTTTTTTAATTTATAGTTAACTTATTTTTATTTTTGTTAATTTTTTTTAGAATACTCTTTTTATTTTTAAAGTTTGTAATGGCGTTTAAAGAAAATAAAAATTTTATTTAGAGCTATAATTTAAATGTAAAAATGCTTAAATTATAAAACCATTTCCATTTATATTAAAAAAAATATAGAATATTTATTTTTTATTGTTTTGTTTTGTCTTTTGTTTTAATTTATTATTGTGTTTGTGAGAATTTATGTGTTTTTAATAAATGTATTTATTATTAATAAAAAAAAAAATCACTTTTTTTATCATTTTTTTTTTGTATATTAAATATTTTTATCAATAAGTTTATATTTTGTTTTTTTTTTGTTTATTTATATTTATAAAATAAAAACCAAATATATCTATATATAATATTAAATATTTTTTTATATATATAGAAATATTTATATATGTAATTAATTTGGCGAAAGAATTATTATTATATTAACGCAATATTATAAAATAATCAGAAAAGAAATATATTTATATATAAAAATATAATAATTGGCACGTTCTTAATTTTTAATTTAATTTGATTATTATTGTTTTATTTTGTTGGTTTTCTGGTTATTTTTTTGGTTGTTCTTTCTTTTTTTTTTTTTGAAACTGTCACTTTATTTTTATTTTCAATTTCACATATGATTATAATTTTTTGGTTGTACTTTTTATTATTTTTATTTGTATTTGTTTTTTTATTTAAATTTTAATTCTTCTATTGTTTTTATACAAAAAAAAAAATAAAACTAACATACAAAAAAAATTAAATTAAAAACTCATTGATTGACTTTCATTGATTTAAAATACTTGTGTATTTTTTTTTTCTCATTACTTTTTATGGGCACATTTGAAATAATAATAATAATATACTTAAATAGTAATAATAATAATAATAATTAAAATAATCATCCATGAATATAGAAAAAAAAAAACTCAACTAAATTAATTAAATAAAAAAAAAATATTGTACCACTTAATTTTTTAAAATTAAAAATCCAATTTTTAATAATTAAATGTTATTTTATTCGTTTTTTTTTTTGGTTTGTTTCTCTTTTGAAATTTCTCTTCTACTGATGAATTATTTATTTATTAATTTTTTTTTTTTTTTAATAATATATTAAAAAATATTATGAGTTTATTTTTAATTTTTTCTTTAGATTGTTTAAATTTTTTTTATTATTTATTTTTTTTTGTTAATTTTTGATTTAATTTAATACAAATTTGTTTGTTTTAATGTAAAAATTTGATATAATTCTTTCGTCAAAAGCAAAAAAAAAAAAATAAAAAATAAAAATATTTTTTTTTTTTTAAATAAATTAATAAATAAACTAATGGATTTTTTTTTTGACGAAACTTATCGGCTACTGAACGGCTCCCAATAATCAAAATTTTTTGTTTTTTAAAATTAAATTAAAATAGAATCAAATTTTGATGATGAAAAAAAATGAAAAGAAATGTTTTCAATGTTTGTTTTTTTAATTTTTCTAATTTTGTGGTACAAAATTTTATTTTATTTTTAAATCAAAGTATATATTTTTTTTCCCCTCTCATATATAATTATAATAAAAATTTATCATCCGATCGATTACCGCGATCTATGAATCAATCAATCAATCGCAAATAAACCGCGATAAACAATAAAACAAAAATTATCTTAATTTTATACACATATTTTTTTAATACACACAATCGCAGCATTTAAACCAATATTCCTCCCATTACAAGGGATTTAATATAGATTTATTATTTAATTAATTAATTTAATTAATTTCTGATGAACAATAAAAAAAAAAATAATAGAAAAAAAAAAACATTGAAAAACAAAACAATGATTAATGTAATTTTTATATAAAAGTTAAAAAACAAAATATTGTTACATTTTTTTACTGGCATGGAAAAAAGAAAATAAAAATTAATTTAAATAATTGAGGGGCTGTGATGATGGTCCGTAAGTGTCGCAAAAAAAAAAAAATCAAATAATTTTTGTAATTGAAAAAATAGTGCAATTTTATAATGATATTTAAATGATCAAAATTGATTGATTAATTAAAATATAAATATATGAATAATGTTTTATTGTGATTTGTAGAACAATTTAACACATTACAAAATGTCATTATCTACGGTTGTTTGCTGAACCGATTGTTGCGATAATCAATGATTTCTATAGCAATTATATAAAGTTTTCTTAAGGAAATTACATAAAATTTCAAACAGAAAATTATACAGAATTTCCTTAAGTAAATTATACGGAATTTCCTTAAGTAAATTATACAGAATTTCCTTAAGTAAATTATACAGAATTTCCTTAAGTAAATTATATAGAATTTTCTATAGCAAACTATACAAAATTTCCTTCGTAAAAATATAAATAATTCCTTACAGAAAATTATACAGAATTTTCTTTAGAAAATGACATTGAATTATGTTCTATATCCTTAAATGTTTTTTCTTTTTTTTAATTTTTAGTATTGAATAACTTTGCTTTGTTAATAAATATTTAACTAATTATTTGTCATGATAATGCGCAATCTAATTATCACCATTAAAGTTAAATTGAAAATCGTTCCTTTGTTCTTTAATTGAAAGCATTTAACAATCAATTCATGATCATTTTGTAATTGAATCAGAATTGATCTTCCTATTAATCAAAGATATATAAAAAAAATTCAAAACTTCAAAACATTATTTTCATAAAAAAAGATAAAAAGATTAAAAAAATGAAAATTGCACTATTTTATTTGTAAATTCACAAAAATTTATTTATCGTCAATAAAACGTTAGTGAAACTAGAATAACAACATTATAAAGTAAATGAATTATTAATTTATACTCAAAAATAGTTCCATTTTCTTCTTCTTCTTCTTCTTATTTTCGTTTTTTCGTTTCAAAAAATCATCATCAAACGCATCGCATTTAAAAAATTATTAAATATATCTAAATACCTATATAAATCTATCAATCAATATATAAATACACATATTTAGATGTATAATTATAATATTGGTAGTCCACCGACACATGATTTAATTGGACAATGTTTATATGGTATTGGTGGTGGTGGTGTTGGTGGAGGTGGTGGTTTACTCAATCAATCATCAAATTATTTTGGTCATAAATTACAACCGACATCATCAACATATTTATATGATACAATGGGTTCCGCAACATTTGGCGGTGGTGGTGGTTACCCAATAAAACCGACAACATCATTATTCGGTCGAATATCACCGTTACCAAGAAGACGTTTTAGTATCGGCGGTATACCAACGTCAACATCGATAACCGATTATTTAAATGCATTTCATACCACCACCGATGATACAGCACATTTATCGAATTTATTAAATGAAACATCAAAATCAATAACACGTTCGTCACAAATATTGTGTGGTAGTGGTACGGGTAGTGGTGATTGTACAGGTAATACTGGTTTAGGTGGTGGTATCGCCGGTAACAGCGGTAGTGGTGGCCTTTATACCGGCAATCTATTCGGTGGCTCCGGCACAACATCGAATTTTCAACATTTGGGCGGTGTGACGGGCATTGGACAAGGAAATCTCAGTGGAAATATTAATAATCTATACAATTTTAGTGCCCGACGATTATCACACGGTGGCATTTCCAGTTATCCAACATTACATCACGGTGATTCAATGCTGAACGAACATTTTTTAAATTTACCAGTAACAACAAATTTTTCATCACAACCAAATATTTATACACAACCAAATTATAATAGTACTTCCGCATCCTCATATTATGATAGTTTATCGCGTCTACATAAATCACGATATACAAATCAAAAATCACAATTATTACAAACAAAACCAATTTATAGTAATTCAAATCAATTCCAATCACATTTACACCATCTACAACAACAACAACAATATCAACAACTACAACAACCATCATCATCATCTGCATATAATTTATTAACACAATCACGAAATTATATTCCACCACATCATACATCAAATCCTTCTCTATCCCATACATTAGGCGCTGCCGCCGCCGCCGCCACCACCTCCACAAATATGCTTTCATCATCTTCACACCATCATCCACTCAATTATTATCATAGTCATTATCAAAATCCATCATCAACATCCAATTATAATTATAGTAATCCATATAGTAGTAATATTGGTGGTGGTGTCGGTGGTGGTGGTGGTTTTAGTGCTAGTGGCATTGGTAGTAGTGGTGGTGGTGGTGGTGCCGGTATCGGTGGTATTTATAGTAGTAATATTGCTAGTGGCGTTGGTGGTTATAGTACAACCGGAATTAACTTAGGTTATAGTGGTGGTAGTACAGGTACCGGTATCGGTGTTACAAATCATTTAGGATATTTAAATCAACATTATGATTCTCATCATCTTCCACATTACAATAATAGTCATCATTATCATAATAATACTCATCCACATCAATATCCACATCAAATGCCATCAACATCATCGAAATTAGATTTAGATTATACTAAACAGGGAGAAACTAAAAGACAAGTAAGTTTTAAATTTGATGTAGATACTCTATCAGTTGATTCCTAAATTAAAATTAAATTTAACAAAATATGATGTATGTAAAAATATATACAATTTTTATTTTTATTTTTGGTTTTTTTTTTACTAATTACTAAATTTTTTTTTCTTTGAGGTATTTTGATTTATTTTCTTTTATATTTATTGTGTAGTTTTATTCAAGTATGAAATGATTTATTTCTGTCGGGGATTTTCGTTTATTGTTCATTTGATTCAATGAATTTTTGTTGAAAATCTACATTTGAAAATCATCCATTCACACGTTTATATATTCCATATTTAAAAGTTAACAATTAAATTGGGAAAATTTCTTATTAGAATAACATTATTACAATATAGATTATATACTTTTAAATAATTTTCTTATGTCGATGGGATTTTTTTTGAATTGCTATGACACTGTTTTTATTGTCCCATAATTTTAAATCATTATCATTAATTATATAATTTTCTAATATTGAAAAACCAATCGAAGGAAAAATCCTTTGATATACTATAATGAAATTGAGCTTTCATTTCCAATACAGTTTCTTCTTATATATGGCTTTAAAAATAAATTTATTCGGCAAGCAATCGTTAATTTACCAAAGATTTGTTCGATTTATAATATTTTGAATTCCATAATGTAAATTTCTTTCTATATCTATCCATTTTCCGATTTTAATTACATTTTCTCAACATATTTATTAACAATTATGACCTTCGTGCTCATATCCAACAGCATCCAACCATAAAAATCTTTATATATAAATAATAATTTAATTAACCAATAAAAAAATAATATTAATACAAATTACTTCATACTTGAATATATTCACTCCAAACACACAAAACATATACATTAATATTTTGTAAATTATATATTTATTTTTATTTGTATTTTTTTTATTTTTTTTTTAATTCGTTGAATTCATTATTTTTTTCAACTATAACCCAAAAAATATTGAGTAAAAATCTTATATTGACTATATAATAAATTTGTGTAAATCATTTTTACAAAATATATCATAAAATTGATTGGTAAACCAAATACAAATTGTATAAAAAATTCTAAAGACATAAACACAAACAACACAACACACAGAAAAAAAAATAAATATACATTCGCTATATAAAAAAAACACACATAAAATTGAAAATCTTTTATGATGCGATAAAAACACCGCCGCAAATATTTTTGAATTTATTATATTTTCCAAATAGATATATATTTTATTATCAAAAAAAAAATAAAAATACTTATTACTTTTAATATATTATTTAATTTAATTCATTTAAAAAAAATAAAATAAAATACATCAAAATGTTAAAAATTATATATATAAAAAAAAAACGAATCCTATATAAACGAAAATGGAAATGTATTATTTTTAGACATAAAAATAAAATTAATTAATATTTATTTAATTTTTATTTATTCATTTATACGAATGAATATGAATAAAGAAAATTTTACAATTTCTATAACCACCGCTCTATATATATATATATATATATATATATATTTAATATATAATCTCTATTAAATATATTTATTTAAAATAATAAAATTATATATTATAATATACGGATAGAATAGAACAAGGTATATATTTATAAAATTAAAATTAGGAATATTATTAAATTATTATCATTTTTATTTTACCAAATAATTATTAATATATATTAATAATTTTTAAATCTATATATTACCTATATATTATTATGTAATCCAAATCGATTTCCAATTGAATATGAAAATTGAGTTTCATAATAAGAAAAAATTATTATATATAATGTGAGTTTTTTTTCTATGATATTCGCTAAATATAATAATAAGTTGATATTGAGTTTTTCGGTTAATTATAATTTATTTAATCCCATTAAAAAGATGTTCATATAAGAAATTAATTCGTAGAGGATAAAACTCAAATCCTTTTTGTTGTTTTCTAAATATTTCACTTTGATTTAAACCCGTTTAAAGTTTTTATTACAAACATAGAAAAAAGTAAATACAAACATAAAAAAAGAAACCCGTTGTAGATAATTTTCGTTTTAAAATTGGCCTAATTCTATTACATAGTGTTATGTTATTATTTTACTTATATTACATGTTCGTGTTATGTTTGTAAACCGCAATACAAATTAAACCTATACATATTTTATTTTATTTTACCTATATATATATAAATACCATATGAATTAATTGAAATACGTCGATGGTATATTAAATTCAAACGTAAATCATCAAGAATTTCCATTGAAATTGTCAATGAAACTATACAGAATTTTCAAAGGAAATCATCGAAACATTTTCCGAAGAAATCCATAGTTCAGATATCTTGAGAATTTCCTTACGATAATCATCAAGAATTTTCAAAGTAATTCATAGAGAATGGTTTCTTTAAAACCAAAAAAAAAGAATTTTCCGAGGAAATCCTAAAAAAATATTTGTATATAGAAATCCAAAAGGAATTTTCATCGGAAATCCTAAAGAAATTTCCCCATATAGTCTAAACCATTAAGAATATTGTCCAGGAAATCCTTAAGAAAGTACTATAAGTACCGAGGGCAGACTAATATTTCGCTATATGGATTAATGTTAAATTTTTTTTTTTGGCTAAAATAATAACGTTAAGCTTTTATCTCATAATCGTATAAGGATTTATAATCATTTGAGCAACTAATAACTAATAATAACAATTGATTTATGCATAATCAACAATATATTATCGAATAACATCACACGTTTGTGACCTCCAACCCGCTTAATTATTTAAAAATCTTTTTGAAGATTAATTTCATTTTTCATTCATCGACATCGAAATCCTCAATTGCCAAACAGCTAAAATCAGTCAGCATCAAACAAACATAAACACAAACAAACACTCAAACAATCAATAACTTGCATCAATTATAAAATTAAAAATATTCATATTGATAGAAATTCCACAATATTTTATCTTCGCGTTTACTTTTTTTTTTTTATTTTAATCTTCTAAATACATAGTTGGTTGTGAAAATAAAAAAAAAAAACGAAATGAAAAATTATTTTTTACAATATTTAGAGAATTTTATAAAAAATTATTATAAAAATACCTACTCAAAAAAAAAAATATTATATACTTTTCATATTTCCGTCTTCAAATTCTACAAAATAAAAAAGTAATTCAATTAAATTCAAAAAAAAAACCACAGAAATAAATTTAAAATAATTATAATTTATCTCAACAGCAGTTTCTATATATTAAAAAAGAAAAAAACAAACTTAAAAAAAATATATATAACATTTGAAATTATAAATTAAATAAATATTATTATTAAAGTTCACATAAAAAGACTGATATTTATTCCATTTATATAGAGATTTATAAAACCAAAACAAAAAAAAAAATAAATAAATAAATATTTTAATTAATAAAAAAGTGATTTAACGAAAATTTAAAAAATTAATTTTATTATTATTAAATAAATTGAAAATTATTACGATAATACGATAATATTGAAATTAAAAATGCATAAATGATAATTATATTTTTCATCATCTCTATATTTCATTTAACGATAGATTTTATTATTTTGTTGCATTATTTTGTGATAAATATATAATTAAATTTTAAAAAATATATTAATAATAGAAATATATTAATTGAGAAACATAAAAAAAACAACGCAAAAATTGTAAAACCAAACTTATGAAATATTATATTACTCAAATATATATATATATATATATTAAAATAAAATAAAAAAAACTCAAAAAATAAAATATGTTATACAACTGAAGCAAAAATAATTATTAAAAAAACAATACAATGAATATTTAAAAATTAATATTAATTTTAACACACACACACACACAAATAAAATTTACACAAGAGTCAATTATAAGTCGTAGACATATTCTTTTATCTTAAAAAAAAAAAATAATTAAAAAATTTATAGCAAAGCAAAAATTTAAAAAGCAAGGAAGATAAAAATTCTCCAAAATAATTAATTGTTAAAAAATTTAATATTATTTTTGCTCAAAAAAAAAACCATAAAAATATACTATAAAAATATAGAACTAAATTATAATAAAATTCATATTCGTGGATGTTTTTTTTTAATGTTAACGAAATTAAATTTATATTTGAAAAAAAAAAATATACAGAGAATGTTTAAAAACAATATAGAAAATTTTATTGTTCAATAATAATAAATAATTAAAAATTTAATTATACAAACAAATAAATAATTTAACAGAAAATATATTAATTAGATCGAAGTAAAAAAAAATTATATATATATAAAAAAACATAATAAAGACATATATTATATTAAAAAAATAAAAATTAAATTAAATCTATTTTTAATTGTTTTTTAAATACTTTTTTAATTAATTAATTAATATTTTTATTTTTTTTTTTTTTAAGTATAATAATTAGCTTCAGTTTTTGTTTTTCTTGTTTTTTTTTTTGTTAACTCTAGAAACGTTTTATTGCATTCAAATATTAAATAAAGAATTAATAGCGAGCTTTTATTACAATTAATTACATTAATATATATATTAAAAATAAAAATCAATAATTTTATAAACTTTTTTTAATCAAAAACCAATACACTTTTTGTTTGTTTTTTTTTTTTAAACAATATTTTACATTTTGTTTTTATTATTATTATATTTTTGTTTTTTGCAACAATAAAAACACAAAAAAAAAAAATCACCAATAATTTTTATAAATAAAAAAAAAATATAAGCCAAAAAAATTAAATTATAAAGGGAAAAATTTTATATAGCACTATTTTTTTTTTTTTTGTTATTTAAATTATATAAAAATCAATGAAAAAAAAAAATGTAGAAATGTAAAAAATATTTACAAATGAATATATATTTTATTTTTAGAGAGTTGTTACCTTTATAGAAATTTATCAAAAAACAAAGAACCATAAAAATCATAACCAAATTACTATTTAAAATTGTTTAAAAGAATATTTAAAAGATTAACAATGAAAAAAAATAACTAATTGCATGCATTGTTTTTTTTTTTCATAGAGAAAATTCATAATAGATTATTAAAAACAATTAAGTACAATCATTTTTTTTTGTTCAATTAGAATTTTTTGTCAATCAATTAATTAAAACAACGAAATATACATTTTACAATAATATCTCTAATAAATAATTAATTAAAAAGAAAAAAACAAAGAATCATTTAATTTACCTGATATTTAAATCAGATTTTATTGTTATTTATTTATTATTAAAACAAAAATACGTTTGAATTGCATAATATTTTTGTAATTGAATTAAAACTTTTATATCCTATTTTAATTAAAAAATTATAGTCTATTATTGATCAAATGATTTTTAAATGATTATTTCTAGTTAATTTCTATTAAATTCAAGTTATTTTCTATATGATATTTTATGATTCAATTTTTAATCCTTTTTTGTATGGTTTTACAATTCCAACCCCTCCATTAAAATACCCACCCTTATAATAACAATAAAATCTGAATATTAGGTAAACTCTGAATTGTAACACAAAATAATTGAAATAAAAATAACCTGCATATCAATAATTAACACACACACACACACACTCACACACAAATACTAGAGAAATAAAATCAAAAATCAACAGAAAAAGAATATAAAAAAAAAATACAAAATTCCTAATAAAATAAACTATAAATAGAAATAAAACAAAAATACAAAAATAAACTAAAAAAACAAATATTTTTTAAAATAAAAATACACATTTTAATTTAAATAAAACAATTTAATAAAATTTCATATAAACGAAATTTACACACACACACACACACAGCGAATTAAATAATAAATAAATAGAAAGTTCATTTCATTTTAAATATATTAAAAGAATTTAACAATTTAATTTTAAATAATTAATCAACCTAGAAAAGAAAAAAATTCAATTATATAGTTCTAATTTTTTTTTTTTTAATTTATTTTAATTAGATTTTATACATTGTTTTTTTTTTTTTGTTAATTGTATAACTTTTTTATATTTTTTAATACTAATTAATTTTATTTTAAAACAATATTTTCTGTTTTTATTCAATTTTTAATGGTTTTTTTTTTTTTCCGATTACGCATAAATAGAAAATATGGAAAATTATGCAAAAAAAAAAACTCAATAAAATAATTTATAATATGCATTTTCTAAAAATAAATTCTATAGCAAAATAAAAAATAAAAAAAAAAAATTGCTTTAAATTAATTGAAATAATATTACAATAAAAAGGATTTTTTTGTTTTTGGTTGTTTGTTTTTCGTTTTAATGGATTTTTGTTTGTTTTTTTTTGTAACGTTTTTATTTTATTTATTATTATTATTATTATTTTAAATATTTTAATTTATTATTTGTGAATATGTTAACCATTAACAAAATAATATTTTAATTTCACTACTAAATTTCTCACGCTATTTGTTTGTTTCTTTTTTTTTTTTTCCTCTCTCTTGAATTGTTTTTTTGGGGTTTTTCTTTGGTGTGTTTTTTATTTTCTTTTTTTTTTTTTGTTTGTTTTGTTATTTGTTCTATGTTTGTTTTTTTTTTTATATATATACATATATTTATGGCTCACAAAGCTCGACGAATTTCGATTGGAAATCCAACGTAGAGATCAAGAAATAATGGCAATGGCAGCCAAAATGAAAACATTAGATGAACAACATCAGGTGAGTTGTGATTTTATATGAAAAAAAAAATAGCCCGACAAAAAAAATAAAAGAATTAAATGTATTCAAATAAATCCATATATATATAAACATTTTCTTAATTTAATGTTTTTAAAAAAAAAACTGTATATAGGATTATCAACGACACATTGCAGTTTTAAAGGAATCATTATGCGCTAAAGAAGAACATTATACAATGTTGCAAGCAGATGTTGAAGAATTACGTACGAGATTGGAGGAAAAAAATAGATTAATTGAAAAAAAAACTCAAAGTACCTTACAAGCCGTACAAGATCGTAATCGTATGTCAAATGAATTAACTGAATTAAAAGATCATATGGATATTAAAGATCGTAAAATTAATGTACTCCAAAGAAAGGTATGTTATATTTTTTTGTATTTGTTTTTATTTTATTACAGGATCTATACAATATACAGTTATTCCAAAGGAGCAATCTGGCCAAAAAAAAATATAAATACCCAATCACCCACTGATCCGACATATGTTCAATACGTTTTATTGATACACTTCTGAGTACGCCGCTCGTATGGAAAATTCAATCAAATCTGATCAACTGTATATATATATATATATATAATATATATGATTCAAAGTTATTTCTGTAAAATATGAGTTGAGATTTCTAATTATGATTGAATAATGAAGATCTTCCTTTATTTTTGCACATTATTGAATAATAAATTCAATTACGTTTCTGTCAACTTTATCCTACAGCATTCCAATCGTCGTCTTAGAAAATGTTTACCAAATATTTATAATTTATTAAAGGAATATATCTGTAAAATATTTGATGGTTGTTTGTTTGGCAGACTAATTGAAAGTTAAGAATTTTCCAATATTTTCCATTGTTTTTTTGTTATGTCTTCTTTAGACATCTATTTGGATCTATTCGATTTTTGTTTTGTCCAGATTGTCTGAGGTGAGGTGAGAATTATTTTGGCAAACGGGTATATCAAAACAGGATTAAAAATTATAATTATAATACACAATAAACAAATGATTGTCCTTTGAGTGAATCGAGCGGAAATGTTTCTTTTTAGTGTTTGTTTTAGTGTTGCTGGAAATTATATCCTGGTAACAGTAAATTTATAAGAATCGTGTTTATCGATTATATAGGAACCAAATCCTTACTATTATATAATTACATAAAATTCTATTATTATATAAAGTTCTACAATTTTCTATATAATGTGAAAATATAATAGTTTTTATCATAAATATTCAATTTTCCATTAATTTCAATGAATAATTTCGTTGAATAAAGTGATAAAATATCAGTTTTTATACAGAAAAATTGAAAGTAATTTGGTTATAATCTTCATTGTAAGTATAAATAAGAAACTAAATTAAAGTTTATTGAGTGGTATGTACAAAAGAGTATGCGTTTAAACTAACAAAATATAAATATACTAACTCAATAAAATTAAAGATATGATCTAAAACAAAAATTTAATATACCTATATAGTCTAATCCATTTATAATCGCAACAATTAAATGTTTACTGATCATATATAAATTTCAAAATACAATTGTAATTTTTACTCATATATAATCCATCCAATCCCCATTTGAATTCACAGATTGAAAATCTTGAAGATTTACTAAAAGAAAAGGATAATCAAGTGGATATGGCACGTGCCCGTCTGTCGGCAATGCAAGCCCATCATTGTAGTTCTGAGGGTGCATTAACCAGTTTGGAGGAGGCCATTGGCGACAAAGAAAAACAAATGCAACAGTTACGTGATCAACGGGATCGTGCCGAAAAGGATAAAGATGAAGAACGTGATTTACATGAACGTGAATTGGCCGAATATAAAATGAAAATGCATGCATTAGAATGTGATGTGGAAAAATTAAATTCACGTTTAGATCGTGTGCTTACCGAAAAGGATCGTCTTGAAAGTAAATTGGAATGTTCACAAAGTGAATTGGGTAAATCAAAAGCGGAATTGGATAAGGCAACGAATGAGGTGGGACGCAACAGTGGCGATTGGGAACAAACAAAAAAACATATTGGCCGTTTAGAATCGGAAAATGAACGTTTACGTCATGATTTGGAAAGATCACAAGTAAATATAGATACCTGTGATTTTAATTTACAAAACTTCTATAAATTTGAACATTTATTTTATCTCTCTCTCTATATATATATATAGACAACATTCGGTAGATCAACATTAACGACATCACAAGAATTGGATCGAGCTCAAGAACGTGCTGATAAAACAGCGGCTGATTTACGACGTACTGAAGCTGAACTTCGTGTTACTCGAGTATGTATTCATTTAATTTTTTTATTTTTATTTTAATAAATTTTAATATATATAACATATATAGAGTAATTTTTGATGTGGCATTAAAATAATTGGTGTTTTTTTTTTGTTTTTATATAATTATGATTGAATTTTAAGAAAGAAATGAAAAGATAAAAAAACATATAAACACACTTTACACAATTTATTTTATAATTTATATTTTTAATTCTATATCTATTCTATATCTATTCTAAAATCTATATGATGTTTTTTGTGTGGGGGCAATTTTATTTAATCTATATTTCTTATATCTGATATGCGATATTTATTTTTAAATATATTGGACACCAGCCATACCAAAGTTTTGTGAGTAAAATACTCCAAAAAAAAAATTTTGAATGCGGATTAACATTTTTTTTCTTTCTTTAACTTTGTTATGTACTTATTTTATTTTTACTTTTCTTATTAATTTAATATCTTTTTTTCTTTTTTTTTCTCAATTGATCTTCATTAATTTGTTTTTTTTTTTTAAATATATATTTATATAAAAAACATATTTCACACACATAAAAAAACAATTTTAAACACACAATTAAATTTAAATTTATTTTATTTATATTATTTAAACAATAATTTTTTTATTTTTGAAATTGAAAAATTTGTGACATATGCACATTTTTCGCTTTTGATTGATGATATAAATAATAATAATACAAGATAAAGGACCGCCAATCACTATCCGCCCGCCCGCCCCCCAAAAATCCTATATAAAGTATTTTATGTTTAAACGTAGTTGAACTGTAGGTTTTGTTTTGTTTTACTTTTGTTGGCCAAATGCATGTTATGTATTATACTAATATATATATTTATCATATAATATCAATAAATATGAATTTTTTTTAGTGGTGCGATTTTTATACATTAAAATCTGTAAATGTCATAAGTGTGTCGTTAATTATTAAGTGTTGTACATTACATTTACATATATCGATATATTATTTATTTGAAAATGTACCCTACACTAACAATAAATGATTACTTGAAGAAAAAAAAAAAGTCACTTTTCCTTATTAAAATTCAAAATTATTCTAAATAAATAAAGAAAATTTCAAATAATAAATTGGAGAAACAATTGGCAAATCACATAATTTTTAGGGCAAATCACATAAAAAGTATTTAATTGAAATGGTTTTTTTAAATTTTTTCTGTACATTTTAATCTATTTATAATTTTATTTAAAAAAAAAAAAAAAACTATTAATAATTGTATTAGGAGGATCAAATCTTTGTTTCGAATGGTGAATGGAATATCACAAATAATTTTCAAAAGTTATCCATTAAAACTTGTTGTTAAAGGTGTTTTTTTATTAATTAAAAATATCTCATTGTTAAAAATTAGAATTGATGTTTCAATTGGGGACGGACTGATTTAAAATTGAAAGATTTTCATAATACGAAAAATGTTGACAAAAAAATTTTTACAATGCAATTTCATGCAATATAATTCAAATTTACCAATCTAATGCTTTAAATTTTACTGCAGACATTTATTTTATAGATATGATATCTATAAAATAGGAATCTATCTATTTCGAGACGAATTGAAAATTTTATTTTTTTGTTTTCGAATGTTCTATTGCAAATTTTCAAATGAATTCCGTATTATATTTACGTTTTTTATTACTATACTATTCGTATTCTGTATCTATTAGTTTTTTTTTCAAACCAATACATTTGGAAATTCATTTTTCATTCCATGACCAACAATAAGGATGTTATGGAACAGTCTCACAGGACATGTATTTTACTCCCACTTACGATTATAACTTATTTAAATTAAACATTTCATTCTATTCAAAGACCACAAGACATTTATAATATACATTAAAGACTATCTAATCAAAAATTGTAAAATATTATTCTATAGGTTTCCTGGGAAAATTTGATGTGGAATTGAAAATTTTCCTATTGATTTTCCATATTTTTCATTATATTTCTATAAAATATAGTACTGTGGACATTTTTTATACCTTGGACACGGATACGGCCAGAATTTCGAATTTCTCAAAATTGTTCTCCTGCATTTTTCATTGTATACACATAAAAAACGTGTATTTATCAATTTCTGCCTGGACAACTCTTCTTGAGAAAACTTGAAATTTCAACAATTTTTCATACTTTCACAAATTCTTCTTTTTTTTTGCCCGATACTTATAATGCATAAAAAATTAACGATTAACAAAAAAATAATTCTATAATATAAACTCAATCCAATCCAATATGTGAAAAATCCTTTTAAATCGATCGAAAATTTACCAAAATTTAACTCGAATATTTGGAGATTTGTTTATTTGTTTTCTTTTTTGTATTTATTGAATAATATGTGATGGATTATTGAATGGGATGGAAAGCGATAATGTTTACGTGCGTTTCAGAATTTTCAAAAATGCATATATAATACATTTTTTTTATTAAATTCAATAAAATCATGCATTTTTTTTTTTAAATCTTATTAAAATAATTTTTTTAACTAATTTTTTATATATATAATTAATATATTTACTATTAAGCAAGCATAATGAAAGTTTTGTATTTTATTAGTCAATTTTAGAGTGCGAATTTTAGTTAAATATATGATTAAAATGAAATAATATCTCTTCTTTATAATTACACTGCGTGCTAAATATAATATACATATTCAATTTTTTTTTGATAAAGTTAATTTTTATATTTAAAATATATTATCAACGCCGTCAATATTCGGGTTTTTTTTATTATTGTTGCGTTGTTGTGTTGTACTTGAACTGATAACTGAAAAAAATTATTATAACACTTGAAAACTATTATAGACGGATGCGGAACGTGGTCGTAACGAAGCGGCTCTATTACAAGAAAAATTAGAAAAAAGTCAAGGTGAAGTGTACCGATTAAAAGCTAAACTTGAAAATGCACAAGGTGAACAAGAAAGTTTACGACAAGAAATTGAACGGGCTCAAGGTGGTGTTCAACGAATTCATACCGATCGTGATAAGGTAATAATAATCATAATATTAATAATAATAATAGTAATAAATGAATGAAAATGAATATATATAGTTATATAAATACATAACAAATGTATAAATATATAGAGAAGCTAAATAAAAAAATAATTTTATTCATGATATATTAAAAAAAATATATCATCGAATTTATGGCTATAGATATTTGAATTGAATGAGGTACACTTTAATTGCTATACATTTTTGTCATTATATACATATAGTTTGTCTGATTTAGTGGGATTTTAATATATAATATAGTAAAATTATTTAGAAAAATATTACGTAACCATATTTAGAATGAAACAGGATAAATGAATTTAATATACCATATCCCAAAAATTGCCAATTGTTTTCCAAAACAACGTTTGTAAGAGGGTATAGTTTTTTGAATTCGATCTGTGAGATGGATAAAGGAGAAACGAGCTAGATTTTTATATTGTTTATGTTTTGAGGTTTGTTCTTACTCTAAAGGTTCTGTTCTAGAAATTCTGTTTAAAATTCAAATCTATTAATCATCATCAGCTTTTATTGTCATAACATAAAATATGTATATATATTCTGTAGATCCAAATATTATAAATGTCATATGTGTGCTGATTATCGCATGCCAATATATATTAGTTTTTAATTTTATGTTTTATATTTTTTTGTAGTTGAAATAGTATCCATATATAATATATTGAATATATCAATATATGATCAGAATTAATATACCTCCTTTTTATAAGTATTTATATCTATATTACATTTTGAAACCTTTTTTAAAAATGAAGGGTAAGTAAAATAGGTAAAGGAACATAGGAAACGATCGGTATCTTTAGCATATAATCATATAATAGGATTTCGTTGGTCTCTGAAAAATATTAGAGGTTTGCTAGGACGAAGTGATCTAGAGTATCGAATGAAGTTTTTTTTTTGACCGACGGATTCAGAGTTGTGAATTTAAAAATGTTTTTATGTTTATTATTGGAAAATAAACACTTTTTTGAGTCAAATGTTTTTGTGAACATTCTTAAATCAATCTTGTTGAAAGTTTTATCAGGCAGTTATAATACCTTTCTTTAGAAAGATTCTTTAACATATTTATATTGGTTTTCCATTGAAAGATTCATTGATTCAGAATCATTGTCACATTGTTATTGATTGTTATATTATATGATAAATATGAAAATTTGTATATGACCAAATTGGAATCTTATCGATTTCTTATAATCACCTTAATTTTTGATTCTCAAAACGATGCGACATACAAAAATACCATTATTTTATAATAAGAAAGGTATTTTCTCATATAAATTTAATAGCCTCATATCTAACATTTCTATATCGCATATCATCTTATAAAAAAGTTTGACTTAATTTATTATGTATTAAAATCTTTACAAATTTATTGTGATTAGTTATTTTTGTTTCATTGGCATGCATTCAAAATTATATTCTAAAGCTTATAATGAAATAAATTAAACGAGGAAATCTATATTACTACCAATATTTGCTTTTAATCAAAAAAATATCTCGTTGCACAAAGATTCATTATATAAAACAACATTTCATTCATTCATTTATTCATTTACCAATTTTTAAATCAAAAACGTATCCAAATAAAAAAAATATAAATCAATTTTTCAAAAAAGGCTATTGCTGATTTGGAAAAGGCACGCGAAGAACTGGAACGAACCCAGGCGACATTAGGTAAATCCCAATTGCAACAAGAGAAATTACAAAATTCATTGGATAAAGCACAAAATGAAGTGGATCATTTGCAAGAGCGTTTAGACAAAACATTAGCCGAATTACGTCGTTTTCAATTGGAAAAAGAAAAACAAACATATGATTTTGAAAATCTTCAATCACAATTGGACAAAGCATTGGGACAAGCCGCACGCATTCAAAAAGAACGTGAAACACTCGGTTTGGATACGGAAAGATTACGTGAAAAATCGGAAAAAGCTCAAGTATTTTGCTTTGTCATTTGTCAATTATCAATTGATATTAATTATGATAAATTTACCAATAAATCCTAAATTATTATATTATAAATAGTTATCAATGGCACGAGTACAGAAAGAAAGAGATGCATTTGCCGATGAAGTGGATGCGTATAAAGAACGTGCCGAAGCCAGTCAAAGTATGGCAATGAAAGCGGTACGCGATAAAGAACAACTACAAACTGAATTGGAGGTGATTAAAGAACGATGGGATAAAGCACATGCTGTTCATCAAAAATTACAGGTAAATTCATACTTTGTTTTCTTATTATGGTATGTATTACAATTAAAAAATTTAATTTTAAGATTGAAAGAGATAATGCAATCACAGAAATTGATATATTAAAAGAGAAATTGGATAAGGCATTGTATGCCAGTCAAAAATTAATTGACGAAAAAGATAATTCGAATAAAGAATTTGAAAAAAT
Source organism: Dilophus febrilis (assembly GCA_958336335.1). NCBI lineage: Eukaryota > Metazoa > Arthropoda > Insecta > Diptera > Bibionidae > Dilophus > Dilophus febrilis. Next base: position 53,882,824 of record OY284469.1, on the reverse strand, counting down.
GTTGGAAAAATATGATCGTGCACAAAATGAAATATATCGATTACAATCACGATCGGACACATCCGATGCGGACAGAGCTCGACTTGAAGTGGAAACCGAACGATCGGCGTTGGCCGCCGCCAAAGCACGTGAAGATTTGCGAAAATTACAAGAGGAAAGTACCCGGTTGCAGGAGGCATGCGATCGCATTGCATTACAATTGACCAGATCCAAGGAGCTAGAAGAAAAGGCCAGAGAAGACTTGGAGATTACACGCGAGCGCCTGGATAAAGTACAAACTGATTTACGTCGTACACAATCGGAAAAAGAAACAATACAAACCGAATTGGAACGTATGACCTATGAATTGGATCGTGCCAATCACACAAATACCAAAAATAATGCTGCCGTTGAGACGGCACAAGAGGAAGCGGCACGTTCCAGTTTAGAATTGGATAAAATGCGTGAACGCTATGAAAAGAGTCAGGCGGAATTGCGACGCCTACAAGATCAAGAATCATATAATCGTGATTCGCGTCGCTTAAAAGAGGACAACGATCGATTACGCGATAAATATGATAAGGCCATGATGGAATTAGAAAGTATTCGTGGTAAAGCACAGTATGAACAAGAGAATTATGAAAAATATAAAGAACGTTATGATCAACGCGAAACGGAATTACAAAATTTGGAAACACGAGTCCATGAGGTGTCATTACAATTGGAATTGTCCAAAGGAGAAGTGGCAAAATTACTGGCAAATCAAGTGAATATATTTTTATCTTTTAACATAAATATCTTTTAAATTTGTAATAAACATTTATATTATAAATAGGATAAATCACGAGGTGAATTGGAACGGGCACACATTGAATGTGAAAAAGTACGGGATAAACATGAAAAATTAATACGTGAAGCGGATCGTTTGCGTCAACTTGTACCGGTGGCACTCAGTCCCAGTCCCAGTCTTCCGCAAACGTCAGCCGAACGGATGGAGGCGGAACGCTTAAGAGATCGCCTCGAAAAAGCTCTACAAGTAAATCAACTATTATACAACTTTCTTGAAAAACACGTACAAAATCAATTTCAGACACGGGACGCCACCGAATTGGAGGCGGGACGTCTCGCCAAGGAACTTGAAAAAGCACAAATGCATCTGGCCAAACAACAGGAATCGAATGAGGCGACACGCATTGAATTCGAACGTATGTCGGCGGAATTGCAGCGAGCCCACGAACGTTTGGAACGTGCTGAAGCCGAGAAGGAAGCCATTAAACAATCGGCACGCATACTTGAGAAACAACCAATGCAACAAATGGGAGGAGGACATACGGCAGCGGCGGCGGCGGCCACGACTGCAAATCTCGCCAAATTAGAAGCCGAAGCTAAACAATATGCTGTTGAAAGGTAATTAATAGTAACAAGCATACTAAAAAAACAAAAAATATTAACAATCGCCAACATTTTTCTTTTAAATTTAAATACTTTTTCATTCACTTATTCATTATTATTATTATTATTATTATTATAATTATTTATGTTGTTATTTATATTGACACTTTTTATGCACTAAATATATTTTAATGATCTTGTATGTGTATGGTGATGTTGGTCCACATCTATTTCATACATATATATATATTGAAACAAAAAAAAAATAGAGATCAACTTATTAAACAATTAGAAAAGAGTCAAGATATGCTAATGAATTTCGAAAAAGAATTAAAAACATCAGAAAAAGTCGTATCAGAATTACGTGAAGAGAATCAAAGGTAAATGGATTGCGGATGGCGATTTTTTTTTTTATATATAATTAAATATTTTTTATGATATTTCACAAACACTCACAAATTACACAAATACACATAATAAATATTATTCCGCACGGCTTACCACACACGCACACAGGTTACAACAAAAATCATCAAGTCATTCGCCCAGTTCAAATGAATTGTCCCGATTACATGCCGAAATACAAGCACTGAAACAACGTTTACAAGAAACGGGTGCACGCAGTGAAAACGAATTGGAACAATGGCGTAAAATGGTTGAACAGGAAAAGGATCGTGCCGATAAAGCGGATACAAAGACCAATGAATTACTGAAACGTTTCCAGGTAAAGTATTTGATTAAGTTTTTTCCTTCAAATGAACATATATTAAAAAGCATTCATTTTCATTCAATTAATATATCAATAGGTAATGGAAAAACAACTACAAACACAATTAACACAAACGAAAAATCTGCAAAAACAATTACAAACAGCCCAGGGTCAATTACAAAAAGCCTATGAACAACAACAGCAACAACAACAGCAACAACAACAGCAGCAACAGCAACAAACGAATAATGTCCAACAAAATACTCAGGAAGTGGATGCATTGAAAAAAGAATTACAAAATGCTATGGTGGAACGTGATCGATTCCAATCACAATTAGAGTTACTCGTTCAGGAATTGGAAAAGTCTCAGGTTAAAAATATGTTTTATTTTATTATTGAAATTGCTTAATTTCATTTAAATGCTGAAAATTTACTTTTTATATTCAACAGCGCAATAAATTTAGATTATTATTTTTAAGATATTTTATATTTTAATTTTATATTCTAAATAAAATTATTTTTCATTTTGGTTTGTTTTATTTTTATTTCTATTTATATATATTTTATAATTTTATAAAAAATTATTATTTTTCCATATAATTAAACTTTAGTGATTTATAGTTTAGAATAATCACAAACAAAAATGATAACTTATTTAAAAATATATCTTATTTAAAAAAATAATGCCGTAGTTGAACTTAAACGAGGCCAATCAAAAAATGCAATATGCACAACAGCAAGCAGCGGCAGCAACGGCAGCAGCCGCCCAACAAAGCACAGTGGGAAAATCATCAATGGACGAAAATCAACGAAAACAAATCGAAGAACAATTAAAACAAATGGAAGAATACAAGAAACAATTGGACGGACAGGCGAAAGCTATCGAAGGTGAACGTAAACTGTTCGAGGACCAACGTAAACAAATCGAAGCAAAACGTAAAGATATCGAAGAGAAAGAAAAGAAATTAATTGAATTTGATAGGCAATTGCAAAAGCGAAAGGAACAAATGGATCAGTTGGAAAAATCATTACAAAAAGTAATGGGGCGCTTTATATTTTGTTAATAAAATTAACATATTTTCTAATTTTTATATAATTTGTTAAATATACAGGCTGGTGGAACAGCAGCAGCCGCTGGTGAACTCAATAAACAATTAACTGATACTCAAAGACAATTGGAAACGTAAGTTAAATTATTATTCATATTAGGTTTTTATCTAAAAAAAACATAATTTCTGTTATATTAAAAACGTATGTTCAGAAAAATCAGGATTGAATTTAGTATACTAGAAATGATTTTCTGTTAAACCAAATAATAAGGAGTTCACTCTGTGGCACAAGTGGTTATCGTGCATTTACTGAAGAAATCTGACAAATTTCTAAAGTCGTGAGTTCGAATCCTACTTTGATAGGATTTGTATCACATGCAGAGCCAGAACTATAATTTCCATATGGTCTAAGCTACCGAAGGAATATTAATAAATAAACAAACAAACAAACAAATAATAAGGCATTCAAAACATCAAAACAGAATTGAATTTCTTGTATTTTGGATATTCTGTTTTTGTTTATTCACAAAATTTCATTTGGATTGAATTTCGTATATAATTAGCAAACTTTTTAGTATAAAACAAATTCAGAACATCATCGCAGGATTGTATCATAGCAAAATCGGTTTTTTTATTATTCAAAAATGTTCAAAATTTGATCTGAATTGAATTGTTTATATCTGAAAAGTTTCGATTATCTCATTCAAAGATTCAACGCTTAATTAGAAATAATCTTCAGAACGATCATTAATATGTTTTTATATAAATTCAATTTCTATATTAATATTTATAGGATACAAAAAGAATATGAAAAAGCCAAGGAGGAAGTTACACGTTCACAACAGGAAACCGAACGTTTATTACAAGTCGTTCAAATGACACAAGAAGAACAAAATGCAAAAGAAAAAACAATAATGGATTTGCAACAGTAAGCAATTTTTTTTATTATATGTTCATATAATAAATACATTTTAATTCATTCTTTTTTTTCTCACATTAAATAAATTTTAACACACAACAGGGCTTTAAAAAATGCTCAAGCAAAATTAAAAACGCAAGCACAACAACAGCAACAACAAGAGGTATTTTTATTTAATTTGCTAAATTTAATTAATTTCTTTTATAATTTTCGTTAATTTATTATATACTAGTATAATAACATAAAATTATTAAAATTTCCTATATATACTACTAATATAATAACAATGAAAATTATTTTTAGGCTGGACCCGCCGGTTTTCTTAAGAGCTTTTTCTAAACAACTAAACATTTATTAAATTATGAAAACATAATTTCATATATACTAATTAATTAATTACTAATATTTATATATATACATATATATATACATATATATAAATAAATTAAAAAATAATAATTATAATATTTCAAAACAATTTACTAAAATAAAAGTTTGTGTGCGTGTGAGAGTTTTATATATTTTCATTTGGCTCTTTCATTATTTTTTAAAACACGTTTCGTTTTCATAATAAATTAATTTATATAATATACAAAAAAATTCAAAGTGCAGAGATCAAAACAAAAATTTAATATAATAAAAATATTAATTATATTAATAAGAAATTTGTGTTTATAATAAAATTATATAGTGTTTTTTTTTTGGTTTAAGTTTGTTCAAATTTTTCATTAAAAATTTTCCAGTATCGATTGTTTTCTATGCAACTTTACTAAACTACTACTACTACTAATGACACTACTAATATTATTACTACTAATAATTGTTTCTAATATCCTGCATTACAAAAAAAAAACATGATTATGTGTAAATAAATAAATAATATAAAAATGCGCTTACACAAAGCATTTTGCTCTGTTTAAAATGCTTATTAATATAATAAATAATAAATATAAAATAATTTAATATACAGCAATTATTATTAATTAAATGTATATAAAGAAAAATATAAATTTCAAAATATAGAATTTCACAAAAATTATATGTGAAAATGTACAAAAATTAATGTCAACAACACCAACTCAAACAACAAAAACAACAACTCAAAACCAAACACCAACATCCATCACCATCAACACCAACAATTCAATTGCAAATATTATCAATGAAAATGATGATGATGATGATGATAATGATAATAATCGTCGGCTAACGACGGTTGATAAAAGAACATCTCAATCGCAATCACAACAATTAACATTATTTTCATCAACAATAACATCAAAGTCTGCCGCCACAAATACGAATTTAAATCAAAGTGATTTTAGTAAATGGGTTGAAACACAATTAGATCATAGAACAATATTAGATGAAAATTTTAAACAATTACAACAATTTATTTTGGGAAAATGTAATGCTATTCAACAATTTGAAATGATTAAATGTGAACACACCGATCGCATTCAATTATTGGAAAATGCATTACGTGAAAGTGTTGTAATTGTTAAGGAACGTGAAGATGAATTTTGTATGTTAGAACGATTAAAAATTGAAATGTGTGAAAGAGTAAGTGTAAAATGCATATAATTTTGAATATTTTTTAATCTTTTCAAAAAAAAAAAGTTGTTTGTTCACCAACCTTTACGGTTCTTTCAACAATTTTAAACAACAGTAATTTTTCATTGTATCACATTTTTATCATCGATATTTTTGTGTGGTTGACTTCGTTTCATAATATCACGAACTATATTTGGTTTAGTTGTAATCATATAAAACAATTGATTATTTTTTCTGTTGTTATTCCAATTGAAAAACAAATTTAATCCCATTGTTTTAAAAAAAAATGTTTTTATATTTTTTAATTTTATTATTCTCTCTATTTTGTGTTTAGATAAAATTATTAGAGCAAAAAATCCATTCCTTACAAAATACAAATAGCAATTATAAATGTTGTGCTTGCCGAAATCTTAAATTAAAATTAGATGTACTTAAGGAAAAAATATTAATTTTATTAACGGAACGTAGAGAAAAATTACAAGAATTAACAAATACAAAGTGAGTGTTAAAAATATTATTATTATTTTTGTATAAATTAAGCCAGTATTCTTATAGTTAATCCCATACAATTTAAAGATTATATTAATTGTTCTTTTAATCTTTTTCGTATTGTCATAACTCGTAAATCAAAAATTGTCAATTTAACCATACTCTTTGTATGGCCACCCCATAATATTATTTTAAATTCTTAAAATTCAGCTTATTTTACTTAAAATTCAGTAGTAAAATCCATACCATTTCATGGAAATTTCAACCTTAAAAATTGAATGATTAGTGGTTGATTATGACCAATTATAGGTAAAATAAATGAATTTTTTATTATGAAAGGGGTTTAGTAAAAAGGCCATAACTTGGGAACCTGTTGAGATAGAATAACGAGCAGACCATCAATCGAAAGATAATTAAATTCTCTAAAACGTTTCCTTACATGTCAAATGGGGTTGTAGAACGAATTCTATAGTTAAATTCCATAAACGTGAAAAATTGTCAATTTAACCATACTCTTTGTATGGCCACCCCATAATATTATTTTAAATTCTTAAAATTCAGCTTATTTTACTTAAAATTCAGTCTTAAAATCCATACCATTTCATGGAAATTTCAACCTTAAAAATTGAATGATTAGTGGTTGATTATGACCAATTATAGGTAAAATAAATGAATTTTTTATTATGTAAGGGGTATAGTAAAAATGCCATAACTTGGGAACCTGTTGAGATAGAATAACGAGCAGACCATCGATCGAAAGATAATTAAATTCTCTAAAACGTTTCCTTACATATCAAATGGGGTTGTAGAACGAATTCTATAGTTAAATTCCATAAACGTGAAAAAGTGTCAATTTAACCATACTCTTTGTATGGCCACCCCATAATATTATTTTAAATGCTTAAAATTCAACTTATTTTACTTAAAATTCAGTCTTAAAATCCATACCATTTCATGGAAATTTCAACCTTAAAAATTGAATGATTAGCGGTTGATTATGACCAATTATAGGTAAAATAAATGAATTTTTTATCATGTAAGGGGTTTAGTAAAAAGGCCATAACTTGGGAACCTATTGAGATAGAATAACGAGCAGACCATCAATCGAAAGATAATTAAATTCTCTAAAACGTTTCCTTACATATCAAATGGGGTTGTAGAACGAATTCTATAGTTAAATTCCATAAACGTGAAAAATTGTCAATTTAACCATACTCTTTGTATGGCCACCCCATAATATTATTTTAAATTCTTAAAATTCAGCTTATTTTACTTAAAATTCAGTCTTAAAATTCATACCATTTCATGGAAATTTCAACCTTAAAAATTGAATGATTAGTGGTTGATTATGACCAATTATAGGTAAAATAAATGAATTTTTTATTATGTAAGGGGTATAGTAAAAATGGCATAACTTGGGAACCTGTTGAGATAGAATAACGAGCAGACCATCAATCGAAAGATAATTAAATTCTCTAAAACGTTTCCTTACATATCAAATGGGGTTGTAGAACGAATTCTATAGTTAAATTCCATAAACGTGAAAAATTGTCAATTTAACCATACTCTTTGTATGGCCACCCCATAATATTATTTTAAATGCTTAAAATTCAGCTTATTTTACTTAAAATTCAGTCTTAAAATCCATACCATTTCATGGAAATTTCAACCTTAAAAATTGAATGATTAGTGGTTGATTATGACCAATTATAGGTAAAATAAATGAATTTTTTATTATGTAAGGGGTATAGTAAAAAGGCCATAACTTGGGAACCTGTTGAGATAGAATAACGAGCAGACCATCAATCGAAAGATAATTAAATTCTCTAAAACGTTTTCTTACATATCAAATGGGGTTGAAGAACGAATTCTATAGTTAAATTCCATAAACGTGAAAAATTGTCAATTTAGCCATACTCTTTGCATGGCCACCCCATAATATTATTTTAAATTCTTAAAATTCAGCTTATTTTACTTAAAATTCAGTCTTAAAATCCATACCATTTCATGGAAATTTCAACCTTAAAAATTTAATGATTAGTGGTTGATTATGACCAATTATAGGTAAAATAAATGAATTTTTTATTATGTAAGGGGTTTAGTAAAAAGGCCATAACTTGGGAACCTATTGAGATAGAATAACGAGCAGACCATCAATCGAAAGATAATTAAATTCTCTAAAACGTTACCTTACATATCAAATGGGGTTGTAGAACGAATTCTATAGTTAAATTCCATAAACGTGAAAAATTGTCAATTTAACCATACTCTTTGTATGGCCACCCCATAATATTATTTTAAATTCTTAAAATTCAGCTTATTTTACTTAAAATTCACTCTTAAAATCCATACCATTTCATGGAAATTTCAACCTTAAAAATTGAATGATTAGCGGTTGATTATGACCAATTATAGGTAAAATAAATGAATTTTTTATCATGTAAGGGGTTTAGTAAAAAGGCCATAACTTGGGAACCTGTTGAGATAGAATAACGAGCAGAACATCAATCGAAAGATAATTAAATTCTCTAAAACGTTTTCTTACATATCAAATGGGGTTGTAGAACGAATTCTATAGTTAAATTCCATAAACGTGAAAAATTGTCAATTTAACTATACTCTTTGCATGGCCACCCCATAATATTATTTTAAATTCTTAAAATTCAGCTTATTTTACTTAAAATTCAGTCTTAAAATTCATACCATTTCATGGAAATTTCAACCTTAAAAATTGAATGATTAGTGGTTGATTATGACCAATTATAGGTAAAATAAATGAATTTTTTATCATGTAAGGGGTTTAGTAAAAAGGCCATAACTTGGGAACCTATTGAGATAGAATAACGAGCAGACCATCAATCGAAAGATAATTAAATTCTCTAAAACGTTTCCTTATATATCAAATGGGGTTGTAGAACGAATGCTATAGTTAAATTCCATAAACGTGAAAAATTGTCAATTTAACCATACTCTTTGTATGGCCACCCCATAATATTATTTTAAATTCTTAAAATTCAGCTTATTTTACTTAAAATTCACTCTTAAAATCCATACCATTTCATGGAAATTTCAACCTTAAAAATTGAATGATTAGCGGTTGATTATGACCAATTATAGGTAAAATAAATGAATTTTTTATTATGTAAGGGGTTTAGTAAAAAGGCCATAACTTGGGAACCTATTGAGATAGAATAACGAGCAGACCATCAATCGAAAGATAATTAAATTCTCTAAAACGTTTCCTTACATATCAAATGGGGTTGTAGAACGAATTCTATAGTTAAATTCCATAAACGTGAAAAATTGTCAATTTAACCATACTCTTTGTATGGCCACCCCATAATATTATTTTAAATTCTTAAAATTCAGCTTATTTTACTTAAAATTCACTCTTAAAATCCATACCATTTCATGGAAATTTCAACCTTAAAAATTGAATGATTAGCGGTTGATTATGACCAATTATAGGTAAAATAAATGAATTTTTTATTATGTAAGGGGTTTAGTAAAAAGGCCATAACTTGGGAACCTATTGAGATAGAATAACGAGCAGACCATCAATCGAAAGATAATTAAATTCTCTAAAACGTTTCTTTACATATCAAATGGGGTTGTAGAACGAATTCTATAGTTAAATTCCATAAACGTGAAAAATTGTCAATTTAACCATACTCTTTGTATGGCCACCCCATAATATTATTTTAAATTCTTAAAATTCAGCTTATTTTACTTAAAATTCACTCTTAAAATCCATACCATTTCATGGAAATTTCAACCTTAAAAATTGAATGATTAGCGGTTGATTATGACCAATTATAGGTAAAATAAATGAATTTTTTATCATGTAAGGGGTTTAGTAAAAAGGCCATAACTTGGGAACCTGTTGAGATAGAATAACGAGCAGACCATCAATCGAAAGATAATTAAATTCTCTAAAACGTTTCCTTACATATCAAATGGGGTGGTAGAACGAATTCTATAGTTAAATTCCATAAACGTGAAAAATTGTCAATTTAACCATACTCTTTGTATGGCCACCCCATAATATTATTTTAAATTCTTAAAATTCAGCTTGTTTTACTTAAAATTCAGTCTTAAAATCAATACCATTTCATGGAAATTTCAACCTTAAAAATTGAATGATTAGCGGTTGATTATGACCAATTATAGGTAAAATAAATGAATTTTTTATTATGTAAGGGGTTTAGTAAAAATGCCATAACTTGGGAACCTGTTGAGATAGAATAACGAGCAGACCATCAATCGAAAGATAATTAAATTCTCTAAAACGTTTTCTTACATATCAAATGGGGTTGAAGAACGAATTCTATAGTTAAATTCCATAAACGTGAAAAATTGTCAATTTAACCATACTCTTTGCATGGCCACCCCATAATATTATTTTAAATTCTTAAAATTCAGCTTATTTTACTTAAAATTCAGTCTTAAAATCCATACCATTTCATGGAAATTTCAACCTTAAAAATTGAATGATTAGTGGTTGATTATGACCAATTATAGGTAAAATAAATGAATTTTTTATTATGAAAGGGGTTTAGTAAAAAGGCCATAACTTGGGAACCTGTTGAGATAGAATAACGAACAGACCATCAGTCGAAAGATAATTAAATTCTCTAAAATGTTTTCTTACATATCAAATGGGGTTGTAGAACGAATTCTATAGTTAAATTCCATAAACGTGAAAAATTGTCAATTTAACCATACTCTTTGCATGGCCACCCCATAATATTATTTTAAATTCTTAAAATTCAGCTTATTTTACTTAAAATTCAGTCTTAAAATCCATACCCTTTCATGGAAATTTCAACCTTAAAAATTGAATGATTAGTGGTTGATTATGACCAATTATAGGTAAAATAAATGAATTTTTTATTATGTAAGGGGTTTAGTAAAAAGGCCATAACTTGGGAACCTATTGAGATAGAATAACGAGCAGACCATCAATCGAAAGATAATTAAATTCTCTAAAACGTTTTCTTACATATCAAATGGGGTTGTAAAACGAATTCTATAGTTAAATTCCATAAACGTGAAAAATTGTCAATTTAACCATACTCTTTGCATGGCCACCCCATAATATTATTTTAAATTCTTAAAATTCAGCTTATTTTACTTAAAATTCAGTCTTAAAATCCATACCATTTCATGGAAATTTCAACCTTAAAAATTGAATGATTAGCGGTTGATTATGACCAATTATAGGTAAAATAAATGAATTTTTTATTATGTAAGGGGTTTAGTAAAAAGGCCATAACTTGAGAACCTATTGAGATAGAATAACGAGCAGAGCATCAATCGAAAGATAATTAAATTCTCTAAAACGTTTCCTTACATATCAAATGGGGTTGTAAAACGAATTCTATAGTTAAATTCCATAAACGTGAAAAATTGTCAATTTAACCATACTCTTTGCATGGCCACCCCATAATATTATTTTAAATTCTTAAAATTCAGCTTATTTTACTTAAAATTCAGTCTTAAAATCCATACCCTTTCATGGAAATTTCAACCTTAAAAATTGAATGATTAGTGGTTGATTATGACCAATTATAGGTAAAATAAATGAATTTTTTATTATGTAAGGGGTTTAGTAAAAAGGCCATAACTTGGGAACCTATTGAGATAGAATAACGAGCAGACCATCAATCGAAAGATAATTAAATTCTCTAAAATGTTTTCTTAAATATCAAATTGGATTGTAGAACGAATTCTATAGTTAAATTCCATAAACGTGAAAAATTGTCAATTTAACCATACTCTTTGCATGGCCACCCCATAATATTATTTTAAATTCTTAAAATTCAGCTTATTTTACTTAAAATTCAGTCTTAAAATCCATACCATTTCATGGAAATTTCAACCTTAAAAATTGAATGATTAGCGGTTGATTATGACCAATTATAGGTAAAATAAATGAATTTTTTATTATGTAAGGGGTATAGTAAAAAGGCCATAACTTGAGAACCTGTTGAGATAGAATAACGAGCAGACCATCAATCGAAAGATAATTAAATTCTCTAAAACGTTTCCTTACATATCAAATGGGGTTGTAAAACGAATTCTATAGTTAAATTCCATAAACGTGAAAAATTGTCAATTTAACCATACTCTTTGTATGGCCACCGCATAATATTATTTTAAATTCTTAAAATTCAGCTTATTTTACTTAAAATTCAGTCTTAAAATCCATACCATTTCATGGAAATTTCAACCTTAAAAATTTAATGATTAGTGGTTGATTATGACCAATTATAGGTAAAATAAATGAATTTTTTATTATGTAAGGGGTTTAGTAAAAAGGCCATAACTTGGGAACCTATTGAGATAGAATAACGAGCAGACCATCAATCGAAAGATAATTAAATTCTCTAAAACGTTTCGTTACATATCAAATGGGGTTGTAGAACGAATTCTATAGTTAAATTCCATAAACGTGAAAAATTGTCAATTTAACCATACTCTTTGTATGGCCACCCCATAATATTATTTTAAATTCTTAAAATTCAGCTTATTTTACTTAAAATTCACTCTTAAAATCCATACCATTTCATGGAAATTTCAACCTTAAAAATTGAATGATTAGCGGTTGATTATGACCAATTATAGGTAAAATAAATGAATTTTTTATTATGTAAGGGGTTTAGTAAAAAGGCCATAACTTGGGAACCTATTGAGATAGAATAACGAGCAGACCATCAATCGAAAGATAATTAAATTCTCTAAAACGTTACCTTACATATCAAATGGGGTTGTAGAACGAATTCTATAGTTAAATTCCATAAACGTGAAAAGTTGTCAATTTAACCATACTCTTTGTATGGCCACCCCATAATATTATTTTAAATTCTTAAAATTCAGCTTATTTTACTTAAAATTCAGTCTTAAAATCCATACCCTTTCATGGAAATTTCAACCTTAAAAATTGAATGATTAGTGGTTGATTATGACCAATTATAGGTAAAATAAATGAATTTTTTATTATGTAAGGGGTATAGTAAAAAGGCCATAACTTGGGAACCTGTTGAGATAGAATAACGAGCAGACCATCAATCGAAAGATAATTAAATTCTCTAAAATGTTTTCTTACATATCAAATGGGGTTGTAGAACGAATTCTATAGTTAAATTCCATAAACGTGAAAAATTGTCAATTTAACCATACTCTTTGTATGGCCACCACATAATATTATTTTAAATTCTTAAAATTCAGCTTATTTTACTTAAAATTCAGTCTTAAAATCCATACCATTTCATGGAAATTTCAACCTTAAAAATTTAATGATTAGCGGTTGATTATGACCAATTATAGGTAAAATAAATGAATTTTTTATTATGTAAGGGGTTTAGTAAAAAGGCCATAACTTGGGAACCTATTGAGATAGAATAACGAGCAGACCATCAATCGAAAGATAATTAAATTCTCTAAAACGTTTTCTTACATATCAAATGGGGTTGAAGAACGAATTCTATAGTTAAATTCCATAAACGTGAAAAATTGTCAATTTAACCATACTCTTTGCATGGCCACCCCATAATATTATTTTAAATTCTTAAAATTCAGCTTATTTTACTTAAAATTCAGTCTTAAAATCCATACCCTTTCATGGAAATTTCAACCTTAAAAATTGAATGATTAGTGGTTGATTATGACCAATTATAGGTAAAATAAATGAATTTTTTATTATGTAAGGGGTTTAGTAAAAAGGCCATAACTTGGGAACCTATTGAGATAGAATAACGAGCAGACCATCAATCGAAAGATAATTAAATTCTCTAAAATGTTTTCTTAAATATCAAATTGGATTGTAGAACGAATTCTATAGTTAAATTCCATAAACGTGAAAAATTGTCAATTTAACCATACTCTTTGCATGGCCACCCCATAATATTATTTTAAATTCTTAAAATTCAGCTTATTTTACTTAAAATTCAGTCTTAAAATCCATACCATTTCATGGAAATTTCAACCTTAAAAATTGAATGATTAGCGGTTGATTATGACCAATTATAGGTAAAATAAATGAATTTTTTATTATGTAAGGGGTATAGTAAAAAGGCCATAACTTGAGAACCTGTTGAGATAGAATAACGAGCAGACCATCAATCGAAAGATAATTAAATTCTCTAAAACGTTTCCTTACATATCAAATGGGGTTGTAAAACGAATTCTATAGTTAAATTCCATAAACGTGAAAAATTGTCAATTTAACCATACTCTTTGTATGGCCACCGCATAATATTATTTTAAATTCTTAAAATTCAGCTTATTTTACTTAAAATTCAGTCTTAAAATCCATACCATTTCATGGAAATTTCAACCTTAAAAATTTAATGATTAGTGGTTGATTATGACCAATTATAGGTAAAATAAATGAATTTTTTATTATGTAAGGGGTTTAGTAAAAAGGCCATAACTTGGGAACCTATTGAGATAGAATAACGAGCAGACCATCAATCGAAAGATAATTAAATTCTCTAAAACGTTTCGTTACATATCAAATGGGGTTGTAGAACGAATTCTATAGTTAAATTCCATAAACGTGAAAAATTGTCAATTTAACCATACTCTTTGTATGGCCACCCCATAATATTATTTTAAATTCTTAAAATTCAGCTTATTTTACTTAAAATTCACTCTTAAAATCCATACCATTTCATGGAAATTTCAACCTTAAAAATTGAATGATTAGCGGTTGATTATGACCAATTATAGGTAAAATAAATGAATTTTTTATTATGTAAGGGGTTTAGTAAAAAGGCCATAACTTGGGAACCTATTGAGATAGAATAACGAGCAGACCATCAATCGAAAGATAATTAAATTCTCTAAAACGTTACCTTACATATCAAATGGGGTTGTAGAACGAATTCTATAGTTAAATTCCATAAACGTGAAAAGTTGTCAATTTAACCATACTCTTTGTATGGCCACCCCATAATATTATTTTAAATTCTTAAAATTCAGCTTATTTTACTTAAAATTCAGTCTTAAAATCCATACCATTTCATGGAAATTTCAACCTTAAAAATTGAATGATTAGTGGTTGATTATGACCAATTATAGGTAAAATAAATGAATTTTTTATTATGTAAGGGGTATAGTAAAAAGGCCATAACTTGGGAACCTGTTGAGATAGAATAACGAGCAGACCATCAATCGAAAGATAATTAAATTCTCTAAAATGTTTTCTTACATATCAAATGGGGTTGTAGAACGAATTCTATAGTTAAATTCCATAAACGTGAAAAATTGTCAATTTAACCATACTCTTTGTATGGCCACCACATAATATTATTTTAAATTCTTAAAATTCAGCTTATTTTACTTAAAATTCAGTCTTAAAATCCATACCATTTCATGGAAATTTCAACCTTAAAAATTTAATGATTAGCGGTTGATTATGACCAATTATAGGTAAAATAAATGAATTTTTTATTATGTAAGGGGTTTAGTAAAAAGGCCATAACTTGGGAACCTATTGAGATAGAATAACGAGCAGACCATCAATCGAAAGATAATTAAATTCTCTAAAACGTTTTCTTACATATCAAATGGGGTTGAAGAACGAATTCTATAGTTAAATTCCATAAACGTGAAAAATTGTCAATTTAACCATACTCTTTGCATGGCCACCCCATAATATTATTTTAAATTCTTAAAATTCAGCTTATTTTACTTAAAATTCAGTCTTAAAATCCATACCATTTCATGGAAATTTCAACCTTAAAAATTGAATGATTAGTGGTTGATTATGACCAATTATAGGTAAAATAAATGAATTTTTTATTATGAAAGGGGTTTAGTAAAAAGGCCATAACTTGGGAACCTGTTGAGATAGAATAACGAACAGACCATCAGTCGAAAGATAATTAAATTCTCTAAAATGTTTTCTTACATATCAAATGGGGTTGTAGAACGAATTCTATAGTTAAATTCCATAAACGTGAAAAATTGTCAATTTAACCATACTCTTTGCATGGCCACCCCATAATATTATTTTAAATTCTTAAAATTCAGCTTATTTTACTTAAAATTCAGTCTTAAAATCCATACCCTTTCATGGAAATTTCAACCTTAAAAATTGAATGATTAGTGGTTGATTATGACCAATTATAGGTAAAATAAATGAATTTTTTATTATGTAAGGGGTTTAGTAAAAAGGCCATAACTTGGGAACCTGTTGAGATAGAATAACGAGCAGACCATCAATCGAAAGATAATTAAATTCTCTAAAACGTTTTCTTACATATCAAATGGGGTTGTAAAACGAATTCTATAGTTAAATTCCATAAACGTGAAAAATTGTCAATTTAACCATACTCTTTGCATGGCCACCCCATAATATTATTTTAAATTCTTAAAATTCAGCTTATTTTACTTAAAATTCAGTCTTAAAATCCATACCATTTCATGGAAATTTCAACCTTAAAAATTGAATGATTAGCGGTTGATTATGACCAATTATAGGTAAAATAAATGAATTTTTTATTATGTAAGGGGTTTAGTAAAAAGGCCATAACTTGGGAACCTATTGAGATAGAATAACGAGCAGACCATCAATCGAAAGATAATTAAATTCTCTAAAACGTTTCCTTACATATCAAATGGGGTTGTAGAACGAATTCTATAGTTAAATTCCATAAACGTGAAAAATTGTCAATTTAACCATACTCTTTGTATGGCCACCCCATAATATTATTTTAAATTCTTAAAATTCAGCTTATTTTACTTAAAATTCACTCTTAAAATCCATACCATTTCATGGAAATTTCAACCTTAAAAATTGAATGATTAGCGGTTGATTATGACCAATTATAGGTAAAATAAATGAATTTTTTATTATGTAAGGGGTTTAGTAAAAAGGCCATAACTTGGGAACCTATTGAGATAGAATAACGAGCAGACCATCAATCGAAAGATAATTAAATTCTCTAAAACGTTACCTTACATATCAAATGGGGTTGTAGAACGAATTCTATAGTTAAATTCCATAAACGTGAAAAGTTGTCAATTTAACCATACTCTTTGTATGGCCACCCCATAATATTATTTTAAATTCTTAAAATTCAGCTTATTTTACTTAAAATTCAGTCTTAAAATCCATACCCTTTCATGGAAATTTCAACCTTAAAAATTGAATGATTAGTGGTTGATTATGACCAATTATAGGTAAAATAAATGAATTTTTTATTATGTAAGGGGTTTAGTAAAAAGGCCATAACTTGAGAACCTATTGAGATAGAATAACGAGCAGAGCATCAATCGAAAGATAATTAAATTCTCTAAAACGTTTCCTTACATATCAAATGGGGTTGTAAAACGAATTCTATAGTTAAATTCCATAAACGTGAAAAATTGTCAATTTAACCATACTCTTTGCATGGCCACCCCATAATATTATTTTAAATTCTTAAAATTCAGCTTATTTTACTTAAAATTCAGTCTTAAAATCCATACCCTTTCATGGAAATTTCAACCTTAAAAATTGAATGATTAGTGGTTGATTATGACCAATTATAGGTAAAATAAATGAATTTTTTATTATGTAAGGGGTATAGTAAAAAGGCCATAACTTGGGAACCTGTTGAGATAGAATAACGAGCAGACCATCAATCGAAAGATAATTAAATTCTCTAAAATGTTTTCTTACATATCAAATGGGGTTGTAGAACGAATTCTATAGTTAAATTCCATAAACGTGAAAAATTGTCAATTTAACCATACTCTTTGTATGGCCACCACATAATATTATTTTAAATTCTTAAAATTCAGCTTATTTTACTTAAAATTCAGTCTTAAAATCCATACCATTTCATGGAAATTTCAACCTTAAAAATTTAATGATTAGCGGTTGATTATGACCAATTATAGGTAAAATAAATGAATTTTTTATTATGTAAGGGGTTTAGTAAAAAGGCCATAACTTGGGAACCTATTGAGATAGAATAACGAGCAGACCATCAATCGAAAGATAATTAA
Source organism: Dilophus febrilis (assembly GCA_958336335.1). NCBI lineage: Eukaryota > Metazoa > Arthropoda > Insecta > Diptera > Bibionidae > Dilophus > Dilophus febrilis. The sequence goes on along the minus strand of OY284469.1, from coordinate 53,864,733 downwards.
ATTCTCTAAAATGTTTTCTTAAATATCAAATTGGATTGTAGAACGAATTCTATAGTTAAATTCCATAAACGTGAAAAATTGTCAATTTAACCATACTCTTTGTATGGCCACCACATAATATTATTTTAAATTCTTAAAATTCAGCTTATTTTACTTAAAATTCAGTCTTAAAATCCATACCATTTCATGGAAATTTCAACCTTAAAAATTGAATGATTAGCGGTTGATTATGACCAATTATAGGTAAAATAAATGAATTTTTTATTATGTAAGGGGTTTAGTAAAAAGGCCATAACTTGAGAACCTATTGAGATAGAATAACGAGCAGAGCATCAATCGAAAGATAATTAAATTCTCTAAAACGTTTCCTTACATATCAAATGGGGTTGTAGAACGAATTCTATAGTTAAATTCCATAAACGTGAAAAATTGTCAATTTAACCATACTCTTTGTATGGCCACCCCATAATATTATTTTAAATTCTTAAAATTCAGCTTATTTTACTTAAAATTCACTCTTAAAATCCATACCATTTCATGGAAATTTCAACCTTAAAAATTGAATGATTAGCGGTTGATTATGACCAATTATAGGTAAAATAAATGAATTTTTTATTATGTAAGGGGTTTAGTAAAAAGGCCATAACTTGGGAACCTATTGAGATAGAATAACGAGCAGACCATCAATCGAAAGATAATTAAATTCTCTAAAACGTTACCTTACATATCAAATGGGGTTGTAGAACGAATTCTATAGTTAAATTCCATAAACGTGAAAAGTTGTCAATTTAACCATACTCTTTGTATGGCCACCCCATAATATTATTTTAAATTCTTAAAATTCAGCTTATTTTACTTAAAATTCAGTCTTAAAATCCATACCATTTCATGGAAATTTCAACCTTAAAAATTGAATGATTAGCGGTTGATTATGACCAATTATAGGTAAAATAAATGAATTTTTTATTATGTAAGGGGTTTAGTAAAAAGGCCATAACTTGAGAACCTATTGAGATAGAATAACGAGCAGAGCATCAATCGAAAGATAATTAAATTCTCTAAAACGTTTCCTTACATATCAAATGGGGTTGTAAAACGAATTCTATAGTTAAATTCCATAAACGTGAAAAATTGTCAATTTAACCATACTCTTTGCATGGCCACCCCATAATATTATTTTAAATTCTTAAAATTCAGCTTATTTTACTTAAAATTCAGTCTTAAAATCCATACCCTTTCATGGAAATTTCAACCTTAAAAATTGAATGATTAGTGGTTGATTATGAAAAATTATAGGTAAAATAAATGAATTTTTTATTATGTAAGGGGTATAGTAAAAAGGCCATAACTTGGGAACCTGTTGAGATAGAATAACGAGCAGACCATCAATCGGAAGATAATTAAATTCTCTACAATGTTTTCTTACATATCAAATGGGGTTGTAGAACGAATTCTATAGTTAAATTCCATAAACGTGAAAAATTGTCAATTTAACCATACTCTTTGTATGGCCACCACATAATATTATTTTAAATTCTTAAAATTCAGCTTATTTTACTTAAAATTCAGTTTTAAAATCCATACCATTTCATGGAAATTTCAACCTTAAAAATTTAATGATTAGCGGTTGATTATGACCAATTATAGGTAAAATAAATGAATTTTTTATTATGTAAGGGGTTTAGTAAAAAGGCCATAACTTGGGAACCTATTGAGATAGAATAACGAGCAGACCATCAATCGAAAGATAATTAAATTCTCTAAAATGTTTTCTTAAATATCAAATTGGATTGTAGAACGAATTCTATAGTTAAATTCCATAAACGTGAAAAATTGTCAATTTAACCATACTCTTTGCATGGCCACCCCATAATATTATTTTAAATTCTTAAAATTCAGCTTATTTTACTTAAAATTCAGTCTTAAAATCCATACCATTTCATGGAAATTTCAACCTTAAAAATTGAATGATTAGCGGTTGATTATGACCAATTATAGGTAAAATAAATGAATTTTTTATTATGTAAGGGGTATAGTAAAAAGGCCATAACTTGGGAACCTGTTGAGATAGAATAACGAGCAGACCATCAATCGAAAGATAATTAAATTCTCTAAAACGTTTCCTTACATATCAAATGGGGTTGTAAAACGAATTCTATAGTTAAATTCCATAAACGTGAAAAATTGTCAATTTAACCATACTCTTTGTATGGCCACCGCATAATATTATTTTAAATTCTTAAAATTCAGCTTATTTTACTTAAAATTCAGTCTTAAAATCCATACCATTTCATGGAAATTTCAACCTTAAAAATTTAATGATTAGCGGTTTATTATGACCAATTATAGGTAAAATAAATGAATTTTTTATTATGTAAGGGGTTTAGTAAAAAGGCCATAACTTGGGAACCTATTGAGATAGAATAACGAGCAGACCATCAATCGAAAGATAATTAAATTCTCTAAAACGTTTCCTTACATATCAAATGGGGTTGTAGAACGAATTCTATAGTTAAATTCCATAAACGTGAAAAATTGTCAATTTAACCATACTCTTTGTATGGCCACCCCATAATATTATTTTAAATTCTTAAAATTCAGCTTATTTTACTTAAAATTCACTCTTAAAATCCATACCATTTCATGGAAATTTCAACCTTAAAAATTGAATGATTAGCGGTTGATTATGACCAATTATAGGTAAAATAAATGAATTTTTTATTATGTAAGGGGTTTAGTAAAAAGGCCATAACTTGGGAACCTATTGAGATAGAATAACGAGCAGACCATCAATCGAAAGATAATTAAATTCTCTAAAACGTTTCCTTACATATCAAATGGGGTTGTAGAACGAATTCTATAGTTAAATTCCATAAACGTGAAAAGTTGTCAATTTAACCATACTCTTTGTATGGCCACCCCATAATATTATTTTAAATTCTTAAAATTCAGCTTGTTTTACTTAAAATTCAGTCTCAAAATCTAATAGTTAATTATACATTAATTTATTTTTTTTGATTTATAAATAGACAAGAAATTTTGGAAATGCTATTATCGGAAAAAGATACACAAATTGCTTTATTAGAAGTGTCTGGTGCTAAAACACAAGAACAAATTGAACGATTAGATCGTTTACGTAGTGATCGATTTAAATTGAATCGACGTTTAAAAGTCGAGGTAAGTAAACACACAAACAAATTATTTCTGAACCCCAAAAAAATAAATACACATTGAATATAAATTGAAATAATTAACTTCTTTTTTTTTTCTTCCATTTTTTCTTTCTTTTTTTTTTTTAATATTTTTATAATTTATTACAATTTATATCTCTGAATATTTAAATATATATATATATATATTCATAGAGTGAAAGTTCATTAAAACTTTTATCTGAATGTAAAGCATTAGAAATTGAATTATCTGAACTTTTAACACAACAAATATAACTATTAACTATTAAATACAAAAATATATAATTTAAATAAATCATCGTGTCTGTGTGTTGTATTTGTATAATTTATATAATTTTAATAAGAAATTGAAAGCGATTAATATATATATATATATAGAAAAAAAATAGAGATTTGTAAACTGCGGTAATTAAAAAATACTTTAAAATAACATTTGCATCATCATATATAATATAATTATATATATTGAATAAATAAAAATGAAATAATATTAAAAACAATAACAAAACGATTGATTAATGCGAATCAGAAAAATTGCAATACAAAAGAATTTCCATTTATTAATAATTAATTAATGTATTTCAATACGAATGCGAATTCCATATTTATCCATAAAAATATAAGTGAAATTTCCTCCTTAAATCAATAAACTGATTTGACTGATTGATTGATTGATTGCAATTTATTGATTTGTTGATTGCTTGATTTCCAGATTGCCTAATTATTATAAAATTTATTAATCATGACGGATTTATTTAAAAGATTACAGAACTTTCCAAAATAAAACATTTTCCAATTTAAAAATCGATTTGAATCTTATATTAAAAATTAACAAACAATACAAAAAAAAATATGTTGCTTTCACCCTTTAATTAATAATAAAAAAAAAAACTCTACTCTACACTCTACTCTTTATAAATATTAAACAAAAAAAAACTTTCCATATATTTTATTATTTAATTTCTTTAATATTTTTATAATTAACTATAAATTAATATATAATCTATTAATAATAATAATAATAATAATTGATTTTTATTATAATATTACTAATAAAATAATTAAAAAAAAATTATAATAATTAATATTTAAATTTTTGAATAATTTTGTATAAATACTTTGAAATTAAATCATTTGGAAAAATTAAAAAAACACCAACCCTCTCTTCTTATTGCTATACTAAATCATATCATTATTTATTTAAAAAACCATTGTAATTAATTATATTTGTGTCTGTGCCTGTGAATATTATAATAATAATAATAAATTAATTAAATTTTGTGTGTAAATTTGAAAATGAATGGAATGGAAAAAATATGAATGGAAAATTTATTTAGATTAATTTTTTATGAATAATTTATTAGAATAAGAATCACAATCAGTATTAGTTTGTTCTTTTCACTCCGTTTTTATTTTTTGGTTATCCAAAAAAAAAAAAAAAAATAAATACTCTTGTGATTTGTTTTTTTTTTTTTTTTTATATTAATTATTTAATAATAATTTATAATAAAAAAAAACTTATTAATTTTTTTCAATAAATTTTATTAAAAAATTTTATTATTATTATCATTTTTTTTTTGGTTTTTTGTTTGATATTGAATTGAATTGATTTATTTTTATTATTTTATTTGTTGATTAATTTTAATTATTCCTAATTAGATTTTCCTCACATCTCTTTTTATATATACATTTATTTATTAATTATATTATTTGTAAATATTTGTATTAAATTTAAAGTAAACAAAAAAAAAACCAATTAAAATATATAGAGACAATAAAATTTCTATTTATATATACAATAATATATTTATATGTAAAAATGGAAAATATATAGATATGCAAATAATTAAATGCAATAAAATAACTATATATATGTATATTAAATATTAAATATTAATATAATATTAAAAAAAATTATTTAATATTTAATTAATTAATTAAATTTAAATATATATATAGTTAATTGTAAATATGAAAAAAAATATATATATTAAAGCTTATTAATTACAGTGACATCACAAAAAATCTAAACCAAAACATCATCATCCGCGCGCATATTTAAAAATTAATTAAATATAATTTTTTTTTAATTTAATTTATACATATTAATAATTATTATAATAATGGCTTTATGATTTATACAACAACATGTTAAAAGAATGAGAAAAATTTTGGAACGAATTGGAATATTATAATATTATAATTAATATCTGTGATAAAATATATTGAATTGCAATAATTTTAAATTAACAAATTATTGCTAAAACAATTTAAAGTTAAAAAATTACGAATCTTTAAAAATCGAAATCATTAAAAAAAATATTCGTATAATTATTACACGATGATGGCATCGTATTTAAATCAAATTTTTGCTGAATCATCAATTTCCTTACGCGATTTAAATTACTGAAAATTACAATTTTCACCTGAAATATTATTAAAATTATATATTAAATTGTAATAGAACCGTTACATCTTTATCTAACCTCTCCGGACATAAATAGTAAAATCACGGGGTTTTCAATAAATTTGATTTGGATGGTGAGTATTGATTTGATTTTGAAATATAGAGATAGAGTTTTGTAATGTATATATTTGTATGAATGAAATCGTTCAATATCTTAATGAAAATGATCCTTTAATTGCGATAAAATCATTCCTTTTCTATCTTTTTTTCGGTCATTTTTGTAAAACGACCTTTCAAAATATAACTTTTCAGCAGTTTCAACAATTATTTCATCGATGAAGTCAAATCTCTTTCCGAAATCGTGCAATATCTTAATGCACTAAACATATTTTGATGATCCTTTAACTGTCACATAATCATTCCTTTTCTAACTTTTCTCCATCAGTTATTGTGTAAAACGATCTTCAAATAATATAACTTTAGCAGTTTCAACAATTATTTCATCAATGAAGTCAAATCTCTCTTTCCGTGGAATTCTTTTATATGTTTGAAGTCTACAGACAAACTCTCATATAGTAATCGCGAGGCCAAATGTAGAAAATTACATTACGATTTTTCCATTATTTTCCCGACTTGCTTAATGTTTTCTTGATTCACGATTCCTTCATTTGGATGACCATATATAGATATCATAATGATTAGGGCTTGTACGATAATTTGTTTGCAATTAACATTAACAACATAATAAAATGTTTAATAATTTATCATTGAATAAGATACTATATTCATTTCTATTTCATGTTGAGTTTTGGGCAAGGGTTTATTTATGATACATAATATATTATTCATGACACTTAATAGTGAAGTAAAAAATATGGAAAGTTGACCATGTATATCTGATACAATATTCAAGTTTGCCATTTATCTGAAATTTATAAATAAATACAAAGGTCTATAATGAAAAAAAAAATCGCAATTGTTGTTCAAGTTCAAGAAATTCAAGATGTTTTTGCAAATAATATTAACATCTCTAATACGATGATAGAGATATTATTTATCACGTAAAAAGCGCAAAGTCTCATCATTTATTTAAATTATTCATTATAAATTCAAAGATTTTCTTTTCCAAGTTCAATAAATATATATTTTATGCGATTTCTAATTAATGAATAAATAAATAATTGAATGAATATGCTAAATGTATATGAATTGAATAGATCAAATCAAATACAAAATTTTAAAAATGTTGATTTTACTCAATCCTATATCATTTTATTTAAATTAAAGGGTTTTGTTTTGTTTTTTTTTTTTTGTTTTTTTTTAAATAAAAATTCCTCACAATCGCAATTTGTGATTTTCCTCATTTCTCAACCAAAAATTATTTCCTGTAAGTTTCAAAATAAATAAGCAAAAAACATTAAATTGCGAATCTTATCCTTACTTATACGAGCGACGGCTAATGAACATAATTGGATAAATTAATATTATAAAAAAAAATAAAAAACCACAATATAAAAATGTTTATGATTCAAAAGAAAAAAAAAAAAAAACTCCTATAAAATCAAACAAAATTAATTGTATTATTAAATGTATAAAAAAGAAAAAAAAATTATAATTAATTAATATTATTTTGATGCGACTGTAAATAAATAAATAAATGAGAAAATTAACAAGAAAAATTTAAACAAATTTAAAAGATTTAATTCAATATTCGTTAAATCTTATTTGTTCCATAAAAATTAAAACATTTTCCTATATAACTAATATAAAATAAACCATAAACAATTCTATATAAATAACATTTTTTTTTTCTTCTTCATCTATGTATATTTTTAGTGTAACAATAAAATAAAATTAAAATTAAAATTAAAATAATAATAATTAAAAATTAATAATATTAATAAAAAAAAAACAATGATAAATATAAATAAATAATATTATTAATAATAATTAAATTTTTTATATTATTATAATTATTATTAATTGTCATTATGTCAACAAAACGTACAGCACAATTTATTTTCTATATATAAATATATAAATAATAATATAATTAAATAAATATTTAAATATAATCGTTCTTTTTTTATTATTATTATTATTATTATTATTTGTATTATTATAAATTAAATTTTTAATATTTAATTATATAATAATATAGAAAAATTATATACTCTATATTTGTATATAGACTTGTTTTTTTTTTTACTTATTTATTATTATTATTATTATTATTATTTTTTGTTATATATTTGTTAAAAAAAAATATCGCGCATATTTTCGCAATATATAAAATATAAATTTAAAATATATAGAAAAATATAATTATAAAATATATAATAAATAAATAAAACATTTTCGTTTAAAAAGAAATAAAATTAAATTTAATATACATATTTATTTATTTATATATATAGTAATGTGTTCATATTTAGAATTAAATATATATTAAATAAATTAAATTAAATTAAATTAAATAAATAGATTGATAGATTACAGATAAAAAAATTAAAAAAAGGTATATAAATAAAACAAAAAAAAAAAGATATTATAAATTAAAAGAAAATTAATAAAATAATTACCGCAATTTATAGTTAATTATAAAATGAAAAAAAAAATAAAAACAATTAATTTAGTAATGATAAATAACTATAATTATGATGTATAGAAAAAAAAAAAGGAGAAAAAAATTAATTTATTTATTTATACTCTTCTATATATATATTTATAGTAAAAAAATTTCTATTTATATAATTTTTGGTTGTTGTTGTTGTCGTCCTTCTTTTTTTTTACTTATCTTAATTTTATTTTAATTTTCAATAGAATTTTTCTATTAATTTTATTCTATTTTTAATTACAATTAATAAATATCATAAACTTCGTCGCAGCTTTTCATATATTTATCCATTCACAACATCGCACTATAAATTTTCTATCTTCTTTTTCTCTCTCAAAAATATATGGTATAGTTGAAATAAAAAAATTTGAATTTATATTATAAATAATTTAGAAAGATAAAATAAAATTAAAATTAAAATACCCAACAATAAACAAAAAAAAAAAGAAATTCCACATTTATAGAAATATTAAATCATCACAATAAAAAATTTATATATTTTTTTCCTTTTAAAATAATTTTTCCCTTGTTTATTTATTTACATTTTTTTTTTTTTTTGATGCGATTAGATTACAAAATTTGTTGTTTTTTTTTTTATATAAAGTTATTATAAAACAAATTAATATATAAAAAATTAAAAATAATAATAATAAACTACAATACAATCAATTCATAAATATTTTTTTTATTAAATATATTTATATATATATATATATTTATATCTTTTTTATTATTAGTTAATTTAAATAAAAAATATAATAATAATAATAATATATAAAAATGAACAAACAAACCAAAAAATTAAAAAATATTATACACATATTTTACATTACATATCTTTTCATCATATATATATATATATATATATTTTATTATAATATATGTATGATATATATTTAATTTAATTTGGAAAATTATTATTAATTAATTATAATTAATTAATAAAAAAGTGTGGGCAAAAATTCATTATTTTTTACCATAAAAATTGCATATTATATAATAATTAATATATTATTTTTTAATCATCCTTTTATCGTGTTTAAAAACGGCAATATTCGGAAATAAATGAAAATTTAATTTGATTAACGATTCGTGTTAGAAAACAGACAGAGAGCAGCACAGATTCGAGATTCAAAGTGTTTGATAGCGATGGTCTCGATAAAGCTCAATTTCATTTTTTCATTTTTTTTCCTGTGCGCGTCTTTACCATAATTTTATTATTAAAAAATTATTAATTTATTTGTTTATTTTTTTTTTTTCAGTTTTTAATCTTTAATATTATTCATTTATTTTTAACGAATTTTTTTGTATTTGATTATTTTACTATAAATAATTGTTATGTTAATTGTTATGTCATTGTCATGATGTGAATAAAATCAATATTATTATTGCATCTGAGAGGTGTCCGAAAAACCCATTATTACAATTCATACAAAACGTTTTGCTTTAAAATCAGATCAAATATCCAAATTAAACTTATTTATGATCTTTTTTATTCTTTATTTGATCTGTATTTATACAAAAGTTTCAATCGCTTCTCTGTTTTTCTTTTATTTTTGTTAATTAAATTATAATTTGGTTTTTTTTTCTACTCAAATATTTAATATTTAATAAAAATATAAAAAATTAAACAATCAACAATAAATCAAAAAATAAAACAAAAAAAACTCCCCCATTTATTTTCATTCAACTAAACAAAGTTTTCTATTTACAACCCCAAAAAAATAAAACATTTGGTTTTTTTTTCTTCTTTTTATAATTATATTATAAATAAAAATTTTTTTTTTTTTTTAAATATATTTGTTATAAAAAATACAATTAAATCAATATAAAAGTAAACATTTTAAATTGTTAATTTAACAAAAAAAAATGGTTATATATAAAATTCTTTTTTATTTACTTTTGAAAATATATAAAATAAAATTATATTGCTGATTGAAATTAAAATTTATATTTGTATATGCAAAAACTCCACCAATTTGAAATAAATTTATCAAAATTCATTTATAAATACTTAATTTACTGTTTAAGAAAATTTATACAAAAAACCCATATATTAAATTAAAAACCAAAAAAAAAACAAACCTCTACACCAACACAACAAAATGAAATAATTTTTTTTTTCTATAAATATAAATAAATATGTAATAGAAAATTTATTATTATTATTATTATTGTTATTATTATTGTAATTATAATAATAATAATAATAATAATATAATATTTATTAATATATATTTATTAAAAATTTAATATTCTATATGTTTGTGTGTTGTACTACAAAATAAAAAAAAAAAATAAAAAACAGAATTATATATTATAAAAAATATATATAAATATAAATAATTATATATATATATTAAAATATAATAAAAATTATTATTAAAAATTATATAAATAATAATATTAATAATAATAATAATTAATAATATAACTTAAAGATGCGATGATGATGATAATAATTTTTTGATGAAATTATATTATTATTACAAAAAAAACCTTACAAATCTTAATAGAAAATAAAATGTAATAATAAAAAAACATTACAAATTAATTAATATTTAATAATAAAAAAAAAGAAAAAACAATACTATATTATAAATTATAAATTATTTAAATTATAATTATAATAATTAAAATATTAATAATAATATTGTTATTATTTATATTATATACTTTATATTATATAAATATGCGTGTGTGTGCGTATATTAAGTAAAATATAAAAGAAATTGATCGCTAAAAAAACAAAAAAAAATATTGTGTGCAATAAAAAATTTACAATTTAAACATAAAGAAAAAATAAGAAAAAAAATGAATATTTATAGTTAATCGAAATAAAAATTATGTTATATCATTATTACAAAAAAAAAATTAAAATAAATAAAATGAAAAAAAAAAAAAAGAATGATTGAATTATATATTTAAAAATATTATTATATAGTTTTAAATTTTTCATATGGAGAAATCATCAATCAAAATCCTAATAGTACGATACGGCATCAATCGTTTTATAATTATAAAAATAGTTAATATTATAAATAGCTTCATCATATTTTGCAGCAGTATAACCATATATTTGAATACGTTTTAAGGTGCAATATTCTATCAGGACCGCAATTAGGTGGATTATTAAGAAACGATTCAATATAATGATTCAAATGCGATTCTTAATTATTTATGTTTTATTTTATCATTATAATATTTTATTATTAATTTATTATTTATAATTATCAATTATTGTTATTTTATTATAATTTTATTTAGTTATTAATTTATCATATCATATCATTGATCAGACAGAACCGACCGATTGGTTAAGTTTTTTATATTTTTTCATGGAAAAAATATTTACAAACAACAAAACAGGATGTGCGAAAAACTCACAACAAAAAATCTAATTTTATAATCTAATTTGTTTGACAAGGACCACGAAACGAATCTAATGCAAATTTACCTAATGAATCGAACTGATCCTGACCACGGAGATTTATATAAATACCCGGGCACTGCGCGTTGAATGTAAATCCAATGTTCGTCCAAGGAAACTTCATGCAATATTTTATAGAAATCAATTTCAAATCAACCAACAACATATTTATCAACAAAAACAGATGACTATGAATTGAACTGATGAACTGAAATTGATTTTTAACGAGAACTATGTACAGAAATACAATAAAAATTATATAAACTATATTTTCTTTAGGATATATTTTTTGGAAAGTAGATTTTAAATAGAGGTATAATATAGAATCATAGATTTATATGGAAGATGACAATAAGGGATAATTCAACACTATTCAAAGTTTCAAACTTAAAATGCGGATATACTTATGATCGGGGATTTAAAAATTAATATAATGGAATGCAGTAGCAGTTCGAGCTCCTTACAACCATACAAATACGCAATTTCAATTAGCATGCAGCGGCGATTTGTAAGTATAGCAGCAGTTGGATAACTGGATGTGATACGGTAACGCATACTAAGGGTTTGAAAAAGCGCTATTGCAATGTCAGGGAATGCATCAATTCATCTTGTTGTTTTATAAACAGGTAAGAATGGTCAAGTTTTCGAAAGCTATTAAAAAAAAACAACAATCACTTTATTAAAACCTTGTAATTTCCTTTTCAATTAATTATTTTATTTTTTGTTTGTTTATTTAGTTGGACATGCAGATATATAAAGAATTTTGATTGGATTCATCTTATTTAATTGCTTCGAAAACCACGTCATCACAATTAATTTAGATATAAGTTAATCATCATTTAATAAAGAAGAACATCTTATAAACGATTTGTTATATGCTGCTGGTACTATTCGCTGTTGATGATACAAATTTTCATAAAAAAAAAATAAACATTATGCTAAAAAATATTGCAAACAAATTTATTGTTGGAGGAATGTTAAGATGATAATTGATATGATCTGTTATATAACTGTACAATCAATTCAGTAGTCGCCTGATATTGCTGCTTTAATTGATCAGAAATAACAAGATCATTTGCAATCAACTATACTGATCAATGTTCGGCAGCAGTATGTCAGTAATTATTCAAGTATTCAAACATTTTCGAAAAGGATTGATTAGTTTTATCTGGACAGACAAAACGAACATCATCATTTTAAAACAAAAACCTCTCTCGCAGTAGTTATCAATATTCCAAATGCTGTATACAAAAACGATTTTGTGGACCCCAAAAAAAAAAACGTGAGTACTTAAAAATCATTATATTAATTCAATCGGCTTGTTAATAACCCAATTGAAATGCAATAAGTTATAATCTCATATCAAAGATTATCTATACCTGTCATTTCAATCTCACACAATCCCTAACGCATTTTTCCGAATACCAGTCGTTTTTCATGTTTTTCTTGTTTCCAATCGTGATTAATAATCATCAAAATGATTATGATTTCTATTGGTGATATTTCCAAAACTGACAAAATTTTAATAATAATATAACTTTAATAACATCATTTTAATTTCATATTTTTATTTTCATTAATTCATTCGTAGGTTGTAAATCAAACAATAGACGATTGATTTGCTGATCAATTAAATTCAAAGACCTCCGGCTGAATTGTTTGTAGACGTTAGAAATGTCAATGGAAATGGATGGAACCATCAAAGATAATGTACAGTTTTAAATGTTAGTACAATTGAATAATTTAATAATTGAATAATGTATTTATAAAATAATCAAAAAAAAAATGTCAATAAAAAACCAAAAAATTGCAATAAAAATTGAATTTATTTTAAAAATTATTTATTAACAAAATGAATTGCGTTTTATATTTTTAATTTATAAAATGAAAAACAAAGAGATGAAAATAATAAATAAAAAAAACAAATAGATTTCATATAGGAAAATTTATAAAATACCAGGCACACATAAATATGAGGAACAAACATTTTAAATTTTTATTTATTTCTATATTTTCATAATTTCATACAAAAACCAAATCTTTTAAATTGTTAATAAAATTATACAAATGTTAATGCATTACAAATACATTATAATTCTTTACAAATGTTAAAAATTTTTAAATATTTTTTCTCATATATGAAAAAAATTATTTTTAAAATGTTGGTCATTGAATTTATGCGATCCTAATACAAAATTATCTAAATGACGAAGAAAAACCACTAAAAAGCGAAAAATTTGTCGAAAAATCAACGAGATTTCATATAAAAAATTTTTTAAAATACCAGGCCAACATAACCAGAAATAACAAAAAATTTTTTATATTTTATAAATATTTTTTCATACAAATTTTTCATATAAATTTCTCATACAAATTTCTCTTATATGAAAAAATTATTTTTAAAATTTTGGTCATTGAATTTATGCAATCCTATTCGAAAATGATGAAAACGAAGCCAAAAAAACCCCAAAAAAATACTATACTTTATTCAAAATCCATTGAGTTTCATATAAGAAAATTTTTAAAATACCAGGCACACATAAATATGAGGAACAAAAATTTTAAATTTTTATTATGAAATAAATTCATTTAATTTTTTTTTGTAAACAAAAAACAATAACAAAAAAAAGTAAACAAAAAACAATAACAAAAAATCTCAAAAAGTCAGTCGGCCATTATTTATTTATTGGAAAGAAAAATGTCAAAATGTCAGTCGGCCATTATTTTTATTGTAAATTTCATATTGAAGTGGAAAATTTTAATTTTTAAATAATAACATCGAATAATTTGATTTGTTAGGTTTCAATTATAGAAATAAAAAACCCTGCTAATTGTTTTTATAGGGTTTTTTAAATAATCTCCATTTTTATTTTATTTAAATTGCGTTGACGTTTCTTTAATAATTTTCTTCGGTTTTCATTTCATTATTTATTGACATCGGCTGAAAAAACTCGTGAACCAACAAATCAATAATATTATTTTATTTAATTAATAATTATTTATCCAAATGGTTTGTTTAAAATTAAGTAATTTTATTTGTTAAAATTATAAAACAGAAACTATATCGTAAATGGAATTTATGAAATATTAATAAAATGATTTGACTTGGAATGGAATTGGACGGAACTGCAAAATACCAGGTAAGAATTACAAATAGTAATTAATTAAAATACAAATTGTGTTATATAAAAGTGGTTAATATTTTGTTTTAGAAAATGATTATCAAATCTAATTGAGTGTAAAATAAAAAGCAATAATTGTTTTGGATAAGTCCGTGATTTGGAGATTGGAGGAGGAGGGATGTTAAAATGATATGGTGATTATGGATTGGTTCATTTATATAACGGGCTGCAAATGATATCAGAAGCTTTAGTTAAACATAATCAACAATAACATAATTTTAAAATCAACTATTCTTTATAATATTCAGCAATCAATTATTCAGCATTCCAGAAATTTTAAACCATTTTGTTGCTCCAGGAAAATGTAAGTGTAAAATCAAACAGCTCTATTATACTATAATCTTTATATACTATTTTGAAAATCTTTGATCTATCCAGCAGTAGTTATCGGCCAAATTTCCATTCCGGCGTTTCCAAAATCAATTTGCTGTTTCTTAACTTAGTAGAAACTTTTGGATTAATGTTTTGGCGTTCATCATTCATAAACCAATGAATTAATCACAACGAAACTTATACACCATTTTGATTTATCATTAGATTTACATGCTATCTGTTGATTTTGCATCTATTTTATACATGAAAATGGAATACATCAAAATTTAATGTGAAGAATTTAATAAACATCAAGAATATATACAAAAACATGCGGTAGAAATTAAAACTGATTGTACCACGGGATTGCGTATCGTTAAATTGTACATCAGTAAATGAGCTGTGAGCGGTTCAAAAAATATATATGCATAAATTAACTACACCACCAGATGATATTATGATATGATAAGATATGTCGCTGTGGTTTCATTTACCAACGAAAATAACAACGAAGAAATTTGTAACTACATTTTGGAATCTTTAAGTATAGACTTAAAATAGCTTAGACCATTAGTTGTGAAAGCAACAGCAACGTTTTTACATCATAAACGAAACAGTTAACATTTTATTTAACAATAAACATCAACGGGACAATAAATATAATACTAATGGTGTCAAACCCGTTGAAGAATATTGGGGCGGGGTCTTTTGATCCATAATATTATTTACTTTTCACATGCTTTGTTAACTAAGTAAGTGCCAAAAAAAACAACACGTTAAAATGGATTAATGGAAGTGCATGGGGTACTGCAAAGCACAATGAAGATTTACTGACCACAAATAAGTCAATATACTGTCATGTTCCACACTATTTGATAAATCAATGTGGTCACCACAGTCAGAATGCAACTATTAACGACGACGGCCACATAAAATTGTGTATTCATCAGCATAGCAATGACAAATATGTATTAAATTTGAGCCATAGCTCAATGTCATGATACTAAAATGTACGGGAATTTAAGATAAATGCTACCATCGTAAGTAAATTGTTCTCAAAACATCATCGAAGCGTATCTCGTCTTCTAATCAACAGATGTGCATGCGGAGCAGATACACAGACTTCTAATTGGATTCGTTTGATGTCATCGAACTTCCAATATTAATTAAAAGCCTCGTCTCCCTGTCGTTTGTCAATTGATGAAGAATATCTTATAAGATTTCTTATGCTGCTACTATTTTTATTATGGTATGGATTTTCATGGAATGGAAATGGAATCAAATGGAATGTATTTATCTACGTCGCTTTATGTTAATATCGTTTCTGTAGCATTATCCTACAAAAATATTGAAGAAAACTATCAAGCAGTAATTTTTTGTTATGGAGCGACTTTAAGATGAGATCCGGATTGATACGTCGCGGAAATCAATCAAACGATAGACGATTTAATTATCCTTCAGAGACCGTCGACTGAATGGTTTGTAGGCGTTTGAAATGGAAATGGATGGAACCATCAACAGCGACGTAGGGTTACAGAAATGAGATAATGAATAATTAAATAATTAATCTATTTAGAGAATAAAAAAAAAACAAATAATTGCAATAAAAATTAATTTTATTTAATAATTTTTAAAATGAATTGTGTTTTGTATTTTTAATTTTTAAAATATTGTTCATTGAATTCATGCGATCCTAATCCAAAATTATCAAAACCAGCAAAGAAAACCACTAAAAAGCGAAAAATTTTGTCAAAAAATCCACCAGATTTCATATAAAAATATTTATAAAATACCAGGCGAACATAACCAGAAATAGCAAAAATTTTTAAATATTTTATAAATATTTTTTCATATAAATTTCTCATACAAATTTTTCATATATGAAAAAATTATTTTAAAAATTTTGCTCATTGAATTTATGCGATCCTATTCGAAAATGATAAAAACGAAGCAAAAAACCCCAAAAAAATACTATACTTTATTCAAAATCCATTGAGTTTCATATAAGAAAATTTTAAAAATACCAGGCACACATAAATATGAGGAACAAAAATTTTAAATTTTTATTATGAAATAAAATCATTTAATTTATTTTGTAAACAAAAAACAATAACAAAAAAAAGTAAACAAAAAACAATAACAAAAAATCTCAAAAAGTCAGTCGGCCATTATTTATTTATTGGAAAGAAAAATGTCAAAATGTCAGTCGGCCATTATTTTTATTGTAAATTTCATATTGAAGTGGAAAATTTTTATTTTTAAATAATAACATCGAATAATTTGATTTGTTAGGTTTCAATTATAGAAATAAAAAAGCCTGCTAATTGTTTTTATAGGGTTTGGATAATCTCCATTTTTATTTTATTTAAATTGCGTTGACGTTTCTTTAATAATTTTCCATTTTACATTTTTCATTTCATTATTTATTGACATCGGCTGAAGAAACACGTAGACCAACAAATCAATAATATTATTTTATTTAATTAATAATTATTTATCCAAATGGTTTATTTAAAATTAAGTAATTTTATTTGTTAAAATTATAAAACAGAAACGAATATCGTAAATGGAGTTTATGAAATATTAATAAAATGATTTGACTTGGAATGAAATTGGACTGAACTGCAAAATACCAGGTAAGAATTACAAATAGTAATTAATTAAAATACAAATTGTGTTATATAAAAGTGGTTAATATTTTGTTTTAGAAAATGATTATCAAATCTAATTGAGTGTAAAATAAAAAAACAATAACTATTTTGGTGGGATGATAAATCCGTGATTTGGAGATTGGATTGGAGGAGGAGGGATGTTAAAATGATATGATGATGATTATGGATTCGTTCATTTATATGCAAATGGGCTGCAAATGATATCAGCAGCTTTAGTTAAACATAATCAACAATAACATAATTTTAAAATCAACTATTCATTATAATATTCAGCAATCAATTATTCAACATTCCAGAAATGCAACCATTTTGTTGCTCCAGGAAAATGTAAGTGTAAAATCAAATAGCTCTATTATACTATAATCTTTATATACTATTTTGAAAATCTTTGATCTATCCTGCAGTAGTTATCGGCCAAATTTCCATTCCGGCGTTTCCAAAATCAATTTGCTGTTTCTTAACTTAGTAGAAACTTTTGGATTAATGTTTTGGGGTTCATCATTCATAAACCAATGAATTAATCACAACGAAACTTATACACCATTTTGATAATTAGATTTACGTATGCTATCTGTTGATTTTGCATCTATTTTATACATGAAAATGGAATACATCAAAATTTAATGTGAAGAATTTAATCAAGAATATATACAAAAATATGCGGGAGAAATTAAAACTGGTTGTACCACGGGATTGCGTATCGTCAAATTGTACATCAGTAAATGAGCTGTGAGCGGTTCAAAAAATATATATGCATAAATTAACTACACCACCAGATGATATTATGATATGATAAGATATGTCGCTGTGGTTTCATTTACCAACGAAAATAACAACGAAGAAATTTGTAACTACATTTTGGAATCTTTAAGTATAGACTTAAAATAGCTTAGACCATTAGTTGTGAAAGCAACAGCAACGTTTTTACATCATAAACGAAACAGTTAACATTTTATTTAACAATAAACATCAACGGGACAATAAATATAATACTAATGGTGTCAAACCCGTTGAAGAATATTGGGGCAGGGTCTTTTGATCCATAACATTATTTACTTTTCACATGCTTTGTTAACTAAGTAAGTGCCAAAAAAAACAACACGTTAAAATGGATTAATGGAAGTGCATGGGGTACTGCAAAGCACAATGAAGATTTACTGACCACAAATAAGTCAATATACTGTCATGTTCCACACTAATTGATAAACCAATGTGGTCACCACAGTCAGAATGCAACTATTAACGACGACGGCCACATAAAATTGTGTATTCATCAGCATAGCAATCACAAATGTATTAAATTTGAGCCATAGCTCAATGTCATGATACTAAAATGTACGGGAATTTAAGATAAATGCTACCATCGTAAGTAAATTGCTCTCTAAACATTATCGATGCGTATCTCGTCTTCTAATCAACAGAAGTGCATGCAGATGTGCATGCGGAGCAGATACACAGACTTCTAATTGGATTCAGTTGATGTCATCGAACTTCCAATATTAATTAAAAGCCTCGTCTCCGCGTCGTTTGTTAATTGATGAAGAATATCTTATAAGATTTCTTATGCTGCTACTATTTTTATTATGGTATGGATTTTCATGGAATGGAAATGGAATCAAATGGAATGTATTTATCTACGTCGCTTTATGTTAATATCGTTTCTGTAGCATTATCCTACAAAAATATTGAAGAAAACTATCAAGCAGTAATTTTTTGTTATGGAGCGACTTTAAGATGAGATCCGGATTGATACGTCGCGGAAATCAATCAAACGATAGACGATTTAATTATCATTCAGAGACCGTCGACTGAATCGTTTTTAGGCGTTTGAATGGAAATGGATGGAACCATCAACAGCGTCGTAGGGTTTTACAGAAATGAGATAATGAATAATTAAATAATTAATCTATTTAGAGAATAAAAAAAAAACAAATAATTGCAATAAAAATTAATTTTATTTAATAATTTTTAAAATGAATTGTGTTTTGTATTTTTAATTTTTAAAATATTGTTCATTGAATTCATGCGATCCTAATAGAAAATCATCAAAACGAAGCAAAAAAACCACCAAAAAGTGAAAAATTTTGTCGAAAAATCCACCAGATTTCATATAAAAATATTTTTAAAATACCAGGCGAACATAACCAGAAATAGCAAAAAATTTTAAATATTTTATAAATATTTTTTCATATAAATTTCTCATACAAATTTTTCATATATGAAAAAATTATTTTAAAAATTTTGCTCATTGAATTTATGCAATCCTATTCGAAAATGATAAAAACGAAGCAAAAAACCCAAAAAAAAATACTATATTTGATTCAAAATCCATTGAGTTTCATATAAGAAAATTTTTAAAATACTAGGCACACATAAATATGAGGAACAAAAATTTTAAATTTTTATTTATCTATAAATTTCATACAAAAACCAAATCTTACAATTGTTAATAAAATTATACAAATGTTTTAAAATTAAATACAAATGTTATAATACATTACAAATGTTTTAATACATTACAAATGTTAAGCCTAGACAAATGTTTTAATATTATACAAATGTTAAGGCTTTTCAAATGTTATCATACATTATCAATGTTAACGCTTTACAAATGTTATACTACATTACAAATGTTATACTACATTACAAATGTTTATTTTTTTTTTGTAAATCAAATTGAAAAATTATTAAAAATTAAGAAATATTCATTTTAGCGATCGTTATCGGGAAACCAAAACAATGTTTTTTTTTAATATTAGAACATTTTTATTTTTATTTTATATCAGACCGGAAAGGGATCATTACAATAATTAAATAAATGAATTTTTTAAACAATTTTTAGCTTTTATTTGATTAATTTTCAAATGACTAAACTAAAATTATTACATTTTTGATCAACCCCAATGGATTTTGATCCATCACAATCAATCAATTAATTTTACATTATGATTTCTAATAATTAACATTTGAATTGCAACATAATTTAAATTGTTTATCCTAGTATATTATATATTACTGAACTGCTGATGAATATTGAAAAGCAATTGATGGAATATTGTAAAATGATTTTGTTGTTTCTAATCAAGTAAAAGCAGCAATTTCAAGCTGCTACTGAGGATTGTACAGTTTTACAAAAGATAGTATCAATTATCATCTTAACATTCCTCTAACAATAAATTTGTTTACAATATTTTTAGTTTATGAATTCTTGTTCCAGTGAAAATTCGTACAGTGAATAGGACCAGCATATAACCAAATCGTTTATAAGATATTCTTCTTTATTAAATGATGTTCAACGATAAACGATAAAAAAGCGATGACGAGGTTCGACGAAGCAATTAAATGAGATGAATCAAATCAGGACTGCAATTCACGCACAACTAAATGAACAAAAAAAAATATATAATTAATAGAAAAGGAATAACTATAAAACTGAAAATATTACAGAATTTAATTACCTTTATATAGAATATTTGGATAAAACTGCCACAGATTCTTAATTTAAGACGACACATTTAACACGGTACTATATTTTCAAAGAAATGTATTAGTGACGGTGGCATTTATCTTAAAATCCAGTAATTCGATTCCGTTTTGAAATGTTAACACAATGTTCGCATTGCAAATTTTCGTGTTAAATTACATTGAAATATTTTGAATATCACGCTCTTAACCGTGTAACCATTTACATTATCAATAATATATGCATTAGTTTTAATGCTTAATCAACTAATGCTGCGACTTAGTTGCTATGTTTCTGATCTGTCAATTTTGTATTCATTATAATATGGTCCTTCGATTACTTCTTAGTACCATGTTATTTTTATATACCAAGATGATCCTCTCGCATCTGTCATACAAGCCATTTAATGACACCATGGTTAAGATTAACATTCCGATTGACTGATGTGTAGATTCTGCCAATTGATACGTGCTAATTGTAGTTACCACATTGAGGTGTATAAAATATAGTGTGGGCGACAGGGCGACATATTGCCTTGTAATTGTTACCAATAAAGTTTTCTAATCGTGATTACCACATCCAGTAATTCCAGTAAGCCATTGCCATTGGTGTTGATTTTATCTTTTAGTTTACATTGGGTTGGTGATCCGTTTTGGAAAATGAATAACAATACTGTGTGTCAAAAGACACTACCAATGTTATTGAACGGCATTATATTAGTAACCATTAGTATTGTATTCCAGAGATGTTTATTGATAAATTTAACTTAAACTCGTTGCGTTCATGATGTAAATACATTGCTGTTTATAGGTTTTCCAACTGATGATCTTAGGTTTTTCTATTCCCAACCATTCGCCGCCACCGACTCCCAACTGATAGTTTAACCGCTTTCTAAACATTTCTTGAATGTACGTTTGTTTGTTGGTTGGTTGGTTGAAATGAAATGCAGCAATCATCTGCACATCTTACCAGCATATCAAATATCATCCGATGGTGTAGACAAATTTGTTAATGTACAATTTTAGAATACACAATCCTGCGTTTATACAACCAGATTTATAGTTCTTGCTTTCTATTTAATATTTTCATTATTTTATTATAAAATTCATGATGTTTATCAACTTATATGCTGACTGCATTGTATCGGAGAAATGTAAAATAAATGTGAAATCGGCAGGTAACATCTAAGATGAGCATCTCTAATAATGATGTATAATTGTATCGTTATTATGAATTCATTTGGTTTATGAACTATATATCACCTGTAAAACTGGTTAACACATTATGGTGTCTCATATCATCCAAGTTTCATAACCTAAGGAATGAAAATCATTTGAATTTTTTTTGAAAAGTTATTGAATTAATTGATTGAGTTGTGCTTGATTGGGGTCTTAAATTACATTGAACGCATTTGTTTTGTACTTACATTTTTAATCGGTAACAAAATTAATGACGTATTTTATTGCATTACTGCGAAATGTTGCGAATATTTATAATAAATAGTCGAATGAAAATTATGTTGTTGTTGTTCATATGATCAATAAAAAGCAGCAATATCATTAATCCGCAACAGTCATATTTATCAAAAAATGGCGATAAATTAATCCTCTATCATTTTAATATCCTTCCAATTCCAATATCCCGTGCTGATGTCAAGAAACATTCAATCTGTCTTTTGTTTTGCTTAGTTTTTCGGAAAGTTGCGAGGAACGCATCAGCATCGTTACAATTGATAATAATGAGTTCGAATCGCAAATTTTCTAAAATAAACATAAATAAATAAAAATATATTATGCGACTATATATAATTTGACTATATTTAAATTGATGATTGTTTGAGATAATGGAAGAGGTCGAGTATAGAGAAAATTAATGTGTTCATTCTATCATTCTAATCATTCTAATCATTCTAAAGTTCAAAAATGTTAACAGTCATTTGTGGAGTACACTCAAAATAAAGGATATGATGTGGTAGAAGTTTTTTCCCTTTTTCTGTAGACTACACCGGACATACGCATCCTTATACAATCATAAATTACATTTTATATAAACTTTTTCTATTCTTTTTTTTTTTTGGCAAAACCAATATAAGATTGAAATGCATATATAGATAATAAAAAACTATTTCAAAATTAATGGTTTTAAAGTAAATATAAATAAATCATATATACATATATATAATGAATGGATTTCCATCTCAAATAAAAAAATAAAATATTATTATAAAAATAAATGATTGTATATATAAAAGTTTAGATTGTGAAAATGAAAGAATATTTTTTATTATATTTATATAAAATTTTTCTATCTCTGTGTGTTCCCTTGTTATTTGTTTATGAAAGAAAATCTTGAAATTGTATTTACAGTATGGTTATTATATTCTTAAAGTCAATGCTCCTTCATAAATGCGGTAATGACTTTAATATTATAATGAATTTTATATTGAAATTACTCTATATGATGATTTTTATAGTCCAAAAACACGAAAAATTGATCTCAATAGGTTTGAAGTTTCCCAAAAAAAAAACCTTTTTCTGTGGTATCTGTCCATCGCCAATATTCCCGACGTTCGGCCATATCTTAAAAACTAGAGAATTAAATGATGAAAAAACAAAAACACTATAAGAGTCATTTCAACTTTCTCAAAAATTGATCACAAACAGAATACCTTTTCAGAACACCCTGATGTTTATATGGAAAATAAAACCAAATGAAAAATATTATTATTAATTGATTTTTATATTTGAATTGAAGTGTATATATGGAAATATATTTTGCATTTCTATTAATGCAAATAGAATATAATACAAATACATTTAAGTTTGGATATATATGGATAAAAAAAAATGGTTTGTAGCTGAAAAATCGAGAATATTGAATATTCAAATTTCCCACTTTTCAATTTTGAATATTTTCGAAATTTGGAAGGTCAGAATTTCTCAAGTCTTACTAAAGAATCGTAAGTAAAATAAGTTGAATTTTCCGAATTTAAAATAATATTATGAGGTGTCCATACAAAGAGTATGGTTAAATTGACAATTTTTACGTTTATGGGATTTAACTATAGAATTTGTTCTACAACCCCATTTGATATGTAAGGAAAGTTTTTAGAGAATTTAATTATCTATCGATTGATGGTCTGCCCATTATTCTATCTCAACGGGTTTCCAAGTTATGGCATTTTTACTAAACCCCTTACATAATAAAAAAAAGTCATTTTTTTACATATAATTGGTCAAAATCAACCACTAATCATTCGATTTTTAAGGGTGAAATTTCCATGAAATTGTATTGATTTTAAGACTGAATCTTAAGTAAAATAAGCTGAATTTTCAGAATTTAAAATAATATTATGGGGTGTCCATACAAAGAGTATGTTTAAATTGACAATTTTTCACGTTTATAGAATTTAACTATAGAATTTGTTCTACAACCCCATTTGATATGTAAGGAAAGTTTTTAGAGAATTTAATTATCTATCGATTGATGGTCTGCCCATTATTATACCTCAACAGGTTTCCAAGTTATGGCATTTTTACAAAACCCCTTACATAATAAAAAAAGTTATTTTTTTACATATAATTGGTCAAAATCAACCACTAATCATTCGATTTTTAAGGTTGAAATTTCCATGAAATTGTATTGATTTTAACACTGAATTTTAAGTAAAATAAGCTGAATTTTCCGAATTTAAAATAATATTATGGGGTGTCCATACAAAGAGTATGTTTAAATTGACAATTTTTCACGTTTATAGAATTTAACTATTGAATTTGTTCTACAACCCCATTTGATAAGTAAGGAAAGTTTTTAGAGAATTTAATTATCTATCGATTGATGGTCTGCCCATTATTCTATCTCAACTGGTTTCCAAGTTACGGCATTTTTACTAAACCCCTTACATAATAAAAAAAGTTATTTTTTTACCTATAATTGGTCAAAATCAACCACTAATCATTCGATTTTTAAGGTTGAAATTTCCATGAAATTGTATTGATTTTAAGACTGAATCTTAAGTAAAATAAGCTGAATTTTCAGAATTTAAAATAATATTATGGGGTGTCCATACAAAGAGTATGTTTAAATTGACAATTTTTCACGTTTATAGAATTTAACTATAGAATTTGTTCTACAACCCCATTTGATATGTAAGGAAAGTTTTTAGAGAATTTAATTATCTATCGATTGATGGTCTGCCCATTATTCTACCTCAACAGGTTTCCAAGTTATGGCATTTTTACAAAACCCCTTACATAATAAAAAAAGTTATTTTTTTACATATAATTGGTCAAAATCAACCACTAATCATTCGATTTTTAAGGTTGAAATTTCCATGAAATTGTATTGATTTTAACACTGAATCTTAAGTAAAATAAGCTGAATTTTCCGAATTTAAAATAATATTATGGGGTGTCCATACAAAGAGTATGTTTAAATTGACAATTTTTCACGTTTATAGAATTTAACTATTGAATTTGTTCTACAACCCCATTTGATAAGTAAGGAAAGTTTTTAGAGAATTTAATTATCTATCGATTGATGGTCTGCCCATTATTCTATCTCAACTGGTTTCCAAGTTACGGCATTTTTACTAAACCCCTTACATAATAAAAAAAGTTATTTTTTTACCTATAATTGGTCAAAATCAACCACTAATCATTCGATTTTTAAGGTTGAAATTTCCATGAAATTGTATTGATTTTAAGACTGAATCTTAAGTAAAATAAGCTGAATTTTCCGAATTTAAAATAATATTATGGGGTGTCCATACAAAGAGTATGGTTAAATTTAAGTAATATATGCATTTTGTATTTTTTTGTACTTACATTTCATTTTTTTCCGGTAATCCATAATACAATGAATTACAAAACGTTTTATTCCATCCACACTCTTGTAATATTGTTGATGATGACGACGGAATAACATTTTCTGAAATAGAAAAAAGAAATTATTATTGTTATATTATTTACGTATTTACAAAAAAAACACTAATATTTATAATTCAAATAACAGAATAAAAAAATTATCAATAATTAAAATTTATATTTTTATACCCAATTGATTAATATATATTTAGAAAATTCAATACAGCGTAGACTTTCTTCGAACATTTTTTAATTAAACGTGTTAAAGGCATACGAACACATACAAAAATGATAGACCAATTGATCATGTCGGTGGTTTTCAAGAATAGCAAAATATATTTTATAATTATTACACGATGCAGGGCAATAAAAATGGGTGATTCCATAGGGAAGAAGAGACCTTTAAGAGTATGTACTTTGATAAATCTTGGCGACCTTTGAATAGAAAGATGATCAAAGTTCGAACTGGCGTATTCGAGATTTTATATTTTGTTTAAAGGAAAAAAATTCATGGAACATTTTAACTAATAGAATCACGCATATATACGATAACCTATCTATAGTATTATATATATGAACTGAACTAGAGAGACCAAAGGAGATATGAATCCGACTGTATATGAATCTCTAAAAACTTGTTCATAAATCGCATAATAAATAAATCATTCTTTATAATGTTTTTATCAATACAGACAGATAAATATAATAATGAATTTATATGTAGTTGTTAATTAAAAACTCGAATTTAAAAATACAAATATTAATAATAACACATAAAAACCAATCCAGTTTTGATAATGTTTACATTCATACAAATTATATTCTAAAATATAATTATGTATATTTTAATACCATTCACCAGAATCAGAACCGGCCACCCTACAATGGTTTAACGCAGTTCGATATAGTTATACTTAAAAGAAATGCGATTATAAAAATATCAGAACGGGATTATTGCGGGGAAAATTCCAGGTTTATAAAAAGTAGCAAAACAGTATATATGGAATATCCAAATACCCGCGCAATCAGAAATAATCAAGCATAACAGAAAATCTAAATTAAAATCTCTTTAATGCAATCTTAAACGATATAAAAAATTATTATTATTATGTATGAAAAAATGAAATCTTTATATGATATATTCAAAATATGTAAGAGCTTCTATTTATCGTGAATTCGTCACTTGAGATTATCTTCTTTAGACTTTAGAATTGACTTGACTTGAAATCGCAGTCATTTAATATTGACACTATATGTAAAGTTATGGGAAAACATTAAACATTTTTTTTTTTTGGTTTCCCCGATGATTTCCAATTTTGAATTGAACATTGAATTGAGAATACTTGGTTCGTGTGTGCGGCTATAATTTACGACACTGCATAAAAAAAAACAATAAATTATCAATATCATAATCATAACAATTGAATATTGATTGTTTTGTGAACGAAAAAAACTATAATCGTCTCGCGTTTTACTACAAGTGGTTTAATTAAATCCACAGAAATAAATAAATAATAATAAAAAATCACATCAAATTATGTAAACAACAATATCTGCTCTAAAGTCTATATTTATATATTTTTTATCAATATACATAAATTTTTTGTATACGAACTTGCGGAGACCATAAGAAATAATCAACGAGATATTTTTTTATAAATAATTTAAATCTATATATAATTTGAAAATATTTAATTATACTATATAGTCGATTAGTCGTCGTATGTAAGTTATGATGTTAATACATTCAATTGATTTTTGCGGTGTCTTAAGCGTGTACTGTTGTACTGTTTTATATTTAATATTAGATTGATACACATCCGAAATTTATAAAAATTGAATGGAATAGAAATAGAAAAATATGTTAGTGTTTATCGCGTGTATTTGCCTAATAATATCATTAATTTGTTATTTAATTAAACGTAATTATTCGTATTGGAAACGTATTGGTATACCGTATATTAACCCCCGGTTTCCATATGGTAATCTAAAGGGTATCGGTTTAAAATATAGTTTTTGTGAATTAACCGAATTACAATATAAAGAGAAAAAGGGTCAAGGACCATTTGTTGGTATATATTTTTTTTTAAATCGTGTTGCAATTGCATTGGACATTGAATTTATCAAAAATATATTTTCACGTGATTTTGATACATTTTATGATCGTGGTTTCTATCATAATGAACGTGATGATCCATTGTCTGCCCATTTATTTGCCATTGAAGGACCCAAATGGAAACAATTACGTGCAAAATCAACGTCAACATTCACATCGGGTAAAATGAAATTTATGTTTTCAACCGTCATTGAAATTGGTAAACGGTTACAACAACGATTGGATGATGAAATAATTGATGTAATTGATGATGGTGGTGATCACAAAAAACAACCCGATACGGTAATTGTTGAATTACGTGATATTTTAACACGTTACACAATGGATGTTATCGGATCCTGTGCATTTGGTATTGAATGTAATACATTAAACAATGAAAACGTTAATTTTCGTAATGTTGGAACACGTGTATTTGACAAACCAATGCGTTCAATGACAATGCAATTGTTAATTGGACAATTTCGTGATTTAGCTCGATTTTTTCGCATAAAACATTTACCAACGGATGTCACAACATTCTTTCGGAATGTTGTCATCGAAACCATTGATTATCGGGAAAAATTTAATGTAAAAAGAAATGATTTTATGACGGTTATGATGAATTTAAAACAGTCAAAGGGAATGACAGATGATGATAATGCTGATACTGATAAAGCGATTACATTTACAACGAATGAAATTGCTGCTCAAGCATTTGTATTTTTTATAGCCGGATTTGAAACATCGTCAACGTTGCTATCATTTTGTTGTTATGAATTAAGTGTAAATATGGATATACAAGAGCGATTGCGACAATCCATTAAAGATGTACTACAAAAATATGATGGTGAATTTACGTATGAAGCCATGATGGAAATGGCATATTTGGATCAAGTGTTAAATGGTAATTGTTTATATAAATATATTTATTCATTTATAGTCATTTATAGTCAATTATAGTCAATGTCAATATTGTGAAAATTCAATTTCCTTTTGGAAGTGTCGCTTTGTTATATAGAATGATACCGCGATGCTGATAGTAATTGATAAAAGATATTATATAGTGATGATTAATTGAAAATTATTCCATTATAATATATCTATATTAAAATTGAATTTCTTTATTATTTTTATTTTACAGAAGCACTTCGAAAATATCCACCAATATCGAATTTAACAAGAGCGTCTGTCAAATCGTATACCGTCCCGGGTACAAATTTTGTAATACCATCTGGAACAACGGTTGTAATACCCGTATATGCAATTCATCGTGATCCTGAATATTATCCGGATCCGGATAAATTCGATCCGGATCGGTTTACCGAATTCGAATCGAATAAACGTGATCCATTTACATTTTTACCATTTGGTGAAGGTCCACGTATGTGTATTGGTATTCGATTTGGTATGATGCAAGCTCGTATTGGATTGGCAATGATTTTATTAAAATATCGTTTATATTTAAGTGATAAAATGTCATCCGATGGTATTGAATTAACAAAATCTCATGTATTTATATCGATCAAAGGTGGACTTTGGTTAAAATTAGAAAAACTATCTACATCTAAAAACGGAGGACAACAATAAATGATATAAATAATAAAATATACATGGTTTATTGCGAGTTTTTGATTATACTCTCAATATTATTAAATGTTTCATATTTTTACAAAATATATTATAGATATTAAACTGGATTGTTTATTTATTTTTTTTTAATATAACGAGATTAATATTTTATGAAGGCGTGTATTTTTTGTTATCGCATTCAAATTATGGGTTCTATTATTATAAGCAATTATGTATTCAGTAAGTAAGTAAGTTATTCGTTTAGGTTTCGAATTTTTACGTTAGACCATATCGAGGTGGCGGTTTATCTTAAATATTCATCAGAAATGTCTCGATCAATTTGCCAGACATTTGCAGTATTATGGGTTGGATATTAAATGTAAAAAATTACATTTACGTATATTTTTTATATGCCATTTTATTTAACACCCATTCCCATTCAAAGATTGTTAGTTAATCTAACGAATTCCATTGAAAATTTCGCAGGTGTAAAGAAAGCTAAGGATTGGAGAAAGTTTTCTAAATCAACGATTTACGCAGTCCTTCCCATTCAAATCTAAAGGATTATTTTGGATTATATATGATTAAATTATATGTATTATAGTCTGCGGCACATCATTTTATATTAAAATATTATAGTTTAAACTCCCAGAACTTTTCTAAGTTCTTTCTGTTATATATGTTTTATGATCTCACAATATGTTTTTGATTTAATTTTGCAAATACAAATTGTTTTTTTAATTTTTTGTTTACATATTTTATATGTTTGAGAAATATTACATTCATACTTTTATTATCTTTTTATTAAAAATTCTTTAAATGTATATATTTTAAAGAAAACATATTTATTAAATGTTTATTTTATGTGAATGCCTTAAAATGTAATAGACGAATGACCGCAATTAAGACGTATATGACGTATGGTTGTTCATAGTAAATACGTCTTGTATATATATCATATGTAAACAACTTAATGTTTTAAACTTATCAAATATCATTTACAGACTGTGGTTATATTATTATATGTATTATAATCGCAATCATCATATTATAATATAATAGATTTCATAACAAACATTTCATTGATGACATTGCGTATATGTGATAGTATGTGATTTCGATTCAATTATTACTATTTGTAAATATCTTGATAAATTCATTGAGAAAAATGTAAAATTGTTTGTAGGTTGATAACTTAAATATAAACGTAAATTACTCCTATAATATATAAAAATTAAATCTGTTTTACTACATATAGTATGAAAATCGTTCAAAATAACGTAAATAATATTGTATAACTTTATGACGAATACACAGAATACAGTTTCTAAAAAGCTTAATCAAGAAAACATTCTGAATTCTTACTTTATTTATGAATTCCAAAGACACTTTCTAATATAACTGCGACAATTTCCCGCATATGTAAAAATAATAAATTCGAAATTTGCAATTCTGAAGCAATTATTCGTAAAAGAATTTAATGCAAAAAGAGTGTTGAGAATTCTGTCGCCCTTGCGATTGTATTCATTATTATTGTGTAAATTTTCATAGTAATTTCAGATAACCACCTAATTAAGGTAGTCGAAGAGGATTTTTTTAACGAGAAATCTATCGTCATTGCTCATATATATATATATATTATATATATATATATATATATATATATATATATATATATATATATATATATATAAGACATATGTTACTCAACGTATTTAACAAACTATAAAACTCTGATAATCTGTATAGTTTTTTAGTGAAATTTTGTTTAAATTCCTTCAGAATTATTCAGTATAATTTTCTGTGGAAATTTTGTATAATTTTCCATGGAAATTCTGTATAATTTTGAAATTCTGTAATATTTTCACGTAAGTATAACGCCAAATTTTGAGGGTGTCCGGTTTTTAGTGCTATTGCAACCTTCGTTATAGATTCATCCATTAGAATATTCTATAATACTTTCGATAAGTGCTTAAAAATTCATATACTTGGATTACTATATATATATATGGGATTATATACTTCTCTTTAACCTATATATAGATATTTATAGTTAAACATTTTATATTATTTCTTAAAATCATTAAATATTATAAATAAAATTTAATCTTGATTTTCTACTTTAGATATTCTATATATGACAATAAGTTATATAATATACAATTTTATATAAGATTATTTTAAATTTATATTCCATCGCATTATATGCCATCCATGCTACATATATATATATATATATATATGTATAAAATTCAAAGTCTTATAAACACATTTTGTTTATCACACTAACTAAAAGTTAATTGATAAAACACTAAAAGTTACATAATTCTATTAAAAGTATACGTTATATATATATGATATTTTATATATCTTTATATCTGTATTTCTATATATGCAATGGATCACGGAACGTCTATTATTGGTATTATATATACCCGTATAACCCATATGGTGGTATACATAGGAATGAGTGTTGTAATTAAAATGATAAATATCTTTATTACTTTAATACGTGAATGAATGAAAAAATATTATTGTATAATTAAATTATTGAAAAGATCATATAATAAATATAAATTTTTAATTGATTCGCTACTAGATAATTAATTTTTTTTTATTTATCGTATATGATATCTTAAAATTAAAACGTATAAAGATATCGCTTAAAGGTAGAAAATTTGGGTTAAAAATAACACACTTAACACACTTAGACGTTTATAATTAACTATATAATTTATAATTTACCTTCTTTATTTTATACTAATTTTTTCGTTCATTTTTTTCATTTTATCGTACATTTCATATCAAAATGAAATTTGAATTAGCAAACAAGCATTGAACTGTATATTATATTGTTCATCTACTCCGAGGCCTATAGATTGTGTGTGGAAAGGTACGAGGAGTCAATTGGATATATTTTTACAATAATATATCAATACCATTCATGATTCAGTTAACAATAGAAATTGGACAAACAAAATAATACATCAAGATACCTTCTATGGCAACTCGCCATTCGATGATTAATCAATTCGTTAACAAAACATTGGAGGAAGTAGAAAATTTTAAAGACTTACATTGCAACAAACAACGAGGATACAAAACAAACCCCATATTATTATATTATGATTAGTAAAAAATGGAAAAGAAATTACTAATAACAATCAAAATTTATCCAATTTAACTAAATAAGTTTAACTAACAATAAGCAATTAGGTCGTTTAAAGGTTTGTTGTTGACTTTGTTGATAATGGATATGGTTATAAAATCAATGAAAAACAATAGTTTTTGGAGTATATTATTGGTTGTTGATAACTAAATCATGAAAAATATTTATGTCATATCAGTTTTGAATTTTCCATAAACTATTAATTTTAAACTGAATCTAAAAATTGGAAGAGAATTACAATTTAAAATCGCTTCCAATGTACCATAGCGTTGAGATTTCTAGTCCAGACAGAGCTCCCTCATAGTGGCTATTCCTCATTTCGGAATATCAACAAAATATGTCGCTAGTATGGCAAAAATCACAAGTTCTGGATGGTGAAATGTGTATTTAACTTTCCAAAGATCTCATGCTATAATTATAAATAAGAAATGAAATCAATTTTATCGCGTATATCTCTCATATTATATTCTAAAACATTTAAAAAACTGAAAATATCCCTTGAAAATTATTTAATATAAAGTTATTTATTTATTTATTTTTATTAATGAACGTTCTTGAAATAAATATCCTTTAATTTTTTTAATATATTTCTTGTTTATTGGTATTTTTTTTTTGTTTGTTTACATATTAAAAAAAAAAACAAATGCACATATTGGTTTTTGTTTTTCATTATACCGACCGTTGATATTATAAATATATAGTACATAGAACGTTTCATTATTATATTATTAAATTTAAAACGTTTATTGGTACGGTGTGTGTGGGCGCTGTATATATCTAAATAATTCTCGACCACCCTCGTATATAATGTATATATTAGCAATGAATATATTGTAATATAGTTAATAAAATGTTTTTCTATACAAAAAAAAAGAAAAAAGAAAACAAGGAACAAATCGCGCGCTTCCCCATTCAAAAAAAAAAATAATTAAATTTGACATAAATCTCGATAAACTTCTCCCTTATTTTTTTATCGTCCGGGTTTTGTTATTCCATTTAATTTGTTTTATTTTGTTATGTTATTTTAGACTTGTATATACAATAGTATAGATATTATCTTATTACAGATTTCAAATTATATATATTTGCTTAATAAAAACAATAATAAGTGGAAAAAATGTACATATAGAAAAAATACAAAACTTTAATATTACATCTAATATAATTCTAATACATGACCATGTATTCTGTAATCACACATGCGATTTGTAAAACTTTAAAATTTTAAATTATTGCAAAACAAACTTTAAAAAATATAAGTTGTTACATTTTGAAAATTATTACTTTTCATTTGCCAAATGCCAGTTCATCTTAACGATAAACTTATTTATGTGGTACAGTACATGGTAATAAATTTAATTTTGTATAGTATAAAAAAATTAATAAATAAAAAACTTATAGTAAAAACTCACAACAGAATATATAATAAATCATTATGGCCTCAATGAATAACTACATATATAGACAAAATTAAATATAAAGTTATATAACTTTTATGTCTCATATAAAATAACATCTCAATTCATATACATTTAAATATGAAAATTATATAAAATCTTTACCGCATATCATGATGATTAAGCTCTATATAATTATAATATTTAACAATAACAATAACAATAACAATTGTTTTGTATTTTTCTGTTATGGTTCAATAATTTTCATAAAATAATTATAATTTAATTTATTTTATTTTGTATTTTTCAGTATCTTATAATGCGCATATTTTTGCAGCTTTATATTTGTACACATTTTCAGTTGTTATTCTAACATGTGAAGTTGTAAAACATATATTAAATATAAATTTTTTAAATTTTAATTTAATAAAAGAATTATTATTATTATGTTACTAGTTATTCTATTATTGTTTTTAACAATAGCTGTTAGTTATTATTGGTTACAACGTAATTATTCATATTGGAAACGAATTGGTGCACCATATATTAAACCAGAATTTCCATTGGGAAATT
Organism: Dilophus febrilis; assembly: GCA_958336335.1. Classification (NCBI taxonomy): domain Eukaryota; kingdom Metazoa; phylum Arthropoda; class Insecta; order Diptera; family Bibionidae; genus Dilophus; species Dilophus febrilis. Next base: position 53,829,791 of record OY284469.1, on the reverse strand, counting down.
TACGTGGAATATCTACCGATTATAATCTATGTGAATTAATGCAAATATTTTATAATAGAAAAAAAGGTGATGGACCATTTGTTGGAATTTATTTCTTTACCAGCCGTGTTGCAGTTGCAATTGATGTGGAATTTGTAAAAAATGTTATGTCACGTGATTTTGAAGTATTCTATGATCGTGGTTTCTATCATAATGAACGTGATGATCCATTGTCTGCCCATTTATTTGCCATTGAAGGACCAAAATGGAAACAATTACGATCGAAGCTAACACCAACATTCACATCGGGTAAAATGAAATTTATGTTTTCAACTGTTCTTGAAATTGGTACACGATTACAACGACGATTGGATAGTATATTGTTGGAGAAAGGTGATAATCATTTGGAATTGGAAATTAAAGATATTTGGGCAAGATATACAACGGATGTTATTGGTTCATGTGCATTTGGCATTGAATGTAATACACTGAATAATAAAAATGCAATTTTTCATGAAATGGGACGACGTGTTTTTGATAAACCAGTACGATCAATGGCAATGCAAATATTGGTAACACAATTTCGTGAAATTTCACGTGCATTCGGACGTATACAATTGCCAACTGAGACTACAAAATTTTTTATGAAAGTTGTTTTGGACACCATTGAATATCGTAACAAACAATCGACGACAACGACAACTCCACAACGAAATGATTTTATGACAATATTATTAAATTTAAAAAAACAATTTTCAAATAATAATGTAACCAATTCGAAAACCGTGGAAAATGATCATGAATTTACAACAGATGAAATTGCTGCTCAAGCATTTGTATTTTTTATAGCCGGATTTGAAACATCATCGACTTTGCTAACATTTTGTAGTTATGAATTGTGTTTGAATGAAGGTATCCAAGAGCGTTTACGGCAATCTATTAAAGATGTCCTACAAAAATATGATGGTCAATTTACGTACGAAGCAATGATGGAAATGACATATTTAGATCAGGTGTTAAATGGTATGTAGATGTAGATTAATATTTTAAGAGAAAAAAACCAATAACAATTATTATTCATATTATTCAGAGGCGTTAAGAAAATATCCACCGTTGGCTAATTTAACGAGAAAATCAGTTTGTGATTATAAAGTGCCAGGAACAAATTTGATAATACCAGCAGGAACAACAATTATGATACCAGTTTATGCAATACATCGTGATCCTGAACATTATCCAGATCCGGAAAAATTTGATCCTGAACGTTTTACTAAATACGAAATGAATAAACGTAATCCATTTACATTTTTACCATTCGGTGAAGGTCCACGAATATGTATTGGATTAAGATTTGGTATGATGCAAGCTCGTATTGGATTGGCAATGGTTTTACTCAAGTATCGTTTGCGATTCAGTAATAAAATGGCGGCAATGGGTCCAATGAAATTATCAAAAACACATTTTATTATCGCCATTGAAGGTGGACTTTGGTTAAATTTAGAAAAAATTGATTAAGTTAAGTAACATTATAATTTTTCATTATAATATGATGATGAGGATAAATAAATAAATAAATTTAATGAAATTCGGAAGGACGAAATGTAAATATTGTTATTAATTATACAATTTACATATAGTGTCCATACGCATCATATATATTCAAATTCAAATATGACATTTATAAATTTCATTGTGGTTGAATGCAAGTGTCAATTCCTATATATAATATACACGTTTAAAGCATATATATATATATATATATATATATATACCTCATGAACTTGTATTTACACAGGTAGCAAACCTTACCCAACATATATAATAATCCTAATGCATAATTCAATGTATTCACCATACAAAAACAACGAATGACAATAAAAAAAACACACAAAAATTACCATTTATTTGATTTCCATATAAATACCAAAAAAACAATATTTATTTAAAAACAAAAAAAAACACTATTCATTCAATATACAATTTTATTTGTATACCAATGTATTAAAGGTGGAAACATATATATACATATATACAATATATCCTACAATTATTCAGCTAAAATGTGATTTGAATATCCGCATAACATATTTATAGAGTTTTGGTGCATAAAATATTAAATTGAATATTAATATTTAATATTCTTATATTTGGATATATTTTATTCATTCCTATTTAATATTATTTGTATATGTAATCCTTTTATATTTATTTACCATATATGTATATCACAATAATAAATAAATGAAAGGGTATTTTTATTCCATAAATAAGTAAATATAAAGATAAATGTATTATATAGTATAGATGTTGTATTGTATATATTTATAGGGATATTCTCAATGGTGGTCAAAAACGAACAAAACAAAATCGAGTACCCTCACATTTTATGGAAAATGGCATAAATAAAAAAATTATGTGCTAAAATCTAAACAAATTTTGCGTTTTTAGTTACTTAATCGAAATAACGTCTTTAATTTAGTCTACTATATATAAAGAGGTAAGTTTCCTTAACGAGAATAAATACGAGATGTGTTATTTTATATATATTTTTCTGTGATGTTCCTCCTACAGATCCTACAGAATTTTCTTCAGAAAACCATACAAAATTTCCTCAGAAAATCCTACAAAATTTCCTATAGATAATTATCCAGAACTAGCAAAGAAAACTAAACGCATTTTAAAGAATTTGCTCATAAAATTATACAGAATTTCCTACAGCCAATTGTGAAGAATTAATTTTAGAAAATGAAATTAGAATTTCTTTTTGGAAAAACGTAAAAAATTTTCTTACACAATGTTATAGAAAAAATTACTATTTAACTTTAATGTATTGTATTGGGCCCGATTATGTTAAAATAAAACTGGTCACCGCATAATTTGATTAGGACCCTTCCTGTAAATATATTCTTTTAATTATCTGAGATATAATTTAATTTATTCAACATTTATTATACATATATTTAATACACATGCATAAATATATACAATTTTGTCTGTAACATAACTATATAGATAAATATATTTATATAAATAGGTTTAATAATATAAAAACGAAAAACTAGCGATACGTGTGATTAGAATATATATAGTAATAGGTATAATGTATATATATGAAGGAAAACTATATCTCTGTATATACATGTGAATTACTTATTTGACCTAGAAAATGAAAGAAAAACAAACTTAATAATCATAAATATAGTTGTTGTGGACGATGGAGTTGCGATATCTATTTATATATAAATAAATATAAATATACATTACAATATATAAATATTAAGGTAAATAAAAACATAGTTATTTTTGTTATTTGCGAAATAGAAGGTAACAAAAAAAAACATATGTAATATAAAATTGTAATGTTAGCATAGAAGAATACATAGTATACAGAAAAAGAAAATGAGAAAATTATTTTTTCTGTATCTTCTTCTTCTTGCGTTGAGATTTTCCACGTGCTCGTGCTATCAATGTATTATTTTCTCTATATATTTTTCTAATTTTCGTTCAATAAAATTTTACATTTGAAAATGAAACATCTTTAAATTTCTCTATCAGTTCTTTAACAAAATGCATATATGAAAGATCATTATATTTTTCAATTAAAAAATTTAAAAAAAACATTTGAATAAATTTACACAATTTTAAAGGTGCAATACATCTTTAAGATAATTTGAAAGTATTTTAACGTTGTTAATATGGTTGTTAAAGTTTAAGCGTTTGGTATTTTGGTATAACCATTTTGAAAGAATGAAAGGACAACAAAATTTGTTAAAACTAGTATTTACTAAAAAAAAATGTAATATAAATGTTATTTAAAGATATCGCATTGAGGAATATACAAAAATTGTATATGAATTCCTGTAAAACACCAAATGTTTCATTGGCATAGTTATGCTATCCCCTTTCATGATCTAAAATGTTAACGATTTATATATAATTGTTCAACAAAAGCAATAAATCTACTTAATCCATTTTCATTTATCCAATCCAATTATGGTTAAATTTGAAACGAAAAACAATTTGTCTTGAAGTGATGAAAATGATCGAGAAGAATTTTCACAAGTTCATATAACAAAATCATTGAATATATATGAAGTGGAGTCTGCTGAGTTTTTTTCATATATGATCTCGCAAATGAAATTCAAAATCTTAATCGTAATCAACAAATTTGAATAAAATGCAATATTAGATTTATGTCTTTGTCATATTTTAATATATTAATTCTAAAGGAAGCACGCACGTTTAAAATTTGTTAAGTCATATGAATTTTAAAAGGAAAAAGATGGATTGCAAAGTTTTTTTAAAATCCATTTAATGTTTCTGTATAATGATTATCAAAAACTTTATACGGATTCCTATATGCAAAAACAAACAAGCCATCAATTGCAGAAGTACGATCCTAAATTGGAAGGAAAAATCTTATATATCAATAAATAGATTAAATAAATCGCACGTGTTAATGAAAAATAAAACGAATAATTTAATAAATTCAATTAGAAATGTTTTTTGTTATATCTTTTTATTATCTGGACTAGATTATTAAGGATCTAACATATCGAATACATCCATTCAAGTATATATATGTACATATATAAATTATATTGTTTCATTATTCCACATAATACATAGTACAGCAGCCGATTTTTATATTGTTTCATTATTCCACATAATACATAGTACAGCAGCCGATTTTTAACCATAAAATCTTAATATTATTTAATATAAAAATATTATTTTATCAAGTTCAAGTGTATATATAACACAAAAATAATAAAAACCATGAAACAATCCCATTCAAATAAACGTAATATAAGGTAATAATAATAAAATACAGATATATTTGTATGTATAAACATAAATATGAATGCGTTATGTTTCTTTACACTTATCTTTATTTCTATATATGTATGTATAATATATACATTGAGTTGAAATGAATCGAATTTTGTATATAAAAATGTATCATACCAAAAATAACAGCAAATATGTTATATGGTTATATGTATGATAGGATAATGTATAATACAAAAATGGGATAACACCGATAAACGAATGTATATATAATATATCCCAAGGCGATCGTACATTTTCATAGTAGAATGTTTTAAAGAAAAATCAAATCATTTCTTTTATAACAAAAAAAACAAAATAAAAAATAAAATATAATAAAAAAATAAACCAATGCGATTTATTGTCTAAAAAATAAATCGGATATATAGTTTTTTTTTTATTCTTTTTACAAAAGTGTTTACAACATTTATAATGAATTGATAATTTATATGGTGGTTTTTCGAATACACACATATAATATAATTATTTAATGTTCTTAAAACTAATATGTAACTGCGATGATCAAACATATAAGTAAATATATAATCAAATGTGAAGGTCATGAAGTGTATTACCAATCTTTTTTGGATTAGTTTTGGATAAGTGGTTTTTACTCTATATAGGGATTTAGTTTAGAAAGGATGATTTAAATAGCGATCTTGTATAGGTCGCAATACGTATATAGTATGGAGCAGATAAATTAATTCAAACTCAAATTTAATAAAGAAAACAAAAATGACAAAATGTTGAATTTATTTAACTGCTATATATCTTTTCGACCCAGGTATTTTCGCGAAAGACTTTTTTATACTTTTTCATCATTGTATACTGAATAAACAAATTCTACAGAATTTCCTTAAGTAACTTATGCAGTATTTCCTTAAGTAAATTATTCAGAATTTCCTTAAGTAAATTATTCAGAATTTCCTTAAGTAAATTATACAGAATTGCCTTAATGACATTATACAGAATTCCCCACAGAAAATTATACAAAATTTCCTTAAGCAAATTATACAGAATTTCTTTATGACAACTATACCTAATTTCCTTAAGCCAATTATACAGAATTTGCTGAAAAGACAGTTGTCTACGGAAAACTGTGTCGAATTTCACCAGCAAAATTATATAAGACTTTCGAATAAATGCACAATTGCCGATATGTAAGCTCAGTTTTTTACATTTAAACAGTGCTTTGGCTGCCAAGGAATTGATTATTATTACAAGAAATAAACAATAAATAAACCCCATCGCTTTATATAGTCTATATCAAATTGTTGATGGTGAAATGATTATGAGGAATTATGAGAATTTAATACATAAAATTAAACCATTCACCAGAATATTTAGAGTTTGTATAAAAATTCATTGAAAATGTTAGTTATTATACAAAATACTTGGATTTCCCGAGCGATATCTAAAAGTAATGCTGTCTTTACCCAAATTTTTCCAATTGTTATCTAATAAGTTTATTTTTATATATTAAATGTTATTCCTTTACAATGTTTAAACATCAAAATAAAGAGGACAACCTGAAAAAATTGCATGTTATATTGCATTTATAATGATGTTGTTTAAATCAACATTTAATTTCTATTTTATATATATAGTTTTTAATGTCACGTGCAAATAATTATAACTTTTTATATATATTTTTCACATTATTAAAAACCATCTCAAATACATTTTGTCTTTTATATGTCAAACAAATTAGATAAATAAATATACAATCACATGATTTAGATACGTATAATTGGCTAAATGATTTTTTGTATATATACACATTCATGGAATGCACATGTAATAAACTATTTATTAAACATTAGAGAAAAAATATCCCATTGTAAACGATTATTGTTGTTGTTGACCCCAATTGTAGGTGTAATTATTATACCTGTCGTCTACATATATTATAAATATATAGGAATTAATATATAGTATAGATAAATGAGATTGAGTACATACCCTTATATATAAAATTTATTTAATATTTTGCTATTATAGATTGTATATATATATGATTAATAGAGGTAGTTTTCTATATTCGTTAGTGATTATATAATATATATATATATATATATAAGTGTATGAAGAATTGAACAACGTGATTTTGAAATCTATAATATATAATTTATAGATAGATCTTTTGACCATTAAATAAATTGAAAATAGTTTTTTTTTGTTAAAAATAAAACGATATATAGATATTTAAATTATTTACTAATAACGTAATGATGGAAATTCTTCATTTGCATGTTTTATATTCAGATACTTTGCTTTTGACATTAAAATTAGCATTCTATTTTAAGTTTATATTCAGGCAAACTAACAATTATATAATTATATTTTTGTCAATATAACTTTATATGACATAAATAACAAAATAAACACGATTTTCCAACTAATACGTTAATTTTTTCAATGTTTATATAAGTTAAGTTTGTGATATAACTTATTTAAAAAAAAAAAAAAAACTACTAACGAATATGATATTATGGTGACAATACTATCCAATATAACTTAATATTAGGAATTATTATAATTATAAAAAGAATCCATCCATCCGATGTATTTAGTAAATCATCAATGCGGGTATATTATTTCATATAACTATATGGTAACATACGATGCTGTATATAATTTTTTAACATAATTTGATCAAGTTTGTATATACTATACATATATCGGATATAGGAAATTATAATGATTATTTTTATTATATATAAATTCTATAAGAACATTCTATAAAATTTTCATATCACAAAATATACAACCCTCTCTATTATTATGTTATATTATCAAACAAAAAAAAACATGAATGGACATTCATTCTATATATATTTGCATATCCTGTTTGCCTAAATAAATATAACATATATATAAATATTACATAAATAAACACAAATACACATAATAATTCAAAGGGTTCAGAATTTGTAAATATATATGATATTGCTTCATCATTAAACTATATACACTTTGTGGCAAAACGATAAATCTATTCAATAAACTTAAACATGAATAATAAAATACCATAGAAAGTGTGAAACTAATTGAAAAGTTCTCAATTCTGATCTAGTTCTATAGATAGAACGGAGATCATTTAAAACGTTTGGTCAAAGAATTTTCATGAAATTTTGCACTGAAATTGATTGAAAATCTTGGAAAACTCTTGGAAAAACTTCTAAATTTTGAATGAAAGTTCGTTCAATGAAAATCCCATAAAACGTTTTACACAGATTATTTTAATATGCGTTAAAGCACATTTTTCAAAACTATATTGGTTAACGAATTTTAAAGAAATCTATTTGGTAAAAATTGTCCATATTAAATATTTTTTTTAAAGCAGTGATATTCTGAATCAGGTAAAATTTTACCAAATAGATTTTTCAACGAATTCCATTAAGCGCCATCACTCAGAAAATGGAAACCTTGTTCTAAAAAACTATGTATATATGGAAAAATTCTTGAAATTTTCATATAACATACATTGAAAATCGTGCAGTTCTTGTGGAAAATTCTCAATTCTAACACAGAACATTTATTTTCATAACTTATTAGTCATCCATTCGTCCGCATTCCAATTGAAATTGTTTTAAAATTTATATATTAAACACTTAATGAGGAAAGAAGAATTGTAAAAATATCATTGTATTTACCATACCGTTGAGGTTCATTTTTAGTAGATTCATATGGTTTTGTAACAAAGTGTATATAGTATTTATATATAGAGCGATATCGTGTCATATGTCCTACTACCCCTATATACTGTATAGGAGGACACGATGATGAAGCTGCGTGCGTATATATAATTATGTATATGTACTCTATATCATTTATGTAAAATTATGATGGTACCTTTTAAGTAATAGCAAATATCTATATAAATAAAAATGACAAATAGTAATCGTTTTTATTTTAATAAATCTTATATTGACAACTCGACGCTATAAATATGTGCTTATACAAAATAAAGTAGTATAGTAAATATATACATAAATATACTGTGAATATATTTTACAAGATATAGATGAAGAGTATATATATATACTGTATATATGATTTACTAAAATCAATATAAAAATGGATATTTATATACATATAAAATAAAAACATATTTAACTTAAATAATGTAAGATAAATCTTTCTTTCTTGTTTTTTTTTTTCATTTCATCCATCTCCACTTTTATATGACTTTATTTATTATTATTTTTTTTATTATTGTTGCTATTCTATCCTATATGTATATATCATTTGAAAATAAAACATCATATTTAACCTTCTACTTCGACTTCTTCTATAAATTTTCTTTTTACTTCATCTTCTTCTTTTGTATATATCAATAAATATTAATGTAAAAAAAAAGGATATTATATTATATGTGGAAATTTAAAAAAAAAAAGCTTATTCTTTACAACTTTATAAATATATATAGGAAAAATTATTTATATATTGATAAATCTGGAATATTGAATACATTTTTTTTTATTAAAGTAAAGTGTATATATATATATATATAGATTTTGAATTGAATTAAAAAAGTTTCTATATAGTGTATGTATATGGATATTATTACATAATGTATATTAATATAAACGTTATTTTTTATATCTCCTATTGTGGTATAGAGTTATCATTTTATTATATTGTAAAAAAAAAAGTATTTTTCTAAAGTCACATCAATAAAATAATTCGATAATATTAAATTCACAAATAAAATTTGCCTTAAGTGTTTTTCTTTTCGCATATCGCATATATGCTAAACAAAACTTTTATTTATCTATTATATACTTTTCAAAGTTCAACTTTAATAACTCCAACATATAACATATACAGTAGTCTATAAATAATCAATTGTATGTTGAGTAAGTCAGTATATTATTGATTATTGAATTTTATGGCGTGGATGTTAATTTATATAATAGATTTCTATATTATTTATACATTAAGTCTTTTCAAATTTAGAAGACATTATCTTTATTTGTAATATTAATTTTAATAATGCAAATTATCATAGATATACGCTTTATAAACTTGGGCCAATTGTTAAAGTTGAACGATGTAGTTTTTAAGAAATCAAACTAAGAAATTGATATGGTAAATTTTTTTTTTCTTTTTCATATATTAAAATGCTTTGAAAATCGTGAAAATTCTTGGAAAATTCTCAATTTTCAATCAATCGGTTCAGGGAAATCCTATTAAATAGTCGTCTAAATGTTTTTAAAACGACTGGTCAACAAATTTTTTTAGAAATCGCACACAGAAATGTATTTGGTAAAATTTTCCTTATAAAATGTACTGAAGATCGCGATTCTGACCAAGTCTAGGGATAATATTTTTTTAAATTGTTGGTTAACAAAATTGACAGAATGTAATGGCAGTAAACATCTTGATCTTTATGATAATTATGATAATGATTGGAAAATTCTCAATTTCAAATCAATCAGTTCGGGGAAATCGTATTAAATATTTTACACATTTATGATTTAAAATACATTACCAAAAGTTTACTAAATGTTTTTAAAAGGATTGGTCAACGATTTTTTTTAGAAATCGCACCCAGTATTCGGAAACGTATTTGTTAAAATTTTTCTTATAAAATATCAACCGAGAAATTCTTAGAAAACTCTCGAGTCTAGATTGAAGTCTAGGGATAATATTTTTTTAATTTATTGGTTAACGAAATTGAGAGAATGAAATGGCAGAAATGAAGGGATTAATTCAGTAAAATTATACATTAAATATAGTACACAACATGATCTTTATGATAATGATTGGAAAATTCTGCAAGAAAATGAAATGTTATGGAATTTTCCACATATCCATTCTATAATATTGAAAAAAATACAAATATTTTTCTATAGTGACTGTTATTTATATTAATTTAACAATACATTTAATGAGTTATTTTTTTAATTATAAATAAATAAATATAATTCCTCAACGATAGGGATAGTGTGTCCTTTAATTTAATTAAATTCATTGAATTATTGATAAAAATTACTAAATATAAGTGGCGATTTAAAAGATTTAACTGATATCTTCACTTTTTCATTGATCACAAAATAGACTGAATAAACTGAATTGTGTATAGATGAATTCCAAAATATTAACAGTGATTTAAGCGGGAAAAACAATGTTTTGTTTTGGTATACCCATAATAAACAATTTTCCAATATAAATATAATGTTCATTCTGCGTATCGCGGACAAAATTATACGGAACTTTAAATGTTTTTTTACAAAAAGAATTCACATCTTTTACTCTCAAAAAATATATTTTATTGTTTTATAAGGAAAATTTCAATATTTATTGAGCAGAGCTATGATATAAATAAGTATAGAGGTATGTATATAATTTTTCTGAATTTTCCTCTATATATAAAAATTATTTATATAAACATTTCGTTAACTTTGAATTTTCATTTCGTTAAATATTATCTATATCTTTATCGGTTATATATACATATAATTTATTATTACTATATGTTCAAGTGTATAAATATTGTATATATATATATAGATGAAATACATATTCTTATATATATATATATATAAATATATTTTATTATCACTATGTGTATCATTTTCAGTTCAGTTCAGTTCAGACACAATTATATATAGTAAAGTAATTCAGTTTATTGGTAAATTTCAATGCACGTGAATGCGGAACAGTCGATGGTTTTTTTTTTGTTTTTTGAATGCCGTAGTAATTTTAATTTTTAAACTGATATTTTCGTTATTTATTATTTTGAAACAATGCGATTTAAAAGTTATAAATTTTAAAAAAATATTATATTTTGGATATGAAACAATTTAATTTTCCTGCATTTTACAATGGATTATGGGAATTAAATAAAAAAATTGTTGCATTATTCTGATATTGGTTGGTTTAAACCATAATATAATTTCAATTTTAAGTGACATACGCATTCAAGTGAAGAATTAATTCCATTATATCAGGAGTTTGTTTTGATTATAGAGAGTGCCAAAAATGATTTGATAATGTGAACTAAATATTATTTGGTTTTTAAGATTATTTTTTATCAACATATATAAAGTATACCAACGTATACGTAAAAGAAAACTATATAAAATACTGTTTATTGAAATTTTCTAACATAAAAAAATATTAAAATCTGTTTGGTATTTATTATTATTATTATTATTATTTTTATTGTTGGTGATGGTATATTTTATATATATTTTATTTTTCTGTTTCCGTGATGTGTTTTGTTAATATTTTATTTTTTTTTTAGAAAACTCAAATAAAATGTTGTGATAATTTTTTTTTTGCTTTATCTGTAGAATACACACATTTTATGTTAAATAAATATTTTTATTATTATGCGATTTATGATGAATGAGTAATGTGAAAAAGTACAAGCTGTAAAACATTGTTATATAAAACATATTTATTTTTATATATTTTTTCGTATTATAATATAACGAATGTGTCGCATAATTAAAATTTTATTCAATATTTTATTGGGCAGCACTAACAAACACTAACAAAGAAATGCAATATATGTATATATATATATATATATATAATAATCCAAAAATTCTATTATACAGAGATTCTAATTTGATTTTCAACGATTTTTTTTTGTTTTGTCATTACTTTTTATTATGAACTTTTATTTAGCAATCACAAAAAAAAAAACAATTAATATTAAAGTAAAAATAATTTGTATAAAGAATTTAATTTAGGTTTAAAAATTGGTGGACTCGAAATTGAAATTCTATAAATTTAACAATTATTATATATAGAAAAGTGAAAAAAAAAACAAATAACTAAATAAAAATTATATTGTAAATAAATCACCCAACACACAGGATATGTACGTTTTTTGATTACGTTTTTAAATGGTTTTTTTTTATGTGACCAGTTTCAAAAATATACATATATATTTAAATGAAATAAAACTAAACATTTGTGTGTTTAATAGTAGGTGGTTTGGTTATATATATATTGCATATAGAAACGCAAAAATAATTTATTAATTTTGAAATAAATATATATATATATACATATAGGTAAGTATATAGAATAGTTGAATTTATATTATGCATATTTAATTATAGATTTATCTGTGAACATATTGTGATTAAATTTTTCTATATACGAACTACTACAGGGATATAAAGACAAATTTAATGTTAAAAACTAATATTCCATATGGAAATGTTATTTTTTTTTTATATAATAATGTTCACGTAGAATCTATAATAATATATATTTGTATATATTCCCAAATAGACAAATTTTTTTTTGGCAATAAAAAATACTATAATGTTTTTTTTTTCTTCTTCGCATAAAAACTATACGAAATCTAAAGAGATTAGTACATAAAATATTTGTTGTTAATTTATGGTGTATTTAATATGGTTTAATGTTTCAATATATATATATATTTATAGATATATATATAGATATATAGTGATTAAAATTATCATGGGAAAAATATAGTTATTATAGTATTTATTATTATTTATACTATAATGAAATATAGGCATTTTTTTTTTTTTTGTAAAAAAAAATGTTTTTATTTCATTTTGAGGTTTTTTTTTATGTTATATATAAAACAGATTTTATCAGAAAAGGACATTATGATTTTATGTTCTGTTTTCTTTAAAGTAAATCATACCTTTGATGTTTAAATACGCGAACAAAAAATTATTTCTACAATATGGTTGTTCGCTGTATGGATGGTTTGATATTAAAAGAATGCAGATGTTTATTGGTATCAACTATACCAACTATATAGACGATTTTTTTATTTTCAAGTAAAAATGTTCATTAAATAAAAATAAATTAAACTTAAATTCTTAATCAAAATACATTGCATTTTATTGTATGCATTGCGTATTCATTAACTTCAAGAAATCAATTTTATTTAATTAAAAATTAAACTTATTTTGACAGATTCCTATTTATTTAAATAGTTAAACAATTTTCTGTACTTTTAGTACTTTTTTGTACTTTTATGTAGAAATGTTGAATTGATTTTTTTCTGAATTATTTTTGCCTTAGAAAATTATATTTTCTAATTATTTATTTTTATTGGGATTACCTCCGGTACTTCTGGTCTTCTTAGCAGTGAGAGCATTCAAAATTTGAATAAAAAATTATTACTGGTTTGTTTCCTGAACGATTTTTTGCTTCAGCAGAATGTTTTCTTATTATATAACATTAATACTAGATTTATTTGATTTTTATTTATATGACAATTTTCTTATTGGCAATGAATATATGTTTCCTCGAATGTTTCCGATCACGTTTTTTTAACTTTTTTCTTATAAAAGACAATTATGTTGTTGAGCACTTTTATTCGGTAGGCATTTCTTTTACTTTCATGGAAAATTATTACTAGATTGAAATTTTCTTATCACACAAATGATTACCGGTAACGATTTATGACTTTTGGTCATTTTTCTTCAAAAGAAATCTTTTGTATCTCAACCATTTATAAATAAATTGATATTTGGTGAAGAAGAAAAGAAAAGGTTCATTTTAATACGTATAACACTGGCTATGACTTGGATAACGTTGAATTTGAAGTATTTGAAGATATGTATTTTTCAAATGGTATTTTGATTATAGAAAATTTCATTGCAAGTCTCTCTTAAGAACAAAGATCCCATTTGAATGATAAATTGGATAATATTATAAAACATAATATTATAAATGTTATAAAAGTTGCAATTATGTGTTTTTGTTTATGTTCAAGATTTCAATGAAAATCTATAGATCGCGAAAGATTCGAAGAATTAGAAAGAAAATTACAAATGAAATTCTATTCATTGAATTTTTATAAGATTAATTTTCACATTATAAACTTTATTTTGTGCTATACAAAGAATAACATGTATTTAAAATACAATTCTGTATATTAAATTTTAAATCGTTATCTATATCCTCTATATATATAAATATAGGTAAATGTCATTAAAAATCTTCTATCCCTTCAATAGCATTCTATAGTCTTTTTGGGGAATTTGTATTTTATATACACAACAAAATAAATAATAATAACAAAAAAACAAAAAAAGGAATATAAAAATACCTCGCATTTTTTTTGTGAATGTATCGCAGGCTGCAGTATATTTGTAATAATATACAAAATTATTAATCCCTTTCTATTGATATGACAAATGTTTTACAAAACAAAATATAAATACTCTGTTTTTGTTTCTGTTTCAACAGAATATATATACATTATTGGGGATTTAAAATATTATTATTATTCGGATGATTATATTGTAATTTTATAATTGTTCAACTGAACCATATTAAAGTCGTTGTGCAATAAAAACAGAATGTAAAAAACACAATAAAAAATTCTTTTTATACGAATTGAAAATTACGCTCAAGTAATTTGTAATATAAGACATCTTGCATTGTACAAATAGTATAATGTTATATATATTTATATTTAAAAAAATATATCATTCCAATGTTCATATTATTTTATTCCATTTCATTTATTTTTTTAATATTTTAAATGGTATGTCTTTTTCTATAGTCATATTTAAAAAAATGTGTGTTCCGAAAATTTTCACGACATAATTCCTTTTCAGTCAATTTTAAATTCCAAAACATTTACAAATTTGTATATATTTTTTTGTTTTTAAATCCTTGATTTTTTAATATAAATTTTTCTTTTGCCTATACAATATAAAATAAAAAGCAATGTTTTTAAGCGAGGAAAAATAAAAACATTCATTCTTTTATTCTGTTTTCACACTTTTATTGTTATTAGTGTTATTATTATTATTGTTATTATTATTTATTATTATTTTTATCTTGACTTATAACGTTTACTTTAAAATGAACTTTTTTTTTTTTATGGGATTGTTCATAAGTATGTTGTATTTGTATATATATAGTCTATATGGAGGATACTTATTTTACACAAATAATTCTTGTGTTTGCTTTTTTTTTTTTCGTGTTGGAAAAACAAAAAGGAATTACAACATAATTATTAGATTTTCACTTATTTATATAGGCATTCGCTACAACACATGTTTTGTTTTACCAAATAGGTCATTTAATAGTGTTGAATATAACGAAATGTATATATGTAGTAACCCCAAGGGGAAAAAAACCTTATATCTGACCTACAAAATATTTGGATTATTTCGTTGATTTCGTAAAAAAAAAGAAGCAATTTTTATGAAGTGGATGCGATTATTACATTGTAATTCATATTAAAATACTGTAACATATTTACATATGGTATTTTCTTTATATGAATTTTTGTAGTTACACAATTTTTACAATAATATTATACTATTTAATATATTGAAGTTTACTCATTTATAATTATAATAAATCAGATAAATGATTTTCAATGGGAAAAATTTCTTAAAGATATTCTAATCTTTAACATCGCGATATTACAATTGAGTTCATTTGATGTGTGTAGGTATATTTTTGAATGAAAATTATCAAAACAAAACGAGTTAATTTAAACCAATCAATAATTTGTAAGATGATTTTCGCAATTCAAATTCCAAAAAATAATTAAGTTAGGCATTACATTCATTAAACAATTAGTGTGACAATCAACCGTTTAAGATCGAATAGCGATATTGTAAATTATAAGTTAAAATTGAGTTTTTCATCATAATTAATATGAAATACATAATGTAAATAAAAATAAATTGCTTTACTCACACGCAATAATCGGAATTTTCTAATGGTAACAATCATGCATAACCCTCAACATATACAAATAGTAACACTCACCTGGAAATAGATAAATAAAAAAAAGAAATTAATATATATAAAAAAAATAGTATTATTAAAATTGTAATATAATAAATATATAAATAAATAAATAATTAATAAAGTTCAATTCATATGAATAAAACGAGCAAATAGATCGGCAATAATTTAATGATAATTTCGATATATATATATATATATAGATTGAAAAACATTTGAAGCTTAAACGTTTTTACTAAATCGTCTCACCATAATTAGTAATTACTTCCCCTTTTTTCCAATTTATGTCGTAGAAGTTTTAGTATATATTTGCATTAAAACGAGAAAAAAAATAAATAACAATACTTAAATTATGCAATGTTTTTCCATATTGACAAATTATATGTAATTATAATTACAAATCTTTATAGTAATTAAGTAAATGAATATATAATGGTTTATTGAAGATAACATATAAAAAAACAGTTTTAATTATTTTATATAATACAAAAAAAGAAGAAGTTAAATCGCCCAAAAAATGCCATTACACCGACAATATAATCTAATTGAAATGATGGTGAGTTTTTTTTCTTCTTCTTATATATTCGCCATATATATTTATTACAATTCAAAATAAACAATGCAACAGCTGGATAAGACGTTGACATGCCGCCATGTATATACGAGTATATATAAATAAATATATATATTGTTAAATATTGTTATAATTCTCTTAATTGATTTTTCATTTTCTTTATAATCCATAAAAAATATATATAAATAATATACAGAATATGTATTTACATTATATTTTATATATATATATACCTTATGCTTCCATGCTAAAAAGTTGAATGATGAAGGAAACTTTTACTTTTTTTGGTCTTGATTTATCGCTAACATATTTTTTTTTTGTTTTGCTATTTTTTTCTGTATATAGTTATAATATTATAAACGGAATCACTTTATTTTGTAGTCTCATCTAATTTATAACATCCTCGAATTTTTATATATATATATAGAGTATATATGGAAAATATTTATATATACAATTGACTGACTAATAAAAAAAATAAAATGTTATATCTTAGGGATGACATGAATTTTTTTTTATTTATTTGTTATGTACATTTTATTTATCGCTGTGTGTGACAAATAATAAATAATTTTTATATAAATATAATGAAAATAACAATATATAAAATCGCAACCCCTTTCAAGTGTACTTAAATATCTCATGTATATATTGTTAGTAGATCTAACAAACATTAAAAAAAAAAAATAAACATTTTTATTAATGGAATTTAACATTTTCTTTTATTTTGCATTACAATGTTTAAATAATACAATAAATAGAATGTTTCCTTTATACATCATTAATGTATACTTATTATTATTGTTTCATATAATATGCTATAGATATATTTTATGTTAAAAGGAACATATCACTCTGCGTCTCAGTGTATTTATATACATATAGGAAATGATTATATATTTTGTTTATTTTCTAACTTATATTATTATTTAAAATAATGTAGGTAGGTATATAAAATGTCTTTCATCTTACAAGAAAAAAAATATTGTAGAAAATACATTGATGTTGAGCTTACAATTTAAATACAAAGATAAATTGTTTAATGAAGAATTATATCGCATTCATTGCATTGACTTTCGAATTAAATTATTATTTTTATATAAATTGTACAGTTTATGCATGCCAATTATGATTTTAATACATCATAAAAGAGAATGAATCGTTTGTCAATTTTAAATTTGAACTTATATATTTTTATTTTATGTTTCAATATTATAATGTGGTGTAGGTAGATCTCATCAGATTCTATATCGTAAGTTTGATTTAATTTTATGTTATTATATGTACCGGGTAATTTACATCACTAATGATGCACTTTATGGAATTTCATGCGATACCTCAAAAACAACTTATTGCTCAACTTAAAAATACCAAAGTTATCAATAACATACCCATCGAGAAATTGTGGATAATTTTATGAAGGAAATTCTCTATAATGTTCTTAAGGAATTCCGAATAATTTCCCAAAGCAAATTCTGTAAAATTTTCTTGAGAAAATTCTGAATTATTTTCTAAAGGAAATTCTGTACGTATAATATTCTTAAGAGAATTCTGCATATAGCCTTTAAGGAGATATTTTATAATATTCTATTTATAATATTCTATCTTTGTATTCCGTAATGCAGTTTTCCAAAAAAGGTTATAGGTATGACTTTGTAAATGAAATTCTTTATATAATTTTGTGATGATACTAATATTAAACCAAACGTATCTGGAGTTTTAAATGAGCTTGATGAAAAAATACATTATTAAATCTTCTTGAAGTTTATTTTGTATCTATTAATTGCATATTAAATCCCAAATCGAATGGCATTGTTAGATTATCAGTAAATCGACCATAAAACCATAAACGGATTTTATGATTAAACGGAAACGGATGGTAGTAATGTGTAAATGTTTTTTTTAAGAATTCGCATATTCATAATTTATAATTTGATAGTTATATTTAGGGAATGCGTACCCAATTTGTTCGTATACATTTTGGAGCTTTAATAACTTATCAAAACTCATTTGATCACAGTCGCGAATGCCTTTCTATATATAATATATGTGTATAGTGTATACTTTATGATAGGATATGTTTGAATATTTGAATAAAGATTTATAATAACTTCATTTTGGTTTCATTTCATATATTATTAAACGCTTTAACGCATCTTTTTATGTGATAATAGGAAATTCTTTTATATATATATATATATATATATATATATATGTAGACTATTGTATCAATATATTATTTTCCAATCACTTTAATATATACTAAATAATGCTAATCTCAAATTTTCCTGCATGAATAATTTTTAAACATTTATATTTTGTTGTATACACATTTTATGTCTCAATGTATATATAATATATATTTGGATTAGATCGAGATCATTTAAATATTTATTATATACTATATATGCCGCATATATTAAATTCTTTGAAATTGTTTATTATTTCTTATTTTTTTTTATTGGTTTTTGTATATTGTTTTTTTTTTACTTTTCTGTAGTATAAGTACATTTTTATTGGTACATATGCAATTCTAAAAACAATTTTTATAAAATGTTGTTGTAAAATCGTCATAAAAATTATTTTACACTTCAATTTATTTATGCGGTATATACTATATATAATAATAGTTAGTTTTATTCATAATTGTTGTATAATAGTTGTTTTTATTAACACTCGCATTTATAAAATAAAAAAAAATCATCACATACATTTTCCCCACATACAAATTGTTATTATTTTCAAATTATATATGTCTTCAAAAATTAAGTGTACAAAATTTTAGATGAAACTATGGTCGAGTTGGTAGCAAAGCCGCCGATTTTCAAACAAAAAATCTCATATGTAAAATATTTACATGTGAGATTTTGCTTTTAATTAAGGGGGACATGGTTGTTTGAATGTTGGACAGTCGACGATGAGACATATACCATATTCCAGCAATGATGTTCCCCGTAGGTTTATATATATACGGACCGCGCTGGCGTTTCTGCCAGCTGTGGTTAGTGTATATATATTCCCGGGTATCCCGTACGGGGGTACCCGCTCTACATCCCAAAATAACTGTAAATTTCTATCGTTGAAACTTACATAAGATACAAAAGGGAAAAAATGTATATAATACGGAAAAACATTGTGGTTGGTTTTTTCTAATATATTTTTTGTCTATTTTTTATCCTATTTGTAAGTTTCAACGACGATAGAACGATTGTCTGTATCTGTGCATTCCCATTCATTGATTCAAATTCTGATGTGTTGTATCTATTGTTCTTATTTTATTATAATTAATTAAGATGGATAAAAAATTAAAAGAAAATCCATAAACATTCGATTTATTTAATACAAAAGAAGAACGCATTTATAAAAAAATAAAAGTTATACACAACTGATTGTGAAATAAATTATTGTTGGTGAAAGACAATTTGTTTATCAGACGATTATTGAATATGGATATAATCTAATATGGGAGGTGATCTATATTGAATTCCTGTCCAAGTTGATATTATGATTCTGAGTAAAAACTTTCTATAGAAAGAAAATTTTCCTGATGGATTATTAAAAGATTTTATATCTGAAAATTAAAGAATAAGTTCCGATGTTATATTTTTTCAGGCATCATATTCAAACAGATATAAAAATCTATATTAATTTACATATTGCAAAGTTTTCGAAATACGTTTAAATTCATATAATTATACATTTATGTTACTGTAAACAAAAAGAATCTTAAATGGAAAATGGAAAAAAACCTTTGATAAATAAAAAATATTTGCCGGTAACCAAGATAATCTTATATTAATTGGAAAATACTATATGTTGAGTTATGCGTTGTTCAATTAATATAGCGTTATGGGGCTAGAGTCAATATTTTTTATTGCAATCAATTCTTTTGAGTAACTTGACGATGTATACAATTTTCAGCAGAATAAGGCAATTCTTTATACCTTTATTAAAGTTCTATATAATCTATATATACTTATATTTACACAATTATAGTATATTCACATCACATTGTCGTCACATTGCAAAGTCTCTACACCTCTGTACACACCAAACAAATAGTATATATACTATAAATACATTATATTTAAATGAAGATTTTTTTTTTTGTATTTTGTTATTTTAATTTCAATATTATATTGAGCTATAAAATAAAAGTAAAAGTCTATTGGTAATATATACAAGAATAAATATGAGAGGCGAATTACTTTCATTTTATGATTAAAATTTATATGTTCATGAAATATATAAACTGTAAAAATGTATATAATAAAATTTTATATAATGAAAAGTGTGTGTATTATAAATATATAGTAAAGTAATCAAAACGAAAATCTAATCAATTTATAATCTACAAATATTTTCATCAACATATATTCATGTTACGTTAGTAAAATGATTATTATTATATTTTTTTACATTATCATCATATACATAAAACATGAATACTTATATTGTTATTTATATATACAATATATATAGGATAATAACACAATATAGATAGATTTTCCTCGTGCATTCAATCGTTTACATTATTGTTAATTCGCATACTTATTACATATAGGAATATTAGGAGATTAGATTTCATTTATAACGAATATGTAAAAATATAAAAAAATTGTTCCCTTATCGTACTAAAATTAATTATTATATCGAAAACATGAAAATATATTATTGAAATTATATACTATAACAAAATAGATTATTTGGTATATATATTATTTTATTCATATCCTATTTATCTTACATATATATACATATGTTATATATAGTAAATTACTCAATTTGTGTCGCAGGCGATTAGGAAGAATTAGAAGAAGTATACCAAAAATTACTATTGCTTTGTTGTATTTAATTTTCATCAAACACTAAATATATTAAAATATATATCTAAATTAAATTTCCATTTATCTTACTTTAATATAACAAAATATCTTATATTATATATACAAATGTATATAACAATGCAATAAAAATATAAAGAAAATCTATCTAAGGGGATAATTATTTTGGATTTTTCACTTTAAGCATTCCACTATAATGAGATTTAAATGTTGTTTTTATTGTGTTTTTTTTTTAATTGATATAGTAATTATAGTGTTTTCTATAAATACTTCCTCTACAATAAATTGTTAAACTATGATTTATATTGTAATGTTTGGAAAATTAAAAATGTATTAAAAAATTTATAAAAGTATATGACTCCATAACAAAATAGTGAACTTAATTTAATAACAGATAAAACATTATTGTGAAATCCCTGAGTAAATCCAATTATCATCATCAAAGGTGATTCTATATGAAGGATATATTTTAGATAACAACATATAATATATGATTTTAATGAAAAAAATATCATCTTATGATATATCAACAGGATAAAATAAATGATAGATTACAAATGGGACAAAATTATATAATATGTTGGTTGTTTGGTTTTAAAACAGATACGATCTCTGATGTTATGCGTATTTTTTTCCAAATTAATAATATATGTTTTTCTTTTTGAGGTTGATATCAACCACATTACTATATTACGTATAAACTTTGTTTATATAACACATATTTTATTATTTATGATTTCGTAATTTGTATTCACAAAGGTATTCAACATCCAACGAACCAACCAAACTAAACCAACCAAAAAATCTATTATGAATGCTTATATTATATTTTATTGAATCCCTATAGATTCAAATTCAAATTAGGATGAAGTTGTATATATATATATAATATTTGCGATATAAGATATATCTTGAAAAAAAAAATAATAATAGTATGTCCTTTGACCTATTTTAATGTATAGATTCCACATAAAATGAATGTTCTTTTGTGATGAATATATATTAATAATAATATAAATATAAAAATTTGTTTTTATAGTATATACATTTTCAAATACATTATTAAAAAAAAATAAATATGCGTTTCAAAATAGCGTCGACAAAAGATATAGACTCTACAAATGGCAATAAGGACGCGACGACAATAAAAATTTGAATATGAAATTTACAAAACGTATGTTGCGTTTGTATTTTATTTTTTTATTATGAATTTAAACAATATATTTAAATTCGATTAAAATTTTGAATACTTATTGAACATGCATTGAATATTTTTTGTATTTTTATTGTTTTATATAAATATTGTTTTTAAGACACACACGTTGCAATTACTTAAAGTAATATTTAGAATGGTTTGTAACTGCTATTATTTTTTGAGTTTCGCTGATCTTCTTCATTTTCGAGTTATAAGTCAAATGTCGCAAATGTTTTATAAAAATCTAAAAACTTATATTATATAAATTTTGCAATTTAATTCAATACAAAGTCTATATTAAATGCTTAAAATGCAATTATTATATATATATATAAAAGTAAAATAGGTTATTTTATTCTTAAAGGGCCCTTTACTAATTTTTTATGATCTTTTTAAATGTGTAATAAAATTGATAGGTTGTCTTGGAAAATGTATGAGGATTGACAATTTTTTATCAAATAATTGCATTTTTGTATATGATTTTTTTTATAAATATTTTGTAATGTTATTTTATTCTTAAAGGGATTGGTAAAAAATATAGGGATAAGTATAAATAGCGGCCATGAAAAAGATTTAATAATATGAAAATTAAAAAAGATAGACAAGTTTAGTGTATTCACAATAAGTTGTTGATTTTAAAACGAAAAAATCAGTTAAAAATTTAAGCACAGTCCTGAAAGCCGTTCAAATATATTTTTTTTTTCTAACAATAAATCAATAACTACATATATACATATGTATATCATTTTATGATTTCGGGGTGTTTGCTTTTTTACACTTAAAAATTAAAAAAAAAAAAAACAAACATTTGCATTGTGTCTTAAACATTTTTGGAATAAAAAACAATATTTATATATAGATAATATTATATAATATCAAAATTCGAATATAATTATAAGAAAATGAATTCAATTTTCATCACCTATACAAAAAAAAAGTAAGAATTGAAAGCAAAAAAAATAAAATCCATCTATCCTGAAAATGAATATATTAAATATTTTTAAAACATTTTCCACGATATATAAATCTCTGTGCGCGTATTTATATTACAAGAAAATTTTGTTTTATTTTTTCTTTATTTTTTTTTTTTGAAAATTAAACTCTGTTAAATAATTCTTTAAAAAAAAAATAAAGAAAAAAAAGAACTTTATTTATTATAATAATTTATATATATCAAGTTTTTTAGCACTTAATAAAAAAAAAATAAAAGCGAATAATTTATTTATCATCAATAGAAGATGAAAATATATAAAATATAACAACAAAAACAAACTATTAATATGTGATGGTGATGTTGAGATCATATAATCTGTTTTTTTTTTCGTTCTCTAAATTTTCACACACAGTGAATATATATACAAATATTTTAATTTTCTATAAATGTTTTTTTTTTTTTTTTTGATTTTTTCAATATTATTCCAAAAATAATTTTTATTACAATTTAAATGTTTTTCAAAAAAAAAAAAAAATATATATGTTGTGTGTATAAATTGTATAATAATCTATATATATATATATATTATTATTATACATTATATAGCGCATATAACAATATTGATTTAATGTTATTATATGTATTTTTTTTTTATTTTGATTTTTGCTTTAGATTTTTAATTTTATTTTTTTGATGAAAGTATATTGTATATTTACTAAATTTACGCAGTATGTTTATATTATAGAGATATATGAGGACAAATCAAATATTTAGATATTATTGGTGATGTTCTTTGACGGTCAAAATATAAATACGAATAATTTTTTATATATATAAATAAATGAATTCATTGATAAACTTATAACAGATGATATTCGGGTGATAATGACACAAGGTCGCAATACACGCGTAAACAATTCTTTTCAAGAAATTAAAATCTATGTATAATAAATTAATTGTATCATGCGTAAGGACAAACATTCTATAAAGCTATATCTATAAGAGACTCGATTCGTATATGACAAATTGCTATATAAAAACCTATAATCTCTTAGAATTCTTATTATTCAAAAAAACCCCCATCATTTAGCCATCCTAATATAGTAATTTTATTTATTAATAGCTTCTAAATGTTCAAACAATATATTTTTCTATAAATATATCTATATACATATAGGTATAGGATAGGTATAATATATAAAGCCATTGAAAAAAATTTAAATATATTATAACATATATTCGATGATGATTGATGATCGTAAATTGAAAATTTTGTACACATAATATTAATATTTATATTTGTATAAATAATAATAATAATAATAATATATTAATGGAATGATTTTCTTTACGCCCTGTTTCATTCAATAACTTTACGTATATATAATAAAGTATTCAAGAGCTCTATATAGATATATTTATATTTATAGGTATATATTTTGGTATAGAATAGAAAACAAAATTCATTTTAACTGGTCTGTTATATCACATCTATATTAAGTATGTGTATATTTTTATTAATGAACATGTTAAAAATATTCACAAAAAAAAAACCAATATCGCGATTTATTATTTATTGTTATAATAAATTTATTTATATAATGTTATATAAAATATATTAATTGATATGTTTATATATATATATATATATATTTTATAATCGATTGTTGCGAGCTTGTGTGAATGTAAAATATATATTTATATAATATCACAAATTAAAAAATATACAAAGTTAATTATATTTTTTTTTATATTATAATTAGGAACCTTAATGGATTTGAACAATAATAGAATGCAAAGGTATTTATATATCTTCTATAAGATAAATAAAATAACATTGGAAAGAGAAATTTAAAAAACAGGATCGTAAGGAAAAATACAATGATTTAGTAAAAATCGTCGTCGAAGTTCCCATCCGGCGACCGCCCGAATTTCAATTCATATTTAAAAAGATCAATTTTACTATCAATATCCTTGCATATCACTTTTGTAACTTTCATAATAATTTTCCTAGACATTTCATCATTGCATTAAAATGCATAAAGAATATTTTTAAGAGGAACATTTTTTTTGGAAAATATATCTTGCTATTATAAAATCATGAACATAATTGGGTAATTGGGATACCAATTAAAGGATCTGGACGATTAGAGATATGCCAGATAGAAATATATAGTTTACTCTATAATAATAAAATACCATTTTATGGATGAGTTTTCCGAAGATTTTCATTAACAACCGATCAATTATTGCATAATTAGACATATGATATAAAAAATGAATATCGGTCTATTTACATCAATTTTACAACTTTTATATATCAATTTTCCCAGAGATTTTTCCATTTTACATAATTTTTTAAAACCTTGTCATTTCCTAACCAGTTACCGCGTATTTGAATGAATTAACCTATTGGAATTGGAAGGTATTTTTTGTTCTTTCCGTGAATCAAATACCAATCAATTTGGTTACAAATGAAAATCATGATGAAAAATGAAATCTATTTATTAAAAATATTTCCGTACATCACTTTTATAAATGAATTTTCCGAAATTTTTCCGTTTTATGATTGATTTTTTTAAGTAAAATTCCGAAAATATAGCAGAAAAGTAAAATCATTATAATTTCTTATAACTAATTCAAGAATCTTCGTCACCGTTTCATATATAATATTAATTTTCCCTGCCCATTCATATATAAATAATGAGCTGAATTTGTGGGTGTTTTTTAATAACATTTAAATAAATTATATTGAAGTGGAGCTTTATCACAATTAATCTTTACATTCACTTTGTCTAATTTATATATTATATTATGATAACATAAATTATACAATTAGTTATACAAAACTCCTACACTCAACCAACGATAATTAATTTAATAAAATAAATATATTGATTTAATATATATTTTGAGGTAAATGTTAAATAGCATATATGTATATTAGATCCATTATATAGGAATATACGATGGATGGTATAATATCGTCGGTCATCATAAATTGAAAATAAATTATGCATTATCTATCCATATATCCGGTATATGATTAACTCAATTTTTATTATATATATATATATATTTATATATATATACATAAATGCATTATTCATTAAATTTTTTATATATAAATTAAATCAATATTTTAAAATAAATTTAAAATATATATTTAAATTACTAGATATTTACATATTAATTTTGATTGGTAAATAAATACATGTAGAGATATTATTATATTTATGCAGGTGTCCTTCTGTTATCGATAGTCAAACTCAAAATTTAAATTGAGTCATTTGGAGTATAAAAAATGTTCCCAAAACAATATCAAAAACGAAAAGTGAAAACGAAAAGGGTAAAAAAAAAACATGGTATTCATAAAAATGTTTTGGTTATATTTTTCCCTTTACCTTCGGAAGACATACTGAAACACTAACCAGAGTAATTTACCAGAGAAATTTCCAAACCTGTTGTTTTGCTTTTACTATATTTGCCGTACAAATTATCATATAAGCATTTATCAGTATAGAAACGAAGCCGTTTATCGACCAAATTGGATGGAATTTTAAAGTTGGGCGTCTATGACAAGGACACCTTCTGTATATATGTATATGACATGAATAGCTTTTTCTGATATTATTATATGGATGCATATATATGGAAGTTTTATTATTTAATTATATTATTGTATATATAGATAGTATATTATTGAAATATTACGATATAAACATTGTAATATAAAATTGAGTATTTTCCGCATGTGGTTATTACACCGGATATAAGTACATAAATGTATGTAGTACAAATTATTATTATGTATGCTTATAATAATATAAGTATCGGATATTTTGGATTTTTATTTAGTTTAACCCTTCACTGTGATTAAATTTCTAATAAAAATATCCCTTCCTTTTTTGAGTTCTTGAAATTTTCCAAGATAAGTTATTAATTACCGTACATTAATAACTTCAAAACCTCTATACATTGTTCAGAAGCATTGAGAAAAATTGGATGGCTTTCTGATTAGGGTATGTAAAAATGATGAATATTTTTTTTGTTGAAATGAAGTGTTAGTATTTTATTTTTCTGAAGTGTTAGTATTTAATATAAAATTGACATGTATAAAAGGCCTTTTTAGCCACTCATATATATATATGAAATGAAATTACCCAAATGTATAAAATACAAAAGAGTTAATATAAGGAATAATTTTATGTATATGCATATATATTTATTATGAATTTCTATTCGGATATTTATACAACAAATCCATCCACAAACTGGGTTGTTTGATATTTACAAAGCTATATATGAATTATACAGATATAGATGTATAATGAAAAAAAAAAAAAATAACAAATTAAATCATTACGATATATATAGCACGCATACATACATTGTCCTTTTAATAAATATGTGAATAGGAAATTAATATATAAGTGTTTAAGTTTGAATATAATTTAATTACATAAGGAATTTAATCATCATCATACGATGAATTAAGTATATATGTTGTATAGGTAATATGATCTATCTATAACAAAGGTTACAATGGAACAAACACACCGGACGCATTATGCACCTTTGGAAAATTCAACAAACCTAATTTAGAAATTTTTAAAGAATTTCCTTTAGCGAAATTATTCCACAGAAGTGCTAGTCAACCCCAAATTGGTGATGTTAAAATGTCAATGAAAATTTAATGAGTCATAAAAAATGAAAAGGAAACCGGAGACCATACTCGTTGGACGATGAGTCTGTATATAATTATAACAAATACGAAAGGATATTTATAATAAATAGTCATTTTATACTAAACTACCATGTATTTAAATGAAAATATAAACAATAATATTTAATATATAAAATAAAACTGAATTTAAAAATATTTTCCTTGGTATAATAATAATAATAATAATAATAAGATGAACTACGTATACGTAAAATTATCTTTTATCTTTTATAACAATAATTATATATATACATATTATTACATCATAGCATATCGTAATAAATGTATAATAAAATATAATTTCTACAAAATTAAAGTCAGACAATAAAACATAATTAATATATTATATATGCCATTAGAAATAATTTATTTGAAATATATATGTTCTATTTATAAAACTATTAACACGAACCGATGTTCGTTATGTATAGTATATTACAATATATATTTTAAATACACAAATTTTTAAATGATTTATTATATTGTTGTATGTAAACACAAATATTATGTTGTTTGTTTTCATTTCGCAGAATTAATAATTATTATCCATAAATTTAATGAATTAAAACAATAAAATGACAAAATATATATCCAACACCATATTAAGTACCAGAGCGTCATACTTAAATTATAACAAAATGTTAAAGTTTATGAAAAATTATCCTTTTTTTTTTTTTGGTTTGAATATGTTTGAATATAAGAATATATTTGCGTATAAAATGTAAACGCATATATTGCAATTTCACACCATCATCATCAAAAACGATAAGGGAATAATAAGTGTATATATAATTCTCTTGGTGATTAAAACGAAGAATATTATAATTTGATTTGATGACAATCGAAATCCAAATGAATACGTTAAACAAATTGATTAAAATGGGATTATAAATCAATTCACATATAAATGATATTCGCGAACAGTATATAGAGATAATAAATAGGTCTAACAAAACGTTCAAAAATGGGAACGTTCACCACAAATACATATTTCCATAGATCAGGAGCGGATTCTGATTTAACCTGATTCGATACAAGAAATATCATCTTTAAAACTTACAAAAATAAAAGATAATAACTTCAATGTGTTAACAGTTTAACGATGCTCTATGGGATCCTAAATAATCGCTTAAATTTTATAATTTGCAATGCAAATAACTGAAATATATATTGATATTGATTTTATTGAAAAAATTGATCGTATTACATTAACTTTAGTAATGCGGTAATCGCAAATTATAATACGTCGATTATTCCAATATATATTCAAAAATACATATAATAGAGATTAAATTAAAGTTTTTTTTTTCCTATTTATATACAATTAAATTCAACACAACCATAAAAAAAAAATAAAATCTGCATAAAACCTTTTTTTTTTTTGGTTTAATTTTTATTCATTTATTTAAATATACAATAAGGCAAAAAATGTTATTTGTTTTTTTTAGCTACCCCCCGTTTTTGCCCTGTCTATATTATGGTAATTTAGTTCAACCTGTGGTATGTATAATCTGAATATAAAAAGTTTATTTCATATGTAAGCAGAATTTCATTCATGCGAATATAAATCATTATAATTTAGTTTTTATTTATCTTGAATATTTTGTCAATTATAAGTATTGTATATAAACAAAATTTATTTTTTTTTAATATATAAATAGCAAATACGTAGATATACGTAGATATATTGTGTGTAGGAGGACATTATTTTCTATTCAGGATTCAAACTATATGCAAAAATATGAGGAACAAATAAAACAATGTGAGAGTTAAAACCATTTTGTCATACATCGGATATTTTTATTTAAAATTAGTTATTCCCAATATATCTGAAATTTTATATAGATTTATTTAAATATCAATTATTTTTCTGAACATGTTACATTGATAAGGGTACCTGCGTTATATTATTTGGGTTAACAAATTGAATATACCCATTTTATAATATATAGATATAAAGTATAACTCCATTTTAGTCATATTGTATATATTAAAATGGAACTACGCACAAAAAGTTATTTGGAATAACGAGTAAAGGTCTCTTAATAACCTATAATGGTATTTTTGAGTTCGAATTAGATTGAATGAAGATAATTATCAAACAAAATTACAATTGGCAGTAGCAAATAAATGTCACTCAGCAATGCATTTCAAGGATCGCTTAACTAAGATAAATCAATGTTCAAAAACTTGTAAAATTGGTATTACATTATAATGGGAAAAAAGACAACAAGAAAATCTTAAAATCATTTCTGAATTGAGCTGCTTTAAAAACCTCAAAGAAAACTTTTTATTTGCAACGAATAATTATGTAATAAATATGGAATAGAAAAGTGAATTTACTTAGAATCCTATAAACGTGAAAAATGTTGAGTGGATCTTAGTGAAACTGATCCTTCACCTCAAAAGGGAAGAAATATTCATATACTGATGAGGTGATATGATCTGTATTTGGTAGGATCAAAAAAGTATTGTGTATACTATGCATTACTGAAGTTTTATCACCATCTGAACAGTTAGCCCTGTTCGATTCATATCTGATGAAACACTAAGGAAATTAACTCGATGAATGTATCGATTCTAAAGATAAAGAATTCTTCAGACATTCAAGAATTACCTGAAAAATAAGAGAATATGGTAGCTTTCAATTGGATCATATAAACTTCCAATTTTTTCAAATTAAAATGGGTATTTTAAATTTGTTGACCAAATATAATAGTATTATCCATTCATTCAAATTGGTCAGCATGACAAATATCTGTAAATATGTATCTGTATCGATAATAATGTCGGTTTTAATTTTTAAAAGGTTTTCTATATATATATATATATATATATATTTATTTTTTACTATCTTGCGATAGATATACCATATACAGATAAAAAGGATTTGCTTTTCAATTTGTTTATATATACTATACATTGAATCGCATTTCTTTTCTGTGCGGTTTCTTTATATGCCAAAAATAATAATAAAAAAACGTATTTTTATTTATTTTTTTATTTTGGTATTGTCTAATCTAAAATTGAAATTTAAGGTTCAAACTTAAGGTTGTTATTCTTTTTTTTTTTAAATATATATTACTATTTATTTTACTGTATTATATAGGTTTTAATATATAATATATATTGTTTTTGTTATACAAAATTAAACAAAAAAAAAAACATTGTTTATTTTATCAATATAATATTCATATATGCAATAATTCGGAAAATATTTCTATACACTTCATTGAAATTGCATCAACAATATAATATTATAATGTATATTATCAATATACTGCTGCTATCAATAATATATATAGTAACTTTGGTTTTGTGTTTTCTTTAATCTAAACCAAAAAAAAATACCCATATGTGGACAAGTACCATGTTATATTTATTTACATTTTTTTTTATTTATAGGATTCACTTGTGTAATAAAAAAATGAAATACAAGAAATAAAATAAATAATAAATAATATATACGAGAAAGATATATATTAAATAGAAAAAAATGAAAATGTAACATACGCTTATATTCATTCATATACAATTTATTCGATTCAAAATAAATAAATAAATAAATACATAAAAAATGAATGTATGGTATAATAATATTTTGTAATATATAATTTTATTTTATCTCTTCTATTTATGTATTCTAATATATAAGATAATGTTAGATTATATCTTAAATATATTGTGAATTATTTTTGTTACTTTATGAAACATTTTTTATTGACATTTTTACGTATATTTGTTTATCAATGGATTGGATAAAATTTTGATTTTTATTATTGCTATATATTCAAAAAAATCTTTATATATTGTATGATGTGGTTTACATGAATATATTATTCAAATATAAAATTTTAAATTCGAAAATTATGAGAAAAATATGTACACGTACTTGCAAAGTTCAATAATCGAATTATAATATGATATTTTGTGCCATTTATTTATTCTTAAAAATATAAAAAAACCAAAATTTTTGATATTTTTCGCAGGAAAATATTTATTTTTACGTTATTTTTTAGATAAAAAGGATTAATTTATCATTTCATAGTGTGGATAAAGATTGTGATTGTGAATGTACATTGAACTCAATTTTATTTATTTATTTATATACAATGCAACCCAATTAGATTAGATATATGATAAAGTAAAATGTACGTGATTGAACGTAATTGAACTATTTTATGCAATATAGAGTTGTTTTTTTTATTTTTAAAAATTGTTCTATTTGAAGCAATTTTATTTGAATTTTAAAATAATTCTATATATTTTATTGATTCATTTATCACACCTACAATGATTGATATATTAAATTAAATTCATATATAATTAAAAATAATTTCAAATTACTCCAAAATTCATTAAGGTTTTGATAAATTTTGATAAATTTTATCTCATCAAAAATATATTCAAACAAATTTGTGAAAATCTTTAAAAAAACTCTCATTTCTGATTCAGTCCGTTCCCGAAAAGAAAACTCGTCCAATATTTTACAAAGATCATCTAAAATTCAATTATAAATACTTTGTAAACATTTTAAACAAAACCATGAGTTAAACAACTTTGCGTAGAAATTCTATCTACTAAAATTAATTTGGTAACATTTACCGCATATAAAAATGTAAACCAAAATTTATTTATCACACTTTAATGTAAAACAAAGTGTTTTTAAAATGTTTAAGCTTATACATTGGTTAATGAATTTTTGAACGATTCATTAACAGATTTGGTAATATTTTTCATATAAAAAACATAATGAAAAATCGGGAAAATCTATACAATTTTCAGAACTAATTGATGGATTAATTCAAGTATATGGAATTCATATATATATTATTGAACATAGAATTTGAATTCCACGTTTAATTCCATTTAAACAATTATTAGATTTCTGATCAACTCATATATGGAATACAAAAGTATGATAATAGTAAAGTTATCTTAATATATAGTATAATGAATCAATTATAACAGGTCAAAAAAAAAAGTAAATGAAATAAGCTTATAACTTAAATAGTCCGGAATTATTTCAATATTTATTTGATGTATTTTTTTTAATAAAAAATGTTAATGTTTAAATAGAATTTGTTATATAAATAGATTGAATGAAAATAATTTTTACAAATATTTACTTATATATAGTGAATATTTATTTATAGAATTGTAATAATTTGTTTGGGGAAAATTTGAATCGTAAAATGTATAGCATTAAAAACTATATATATTGCAATATATTTGACAAGAACAGAACAGAACAGAAAATATACAATAGTTTACGTGTTTTTGTACAATAACAATTAAAACGTGTATAGATATATTTATATTTGTAAACATTTAATAATTCATCAAATAAAATTATTTAGTTATAGTGGCGTGAAATCGATGAAAAACCAAACAAAACTTTATATATTGATAAAACAATAAATAAATATATAAATAAAGATATACAAGATTCAACGATAATTATATTATAATAATAATAGTAATAGTAATAACTATATATGAATTGACAATAAAATATATGTATAATTTATTTTAATATAAATGTGTGTGTTTTTGTGCATATAAATGTTTTTTGGGGGGATCGATCCAAATTGGAGTATATTTGTTTTGTTATTTGTTTTCATAAATATTCAAATTTATTTCAAATATATTATATAGTAAAATAGACATAGATATTTGTAATAGTAAAATAGACATATAGAGCATATACACAGTGCGACAATTAATATTCCGGACTCAAACGATATCTCAATAACCAGTGGTACGATCTATGTGATGTAATAACATGCGTTTTGAAGCTTGACAAATAAAAAAGTAATGATATTTCTTGTGAAACAATATTTTAGTTGAAGTAGAAATTTTAACATGGAAGTAAGATCAGTCATTAAATTCAACGCAAAGTTTGATGGTAAATCTGCAACAGAAACGTTCAAATCGATGCAGCAAGTTGATGGCGATAATTGTATGAGTAAAACACAAGTTTTTGAGTGGTATAAACGTTTCGTGGATGGCTAAAACACAGACTAAAAAAACAAGAAAAGTTCCATCGAAGTTCCAAGACAATACTTGTAACATTTTTCGATAGCAAGGGAATTATCCATAAAGAATTCGTTCCAACAGGTTAAACATTCAGTGGCGCATATTATATCGAAGTTTTGAAGCGTTTGATAGACAGGATTCGTGGTATTCGAATATCGTGAATCAGGTAGTTGGTGTTTGTTACACGATAAGGGACCAAGTCACACTTCAATTATTGTTCGTCAGTTTTTGGCTCCAAATCAAGTCTGTGTGTTAAACTATCCACCGTATTCACCTGATTTAGCACCATGTGATTTCTCCTTGTTCCCAAAACTTAAAATAAAATTGAAAGGATGTTTTTTTGAGGATATTGAAACCATTCAAACAGCATCTACACGCGAACTAGTGGCAATACCTGCACAAAATGAGCTGGAACACGCATTTGAATCATTATTAAATCGATCTAACAGCTGTATTGAATCAGGAGGAGAATATTTTGAATAAATAAAAAAAAAGATTTCAAAAATTCGTGTTTTTAATGTATTTCCTATGACCAGTCCGGAATAATAATTGTCGCACTGTGTATAATATAAAAACCATATAGTACAATATATGTGATATAGCAATTCATATTTCATGGATTTACCTATATAGATAGAGATATCAATGAAAATTTAGTTTTGACGTCAATATACATATAGGTATAATATAAAACTATTATTATATTGTTCTTATATTTATAGATATAAATAAAATAAATTATAATATATAAATTATGAATATTTCATTATAGTTTGATTGGTCGGGGGATTATAATAAAATTTAGTAGCTAAAGTATTTCGACTTAAGTGAAAATGATATGGAAAGTAAAATGTAATTAGTAATTTCTTTTTATTATTTGTTATATGTAAAATAATAAAATTATTTTATATAGTTTATTAAGTGAAATTGAAGATGAATTATTGAATTGGATGACTGTAATAAAAAGAATTTTGTTAAAAAAATTTACAAATATAGAGAATGGATTATTCAAAATATTCGGAAAATTTATAGTACGATTATTATAACGTTAAAACAAACATTCTATCATATATCGTAATTATGTATAAAATTAAAGGATATTAAAGTCTTATCATGAATATATATATGCATATGTAAGGTACAAATTAATATTATACATATGATGAATATGATAAAAATATTTTCCACAAATTACAACTGATATAGAAATAATCATAAAATGATAACAAAAAAAAATATAATGATATGACTTTGATTGATATATGCATAATCTTTTTTTTTTTGTTTTATACGTTCACGGTTAAATAATTTTTGATAATTAAATTAAAGCATTGATTTATTTTGATAACGAAATTATTACACATTCACAATTTCACTTAACTTTTATCATATATATGCAAGCATACATTATCATATTTATTCGTCGCAGTCATATATGTTAACAACATGATTGAAAAATAATATATATATAATTATACATTGATATATTTGATAATAATTAAATGTATATGGTATGGAAATTGGTTAAATATACATCTATAAATGATATATAATATAAAAAAAAATCTGAAAACTATCATGTATAGAGTAAATTCTATACGCAGAATAAATGGAGTGCAAACATATTTAATTATTTTTTGCTATATCATCATATAGATTACATAGACAATAGTTTTGATAAATTACTGGGATGAAGCAAGCAACGTTCCATTCAAAACAATCGGTTAATGAATTTTCAACGAATTGATTTGATAATCTATTTTTCATATTTTTTCATTACATTACATTATTTTTCATTGAAAAATACACTAAAAATCGTAAGCATCTAGAGGGAGATTTTCAATTATCTGACATATAATTTGCACACAGAGAAGTTAAAAAAAAAGATTGTTATTCAAATTGTATCTGCACATCAAGAATCCGCCGATAAAATATATTCATGTGCTTTTAGGAATAGCATTGGAATAGTGTTTTGGAAATATCATTATTTTCCTACTGATTGCAAAATTCCACTTAATAGCCGCATATCAGAAATTCAAAATACATGAAAAAAGGTCTCATTTTCCGGATTGATGATACCTCATATTAAAATAAACCATCCGCAGAATTATTAAAACCATATGGTCGTGATTAAGTATTTCATCTTGCAATACTTTGTATTGTTAGATTATGATTAACATCTAGTAATTTTCCATAAAATTGATTGCCTTTAAATAATTATGATTTACGATTGAATATGAAAGTCATATAAACTTTTGTGGGTTGATAAAAAATGTTTGCATTGCAGAAGCATCAAATCACATTTATCTTTATACATATTTTAGTATATAAACGCAGACACACCTCATATCGAAAAAGGTATATATATATATTTATTGTTAGAATTTTTTACAATCATAATAATTTATTTATGACGATATATATGCATTGCATTTGTTAATAAAGCAAACACATATATTGTATTAGAAATAAAAACTATAAATTTTTTGGACACATCACTATGAAATTTTATGAAATCTTTCAGCAACAATTTATTATATCTGCGAGTATATATAATATAATATACAATTTATAATATGAACGACAATTTATTATAAACGACGAACTCAAAATTTAATGTGATTTCATATATACTATATTATAAATATTATCATATATGGTACATTTTCTTCTTTTTCTTTTTTTTATATAAATATAATTCTTCATTATGTTCTATTTTCTTCTTTTCTATATCAAATAAATCTCATAAAATTGTATTTTGATTACCAACTCTTTATCATTTAGTTTTTTTTTTTTTGTAAACAACAACAAAAGATAAAAAAAAAATAAAGTTCATTTTTCCATGTAATAAACTATACAAAAAAAAAATTAAATTATGTTATGACACATGTCATTTACGTTGTTCCATATATATTATTGATATGGTTGATCTTTAAAGAAGATACAATATACTGGCATAAGATCACATGTTCACATGTATTAAATCTTATGTTTTTTTTTTATTTTTGAAATTTCATCTCATCATATAATG
This sequence comes from Dilophus febrilis, assembly GCA_958336335.1. Classification (NCBI taxonomy): domain Eukaryota; kingdom Metazoa; phylum Arthropoda; class Insecta; order Diptera; family Bibionidae; genus Dilophus; species Dilophus febrilis. The sequence goes on along the minus strand of OY284469.1, from coordinate 53,791,909 downwards.
TATCCAGAATAATATTAACTTTTTGCGTATACGTGTGTGATGAGCTAGGTATATATTAATATATGAATATCACGTTCGTGTATGCTTTTTTTTTATTAAAAAAACATATTATATATATATATATATATATATATATATATTTACATATGAAAATGGGTAAAAAAAATATGTATATAAATATATGTACCTTTCTAACAAATATATCAATAATATAATATAATATTTGAAAATATTTTTTATTTTTTTAAATTATATATTGATCAAATTTTTTGTATACCTATTCCTATACCTATATATAATATATATATTGAAAATAAGAAACATTATGATTGCCGGAGCAAAAAAAAAAAATTCAATTGAAAGGGAATTGAACTTATAAAAGAAAATATTTTTATATATAAGAATATATAAAGAAAAGAATATGTTTTTTTCTTTTTTAAAAGACCTTAAATAATAGACAAATTTAAATGGATTTATGTTATCAAAAAATAAAAAAAAGTTAATGTTTTCTAAAATTTATTGTGTATAATATATGAAAATATAATAAGGAAATATATTTTTATATACAGTGGTGGACAGTTAAATAACACAGTGATTCATTACGCCAAATATTTTAGTTTTACAAGTACAAATTATATATATATACAAAAAACGATAAGTTTCTAGAAAAATGTGTTATGGACCGATGAATCGAAGTATAATCGAAATGAATCGGATGGAAAAGTGTATGTAAGACGTCTACATAATCAAAGCATCAATCCATTATACACATTCAAAAAACCAGTAAAACATGCTGGCGGTAGTATCGTGGTTTGGGGAGTGCTATCTTGGCATGGTATTCGTCCAATACACAAAATAGAACGAAAAATGGATCAGTATATGTATAAAAACATACTTGAATATGCAATGGAACCATATGCTGATGATAATATGCCACTTAAGAGGAAATTTATGCACGATAACGATCCAAACTCACCGCTCGTTGCATAAAAAGATGGTTATTAGAACAACAAATTAGTGTATTGGATTGGCTCGGTCTTGACAAAGTCCGGTCTTGAACTCCATTGAGAATTTGTGGGGAGATGTCGAAAAAGGGATTAGTGAAAATTGACCAACAAATTTGGACAAATTGTGGGCAGTAGTGCAAGTGGCTTGACTTGCAATGCCATCAAATCGATGCAAAAGTTTGGTGGAAAGTACGCCTCGTCGATGTGTTGAAGTAATTAAAATGAAAGGGATCCCAACAAAATATTAAATCAACTTTTAATCAATTTTTTCTTAATTTTTCATTTTGTGATGCAAATAAAGCCAAAGTTTGTGGACTGTGCTATTATTTACTTGACCACTTAACTTTAAAAAATTTTTACGTTTTATGTTCAGAATTTTTTTATTAAAGAAAATGTTGATATTTATTTACATTAATTATGAAATTATGTATTACTACTGTTTCATTTCTATAAACTCCCTTAGTCGCAATTTAACACTGCTTCCATTAGATATTTTTAAGAATTAATTCCAAGAAATGGGTGTGTTATTTAACTGACCACCGCTGTATATGGTGCTTCGATGTAAATTACAATACACATTTCCTGTCATTTTCATCCAGGGTTTTAATATATATTTTTACTCAAAATAATAAATGTATTTAAAATGAATATGTCAAATCAATTTTCAATTATAGAGATTTTTTTTTGTTATTATTCTTATATTCTATATATAACTTCAATTGAATGAGGTTTTCATTTTAAATTTAATTCGGACACTCGTGCTCTTTCACTAGTGTATTTATAAAATTTTGATTCAATTTTTTATTTTAATTGTTATGTTTATTTACGTTTTTACTTTAGTATCAATACTTTAAATTTAGGATAGGTTTTTCTATTTTTTTATTAATTGAAAATTTTCATCAATCACAAGACGACCTTCCTTCAAAATCAAGCAATTGATTTGTTTTGAACTTATCACACTATTATCATATGCCTATCGAGTGTCGGGATCCCAAACAATTACTCAATTTGATTATAAGAAAGCCTCTGTAAAAATCAGTTAAAAAATCAGAATTTCAAATTTTATTTCAAAATCCATCACAATGAATCGTTTTTAAATGTCCATATTATATTTTCGTATCCCTATATCGTTGTAATATTTAAATGCAGTCCAGTTTAATAAGAAGTAATTGCGACTTATAAAATCCAGTATATTCCAGCAATTAATTAATTTTTGTGAAATGATTTATTATGATATTTTTTTTTTATAAGATTGTCGTTCGCATTTAAATGTTGTTTTAGAAGGTTTTGTATAAAAATAAAACAAACCATTAGATATTAATTTTATTTTATACAATATATACATTTGATTTGATTACAAAAAAAATTCTAATAAAAACATAAAAATACCTACACAATATAATATAGTAACAGGTAGGCAGAAACATGATAAGGATTATCTTTTGATATATAATAAAGTAAAATCAGTTTTTTTCGTCTTATTCATTTAATTTATTGGCGCAATAACTGACGGTAATGTAATGTGGTAGAGTAGAATGGTCAACGCACGATTAATGTCGTGGCTGACTGTTAGGAAAATAATAAATGCATTGATAGCAATATTGGTAGGTTAAGAGCAATGCACTAGCAAATAAAATATTAATATAAAATTATAATATATAATGATGGATTGGTAATACGTATTTATATATGCTGAATTTAATGAGTAAGCTAATGAGTAATTAATGTATGTGGTTTAATGTTTTAGTTATACTTGTATTGATGATTATTTTAATAATGACTATTATGAAAATTGTATATTTTTCCTATATAGCATAGTATGAATATGTAATTCTTTTATATGTATAGTAAGAAATGATTATGATAATTATGGTTTTGGTTACGATTGTCCACATATACACCTTATTTTTATTAAAGTTACTGATAATTCGCTCTTGTCCACTGGTAACTTATTAATATAATGATTAATTATCATGGGAGGGGTGTGAATAAGTTATAGGTGTGAGTTGGTATTGTAATTGATTGATTAATGACGATGAATTTAGATTTATTCCTAAAATGTTTTATAAACATTAGGAATCGATTAGATAATATTTTCATCCTGTTAGTTATTTGATTACGAGTCCAACAAGTATAAATATGTGGAGGATGTTGGTCAGGACCATGATTGAATAGCCAAATATATATTTATCGATTATATTATTGATGATGATGTTAAAACACATTCATACCATGGTTAAGTATATTATGACCATAAATGGTATTAATGTGTATCGCGGTATATAATATGTAATTAATGACGATGATTACAAATTCTATTTTCCTTTCTAATGCTCTATAGATTTAAATCGTGCATTGGAAAATGTAATCATCTTACGGGATTTTAAAAGACGAATCGATACATATATGTAAGGTTATATATAATTAGTTTACAAAGGAAAACACATGTTATTGTTGAAATATGAATTATTATAAGTGTAGGGAAAAAGTCAAATTCAGCGGTTTGCTAATTGATATATGAAATATTGTATGTAAAAAGGGGATACAATTTAGTATTTAAACCCGGGTATTTTTGAATAAGAGGACAGTGGACAGTAGACGGTATACAGTGAACAGTAGTTGGGACAGTAGTAAAAATTAGAGTGCTTAGTTAAAATCGGCTTTTAGCCAATAATTGTTTTAAATCGGCTTTTAGCCAGAACACTTATAAACTGTAAATATCGACTTTTAGCCTACAGTGCACACTAATTATAAGTATAAAAGTGTAGTTGGATATAAGTTATATATAAGTTATATAAAAATTGTAAAAGTAATATTTATAAAGTTTATAAAGTTAAAATAAAGTAAGTTTTTATTATATTCTAATCAATAATGTTATTATTTTTATCTTAACCTTTCCCATAAAATATCGGCTTTTAGCCACATGAAATCAGCTTTTAGCTGAACCCAAGGTACTCTGGTCTGGAGGTTCCTTGTAGATAGCGTGGTGCGGAAGCGCCGCGTTACATTGGCATCCCTTGCGGGGATTACATTGGCATCCCTTGCGGGGGTTACATTGGCATCCCTTGCTTTTAGAACCTACCGCTATCTTTGGATAGAAGTAGTAGTACAGAAGTCATTTAACATTTAACTTATATATTTATTTATTTATTTCAGTATATTTTATTTCATATATTTCATTAGAATTGTAAATTTATTATAAAAGTATTATATTTTTTACGGCTAGGGGGGGCATTATTTTTAATATATAGGTTTTCTCTCAAATGGGTCTATTTATCTTGGGGGAAGGGTTACTGTTGGTTTGACTTGCGTCAGCGATCTGGGTGGAAATTATCTGACGGAGGTATCGCGGTAGTAAAATCTGATACTAATTGAGACATATTTTTTCAGTGGATTTTGGGGGAAAAAACGTGGGGCCAAGGCCTATAACGATTGAGGAATATAGGAGGAGGACACAGAGAAAGGTAAAAGTAAAACCAGTGGTGGTGATAAAGAAAAATATTCGAGGGGGGAGAGCAGTAAAACACCGGCAACAATTGGGCAACCTGTATAGATTGGCACAATTATCGGGGGACTCAAAAGAAAAACGGTTCTTTCTTCAACAGGCCAAGGAGTTAAAAGATAAATACAAATTGGAGGAGATTCAAAGGAAGTTGGAGAAAAAACGAAAGATACCACATGGGAAATAATTTTATAATAAAATAAATGTGCAAAATATACACGAATTTTAAATGTTTAAAATAAAATATATATAAACTGTAAATGCATTTTTTCATTGGGGGATTTTTTATCGGTCTGGTTGGGGATCGGGAATAATTTAAGCGCGGAACCTGGGGAAGTTAAGGAAAAATAGTTAAAAAAAATATTTATGGATGAGGGGCAAGATAGGCATCGGCACAAAAGTCTGAAGGAAAGTGTTAAACATTTGAACGAAAATTTATTGATTAGTTGTGAGGAAAAATTAAGCAGAAGGGATTTCAAAGAGGTGAAGCAGGTTATAACTTTAAAATATACAAAAATCTATGAATTGGAAACCACCGAATATTTAATTGATAAACTTATTGATCAACCGCATTCTCAGTTGGCAAACAATACACGACAGTTGAAGGCGGAGATAGTACATTTAAAGGAAATCATAAAGAGTAATAAGGGCATTATAAGAGGCAGTGAAAATCAGGCTGGGGAATACGAGGATATTATTGAAAAATTGAATGGTACATTAAGGGAGTCGGTAAAAAGGGAAAGCGAATTAAGGGACAAATTAACGGAACTTAGGCGAAAGAATCAGGATTTACAGGAGGAATTGGTAGCATTGGGGAATCTAACAATAGAGGAAGGGGAGGAAGAATTTATTAAGTACAATAGGGGGTTTTTGAAGAACAACAAGGAAATTCATAGTATAAAGGGGGAGATTGAAGAAGTGGTAAATACACAACATAACGCCAGTAGCGAGTTGGAATTATTGGAGAGAACATTTGGGAATATAGAGAAAATCATAGATCAGGCGGAAAATCGGCCGGAGGAAGGACAAGAGGAGACGTACACAATTCAAGAGGATCTCGACCAGATTATGGTGGAACAACAAAGCACGATCGGGGAATTTCAGGCGAGGGGGGCAATACCTAGGGTTGTACCGGGATTGGATAATTGGACGACACAAGAACATCCACGGTTGGTAAACATGCCGGACACCAGTAGAATTATGAGGGATATTAATAAGAACGTCCAAATGTTCGACGGACGTAGGGGACCCAACTTGGCCTCGGAATTGAGCAATTTATTGACCATATGTAATGTCTTGTTCGACGGGTATAGATCTGAGGAGGATAGGGGGTTCTTTTTAAAATATATTAAAACTAGGTTTTTGGGAGATGCATTCGAAACCGTGGCTAACGCGGATTTCAATGATGTGAGGGAATTGGGAAACATATTGAGAGACCGATATCTTGAAAGAAAAACATATCGGGAGGTAAAAGATGCCATGATGCGGGCGCATCAGGGGCCGGGGGAGATTCTTTTTGATTTCGGGGTTCGGATGGTTAAATTGTTGGCACAGTGTAAAGAGGCGACCACGCAGAGATACGGGGCGATGGGGAATATTGATATCTTATTGGAGGAGGATGAAACTATGGCGATCAGAATTTACTGCAATGGGGTGACTAATTCACAACTTCGGTTAAGACTTTCGTGCATGGAGTTAACCACCCTGAATGGGGCCATTAAAAGGGCTACGACATTGGAAAAGGAGGTGAGTGAGATGGGCATTGACCTGGGGATGGGTAGATTGTCGGTCAAGCAGGATACGGGTAGAATGTGCTTGTTTTGCGGGAAGGGGGGACATGTGATGCAAAACTGTTACGCGTGGAGGGATCAGGAACAACGAAATAGCGGAACTATCGGGGTAGATAATGGGGTGGGCTCCTACGGTAATCGGTACAATTATGGCAATCCTGGTCGCACTCGGGATTATGGGGACCATGGGGGAAATCAATCGGGGAATAACCAGAGGGGGGGTAAGGAAGGGTATCGCACTGGCTATGGCAATGGTGATCGTAATCAGAGGCGGGGTAACACGGAGGGGTATAATGGAGGCAGAGACAGTGGCGGTAGTTATGTAAACAATAGAGGCGGTTCCGGCGGGGCAGGAAGGGAGGGGGTCCGGACAAATCGGGCATTGGCCTATGGTACGAATTGCATTCAGTCCAGGGGGAGTAATATTAATCAACAACATCGGGACGGGGGGTCAAGGAATTCGGGAAACGACAGCGAGCGGCGGAACGCCCCGGTCATGTCCGCTCGGCAGCTTCAATAATGGGGTCAAAAAACCAGAAGGAGGAACAGGTGGAAGAGGAGGAGGGGAACAAATTTTTAATTGATATATATTCGGAGGGAGTAAGGAATGGAAAGTGTAGATTATTGATCGATACGGGGGCCTCAATCTCGATATTAAAAAGGGGGGTTTTAAAATCAGGGGTGGTTATAAATGGGAATCGGAGTACCCGGTTTAGTGGGGTTTGTGGGGGAGAGAGAACCACGTTGGGTACCGTGGATATGCTTTTCCGAGTTGTGGAGGCGGAGATGCGGTGGGCTTTCCAGGTAATAGAGGATACGGGTGCGGTGCCAGTTGATGGTATAATGGGAGCGGATTTTTTGCGCGATAGGGCTGTTATTGACTGCGTAGGGAATATAATAACATTTAAGGGTGGATTGGTGCAGGAGAAGACGGGTGAGGTACATGAGGAGGAAATACGGGGGATGGGGAACAATACTAGGGGATCCGGGGAATCGGAAAGGAAGGGGCAGGCTGGGGATACGGGGGACGATGGGAAGCTAAATATGAATGCGGCCTTGGTGGATGGTATAGGGGGGAAAATATTGAGGAAAATGGGATATCAATATGGGCGGGGGTTAGGGAAATTCGAACAGGGGCGGCCGGAGCCTGTAATAATGCGGGAGAAAAGGGCATTTGCGAGTGAGGGGACGAGACGATACGAGTTGCCGGAAAATGATATTAATAAAATAACAAGTTTGGGTGAAGGTGTGGGAATAAGAAGGGATTATTTTGAGGTCGTGCCAGGGGATGTCATTTTACCACCAAGAATGGAGGTGGGAGTAAGAGTTGCAGTGAGGGAGAAGGGAAGTAGGGTGTGTTTCAAATCGGAAATTCGGCCGGGGGTGTTTTTGCCGAATGCGGTGTTTAGGGCTCAGGAGGGGGTGGCATTCATTCCAATTATAAATACGACAACGGATACGGTTGTTTTAAGGGAATTTGAACTTGGATCTCATCCATTGTGTGAATTTGTAATTGAGGGGAGGAAGGGGAAACAGGCGGTAGGCTTCGTGGAAGCGGGGGAATCTCGGGGCAAAAGGTTGTTGGACATTCTGGCACTTAATGATAAGCATTCGGGTACGGAAAAGGGGGCGTTGGGGGAGTTATGTACCGAGTTTGCGGATATATTCTATTTGCCGGGGGATAAGTTAAGTCATACGAATGTAAAGCGGTTCGACTTGCCTTTGATGCCAGATGCGGGGATTGTGAATTTGAAACAATATCGGTTGCCGGAGGCACACAAAATAGAGGCTGGCAGACAAATAGAGAAAATGTTGGAGGAGGGTATTATTGAACCGAGCATAAGTCCGTTTAACAGTCCAATGATTTTGGTAAGCAAAAAAGGATTGGATGGCGATGGAAATAGGAAATTTAGGCTATGTATTGATTTTCGGAGGCTGAATGCTATATCTCAACCATATCAATTTCCATTACCCAGGATTGAGGAAATATTGGATCAACTGGGGGGTTCGAGGTACTTTAGTACCATGGATCTGTCACAGGGATTTCATCAGGTATTGATAACACCAGGGGATAGGGAGAAGACGGCTTTTAGTTCGACGTACGGGCATTATCAGTATAGGCGATGTCCATTTGGTTTAAAAACCTTGCCGGGATTTTTCCAATCATTATTAAACGGTATACTAACGGGTCTTCAGGGAACGAAATGTTTTGTGTATTTGGATGATGTGGTTGTTTTTGGTAGGGACGTGGAGGAGCATAATGGGAAATTAAAAATGGTTTTTGAAAGATTTAGGGAAAGTAATTTAAAGCTTAATCCGGAGAAGTGTAAGTTTCTGGAACGGGAAATATCTTATTTGGGGCATATATGCTCAAATGAGGGAATACGGCCGGATCCGAGATTAATTGCGGCGGTAAAACAGTTTCCGGTGCCAAAAACGGTTAAACAAATTCAATCATTTCATGGATTGGCTAATTACTATAGGAAATTTATTAAGGATTTTTCGAAAATTGCGGCGCCATTGTATGGCCAGATGAGGAAGGATACCAAGGTGGAATGGGGAGAGGATTGCCAGGAGGCATTTAATTGTTTAAAACAAAGGCTGACGACGGCACCGATATTGGCGTATCCGGATTTTTCCAAGGAATTTAGTATTACGTGTGACGCATCGGGAAGGGGATTGGGGGCGATTTTGGAGCAAGAGGGTAAGGTTATTGCTTATGCCAGTAAGACATTGTCCAGGACACAAAGGTCGTGGAGTGCCACGGAATTGGAGTTAAAGGCAGTGGTATTTGGCTGTGAGACATATAGATGTTATGTGCTTGGAAGGCGCTTTAAGATATATACCGATCATATGCCGTTAAGGGGAATAATAAAGGTAAGGGATACGACGTCGCGTATAATAAAACTCAATTTAAAACTGTCTCAATATGACTTTGAAATCATCTACCGAAGGGGGAAGGAAAATTCCAATGCGGATTGCTTGTCTAGAATGCCTGAAGTGGTTAAGGAATGCGAGCCAATATGTATTGCAAGAACAAGGCAGCGGGCGAGGAAGGAACAGGAAGTGGGGGCGTTAAAGGGGGACGGGGGGCCAACCGATAAGGAGGAAGATATGTCGGGCGACGGGATGAATAAGGACGTACTTCCGGGCGGAGGGGATATGGGCAAGGGGAATAAGGGGGATCGATATTTGGGGGCGGAAGAGGTAGAAGATAGAGAGGAAATCAGGACGATTTTAAAGGATTATCATGATGCGTTGTTTGCGGGGCACTTTGGCGTGGATAAAACTTATGATAGGATTAGGCGTAACTTTTATTGGAAGGGAATGTATAAGGATATAGAGGAGTATGTGAAGGGGTGCGATAAATGTCAAAGGAATAAGTCAGGGCGGGGTACCAAGATGCCGTTGGTAGTGGTGGAGTCGGCCAGGAGACCATTTGAAAAAATATACGTCGATGTGGTTGGACCGTTGCCAATAACGTTGAATGATAATAAATATATATTGTCAATGGTGGATGATCTTACGCGATTTGTGGAATTTGCACCAATGCGGGACCAGAGTGCGGAAACCGTAGCACGTACATTGTACGAGGAAATATTATGCAGGTACACCATACCGCAGAGTATAGTAACGGACAATGGGACAAATTTCATGGGATCCGTATTTAAGCAATTATGTAGGTTGTTGGGTATAAAGAAATTGCGTACCACGGCGTATCATCCTCAGAGTAATTTGGTGGAAAGGCAACATTCGTCATTGGGAAATTATTTGAGAAATATTGTGGGGGACCAGCCAACGAATTGGGACTCCTTTTTGAGAACCGCGGCTCATGCCTATAATAACAGTAAACACGTGGGGACGGGAATTGCGCCAATGGAAATGTTATTCGGGTTTGTTGCGGAGATTCCATCTAATTTGAAAAGGGAGCCCAGGCCATTATATAACATGGAATCGTATTGTCAAGAGTTGCGATATAAATTACAGAAAGGATTTATGGGGGCAAGGCAGCATTTGGCTATGGCAAAGAATAGAGCGAAAAGGAATTATGATAAGAGTTGTAATCCGAGGGAGTTTCACGTCGGGGACTGGGTATTGGTTCGTTCTAACACACGTGCATCCAAATTGGCAGAAATTTGGGAGGGGCCGTATGAAATTATGGAGGTCAATGGAGAGGTTAATGTTACCATTAAGAAGAGGAATGTATTAAGGCGAATACATAATAATATGATAAAATTATATAATAAGAATTAGGACTAAAGTAGGTATATAATAATGGGATAGTAATAAGGTACAGAGGATATAGTGGTAGAATTAAGGTGGGGTATTTTGGGTTAGGTTAAGTGGATAGTTTTATTTTTGGAGATAATTGGGAATCATTGGTGGTCGGGTGGGATTAGGCTAGATATATAGGTTTAGGTTTATATTAATACTTTTAATCCAATTTTTTAGTTGGGATGATTGGTTCAGAGCTGGTAATCGCGGCAATTCTCATTACGGTGAGGCTAACGATGACAAACGTATGCAGGGATGACATAAAGGGGGGGCCATATCGGGTGGAAACGCGGCCTTTAAATATTTCGGCACCATCCAGACGGGTGGTGGGTATGCGAAGAATTATGGTTACCAGGGATGTGCAGTTGGGTATTATGCATCGGTCATACTGGAGGAGTTATTGTTATAATGGGGGATCATTGGACGTAAACACGGGGTGTGATAATGAATTGAGAAATTATTTACCGGATCAGGAAGAGGCCAAATTGTGGGTAAAGAATAATAAATGTAAGGTAGGGGTAGATTGTATTAATTGCTGGGGTGGTGATGCGGTGGTTTGCCTCAATGCGGAGAAGGCGGATCAATCCTGGGTGCAGTCTAAGGAATTGCTTAGGGTTGAAAACAATAATCATTTTGCGTTCCATACCTGCAATTTGAGTTGGAGGTGTGGAATACATCGGGCGGTTTTTCCGACATTTTTAACCAGGAATAGGGGGGCATGGGTGCCGTATACAGTGTATGCGAATGGTACCGAGTTGATTTTGGATTCACGGGAGTATTGGAATTTGGCCGATATTGCGATAATACGAATTGAGGAGCAGGAGATAAAGAACGAGAACATAAACATTTCCTGTTTTGTACAAGAGGGGGAACGATTGGCTTGTTATGATGAGCAGTATGGTAATTTTGTGGAATTTGGGATAAATTGGAAATGTATAAGGAATATTTGTTATGAACTCCGGGAAAATTATCAATTGGCACATGTGGCAAATGACATCAGGGGAGAAACGGTAAATTTGAAGGAAGCAGGAATAGAGGACATTAGGTCTATAATGATGATGGAACATCTGTTAAATGAGGAAATGAGGTACAATTTTGGATTGGTATTGGGGGAGGTCCATGATTTAAGGAGGATGTTAAGGACCATTATACTGTCCGTGGCAAAAATCGATGATAAGTTATTAGGGGAGGTATTGGGAAGGACTGCGCGAAGTAAATTTGTAAATGGGGAGGCTTTCTATTTGTCACCGTGCGTCAAAATGGATAAGAATGATTCAAATTGCAATGAGAACTGGATATTCAAAGACGGAAGATGGGTAGTATTGACCGATCCATCTGAATGCCAGAATTTAAGCGGGGTGGAACCGTTGGAGTTGTTCGGGGAAATCGCACTATGGTTTCCGGAGGTGAAGGATACCAAAATAATTGGGACGTCGAGGAATTTTGAGGGTTGGACATATTATGTGCAGGAGAAGGAAGGATTAAGGGAGGCAATAGAATGGACTAAGAATGGAAGAAATGCGACCAGCTTGGGGGATATTTATGAGTATCCGAGGGGATTTATTAATAACGTGATGTTGGGGGTGGCAACGTCCCAAGTGGTGCAACTGGTTTTGGGGGTCATCGGTGTATATGTGATTCAGAGAATGATACGGGGAAGAATAAGGTTGGGCTCAATTAATGGGACCGGTAATACGCGCGATGTTATGAATCGGGATGATAAAACGGAACTTATGAATATGTTTAACGAGTTATGGAAAAAGCGGACAATGGTGGAGGCGGAACGAATTTGGGCGAGTCCTGGAGGAACTAATTTGTGTACGGCCATTGACATGCATGAATGGGGTCGCGGTATGGATAGGGGGACACAGGGGGGTTCTACTACGATTGACATCCAAAACGCTGGAGCTAGGGGGCGGAATAAAAGGGATTCGTACTTGTTTACGGTGGTTTGAAATTGTGGATTTAATCATATTTTTGTTCCATTTTTGCAGTTTTAGGTGGTAGGTAGGGGGATATTAATGGTGAGGTCGAATTGAAGTTCTGGATCATTTCTAAATTAATATTTAAACGGTGTGGGATATTATTATTTACTTTATTTGATGGTCATTAAAAAGACAATAATTTTTGCATTACATTAAATTTATATATTATGGAACTTGTTTTAAATTTTTTTAGTAAGTGGTTATTGTTTTAAATATGTTATAATTCATGATTAGAAAGAAATAAAGATAATTAAATAATTAAAGAATGATTTTTGATACTAAATGATTATAAGGAAATAGACGAGATATTAAATATTAAGAATGTTAAATTCAAAATTGGTTAAAATTAAATATCAAAATAATATTTGCAAATAAACACGAAAGAATAATTTGAATTATAAACCACACTTACTTATTTGGTTATATATTTTAACTTTAAGGGTAGTAAATAAGTGTATTATTTGGGGAAACATATTTATATTTATTAGGTTAAGCTGGGATAGTATTTAAATATAATTAAGAAGGATTTTTATGTATTCGCCTAAATAAATTTAATGAAAGATTTGTAATAGTGTTATAAGTAGAATTACAGAATAAAATTAATGGTTAAGGAATTTTAAAAAAATTGTTTGAAATATTACACAACCAGGAGTTACAGCATCGGATATTTTGGGATCTATTGCTGATTCGCTGATTGGGGTTTGGAAGGTATTTATGGGTAAACAGAGGTAAATTATTGAGAGGCATCAAGGTACGGGCAGGATAGTTGTTTAAACGGGAGATAGCATTTATGATAACGATTAGCATCATGTTAAATTAGTAACGGATTTTTATGTGCGTCGGTAGGCTGTTGTATTTTTGATATGGTAAGACGAGAACATTACTTTTATTCTGATGGGATGATTTATTTAAATTGATTTTTTGGTTAAATATTGTTGCTACTGCGAATTGTAGAGATGAAATATAAATAACGAGGTATAATTGAATATAAAATATGAAAAATATAAAGGTAAATATATATAAATAAAGATAAATATATATAAATAAATATGTGAAAGAAGAGACTATATGTCTAGACCGGGGACGACGGGTCTTATGGAATTGTACGAGAGACTATATGTCTAGACAGGGAACTACGGGTTCTAGGAAAATGGCCAACGTGGCATAATTAATGAGGTTCGAGACAGTGGGATATCTGTTTAGCAGTTGTGGAAATAGGAAATGGTGCTTATATGCGGTTAAAGGAAAAATTATATTGTAATGATATTAATGATAAAATAAATAAAGTTATATGGGGTTAAAGGAAAAATTATATGGTAATGATATTAATGATAAAATAAATAAAGTTGTATGCAGTAAAAGGAAAAAGTATATTTTAATAATGATAAATGAAATAAAGATATATGCAGTAGAATGAAATGATACATATGGGCGGTAGTAAATAATTATAATCAGAAATAAAAAAAATTAAGATTGAAATATGAAACTGAGATAATGTTATGAAATAAAACGAATAAGTATATTACAGTAAGGCGGAACTAAAAGATATGCAATTACACTGCAGTCACAAAATTTTCAGCCGAAATAAATGTTATAATAATTGAAGAAGGAGACATGTCACCATGAAAGTGAATTCATGTTAATGCAGATATGGGTTGGGGGTGTTTAAAGTTTACCATAAAGTACTTCTTGACTTCAAAAGCGGATTCATCAGAATTGTAGGATATCGACATCAAGCAACATTGGGAATCATCCGCGTGATCGAGTTCATTGCGAGGACGCAATGTGTTTTGTGAGGGGGGAGTAATGTGGTAGAGTAGAATGGTCAACGCACGATTAATGTCGTGGCTGACTGTTAGGAAAATAATAAATGCATTGATAGCAATATTGGTAGGTTAAGAGCAATGCACTAGCAAATAAAATATTAATATAAAATTATAATATATAATGATGGATTGGTAATACGTATTTATATATGCTGAATTTAATGAGTAAGCTAATGAGTAATTAATGTATGTGGTTTAATGTTTTAGTTATACTTGTATTGATGATTATTTTAATAATGACTATTATGAAAATTGTATATTTTTCCTATATAGCATAGTATGAATATGTAATTCTTTTATATGTATAGTAAGAAATGATTATGATAATTATGGTTTTGGTTACGATTGTCCACATATACACCTTATTTTTATTAAAGTTACTGATAATTCGCTCTTGTCCACTGGTAACTTATTAATATAATGATTAATTATCATGGGAGGGGTGTGAATAAGTTATAGGTGTGAGTTGGTATTGTAATTGATTGATTAATGACGATGAATTTAGATTTATTCCTAAAATGTTTTATAAACATTAGGAATCGATTAGATAATATTTTCATCCTGTTAGTTATTTGATTACGAGTCCAACAAGTATAAATATGTGGAGGATGTTGGTCAGGACCATGATTGAATAGCCAAATATATATTTATCGATTATATTATTGATGATGATGTTAAAACACATTCATACCATGGTTAAGTATATTATGACCATAAATGGTATTAATGTGTATCGCGGTATATAATATGTAATTAATGACGATGATTACAAATTCTATTTTCCTTTCTAATGCTCTATAGATTTAAATCGTGCATTGGAAAATGTAATCATCTTACGGGATTTTAAAAGACGAATCGATACATATATGTAAGGTTATATATAATTAGTTTACAAAGGAAAACACATGTTATTGTTGAAATATGAATTATTATAAGTGTAGGGAAAAAGTCAAATTCAGCGGTTTGCTAATTGATATATGAAATATTGTATGTAAAAAGGGGATACAATTTAGTATTTAAACCCGGGTATTTTTGAATAAGAGGACAGTGGACAGTAGACGGTATACAGTGAACAGTAGTTGGGACAGTAGTAAAAATTAGAGTGCTTAGTTAAAATCGGCTTTTAGCCAATAATTGTTTTAAATCGGCTTTTAGCCAGAACACTTATAAACTGTAAATATCGACTTTTAGCCTACAGTGCACACTAATTATAAGTATAAAAGTGTAGTTGGATATAAGTTATATATAAGTTATATAAAAATTGTAAAAGTAATATTTATAAAGTTTATAAAGTTAAAATAAAGTAAGTTTTTATTATATTCTAATCAATAATGTTATTATTTTTATCTTAACCTTTCCCATAAAATATCGGCTTTTAGCCACATGAAATCAGCTTTTAGCTGAACCCAAGGTACTCTGGTCTGGAGGTTCCTTGTAGATAGCGTGGTGCGGAAGCGCCGCGTTACAGTAAAAAAAATCACAATTTTATTTAGAAACAAAGGTATATACACAATTATTATTCTATAAATGCGGTGGTGTTGATGAAGATGGTATAGAAATATTAAATTGATTATCGATCAAGAAAATAGAAGAAGAAGAAAATGGTACACAATTGTATATATATATATATTACATCAAATGGAAAATATATTATTATTACAAAATAATTTTCTTATTTGTTTTGATATATAAATTTATATAGATATATCTAACTAAATAAATATGAAGCACGTCTCCGATTAATTTATTTAATAGATTTAATACATAATAAATTTATATCAAAGGTATACATAGTATAAATAATAGACAAATAACACTTCTTTTTTTTTCTTCTTTATATTTCTTTATTACATAAATATCTACCGACCCGTATGTCATTAGAATGCGGTGAGGATATACTTATATTGATTCATGTACATTGTACATATATATACAACAGATTTATAAATATTATCTGTATATATATATATATATATATATATATATTCTTATATACATAGATAATATAAATCATCATTTTTATATATATCTATATGTTTTTTTGAAAGGTAAATCTAATCCTTAACAACGGAAGTTTTCGTATACAATATATATATAATAATTCATTTAATGAATCTTTCGTGTTTATTTGTAGGTATGTACATATGTATGTATATACATATATTGATAGATGTTAAGGTTTATAAGCTTATAACGCATTTTTTTTTTTTTAATAAATTCAGTTTAATATTTTATCCGATAATTTATATTTTGGATAAATAAAATTTGTACAGAGGTAACGAATAAAAAAAAAAGAAAGTAGAAGTAGAAAAAAATAAAGAAAAAAGGTAAATTGAAATTGTTAAGCTAGCAGAATATTTATTAGAAAATTTTGTTTTTCTTATATTATTATAATTATTATTATTATTTTTTTTTTGTGTTTGTCGATATAAGAAAATATTAAAAAAGGAAAGCGAAAGCGAAAAATGATGATGATTATATTATTGTATTTATTATACATACATATACCATATAATATAGATAAAGAGGTTTTATATCTGTTTGGTTTTATTTTTAATTTTATTTCATAACTTAAATTCATGCAAATCCATGGTTTTTTTTATTGTAGGTTATATTCTAATATAACATATCTTAAGGTGTTGATTTTATATTTGTTTTTGAGAAGTGGAAAATCTTGAAAAATTGATGAAAAGTCGTCATATTGATTGGAAAATTTATAAGTGTACTAAAAATCATTTTTACCAAAATGATTGTCGTTTCATTATATAATTTTTACCTGATGAAACTCTATTCAATTTAATTTTATTATTATCAGAGCATAAACATCGTTCAGATTTAGTAGTATACAAATAAATAATAGTAAATGGTAATGATTTTAATATATCGAGTATTTTACAGTAATTTTCTTTTAAAAAATGTTTTGTAAATACGTTCAAAGGTGAAAAATCTTGAAAAATTCATATTAAAACCATAAAAAATATTTGCAGCGAGACTCATATAGTAATGATGTGTAATAGAACTTATAGTCATTTTAAATTATCAAAGGAATTTTTTTTAGGTTTCAATGGAAATTGTATTATAGTATTTAAGATTTTCCATTATAATTTTCTTCAGAAAATCCATCCAATGTGATTTTAATTTAAAAAAAGGATCAAAATTTTTCTCGGTTTATTATCAAATGACAATGATTTTAATATACCGTATATTTTTCACGAATTTTCCTATAAAGAAATTTGTTTTATACCGGCATTTTCAAAGTGAAAAACATGGGAAAATATGGATATGAAGTAGTCCATTTCCATCTATTTATTTGACATGCTTCTATATGTAAAAGTATATATAATATGAAAATACAAAGCAAAGTATATCTATACAGTAAAAAAAAACCGAATTTAAGATTATGTTCTTTGAATAGCTTTCTATACATTAATATATTTATACGAATATCGGTCGGAAGTCGGATGTCACATGAAATTATAATTTTAAATAAAACAAATATTTTCAATTAAAATTTTGTATTTTGTATTAACGCATATAAAAAAAAAAAAAAAGATAAACGATTTGAATTAAGTAGGATATTGGAAAAATAATATCATTTTAAAATTTTGATAGGATTTTTGAAATAATCTATATCTTAATTTTTATATATAATAATCAATTTTTAAAAAACAAAAAAAATATTAATTTATAAGGATCATCTTTATTACTTTTTTTTTTTTAGGTATCAAAATTCAGTATATATAAAATGGAATGTATAACTATAGTTTATGAAAGATAAATATATGCATATATTTGGTTTATTTTTTAAAACAACGCAACGCAGTTAAAAGTTTAAGAAATTCTTTCAACTAAATATAATGCCTAATATAATATATATAAGTTATAGATATAGATTCATAAAATACAATCAAAAAAATATATATTAAATAGTAAATTCAATTATAACAAATCAAATCAATCATTATGTTTGATATGTCGATGAGCCAACCAGACATAAATTAAAGCTATGATAAAATTTGGAAATAATCTCAAATAATAATTAACTTTTGAATTTTATGTTAACATGTATTTTGAAATCTTGTTACTCAATACACAACAAACTGAAAATTAATAACAGAACAATATAAGAATTAAATTAAAGAAGAAACATTCTTTAGTTAAAATAACATACATTTGTATAATTTCGTTCTATTATCATTATAGTAAATCAGAAGAAAAATAAATTCAAAAATGTAAACATTATGTATAGAATATAGGATATAATAAATATAATATATATAAAATATACCAAATTTAAATCTATTTTATCAGATTATGATAAATTTAAAGTAACTTATCTCAAAGTAATCTTAATTCTAAATTTAAATAATATTTTGTGTCTAATATATACGCTTATATTTGAAGGAATTTAATATATAATTATATATGATATTATATTATGATATTTGTTTAGTATAAATATCTTAAATTGTTTAAAATGTGTTTTAACAAATTTCTACCTCAACAAACGCGTCAGACCATAACTTTTGCATAGATATATACATATAATATTAAATGAAAGATTTTATAATCACATATATTGTTAAAATTGTTTTTAAAGTTATTTTCCATATTTGTAAATCATATTAGATTTATATACAGTAAACTAAAATAATGTTTATGAATATGTGTAAAGGATAAACTGAAAGCGTATATAGTAAAGGATATAAACTAATCTGATATACATTTATCTGGATATAAATTTTAATTTAAAACATGTATTTGTGTTTATATCCTGGCGAAGGGGTAAATATTCAAAATGAATTTCGAGTAGTCTATATATAATCAATTATATTATATAAGAAAGAATAACCACAAAGTTTTTCTTTATATATGAACTATATCGTATGCATACACATTTATAATATCGTACAATATAATATGTTATATCTTAAATAGATCTGTGTTTTTATTTTAATAACAATAAATATAATATATCTATATATAGCTTATCTGTTTCGATGAAATAATATATACTATATATACAAGTGAGGTTTGTGTTAAAAGAAAATATAATTTTTTGAATGAATTAACATCATCTAAATATGAGGATATTAATAATAATAATAAGAATAAGAAATGAAAACTGTTTAGTTATTATAGCATTCAACTCGTTGTTGGTTTTCATACAATTGCCGGATCAGAACGGAAATTCCCCGACATAACAATTGAAGCATTAGCCGCGCGTGTTAATTAGTCCTGCTACAAATGAAAATTGGTAAAAATATGTGACCAATATAATACAATTAAATGTTTCGTGAATTAAAGAGTAGGTGCCAAAATGAAGTTGAACAAATTGTTGGTAAAAAAAAGTAATACGAGAGTGGACACCAAGTGAAGGAGACCTACAGCAAAAGAGCAGGTCACATTAAAAGACCTCCTGCTAGACGAATAAAAGATATTAGATCTGTAAACTAATCGGAATGTATATGCCTTAGAATTTAAATTAGATTTACAAGTCCTTAATAAAACAAAAAGAATCTAAAAATAACCTTATTAAATGTTCAAATTGTTTAACCAACCGGTTTTTCATTTCTAATTTTTTACGATTTTTAAGACCATACAAGATTTGACCAAATGATGGACAAGAATTAAGAGAACTCTACATGATGGACTCAGATACAGACTCATATACATATATATATATATATATATATATATTTATATGATGTGATTATGGTAATTTCAATATTTAAACACCCCCAGCACAAATCCAAAAATATATTATATGAGCACGCAGAGTACATCAACTTTAATAATAAATTTTACAAAAATTTAAAAAAGAAAATAAAATCTTTAAAGAAAACGCCTTCTAACACCACATTTTTGAGGTATACATATACACATAATATAAATTATATATATAGTATAGTGCTAACAAAAAGGATATTTTATTTTATATCTAATATATATAATATACTATATATACTATCATCGCAAGTTCGTGATAAAGAATATGCGATACATATATATAAATATTTTAATATAGAAGAAGCCCTAAACTTTTTTACATTATATATCTTCATTTATCGATATGTATATATCAAATTATATGTTTACCAAAAAAACAAAAAAAAAAAATATGTATACATAAATGCTTAAATGTAAATGTTAAACATTAAAAAGTACGTCCACTCCATTTAAAAAGGCAACTCTTTAAAATTAAAATGTGTGTATTTTATAAAAAATTTCTTCTTTATATTTATATAAGTTTTAATTAAATTTTATGTTGTTATATTGGTATATAATATAACGAATATTTACAGATGAATATTAATCTTTTTAATATTAAATTTTGAACTTATGCGATAATTAAAATTTGATATACATATAATTCAATATAAATTTGAAAAAACAAAAAAATTATAAAAAAATAAAACCCAAAAGAAATTAGTATTTAATCTTGTTGAAAGTGATATGTATTGCGGTGGTAATCAATATTTTTTTTTATATAGAAAATAAACGGAATATAAAACCGCACTAAAACATTGATTAATTCTTGACTTGTCCATAGAGGATACTGAAGTTATTGGTAAATCGAAGTGGCAGCGAAAGCATTTCTAACATACATTAAATTTTATTGTTCTAAACGTGTCCCAAGGGAACTCCCCTCAGTCTGTGTGGTTGTATGGATGGATAGATGGATAGATGAATAGATAGATAGATTGATAGATTGATAGATTGATAGATTGATAGATGGATAGAGGGATAGATGGATAGATGGATAGATGGATAGATGGATAGATGGATAGATGGATAGATGGATAGATGTACGGATTTACTTTTATTTTTATATATCGAACTCAAAACTTCGGATATAGTAACTATAAATTCATTATATTATGTGAAAACGCCGGTTTTGAATCACCAAAATAGAATCATTAAAGGAATGAATGTATTTATATATATATATAGTATAGACATTTGAAATGTATACTTGTTCTTTATTCTTATGTATGGTATATCCTACGCAATATTAAATTTCGAATACATACACAGAAATATATATATATATATATTATTGAACTTTACAGAAAGTTAAAATAATAAAAATAAAAACAGAAAAGATTTCGTTGAATATCAACTGGAAGAATGTAACAATATAAAAGAAATTGATTGACAAATAAATATTTATAATAGAAAATTTATTTATATAGAAATAGCGATGACTTTTTTTTTTTTATTTATGACTGTATTTTATTTACTCTTATATATGTATATGAATTCATATGAGAGTCTACAATCAATGTATAAATGATATATAGTATATTATATATATATATAGATCCATTGAATTGATATATATTATTAAATCAAATATTTGATGTTATAAATAATACATTTTTTTTATTTGTTTAAAATCTGATCTTTAAATAAATACATATAACATATTCGATTGTTAAATTAAAACCATTGCTATTTTTAAATATTAGTTTAAATATACAAATACAGTGTATATTTGTATAAGGTTAATGCAATTTAAATTGAAAGTTTTATATTTTTAAATACAATCAATAAAAAAAAATTATTTAAATATGAATATGTAAAGTTCAAGCGTATAAAACGTATGAGATACATAAACGAAATTTAAATTAAAATCAAATTTTCCTAATTATCCATATTATATAGAAAGATTTATGTAATAAAATCATGATTATTACATCACATTATTATATAAAATTGATGATTTCTATATATGTATATGGATAATTACAAACTATTTCTATATGGATTTAATTTTGTATTATATCGCCGATCGTCTGTATTTTATGCATATATAATAAAAACCCGCACTGTTGAAATGACAATTTCGTAAAAAAAATTATAAAGATTTAATCTGAATTGTAATATTACAAATTACAAATAATTAAATATTCATTTAAATCAATTTTCAATAAATAAAAGATAAAATCAATATAGAGATTATTGAAAATATTATTATTTGAAATTACAAGACATTTCTTTGGTCAGAGAAAAATTTGTATATATCTATATATCTTTTTAATAAAACAAAGAGCTTCTTATCGTTGTAAATTCGTCGTTAATCTTTTTTTAAATTATAATTTTGAATTTTTATATTACATACAAATAGATTTTATGATTACATATAGTAATTGCGTTGCGTTGATTGTTTATGCGGATGACAACATAGTATTTTTTTTTAAATTAATCTTTTATTTATTTTTTAATTTCAAATTCATTTTATTATATACAAAATAGATTTAATGAATATTTGGTATATCTATCTATAATGAAATTATTCTTTATTGCAAATTATCTATTGAACTGTTATATTATCGCCATATATATATATATAATATATATATGTCTTAAAGATTTTATTCATTATGTTTTGTTATTCACAAAACCTCCCTCCTCTTATACAATCAAATAAAATGTAATAAAAAAAAAATGTGATATCAAAATCAATATAATAATAAAACACATCTCAATATATATAAAGGATATTTATTATAAATAAAAATAAGAAGCATATGATGTTTATTAAAAAAAAATGGCAACGGAAATTCAAGGGGCATCTTTTAATATACACATCTCAAAAAAAGCAATTGAACAAAAAGCAAAAAAAAAAAATCATTTATAGAATTGTATATCTTTTTATTATTATATTTTGTCATTATTTTATATAATCATTTTATTGAATGGTTACATTAAATGATTATTTTTTATAGCGCGTAAAACTGTTGGTTAACTTTTATATTATAGAATCGCTGTTATGCTTTCTGCAAAATATAAAGGATATGTACATTTAACAATTATTATCCTACGGTAAAGGTACCTTCCCCCCTTACATAATTATTATTGAATTCATATGATATGGAAAAAATTCATTAATTCAAAATAAGCAAAAGGAAAAAGGTCTTTGTTGGAAATATAGGCATAAACTTTATTGGAAAATCTGATATAAAATGGACATAGATCAGATTTCTAGGTTTCTAAATTCCATTATAAAAAAATTTTCATTTTTAATAAACAAAATCAAATATTATGTAAATATGCATGTACAAATATGTTAAGTCCCGATTGTCTCAATATTGATATTAAACGTTATATATATATATATATATATACATATATATATATCGCTATATATCTTAAATATATAGCTTACATTAAATATTATATCTTTTTATATTGAGAAGCGAATGTATATTATTAAATAATCCATTTAACATACCTATATTATATAAATATATAGACACAGTTGAAATCTTTTATATATAAATATATGTAGATAATAAAATAAACAATTATATGTATAGTATATATATTTGGTATCAGCTGGGGGATATCTATTTCGGTATATACATTACAATTTACAATATATAGCAATTACTATATATATTTATATGTAAGAAAAACTTTCTTATATCATTTATATAAATTTAATAAATATAGTAAATTATCCACTATAAATATATAGTTACTAATAATGCCAAGTAAAATCAAAAGTGGTTTTCAATTTTAATTATAGGAATTTAAGGAATTTAAGTTTACAATAAGCCATTGCATTTTGTTCTTAGAGAGCATCAAAATAAATTGGCCGGTTATATTCTGTTATATTTTCCTAAAATTTACTATAAAAAGTATGCTTTTAAAACTTTAGGAAAATTCATGTAAAAGTCATAAAAGGAATGTAAGAAGACTTGCAGTATTATTTAATGACGTTGCTTATAAATAAGAAATGAACTATTTGGGGATTCAAACAAATGCTGTTTAAGCAATCAAGATTTTTACAAAATGTATCCAACAAATCCTATTTCTAATAGAGAATAAAACGCATACCTTATAGACGGTTTATTTATCAAAATAAGACTCGTTAAATCCTATACCTTCCATATCATACCTGCACATTTATTTCGCGTATAAAAACTACGAATTAAAATTGAATATTTAGCTGATTAATTCTAAAAAAAAAACTACTTCAATTAATCTTAAAAAAAAAATAAAAATACATATCCTAATACTGATCTATATGTATTTTTAATAATTTATATTATAGATATAGAAAAAAAAGATACCTTGATATATGCCAATATATATATATATATATATAAGAAGAAAAATAATTAAATATCAAAATTTATGATGATTGTTTATTAAGATAAAGTTTATTTTTTACTTAAATTTCATTTTTATATATGTTTCAATTTAAATATACACGCATCGAACAGTATTTTATTTTTTAACGAAATATATATATATATTATTTAAAATGCTTTTCAAATTTTCCAATTTATCGATTACATTAAACAGAGATTCAAATATAAAAGTGTATCTTTATGCGTATATTTGTAAAAAAAAAAAACGTGATGCCTTATAATATTATTTTTTTTTTATATCCATAATGTGGTGTTCTTGTAAAAAAATGTTTTAATTGAAAATAACATAAAATAAAATATGTATACATGGTTATGTGTATATATAGGTGTAAAGAAGAACATTTTTCTTTTTGTGGTACGTAATCGATAAATTTCTTTATATATATTCATCTTAATATACATATATATTATAATAATTTTACGTAATATTTACGCAAATTGGTATATTCTTTTTGTTGGATGGATTGCATAGATTTTAAAATAATTGAATATATACTATAGATATACAAAATAATTATAATGTGTCAACTATAATAAAATGGTTTAGTATTATATTATTATATCGATAATTCAATAATTGAATAATGAAATCTCTTTGATATTGAAACCATCATTTTTAAATATTGTTTGCTAATAACCATATCTGGCTAATAACCAGATCTCGGGTTAAATTAATATAAAAGGACCAAGGAATTATCCTTCAAGAGCGATCATTTTTTTTTAATTAATTATAATAATTTTTAAACATGTTCTTGACAAAACTTGAATGATTTTGATGAATTGTACGAATGTATTATAACATATGGATTGATATGATCGTCATATATACAATATAATTAAATGTAATAAAAAAAATTATGAACTGTTTGTGTTTGATGATGTTTATGATTGATAAATAAATTGATAAATTAATAGAGAAAAATTACCATTTCTATATACATATATGTATCAATAAAAAAAACCAATTTTACATTCGAATGCATTTGTACATTTGATAATTAACGTAATTTAAAGAAAACATTTTCTATCAACTGGAAAAAAGTCCCATAAGACAAATATTAAAAATGAAATTCTTGAAGTATTATATATAATTATAGAAATATATTTCCTTATGGAAAAATCAAGATCAAGATGGATTTTTGAACGATTTTCTGTCATCACAAGGTTTTTCTTATCCAGAAAACCATCTATTGCGGGGAAAAGTATTTAAGATCGAGATTTTTAATCAATATTCTATTATACTGTATTCTGTATATAGATAACTTCTATTAAAGGAAAATTGTTCACTGCGAGATACTCTTTGCAGAGCTTTTTTTTTTAATAAAAAAAATGTTTGTGTAAAGAAAAATATTCAGTAAAGATTCTTGAAGGATTTTCCTTAACGAGAAAAATATCTATACTGAAGGAAAACATTTTTAGGAAACGATTGTAAAAGATTTTCTACCACCGGATAAAATAAATATTAAACGAAATTCTTTAAAAATCATAGTTTTAAAACAAATCTGCGTGGATGAATTAAATTTATTTATATATATATGTTAAGTTTATTGAAAAATATGTTAAGGTTTGAAAAAGGACAAGAATTTTAGGTACATCCTTGTTATATAATATATTATACATATGCGGATAAGAGATTGTACAATTAGAAATATTTACCGCATTTATCCAATTAGGAAAATGTACAATTATAATTATGTATATAAAATGGTTATACAAAATTAGTATTCATATGTACATATATTTATCAAGAAGGGTATAGGTAAATCTTCATAAGACTGTATCTGTTTATTTGTTGCATCTCTTGTGTAATAATAATATATTTCCATTTGTATATATTATAATATATTTTTATAAAATCTTATTTACATATTTTCTATATAGTATATATAAAAGTAATTTAATGATGAACATTTAGATACAGAGCTTTTACTGTATAATACAATACAATAAAAACAAAAAAATGTAAACGAATATTTATTGTTTATAATCAAATCAAATGATGACAAAAGTATTTTATATATATACTGTTTAAATATATTTATATATGTTGTAAGAAATGTTTATATTTAATGTATTGTTTAAAATTCTACTTACATTCATATGTACTATAATATACTATATATATAAAAGTTAAAAGTTACACATAGTTTTCATTTGTATATAAATAAATACGTGCTATATTTCATATTATATATTTATATATTCATTTATAGACAGTGAATGCACGTAACTTTTAAAATTATTTATGTATAAAATATAATATATATTAATATTAACAATGTAACAAATTATGTTGAACATTTCATTTTTCTTTTATTTTTTGTGTATATCACATACTCAAATTTCTCAAGTTTTTTATTTTGTATCTATAAGTACAATATATAAGTTTTTGAAAACATTTTATGATTAAAAAATTGAATGGGGAAAGAAACATATTGCCGAATAAAATAATTTTCAATTGTATAACACATCAAATTTTATTTTAATTTTTTATATCTCATGATAACAATAATTTTCAATTAAATTCAATTATAAAAAAAGATGAATAATACCAATAGTTTTTAATTGGCTGCGCGTATATATAAAGTTTATGAAACTTAAATGTTATTTATAATTTCTCTCTATGGTATATATAGTTTTTTGGTGAAAATAACAATTTATCTTTCCATATTTATTAATATAATGTATACTATTTGTATGAAGTTTGTGATGAACGATTTTATATATAATTTTACAAAAAATGTCATAATCAATTAAACCAATTCTTTATTCATATTAATCTATATGATATACATGAATAATGAAGGCAATTAAAATTTTTATAGAGAAACTTTTATCTTATTTAAAATACTTTAATCTCGATTCGTTTATATTTATATTGAGGGGTTGAATTTGACATAATCATTACACATAGATTTTTGTTGATTGTTAATAAAGTTTAAGCATTTATCATTTCACCTCTAAAAGAAGCATTTAGTGGGAAATTCCGTATAATTTTCTATTTATCTGTATAATTTGATTGAGGAAATTCTCTATAACGTGCTGGAGGAAATCCCGCTATCATTTGTTCGAGAAAAATTTGTATAATTTTCTTTAGAAAATTCAGAAATTATACATGAATTTTCTATATAATTTTATTTAGGAAATTATCTATTATTTAATTTGGGAAATTCTCTATTATAATTTGCTTAAAGAAAATATTAATTTGTTTGAGGAAATTCTTTATAGTTTTCTTAAGGAAATTTACTGTTATTTGATTGAGAAAATTCTACATAATTTTCCATGGAATTATCTATAATTTTCTTAACGAAATCATGAATAATTTTCTAAATTAAATTGTGTATAAGTTTCTAAACAAATTCTCTATAATTTATTTAAGGCAATTCTCTATAATTTACTTAAGGAAATTCTCTATAATTTACTTAAGGAAATTCTCTATAATTTACTTAAGGAAATTCTCTATAATTTACTTAAGGAAATTCTCTATAATTTACTTAATGAAAGTCGCGTATAATTTTCGCGGGATTATAATAAATTTTTGATTTGTTTTATAACGATTTTATAACAAATTTTTGAAGAAAATTCTATAAAAATAATATAAATTACTTTAATTATAGATTCATCCAATATAATATTTATATTGCATTTTCCAAAGATTTCTATTATGAATTTTTCAAAATAATAAATGTAATTCTAAAATATGTAAGATAGAATTATTTCATGGAATTATATGGAGTTTCCCAAAACAGACAATAATATTTTGAAGAATTTTTTGAATCATTTATAATATATATATAGAAAAGGAGCGATTTTGATAGCAAACATATTACTTGTAAATTGGCCGGCAAATCCGGATGAGATCTGGTATAAAGAAGTGTATTATTTTGGTTTGTTTCAATCCGAACAATCGTATTGAATGAATTTTCTGTTTACGAATTATCTAAATCTCTTTTTAATAATTATATAGTTATATCCTGATTATTGGCAATTTAAAAATATAAAACATATATTATATCATATCAATTACAATTATTATCTAACCAATGCTTCTCCTTAATAATATATTCCCTATATACATAATTATACATACATAATATATTTCAATTCAATATATACAATAAAAATTATTGTATAAAAGAAGCTTTGCAAATCTAATTTAATCTTGTATTATCATTATTATTATTATTATTATTATTATTGACTGAACTGCTAAACTTTAATTCTTTTCGCACTTTAATGTGGGATATATCTGACTAATAAATATATCTTGTATATCTACCATATATAAATATATAGGTGCCACATTTGATATTAAAGTCATTCACTTCATTCATCATGATTATATATATATTGATTGTTTATTTTCTAAAAATACACTTCTTATAATCATCAATCACTGTGCTTTTATAAATATATATATACATATATATACAATTGTATAATACTATTATTATATTGATAAAAAAGAAAATTATAAATATTTTCACTTGTTGCAATAAATCTGTGTATAAAAATAATAGCATTTATATATAAGAAAATTTACTTATAAAACGCCAGTTATATTTGTTATAAATAATATATATATTTGTTATATGTTAAGACACAATTAAGGTAAACCCATATTATAAGATCTTATAATTATAGTTCAATCACACATTACATACAGAAACAAAAAACCAAAAATCTTATAATGAATCTTTTTGCGTCTATGGATTTTCTTAAGAATAAATATATATGATAATTGCACATAAATACAATATTTATATATAATATACATATAGATATAAGGTTATCAGAAGATATTTAAGATTTTTAATCTTTTATCATCATTTTATTGTTTAACAACAAATACAACACGAAACGTCTACACAAAATTCATCTGATACAAGAAAAATGGATGAGGAAAATGGAAGCAAGGGTACGGTAGGAGGGCACGGTAAAATAAAAAATAAAAATAATGATTCCTTTATGAACAATTCCTTAAAGAAGGATTAAGAATACGGGTGTTCATCAATCGATATATGAAATGTAACGTCTCAATTGAAAACTTGTATATTAATAGATCCTTACGAACTAACGATACATTTTTTTACTTTCATAAAAATGTTAAAATGGAAAAATCATCCTCATAATGGATAAATCATGAATTTTCTATAGCTATATATAAAATGATATTTTCCATTGAAAAGTTCTTCATAGCATGATTTATAGATTTCTGCTTCAAAAATATAACAAATTTATTCGCATGCAAAATCGCTCAATAATCTGTCAGAATTGATTTCAGTATATAAATGAATTAAATTTTCTTCCCTTAATATAACCACTAATCTCCCACACATTATATTAAACGGCAGGATTTAAACATTTACTTTGGGGGAAAAATGTGGTGTAATCTTTATAAAAAGAGTACAAGAAAATCTAAATCGTGCATTTACTGGATAGATAGTAAAATATGTGGACATTTTAAGACCTCATTTTGCATATATTTCAATCATGAAAAACATACGGGGCAATTTGATTGTAATTAATTTTTAATAAATCAAGTTGTTTAATTAATCCCCAAATAAATAAATTTGCAGGTGGGTGAAAATAACCTTTTAAAAAACATTCAATTATAATTTTAATTATATTCTATAAAACATATTTATAACATTTAAAAGCTCAAATATCTCAAATAAAAATTGTATATCATTATATTTATAATATATAAATATATATATATCGTTGGCTCGTCGCAAAGAATATTTGTTTGATATTTTATAATATTTGTTTTCTATATATAATTACAAAAGTTTTTAAAATATTCTAAACATTGTTACAATTTAATTGCAATTTAATTATTATATAGATAGATTTTTATTTATAATTATATATTATATCGTATCCGATTTCAATGTTCTCAATTTCAAATTGAGTTCCAATAAAATTGTGATAAGGAAAAAATTATATATACCTTTCTATAACTACATCACTCAATTTTTTTTTTTTATACATTATCTATCTATATACTGTTTATTCAGTCAAATTTGTACGGGAAAAACAATAACACACACACAAACACAAATCAAATCAAATTTTGTCATTTTTATATAATAAAAATTCATGTTTATATATCGATAAATAAATCCAAAAAAAAAAAAAGAAATCAAATCCTACTACGTATATATAATATACTTTATGTTATCTCTATATATATTACATATAACATGTATTGATACGATAGGATATAGGTAGATATCGTATATTTTTATGATAATGATATTGTATTGAATTATTATTGAAAATCATCATCGCATATCATAATTTTCTGCTCTGCTTGTTATATATACAATATATATACAGCCATTCAAATAAATGTATGAATAAAAAAATATGTTTTCTAAATCGAACAGACAACAAAAAAAAAGAACTCACATAACGTATATATAAATTTTCTAATTTGTTGTTTATATTTTATTTTTATGTTGACGTA
Source organism: Dilophus febrilis (assembly GCA_958336335.1). Taxonomy (NCBI): domain Eukaryota; kingdom Metazoa; phylum Arthropoda; class Insecta; order Diptera; family Bibionidae; genus Dilophus; species Dilophus febrilis. The sequence continues at coordinate 53,760,889 of OY284469.1, read as the reverse complement.
TCCCTAAATATATTCAAAAAAAATATCCAGGAAGTTATTCATAACAAATATAATATATACAGGTAAAAGTTTTGTTTTTCTTATTTCTTATTTATCTTATATTATATTATATAATATATAAACATCTTCAAAAGTACGTCGTCGATATATATAAAAAATTGAATTTTCTTGATTTGATATATCTATATACATATATTCGTATATCATTATATATGATTGCTTTATAGAAAATCATTAATATAAGGTTCTATTTGTATATATATAAATATAAATATAAATATACAAATTCCAATTACCTGTTTTTTCAATACTAATATATATATATAACAGACGATGGAGGCCTTATAAAAAAAAAGGTTGCAATGCAGCAAAAAGACCGGGCGTTCTCGCAATTAGGGTGTTTTTAGAACTAAATGGTCTCTTAATGATAAACATTTAGTTACACAATAAATACGGGATTTATTTCAGAAAATGTAACAGAATTTGTTTCCTCTCACTCTCAATAGGATTTGCTTTAGAAAATCATACAAAATTCCTTTAAAAAATTTGACCGAATTTCCTTTAGAAAATTAAACAAAATGAACTTAGAATTTCCTGTAGGAAATTATTTAGAACTTCCTTTAGAAAGTTATACAGAATATAATTTAGAAAATTATATAGCATTTTCTTTAAAAAATTCAACAGAGTTTTCTTTAAAACTGAAATAGGATTCGCTTCAGAAAATTATACACAATTTCATTTAAAAAATGATGTATGATGAATGATGATGATTTCCTTTAAAAATTCAAAAGGATATTCAACTTTTGAAAACTATATAAAGAATTTTATATATACAATTTTCGCATGAATTGTATCTTAAGGAGTTAAAATTTTCCGATTTATTGAAGTTTACTTTACTTCAAATGGGTAGGATGTTGAGATACGGCGATGCAATTTTTATGAGCCTCGGTAATATAAAATTAGAACAGGCACCAAAATGGTTAGAACAGAACAGATATTAATTTTGTATAGCTGTATCCAAACATACACATAAATGTTATGTATATAAATATTCATATTCATATAATTGGAATCGCTGGTACATAGGTACATTTATTTGTTTTGGAAAATATTTAAATTAATAAAATGATTGAATTTACATTTATTTTTTTATTTTATATATAATATATATAGATTTAGAATTAATTAAAATTAATTTTTCCTTTTAAATATATAAACATTTTCTTATGATATATATTTAAAAGGAAAAATGAAAATGAATTTCATATTTTTCTTTTGTATATATTGTAATTTGTAAATTGTGTATTTGATTATATATCATATATTATGGAATATTATATTAATAAATGTACGTTTGGCCATGCGGAAACATATTTCGATATATCTACGCATATATCAGAAACATGCAAATATTATGATATATCTTTTGTTTGTTTATTGTATATGTACGCTCTATAATGAAGTTTATATACACACATCTCAAATGTGTATACATCAGTAATATATAACAATTAACAAAGGAATTAAACGAACGAATATTTTTTGATTTTATGTTTACAAGTACTTTTTAATTTGAAATTTCATGAATAAGAAGCATATATCATTGTATTATATATATATACTAATAATGCATAAATTACTTTCTTTTTATTATTTAAAACAAGACAAAAGAAAACATACTTGTATTGTATATGGTAATAAATTTTACAAGTAATTAGAATTTAAAAAAATTATATAATCATATATATATATATATATATATATAAATCGGGTAAAGGCATACATAGTCCAACAGTCAGTATAAGTTTCCCCGATTAATTCTATATTTTTTATGACGAATAACGAAAATTTTAGCTGTAGCCGAATGTTTATCAAAGGAAAACGCAACTAAATGTATATAGAGATAGAATATAAAGAAAAATATGGTTTAATATTAAAAAAAAATAATCTAAATTCATTTATATCACAAAAAAGGTAAATAAGAGAATAGTAACTTAATAATAGGTTAATAACACTATATTTTTATAACATTTCGTATAGAAACTATATGATATTGATATTCCATTTCTTTTTTGTCAATCCATAAACACTTTTTTTATTGATTATTTCCACCTCCAATTTTATTGATTTCTACGTTTATATTATTAATTATTTCCATTTTTTTTTTGTATTGTAAAAAAAGTTCAATTCGCTTAATTTTGTCTGTTAATTCAAATAACTGTAAAATATAGATTTTATTAATTTTCAATTTCAATTCGGATTTATATTTAAATAACATTTAATATACTGACCTGACTAAAATATGTATATATAAAATATTACAATATTTACCTGTATAACGAAAAATTTCCAAATGTATAAAAATATTTACTTAACCATTTTGGTCGGTCATTTCAGAATCCCATACATAGAGCACAAAAATACACACAATTATGAAAACTTATTGAAAACATTTAACCGATATCCGACATTCACTGTTTGTGAGATATGAAATGATATGAGTTTTATTTTACCATATGATAAAAACTATTCTTTTAATTAAATGTCCCTGCCTCATTACTGAATTTCCATTTGATATTTTTTTCGCGATCGACCTTTAAACATGCATCTTAATTGAAAGAACGTTTTCTGTTAATTATCCGTTGTTATACGATGTAAGCTGCTAAAAACTTACCTATAAAAATAAATTAAAATAGAAATAAATTTTTATTACTATAAAATTTATTCATTTTTAACACACCAATTGATAAATTGATAAAAAAAAATTATTTACCTTGAATAGAATAATTTTATTATCACAAAACAGCCACTGTCTATTGTTTTTTGATTATTTGATTATTTCTTTTTCATAATCATGATGATGATGATAAAAAATCCAACAAAAAAATAAAATTTTCTTCACTTTCCCATAAGATTTTTAAGTAAAATTTTTACACAACACTAATTGTAAATTCATTATAAAGAAAAACCTTTTCAATTATTCAAAATGGAAAACTAAACACTTTTAAGGAAAAACTAATAAATAAAAAAAATAATATCACATATATTAAACAACCGAATTAAATATAATTTACCATCAGAAACACGACACGTAAATTAAAATATGAATTTGTTGGTTTGTGTTTGCTTTTTTCAATCAGTACAATAGAAATAAATTTTACGGTGAATAAAATAAATACATAAATTTTATATAAAGCACAAAATTAATAAAATACCGTAAACATTTGTATATATAATAGACTTACAAAAAGAGGTAATTATTCTGATAACTAAAAAATAATTCCAAAATTAAATAAAGTAAATAATCAATGAGAGGAAATTATAATTTGTATATGAATTGTATAAAATAAAACTGGTAATACGAACATTTATATATTGATGATCAGTGATATATTTACCGTATTCATAAAATGCATACGTACGGTACGTCGATCGAATTCTACATTTTGTATATCATGATAATATAATTTTAGTATAGGTAAATTGTAATTGAAATTGTCCCAGCATACATTTGGAAGATAAATCATCTGCCCAATAAATAGAGGATATCTTCTATTTATTGCCTTAGCAATATTTGAGCAACACAAATCATTGAAAAATCATTCTCTTTTGTTGCCGTGAGGATAAAATATAGCAATAATAGATATTTATTTTTTCTTCTGTATGAAAAAATCGCAATAAATTAACGATATGTAATGTATTGCGTATTTGTCTTCCAGACGATAAAAAGATAACAACTAAAATATGAATCTATCTTCTTTTGTTTTCGTCAAGAAGTAATATTGATGATACGCGTAGAAGATAAATGATAAATGATAGCGTCACTTTGAATATTGAAACGTGTTTATTTTTGTGAAAAATTCAGCGAGAAATCAGATCAAATTAAATCAATATAGGCATTCGATCCTTGAATTGTTAAAGAGTTTTAATGTTTTTATTAATATTAATTCTTTTAAAAATATTTTAAAGTGCAATTGGTTTAAAGTGAATTAAAAAGTGCAATTTTCATCTTCCACGCAATTCGCGGATGATACTTTAAGAGGATATTTAAGCAATATCTTCTTTTAATCTTCTTGGTGTTTTGATTTCGTATTACGTACGGAATACGAAAGCAATACACCAAGAAGTATTGCTTTCGGGACACAATCATTCCCGAATGAACTGATTACGAATTCGATAAGAAGATGATGATATCTTCCGCGATAAACTTTATCTTCCTCGCAATACGATGGGCGAATCATCCGCGAATCATCTTGCGTGCTGGGGTGATATCATTTCAAATAACAAAACAACCACACAAAAATAATTTGATACTCTTTATTATAGATACAAGTTTTGTATTGTTTGATTTTTATATGATACGGTTTTTTTTTTTAAATGATGTCTTTTAAATGATGTCTTTTAAACTCTCCAGCTTGATTTACATTTTCTAATCATTTTCAATGTTTGTTTCAAATTGTAATTTTCTCGGAAAATGAAAATGTTCATATAGGAATTGATTTTATAAAAAAATTATCTGCGAATTTTACGAATTGATATCATAAAATATTAATTGATTACCAAATAAATAAAATGATAAAAATTTCAGATAATTCTGTTGTGGGTTTCAAATATAATTTAGTCATTAGTTTTTGTATGGTGTCAGTAATTTTTCACCAAACGAACCGCAGGACGTGAAATTCGCATACGTAAAACAATTGAAAACAGAATAAAATGTGGCATGTCATCAACAATATATATTTAAAATTTTATTAATAAACCTATGCAAAACCTCAATGAAATTAATATTTAGAAATAAAAATATATCCGTCTGATTAAAAAATTACATAATTACCATACAGATAATTTTTCAATAATAAAAAAACTTAATTTATTATTCTTAATATATATATATAGGTTTTAATTATGTGTGGTTATATGAAATAGAAAAAAAAAAGCAATTTTATTTTGCATGTTTCCTCGTCATCATTATCATTATCGTGTTGTCGTCATAGTCAAATTCATTGCCACAATATTACATAGTTTTACGGATATATCGCAATAAAACAATTTATTTAGTTTTTTTTTTTTTTTATATACAAATGCAATATATATGCGTGTGAATATAAACGAAAGAAAAAAAAAACACAACGATTTATATAAGATTAATAATTCTTTTTCTATTTTTTTTAACTTTTTGAGAAATGTTATTTAAAAGTCAGCCATTTCCTTTTCATATATATTTATTATTATAGATTTAGATTTCTGCTTTTTTTTTTTTTTTTTATAAATTTATCGTTATCTGATCGGATCATATAGATACACGCATATTGAAATGGATTAAATATAAAAAAAAAACATTTTATTTTAACTCTATTAAACGATTCTTTTTTTTTTTTTGTGTTAATTAATTAATATAAACAAATTTAATTTATTTATTTATTTTCAATATATTCTGTTGAGGTTAACGAGTTATTCGTATAGTAGGTACGTTGTATATTATATTTTATTATTTTTTTGTATGTTCAGTTAAATTTGAAGTGTTCCTTTTTTTTTTTAAATTTATTTTATTACAAAAAAAAATTAAAAATACCCACAATTTCATTTATATAACATCATGGTATAGTATATATATATATTACAAATATATATCATCCATTCATTCTCTAGAGAAATCTTCTGTTTCGGTATATTCACACATTTATATAATAGAACAGGAAATTTTTTTTTTTTTTTTAATTAAAAATTTTCAATAAAACAATCATCATTTAATATATGTATAGATTTTTTGTTGTTTTTTTGGTTTTTGAACATATGAGAAATAATACATTTTTTAATTTTGAAATTTTTCATTGTATATTTTTTTCATTCGCGCAATAATCGCAGCATCAATAAATTATATAATTGATCGATCGATCTATATTATAATTTAACATATACAATTTTTTTTATGGTAAATTACGAGTTATTTAAATATACATTATTGTTTGGTGTAGAAAAGTTTTTATATATACGAATTTGATAGAATCGCAAATGGCAGAATCGCAAATAGCAATGATTCTATCTATGAATAAAATGTTAAATGATAGAGATATTGAAAAAGTTGGTGAAGTAAATTTTTAGAAGTGGACGAAAATATATTTCGTCAATATTTTTACTAGGATTAATATAAAATTATGGAAGAATTTTCTAAAAATGTATTTGTTAATATTATTATATTTAAAACATTTTATACTTTATTTATTTAGGTAACATATGGGTTTCGACAATATAATCATCACATTGATGATTTCGCACTTTTTTTTTAATATTCATAAATGGGCGTATATATTAAAAAAACAAATTATAATCAAAATAAATTTGAATATTTTAATAGGAAAACATTTATCTATATGCATGTATAAATCATCATATATATATATAGTTATATAGACATTATTATTTATATAGAGACAGACGCGGTCTGAATTATTCTGTTGACCCGTCTATATATGCGATTGGACTTTAACGAGGAATCTGTCCATTGAAAAGGAACTGACTTAAATTAAAATGGATTTACATTTGTTCTGAAATTTTATATAACACATTCTATTAGAATTCGGTATAATTTTCGATATGAAATTATTCACAATTTTCTTAAAGAAATTCTGTATTATGTTCATTAATCAACAACAAAATTTAGCATCAATTGTAAAAAAATACGATACGACAAATTGAATTTAATTTATAATACAAAAACTACAACAATAAAAAACATTTTACTCACATTGTTTGGAACTTTATCGCATAGTAAATAATTTAAAATATTCGTAAAGCTGGCAGATAAAAAATTGCACTTACCCCTAGAAATAGAAATAGAAAAAAATAAAAGAAATTAATATCAAATATAATATATTAATAAAAATAAAATATAATAATTATTAAATATTTTGTATAATTCTTTTTTTTGTATAATTTTCTAAAGCAAATTCTGTATCATTTTCTTAAGAATATTCTGAATAAAGTTTTAAATTAATTGATATATGCATTTCTTACTGTATTTTATTATTTAAGGGGTATAGTAAAAATACCATAAGTTGGAAACCTGTTGAGATAGAATAATGGCTAGACCATCAATCGATAGATAATTAAATTCTCTAAAAACTTTCCTTACACATCAAATGGGATTGTAGAACAAATTCTATAGTTAAAATCGATTAACGTGAAAAATTGTCATTTTATCCATACTCTTTGTATGGACACCCCATAATATTATTTTAAATTCTTAAAATTCAGCTTATTTTACTTAAGATCCAGTTTTAAAATCAATACAATTTCACGGAAAATTCACCCTCAAAAATTGAATGATTAGTGGTTGAATTTGACCAATTATAGATGAAAAATGAAATTATTTATTATGTAAGGAGTATTGTTAAAATGTCATAACATGGAAACCTTTTGAGATAGACTAACGAGCAGACCATCAATCGATAGATAATTAAATTCTCTAAAAACTGTCCATACATATCAAATGGGGTTGTAAAACAAATTCTATAGTTAAATTCTATAAACGTGACAAATTGTGAATTTAAACAAACTCTTTGTATGGACACCCCATAATATTATTTTAAATTCGGAAAATTCAGTTAGGAAGATAACTAAATCTATATATATTTACTATGATTGCTTATTTCTCAACAAAAAAAAAACTCAAATGATTAAAAATCTAAAAGAGATACCATTCCAAAAGTTTGTGTATTTATTGTACAATCCCCATAAATTTTAACGCGTCCCGTTTATCTTTTTATTCCATTGAAACGCCATTGTTAGGATCGCCATTGTATAGAAATAAAATTATATTTGAATATCTATCAACTATATCAAATCGAATATGTATAAAATAAATATATATATAGATAAAAACCATTTATTATTGATATAAAAAGTAATTAATTTATATGACATTTAAGTTTATATAACGCACACATAACAAAAACTATAAAAATTTAATAAAATAATATAATAATAATAGAATAAATAATCTCTTATATATTATATATTTACATGATAATGAATCGCATTTGGGGTGTGCGTATATAGAAAAATATAGTGAAAATATCTATATGCAAATTTATCCACCATTTATATATATATTTTGATAATAATATTTTATTGATATAGTTTTAATGTTTGCGATAAGAAGATATATATTATTTTGATTATATGATAATATTATCGGAAAATAATAAATAAACAAATCGTTTCATTAATTTCGGCAAAAATATATTGGTAAACATATTGTATAAACATAGTTTATCACAATCAATCAAATCACTATTTTTTTAACAATCACTCTTACTTAATGCATTATAAGAGTACACGTGTGGTATGAATGCTTAAGGTTCTTCCATGAATTTTAAATATCCGTGTAATTTTCAATTTTCAAAATGATTCGTTTACAAATACAAAAAATAGCATTCAGAAATTGATTTGGTAATATTTTTTTCCGTATAATAAATACATATCAATTTTGAAAACTTAGAAAAGTTCTTAATTCAAAAAAAAAAAAATTCCCAAGGAAATTAATTCTAATATTTGACAGATATCGCCAAAAGAATCCATTAAAAATACTTTGCAAAACATTGAAAGTGATTGGTTGAAGAATTTTTAAGAAATTAAACTCAGCAGAAATGCGGATTTGAAAACAGTTTTCACATAAAGCATTGAATACCGTGAATTTATTGGAAAATTCTCAATTCGGAATCAATCAGTTCAAGGAAAACCCTCTCTAAAATTGTACAGAGTTCAAACTGTATTGATCGGAGGTTATTAATTTTCTGTTTGTATTTAAGAATTAAAGTATTTGTTAACTATATAATAAAAATTAATATTTATTCTTCTTTTCAGATTTTCAAACAAAGCCCAATGGTTTTTTGTATAACAAAAAAAAGGTAGGTTTAAATTTTTGTTTGTTTATTTAATTAAAATATTTTTAAAACATTTTAATTTGTCTCAATTACGATAAAACAGTCGAATCTCTAAAAGTTATCAGTATATTATATAATAAATATGGTGATTTAGTTATAGAATAATTGAAATGTTTTTAAGCAACAAATTGAATAACAACAAAAATTCCTCGTCTATATATTTTATTATAGAAAAATATTAGTTAGTTAGTTTATAAGAAATAAAAAATGACTATCAAAAAATATGTTGCTATATTATATAATTGGGTTTATTCAGGCCTCAGCGTGGTTAAATATCTACGGAGATATTTCGTTTAACCACGCTTTTCGTATTCAGAGCCCATAAATTATCTACGATAATGAATAAATTAACATCACCTTTTCGATGCGAAGTAAATTATCCACGCTTAGGTTTCTATGGAGATATTATTATTCTATATCTATATCAATGCACGATATTTTCATTTGATTTATTTTATACAGTACAGACTATTACAATTTTCCAGTTGCTCAATAAAACGAAACTAAATTTAGCGAAAATACCGAACACATTAAAAAAAGACAGTCGATATTTATATGTGGAAAGAAAAAGAAAAAAAAAATTTTTGTGTTCGTTTTATTTTTATTCTGTGTAGCCAAATATAAATGATTGTTTTTTTTTTCCTTAGGGCCCGAGCAGAATTAAAATACGTAGACGTACGCCTGCGTACGCGTACGCAGAATTTAAAATAGTGAACACAATAGATTGTCTGTTTTGCGTTTTTTGACAATACAAACTAAATAAATATAAATATAAACAGATAAATATTGATTGATTTTTAAACTATTTTTTTTATTTCGATTTTTTTTATTTCAACGATTAATTTTATTTCATTTTTTTTCTTGTTTATTTTTATTTATTTTGAAATACAATGAACAGTAGATAAAATATTTGTCAAAATGCGCCGCCCGTACGTAGAAGATAAAATTTGGTCAACTTCGGCGTACGTGTACGCAGGCGTGCGTCTACGTTTTTATTGTGTTCATTCTTATTTAATTTGCAGTGTTTAACTTCGGCGTACGCAGGCGTACGTCTACGTATTTTAATTCTGCTCGGGCCCTTATAAAAAAAAGTAAACAAAAGCGCTATTATAGTAATAGATTATTTTAAATTGTGCTCTGAATACCAAATATCTTCAATATTTTTCTTCGTAGGTATTTCACCGTGGATAAATTTATATTTAACCACGTTAATTTTAGTACGTAAGAATTGATACAAATATACAAATAGAAAATTTAACATACAAAAAAGCGATAACATACTTAACAAATTAAATATCACTCATATATGTCTAGTAGTGTCGAAATTAAATTTATAATGTATTTATAATATATTTAATCTGTATATAGAATTTTGTAAAGTGACTAAACGAATAATTGAACTAAAAATTCACATATAACTTTATGATGATTATCAATTTCACATATATATATATATGGTATAGATGAAATTAATAATATATTATGTTATAGATTAAAATATCAATTCATCTTGTTATATTGTCGTCGTCGTCGTTGTTACACTATATACAAAAATAATAATAAAAAAAAAAAAAAAAAACAAACTGAATGATAACATAACAAAACACGATATCTTAAAGAAAATTTTACTTTTATATATACTACTGTGTACAAATATCAGTAAGACTTTTCAATTTAAATTACCCACGTTTATCTATTTGGACAAATGGTTTTATTTTACGTTCGTAGTACTGTTATTGAAATTTTTGGCAAATTTTAAGTCAATTTGTTCATTGCTGTAGTAGTTACGTGTGTGTGAACAAAGAAAGTTTGTTTATTCGATTTGTTTATTTTGTTGATAATGTTTGAATTTATTCAACAAAGACGTAGCATTAAATTTTGTTCGCGAAATGAAATATCGGTCGCCGAAACGTTCACCCAAATGGTGCAGAAGGCCTTTGGTGAGAAGTCGATGTCCAGAGCAAGTGTTGTCGATTGGCACAAATTGTTCAAAGAAAGTCGTAAACGCGTTGAAGATGAACCATATCAAAGACGATCACTAAGAACCTCTACTGATGAGCTGCACGCCAACAAAATCAAAGAATTGATGCTGCAAAATCGTCAATTGACTACTAGAGAGCTTGCTGATATTGTTGGAATATCAAATCACGATTGGTGGCAAAAATGCTCAATTTCATTGAGAAAAAACCGCGTCGCATTGCATCAGGCGGGGGATCATTTTTTAAGGGTAATGATTTAGATTTAGAAGAATAAATAAAGATTTCAACAGTTATAAATAAAGTCTTACTCATATTTGTACACAGTAGTATATATATAGAAAATAGAATATAATATTTTATGCATCCACCCATACATTACATTTTTTATTTTTTTTTTAGATCAGTCTATCTTCTATATATGTTCTATATATACTATGTATATATAGAATTTTTCCCAAGTATACATTTACCGCAATAACAAAATTCAACTAAATGTTTTATGCTAAAATGAAAATTATGTATATAAATAAATTCTCAAGACGATAAGATTGTTGTCATATACTCTATTTTTAGAATACCACACATATACAAATATAATATAATGTTATAGATATAAAAAAATAAAAAGGAAGAATTCTGCATTCTGGAAGAATTATATCTTTCTTTATATATTCACATTCAGTATATATACGTTTCATGATTATAATTAATTAAATTTTATATGTATATACATAATAAATTTTTGATATATATTCTATAGAAAGAATAATATCAACAACAATGAATGAATGAATCAACAACAATAATAAAATGCATGTACATTTCATATACTATATGTATGTATATAATTTGATGTGTATATAATTTGCTTTCTAATGTCTATATCATTTTGAAATGTTAATTTATATATTCATTCAAAAGTGTTTGTTCTTATGTATATAAAATATATCTGTATACTAAAACATTCTATTTATATCTTTTATAATAATAATAATAATACAATATAATAAACTTTTATATGTTATATTTATGTATATCGAACTAAAAAAGATATATAAAAATAGAAAAAATTATATATCTATATATATTATTGATTACTGTAGAGGTTAATCTCATATTAATATTATTATTATTATTATTATTTAACAACTAATGATGTATGTAAAATGCCAACATTAGTTTTTAATAAGCACTATGGCTGCTAGGGCCTTTGGCTTTTACCGGAATTAGAAATCATTAATATTATAATTATTAATGTAATTTTAATAATGATGATGAGTATTTGTTATATACTTTCATATATAATTGCGAATATGTGTGTGTAGTAGACTTTGTAAATCTTTGGCTGCGTCCGACACAATATACCAAAGATATTCATTAATTTGATCCCAATGAATAAATGGTGACTTAGTTCATGAATTCAAATCATAAAAAGCACAGAAAAAATTTTCCGGCCAGGATTTGAACTCGTGACCACCCGCAATTGGGTTGGATGCTTTATCAACGGCACCACCAAGTCGTCATTTATATGAACTCGAGTTTAATATTCAAAATTGTTGATAGATTCAATTAAAAAATCTTTATACATTAAAAACATTCAATGATTTGTTATAAATATATATATATATACGAGAACAAAAACCCTATGCCCTTTTTATCAGGCTCATTTGCAAGCCAAATTTCAAATTCGATTTGTTTATAATGACTAAAACGAAGACGAAAAATAACTATTTGTTTTTTTTAATAAAATGTATGTAAGAATAAGAAAAAGAAAGGAATAAGAAATTAAAAAAAAAATTCAAATCATTCCGGGTGTTTCTTGTACATTAACCACACGTTGCTGTAATGGGAATTTGTTATAGAGAGTATATAAATTCTTGGTTGAGAAATAGGCTTTCTGGGTATAGATAATCATTCTCAAAAAATTTTACGGTCATCAATGAATACTACATTTAGCAATCGAACACAATCAACCTTCTCATTATCAATGAATCATCCATTCAACCATCCTCATCATAAGAGCTAAATAATTTATATTATATTTCAATTCAGTTTGCCAAAAGTCACAATTATATACCATTATATATATGTGAGAAATTTATGGATATTTTTTTTATTTCAAAATGATATATAATTTATGATTAAATTTTATTGATTTGTTTTTTGGTATAAGATTGGTATACAATTAATTTTTTAACAGTATGCGGTGTTGTGGAAATTAACTTTAACTTATAGGTTATAGAATTAATGATACTTTTATTGGAATGCACAAATCATTTAATGAATATATTTTGAATTCGTACAGTCTGATCCTTTTTCACCTTTCTATAATATATATTATTATATATATTGAACATATGTATAACAAAATTTAATTGATATCTTTAATGACATTTGTCTGTCTATCTCTATACTATACATATATATTATATGCAATTGTGAATATTTTTTGAAAAAAAAAAACTTTTTTACAAAATGATATCGATATTTTATTATAATATACAGTGGTTGACAGTTAAATAACACAGTAATTCATTACGCCAAATATTTTAGTTTTACAAGTACAAGTACAAGTACAACCCGATAACCGATAAGTTTCTGGAAATATGTGTTATGGATCGATGAATCGAAGTATAATCGATGTGAATCGGATGGAAAAGTGTATGTAAGACGTCTACGTAATCAAAGCATCAATCCATTATACACATTAAAAACAGTAAAAAATGCTGGCGGTAGTATCATGGTTTGGGGAGCGCTATCTTGGCATGGTATTCGTTCAATACACAGAATAGTAGGAAAAATGGATCCGTATATGTATAAAAACATATTTGAATATGCAATGGAACCATATGCTGATGATAATATGCCACTTAAGAGGAAATTTATGCACGATAACGATCCAAACTCACCGCTCGTTGCATAAAAAGATGGATGTTAGAACAACAAATTAGTGTATTAAAATGGCCGGCACAAAGACCGGGCTTGAACCCCATTGAGAATTTGTGGGGAGATTAGTGGAAAACAGGGATTAGTGAAAATCATCCAACAAATTTGGGCAAATTGTTGGCAGTCGTGCAAGAGGCTTGGCTTGCAATCGATGCAAACGTTTGGTGGAAAGTATGGCTCGTCGATGTGCTGAAGTAATTAAAATGAAAGGTTTCCCATAACAAAACATTAAAGCAACTTTTAATCAATTTTTCATTAATTTTTTATTTTGTGATGTAAATAAAGCCAAAGTTCGTGGATTGTGCTATTATTTACCTGACCACTTAACTTTAAGAATCTTTTACGTTTTATGTTCAGAATTTTTTTGTTAAAGAAAATTTAGATATTTATTTAGATGAATTATGAAATTATGTATTACTGTTTAATTTCTATAAACTCACTTAGTCGCAGTTTAACACTACTTCCATTAGATATTTTTAAGAATTCATTCCAAGAAATGGGTGTGTTATTTAACTGACCACCGCTGTATGTTTTTAGTTTGTTTGTTTTTTCTTCAAAATATATACTAATAATAAACACTTAATGCACTTATAACGATATATCACATATATATTCGTATATAATATGTAAAAGTTTAATTTTTCGTGAATGAAAACAATTAAAAATAACACAGACAATAAAGCAAATGAACAAACTATACTTGCATGCATAGGGATATTTTTTATATTATGCATATATGTATAAATATCTTTGAAAGTCATCATCGCATATATATTTATATAATAGTATATATTATACATTATTTGGTGTGATAATAATCCTGAAATATATTTTTTTTAAGAAAAAAAATCTATATATCACATTTGAGACAATTTTATTATCCGAATAGATTTTCTTTTTTCTTTTTCCTTTTAGACTTAAATTATCTTTATATAGTTTTTCTTTTTAAATAAACTTTTATGCAAGATAATTAATAAACAAACAAAAATAAACAAAATACACCGTCATATAAGTGACGTTATATATATAAGAAAATAAAATTTGTACATAAAAACTTCTATGTAAGTATAATTATAATTATAATATAATATATTTTAATATTTAAGCATCGTAGAGTGTGTCGTTTATGCTTGGTAAGAACAGCCCATATCGAAACGATAAGTCAAGTCATAACAAAAAAATAAATAATAATCGATATTATTCCAATTGGCGTTTGTGTTTGTTTTGTTTTTTTTTGTGATTCTATAACGCAAAAGACGAATGTTGTTTAAATACTCTTTCGTTATATAAGCACTTTAAGAAAATGATCAAGAAAAAACTTTCAACATTTTCTATATGTTATTTTGCATTCTGTTAAGTTATTTTTTTTTATTTATCTGCTGAAGTTTTTCATTTTAAACAATAAAACAATAAATATTTAAACTGAACATGGATGTATGCTTGGATTATCTGATGTTATGTAAATTTTCTGTTGAATATGCAATTCCACGATATATATAGAGTTAATTAATATATTAAAAAAGTTTTCTTTAATTTAACATATAATAATATATAGTAATAGAAAATCTGCATCGGAATAATTAAAAATAAATTATATATGTATTGTATATCTATACACAGTCTGTGAGATTTACTTTATACCGATAAAGGATTATACGTCTATACTTTATATGTATATCTTTATAAAGTATAACTTTTCTAATTTGAACGCATTCGCTTTTAACTTATTATGAAAGAAATCATACAATTTCTACCATATGACATGATATATTTGTACAGATGATAATTTTTTTTTTGTACATAGTTGACACATATTCTTTTACTTTACGGATATATGCTGTGTAAAAGAGATATAGAATGGCGTTTATGCGGTCACCTTCGCTTTAATGCCCTTAAAGAAATATTCTAGGTATAGCATCAGCCAATGAAGCAGAGGTTTTTGATATTGTCAATGCAGATATTGCAGATAATGTAATTAAAAATATTCGTAGAAACTCGTTCGTAGAATAAAAATCCATAAATAAAAATACGTAAAAATACGTTTTTTCACTTGAAAACTCAAAAAATAAAAATATGATAACCTATATATTATCCAGAATAAATGATAAGTTCCAAACCAACAGAAACGTTATTCCAATACACATGTGAAAATTGTATATAATAAAGTAGATATACAATTAAGATAAGGTTTGAATATTTAATTTGTTTTAACTGACGATAGATATTTTTACTATATACCTACTTTTTTACTCTATACAAAGACTAAGATACTTATAATTTCTTAAATTTTTAAGAAAATGTATTTAATCCATTTTTCGCAATGTAGAAAGAGGTGGGATCCCTTACATTAACAATTTGGATCCAATTCTATTTTAAGAATGACCTAAAAACAGAATTGCCTTCAGCAAATTATACTGAACTTCCTTTAGAAAATTACACAGCATTGCATACAGAAAATTATGCAGCATTTCAAACAGCAAATTAAACAGAATTTCCCATAGGTAATTATAGAAAATTTCTTAAAGAATTTCCTTTAGATAATTACACAGAATTTCCTTAAGAAAATTTTACTGAACATTCTTTAGTAAATTATACAGAATTTCCTTAAGCAAATTATACAGAATTTCCTTAAGCAAATTATACAGAATTTCCTTAAGCAAATTATACAGAATTTCCTTAAGCAAATTATACAGAATTTCCTTAAGTAAATTAAACAGAATTTCCTTAATCAAATTATACAGAATTTCCTTAAGCACAAAATACAGAACTTCCTTAATAAAGTTATACAAAATTTCCCACAGAAAATTATACAGAATTTCTCACAGAAAATTATCCAGGCTCTTCTGATTACAGATCTCTTCTGGAACATACAAATCGAATAGAAAGGTTTCAAAATTTATTAAATATGTTAATAATAATTAATTATATAGTAATTTAATAAAACAAAAACATTCATCATGATTATTCAAATAAAAAATCATATATTATAAATAATGCGATTTTGTTTTCAATAAGTTGTTTATTAGTTTGTTTTTGTTTAACATTTATAATTAGATAAAAAACAGATCTATATTTGTCCATTATAGGTATAATTTTATTCTAACGCATAAACCAATAAAACAAGATTTTTCTTATTTTATTTGTCGCATATATGATCGTGTATATGAAACATTTAATGTGTAAAAGTTTGTTTCTTGAGTTCTTAGACCCACTCGTATATAATAATAATAATAATAATGAGAATGATAAATGATAAATGATATGATGAATGTGTTTAACGATATATATGAACTATAAATAGCTATTTTTTTCTTCTTCTTCTGATATATTATTTTCTATATATAGACCGCATATACAATACATGACAAATAATCATAAATATATAATAATGTTTATTGATTTTATACAAATATATATAAATAACTTTTTATAAAAAGAACCAATTGATATTATTATCATCATCATTATTATTATTTTATGGAAAGATTAAAATGCAATCAATATATACAAAAAAAAAGAAAGAAATAAAAATAAAAATTCAATTACAATTGAAATGAAAATTTTTTATTATTATATTTATTTGTAATTTAGAAATTATGTTTTATGGATAATTAAAAATAAAAAAAAATAAAAAATATTTATCACGATTATTGTCATTTTTATTTTTGTTATAAAAATATAAAAGTGCATATAAAATAATAATAATTTATATTTATGGATATATATACACAGCCAGATAGATATATATATGGTTGAAGATGAATGTGAAAAGTTTCACAATTTCATTATATATAGATATTATAATATGGGAAAACATTTGTCATATAAAGAGTTCGTTTATATTACGATTTTATTTTATTATATCTCTATATATAGAATATAATAAAGGGATATTTGATTTTATTTTATTTTGTTATTTATATATATGTAATATTATCCATAAAATGTTAACGTAGGCTTTTTTTATCATCAATTTATTGGACATATTGAATATATACTATATTGAATATATATGATATCGATATATAGATATATGTATTAAAATAAAATCATAATTTATTTATTTTTACTACATTATTTGTATATATAGTGAAATATCATTTATATATTTGTACAAAAAAAAACGAAAAGTATTGTATAACAATTTTTGTTTTTGTATTTCAGATGAGATATAAAAGTCAATTATGTTATATAAAATATATATATATATATATTTTTTTTTTATATCATCTGCGTGTAATATAAATTATTATTACACATCTCTAGAATGGTACAAAATAAAACTAAGGAACAGAATATAATAAATAATAAAAATGAAAGATTACATAAGAAAAAAAAATAAAATAAAAATTAAACATATAAAATGAATAATAA
The DNA here is from genome assembly GCA_958336335.1 of Dilophus febrilis. NCBI lineage: Eukaryota > Metazoa > Arthropoda > Insecta > Diptera > Bibionidae > Dilophus > Dilophus febrilis. The sequence continues at coordinate 53,742,645 of OY284469.1, read as the reverse complement.
TAATAATTAGACTTATTATTATTATCATTATTACTATTTGTTATCTAATTAATTAACATAATTAATTTTTGTTGTAATTGATTATTATTATATGTATTATAGTTGGATATAATCAAGTCAAGTTAATATTTGAATTATATCGCGTATTTGAAGAAGAAATATCCAATTTTTTTTTATAATTAGATAAATTAGATATTCCCGTATTAAACTAGAAGGTTGGTTGATAAAATCATGGATATTCAATTCAAAACGTAGCAGCAATTGGTATTATTTGATAGATAATTTTCTTGATTTTTATTAAGTTAGCTGTTTCTTTATAGTTGATTTATGATTATTAAAACCGTTTACTTTTTGGTATTGCAATAGTTAGAATGTTCTGGCTCCGGAGTATATGGGACTAATCGAAGAATGGAACTTGGGGTCACTCTGGATTGCTATAGCACCGTATTCCAGGCGGAAATCCATGCTATAGAGCTTTGCATCAGAACCTGATGGCTGCAGGCATTCTAAGCTCTTTATTAATGCATACACAAGGGGACTGACGGAACAAATCCTCCTCCTAAATAAGACAAATACTAGATTGGTGGTCGGATATTTGACCGGTAACTATAATCTAAGGGCTCATCAGGATGAAAATTTGAAGTTAGCTGCGATATGTGTAGGCTGTGCCACACGGAAGTGGTCGGAAAATTCTTTTCTCCAAAATTCTTTTCTTCAATTCTCCAAAACTATCCAGTCAAAAAAAACCTCCATTTAATCATTGGTACAAATTATCTGTATCTAATAAAAAATGTCATTGGTTAACGAAATTTGTCATATAAAAAATATTCTATTAATATTAATAATGTGAATTTCCTATGCCAAATATGCTCATTCATAAATCAGTCTGGCCCAGTAAATCCCATCCAATATTTTAAAGATATATAATTTACATAGAATGCAATGTATGAAAATACAGCGTGTAAATTTATTCTAACCGATTGATCAACGAATTTTCGAAAAATCGCACTCATAGAAATTCCTTTGATAAAATTTTCCGCATAACATATACTAAAAATCATGAAATCCTCGTGGAAAACTCCCAAATCAATCGGTAAATGCACTCAAATACATAAAATGTGATACAATTTAATGGTTATATATAGCCTGGATTGTGTTATATATAATTTAATGGTAATAAAAATAATTCACATGTCTTTGATTTCTTTTGCTTTTAAGCAAGTCAGATTCTTTTTGTTTATATTGGAAAAATATAAATATTATTATATATTAATTTAAATTTAATAAAATATAATCCGATATTTCTTGAACGTCATCGCCATAATCCTCATCATCCTCATTATCATCATCATCATCATCACCATAAAATATTTATAATATATCCTTACAGGTTTGATAATAATCTCATAATCATTAATGATATATATTATTGTATATTTATAATAACAGTAAAAAATAAATATAAATACCAATAAATTTTTATCATATCCCCATTTTTATTGTATACACAATAATAATAAATGTAAATGAACAAATATATAAATTTTACATGCAATTTTAGTCCAGCTAAAGACATTAAACAAAAATGTATATACCTACATTATATATATTTTATGGAATATATATATATTTTAGTAACGATATATTAAGATATTATATTGTATTTTGAAATTTTTTATATTCTTTTGTCACATATATATTATTATAGAAGTGTTTATTTTCTGTTTATTTGGTTTTATATATATAAACATTGTCTATTTTTTGAATAGCTTTTCTTAATCGTTTAAAAAATATATGAAAAACTATAGAAAGTGCTAAATTCTTAATTGGAAATGCCTTAGTAAAAGGAATCATCTTCTAAAGATTTACAATTACCGCAGTATTTTAAAATGATTGTCTAACACTTTTTCAAGATTTATATATGGGAGTCAGAAATGGATTTTGTAAAATCTTTCAAACAAAAATTACACTAGAAATCATGGAAATCAATAGGCAAATTTTCAATGGAAAATCCTCAAGGAAACCTAGTCCAATATTTTACAGAGGGAAAATTAAACTAATTATAAATATTTGCTTCAATACGATTTCAATACGATTGCTTAACGATTATCAAGAAATCACATTTAATTCAATTTAATTTTCATACACCAAAGATTATGAACTTGGATGGTTCTTAATTCAGACTGAATGCGTTGAAGGAAATCATGGCCAATATTTTACTTTAGATAATTGTGTAATATTTTCAAAACAATTCGTTGACGAATTTACAAGAAAGAATATTTACTATATTCTATATTGATGTATATAAGTAAAATATTTCATTTAAAAAAAACATACTAAAAAACTCAAGTAAATCTTATCAAAAAAAAACTCTCAATACGAAATACATTGCGTTCTATAACTTACACGGCTTGATGACCCCCGAGCAGAGAATCATATAAAAATTCCTTTATTATATATTACGTTATTTTAAAATCTAATTGAATATATTATTTGTCTTATTTGTTTTTTTCTGAGAAATAAAAAAGATAGGATTTCATTTGTTACATCGAAAAAAAATTATTTATTAGACATTACCAATTCGTTATGTCAAATATAATGATAATAATAATAATATACATTTTATCGTAAAATTTATAAAGCATTTTTTGTATATAAGTACATTTATTATATATAAATGTACTTATAATATGTCCACAGGAAAATATAACACCTACCCTAACGAAATGTATAATAAATGGGCGACTATGTATATACTATAGCTGTTTTTTCATAAATATCACCATCATATTTACCAATTGCATATAATTTTATAAAATGAAAAATACATGACATTTTTATGTATAGTATTTTTATTTTTTTGAAAAATATTATAAAGAATTTTTAAAAATAATAAAAAAAATTCTGAAATGACTTATTATTAAATTTATATATAAACATAGAGAAATGTACACACACATTTTAACATGAATACCAATTCATTTTTAGATAATAATCTTCATGTTAAAATGTTTATTCGAAAAAAACGTTACAAATAGATTTTGTCACGTTATAGTGAATGTATGTTTAAATAAATCGGGGTTGTGTTACCCTAGATGTTAAAAAACTTAGTGGTAAACTTTGTGAAAAATGTAATGCTTTTTATTACTTATTAAATACCATAAAATGAGTGCGACATGAAAAAAATACATTGAAGATATATATGCTTAATAGTGAAAATATAATTAAAAAATTATGATGTTACTTTACAAAAAATCTTATAATTATTAATTGTGCTCATTTGGTCAAATTAAATTGTGGTATGAATGGAACAAGTTGACTGGTTTAATTTTTTTATATAGACATAATTACAATAATTATTAATGAAAAATTGAATTCAAAAAATACTTTAGAGAGCGATTAAAATATTAAAAAAAACATGTACATTTTGAATACCCTTCAAATATACTGATATACAACAAATATATAATAACCATACCTATATGTCTGTACATATTTATTCAGTTGTTTGTATATTTCTTTTAAATGTAATACAACACTTCCCACAACAATATACCGCATATATACATTATAATAATAATAATAACTAGAAAAAGGTAGGAAACTTGAAAATGTAACAATTTCTTTTCTATTTTTGAAAAAGCATTTATAAAAGCTTTATTTTATATATTCATTCATCATCTATACTACAATATATAGATAATGTTGAAGAAAAATGTGTACGGAATAAAATATATAAATATTACTCGCCTTCCTTTGACCATCAAATATAAATTTATATATATATATACTACTGTGTACAAATATGAGTAAGACTTTATTTATAACTTTTGAAATCTTTAAATCATCACCCTCAAAAAATGATCCCCCGCCTGATGCAATGCAACTATATGCCAACGCCTTTTCCAATTTTCAAAACATTGTTTATTTTATAGTCTTCCGGCATGACCATCAGTTCCCTCTTCGATTCGGCTTTTATCTCTTCAATTGAATCAAATAATGGTGTCCACGAAGTGGTCTTTTAAGTTTGCTAAATAGCCAGAAGTCACACGGAGCTAAATCTGGCGAATACGGTGGTCCTTTTCATTATCCTGAAAGCATCGTTTCACAGACTTCCATGCGACGATGTTTTTCGAAAAAATTGAGTATTTTTGGTGCCATCCAATCAACATTTGACTTTTTTCAGGCACAAAATATCTTTCAAAATTGTGTTGAATTCCAACAATATCAGCAAGCTCTCTAGTAGTCAATTGACGATTTTTCAGCATCAATTCTTTGATTTTGTTGGCGTGCAGCTCATCAGTAGACGCGTTCTTAGTCGTCTTTGATGTGGTTCGTCTTCAACACGTTCACCGCGACCTTCTTTAAACAATTTGTGCCAATCGAAAACACTTGCTCTGGACATAGACTTCTCACCAAAGGCCTTCTGCACCATTTCGGCGAACGTTTTGGGGGTCGATATTTCATTTCGCGCACAAAATTTAATACTACTACTTTGTTGAATAATTTCAGACATTATCAAAAAATAAACAAATCGAATAACCAACTTTTCTTTGTTCACACACACACACAGACACACACACGTAACTACTACAGCAATGAACCAATTGACGTAAAATTTGCCAAAAATTTCAATAACAGTACCTACGAACGTAAAAATAAAAGCACTTGTCCTGATATAGATAAACCAGGGTAATTTAAATTAAAAAGTCTTGCACATATTTGTACACAATAGTATATATACATGATGATTATTCATTAAATGTCTATATATTTAAAAAAATAAAATAAAACTGAACATGGTGAAATAGGTAATGAAATAAAATGATTGTTATAAGATATATCAGAGATTAGACAGTTCAAAAATGAATATCATAGCAGTATATTTACCAATATCGTAGTTCATTACTTAAACACTATAACTTATATTGGAATCTTTCGTATATATCCGAAATCTATTCAGGTTTTACAGGACATACAGAATTTCCCATCGGATTTAACGTAATAATATATATATATATATATATATATATATATATATATATACGCTATTATATTGTCAGTCTATCGAATGTATATAGTATTCATATTAATATACAATAAAATAGAATTAAAAAGGATAATAAATTCAATGTATAATTTACACCTAACCACAATATATAATTTTCAAATAGTTAAATAAACAATTTGAACCCCAAAAAAAGATAAATATTAACTACCTCATCATAAAAAAAAAAAAAAATAATAATAATATATAGACCGTGAAAAAACCTAAACCAGAATAAAAAAATAAATAAACCTAATGAATAATTTCCATGTTAAAGGGAAATCAAATATAATAAGGAAAAAAAAAGCACACACACACAAAAAAAAGCAGATGAATGTATTAAAAATATATCATCCCCATTAATTATTCACAGAAATAAAAAGAAAAAAAAAGCATTTATATATTAAAATGTTATACAATTTCATCTCTCTTATTTACTGGTAACAAAACATATTTTTAGTTATATGATAATGAATTGTAAATAAGTTTGAATAATTTAATTTAATATGATATTCGTTTACATATTAAAGAACTCATTTTCATTTGGGGTTTTTTTTTTATAAATATATTATAATACACAGCAGTACTCATCATAACTATCTGCATATATACCTATATTGTCTGTATAACATATTTATATTTACATTTGTTGTGTATAAAAAAAGAAAATTCTAAAAATTATAATAAATTATAAAATTCTTGAGGGTATTAAACCTATATTATATATTTAAATGAGGAATAATTCAATATTTATACTTATGGATATGAGATATTATATGTAAGTATATGATATTAGATTTATTTCTATATTTAAATGATCAAATAACAATTTTATTTAATATATACCGCATATGATAATAGAGTTATTTTTATTTGTATTATAAATGCTTGAGGGGTATACATATAAGTATGTACCTATATAGAAATCTGAATAATGAAATTATAGTTACATATATATTTTGTTTCACATATTGTACATTTTAATAAAATATGAAAAATTTTCAAATTGAAGTATAATTTCTATCGCATTACAAAAAATTTCCGCACTGAATGAAAAATTTTCTATTATCAGAATAATTCCATTTGAAGGAAAAATGTTAAGGAGTGAAAGATTTTCTATTGAAGGAAAAATATTCATAAAGGATTATTAAAAGATGATTTTCTATCGCACCAGGAAAGGTTTTTATTAAAAAGAAAACGTTCAGGAAGGATTAGCGAATGAATTTTTTTTTGCGAATGCTTTTCTATCAACAGAAAAATTTCTATTGAAGGAAAAATGATCATGGGAGATTCTTGAAGCATTTCTGATATGATCAGAAATATTTCTATTGAACAAAAAATTCGAAAAAAAATTATAAAACAAAAAAAAAACCATTTTCTTTATCCACCCACGGGCTGGCTGATAATATATATATTATAAGGACCTTTTTGAAGCATTTTCTATTGCTCTAAGATAACCTATATTGCAGGAAAATGTTATGGAGAGAATCATGAAAGACATTTCTATTACAAGAAACATTTCTATGGATGCAAAAATGCTTAGGATGAGGTAAATCGTGAAAGATTTTCTATCAAAATTTTACATTTGATATATAAAATCCTATATGAAAATTATTCAAATAATATAATACATATATATATTTATTTACGATTTTGGATACCATACTTTACCAGATGGCATTATATTCCATTATATAAAAATATACGAAATATACTATTCTAATAAATATATTATATGGTAAATACAAATACATAATCCGATAATACCCTTGGTATGAATTCTATTATTAAAAAATTTCAATAATATAATTCATCAAAAAAAAAAAAAAACAAGAAGCACAGATTCACAACAACCAAGCATAAATTTTTATAATTTTGTGTGTAAATAATATTAATAAAAAATAATAATAATAATAATAATAATAAAAAATAATAATAATAATAATAATAATAATAAAAAATAATAATAATAAAAAATAATAATAATATTAATTACATAAAAAATATTTCAATATTAAATAAATAAAAAGAAAATAAATAATAATCCACTATAGGGAATTCCCTAGTAAAAATGAGTGAAGAAAAGAAAAAACAAGAAAAGGGAATTCCCTTTTCTTAGTTCTGTCTGTGACGCCATGGCGCATACATACCCAAACAATACAATACAAAATGCACCTTAACGAAATACCACAGACAGAAAATACCACATTCCGATCTAAAAATAAACTATATTATACACTACACACATACGAACGTTTATATATACAAACAGAATATGTCTGCTGTTGTCTAGTGGTCTAGTATTTTTTGTTTTGCAATATGGCGAATGGCGGCCATCATTAATTTAAGTTATTTTTTATGTGTATGCAAAACCAACAATAGAGAAAGCCATGAACTTACTCATACCTAAAAAGCTGATATAGGGATATTTTTTTTTCAAAATGGTATTATTTTTAGTCTTTCCCATGTATTTTGTATGAATGCGTTGATTTTTTATTGTTTTATTTGGTAAATTTTTAATTATTTTTAATGTTTTTAATATTGTTTATTAATTTAAACATTTATGCACTATTAAGAATTATTAAACCAATTTATATTAATTCATTTGATAATTAAAATTAATGCAAAATAGTGAAAATCATCGTGAAATAGTGAATAAAAGTAATAAAGAAAAAACCGAATGAAAATAAAGTGTTTGTTTATCTTCTAAAAAAGTGTTTGTGATTATATTTTCTGTAATTAATTAATGTTTTTTATAATTGTTTTTCTTTTTTACTACGAATAATAACAAAAAAATCTAAAACAATATTATATTTCAAGTAAAGTGCAATTTTTATAATGGTGATATTTGTCATTGTCAGTGCAATGTTTACATAAAGTTACGCTGCTAAAGTTTTTTTCAATGTAATTTTTTTTATTTTCCTTTGGATTGCCGGCAAGATTGCAAGATGTTTTAATATATATTGGAAACTGGTTGGTTCTTTAAATTAATTGGACAGTTCCCACGTTTTCCTTTCAAAAGAATTAAGATCTTATGATAAAGTGGCTAAGTTTAATTAATTTTAATTAATCAACTATCTTTTAAATAATAAAAACAACTCATGATACCGTGGAAAACATTATAACATTGACAAGCTAACAAATGTGACCGGATTGCGAAGCTGATCTGACCAAATCTGATGACAACATGCCACCAAATTGAATGTTTTTATTATTTTTTTAATATGTGTAGGATAAACTATGGTTTTTAATATCAAATTTGGGGTGGTAGTAATTAAAATATGTTAGAATATGATGAGTTATGTAATTAAAATATATAAATTAAAAAAAAATTAATTAATTTTTCATTAATTATAAGAAAAAACAGAAAAAACAAGAAAATAACCACATGAAAATATCCCTATTTCATGTATTTTTATCATATGGTTATAAATTTCGGTCCCTATATGAGCGTTTGTATGTATTAAAAAAAATTCAATTTCATGGCTTTCTCTATTGTTGGTTTTGGTGTATGGCATTTTTTTTTTCTAATCATATGAGATTGTATGAACAAACAAAGATTTCAAACGCACATACAACAATTAGATGAATCTATATCAAAAAACCAAATACAACAACATTTGAGTGTGATTTTGAGTCTTTATTTTTTCAGTTTATCATTTCTTTTTTCGTACATATATTTCGTATTTTTTTAATGATATTATTAGATAAAAGTTTTGCGTACCACAGAATCCCTACCCAACAGAATATGTTAGAATATAAAATTGTTGTATTTATTAATGATAAAATGATTGTATGGGCATTTTTTTTATTGTATATTTAACATTATTGTAAAAAAATTATTTCTATATATGTTTGGTATGATATAATAAAAGTTACATCATCATTTTTTTTTATTCTGAATATAAAAAACGTTTCTTAATTTACCTTGTAAAAGTATCACCCTATATAAAAATTATTTCTGTTGCTGCTGCTGCTGATGAAGTTCATGGAAAATTTACACATTAAATTCATTTATTTAAACACTTATACTGTACTCTTTTATACATTAACTAACTATACAATAAGCACAATAAAATAAAACAACAAAACAAGTGTATTGAAACGTGACAAACCGTATATATAGTTGGAAAGATTCACTTGTTTCAAACAAAACGAAAAAAAAAATTAAATTATATATTGGAAAAAAGAAAAATTCATGCAAAATGGCCGCCATTGTAGTAGCATTTCATTTAGCAAAGAAGCAAAGCAAAGTAAAAAAAAAGCAGTGCATTGCATATTCATATTATTTTCCAAAAATAAATTTGTTTAGTGATTAGTTTAGTTTATGTTTAAAAATAAAAAAACACAAATTAGTAAACGTGAAAATAAATTAATTATAATTAAAAAAAAATATAAAGATTTATTTAATAAATAATTAAACAAAAAAAAAACAAGCACATACAATAAGATAATCGCACGTCGAGTAATGATGAACAAATAAAAAAAAAAAAAAAATTGTGCGCGTCTTTTTTTCTTCATCACATAGAAAATATTTGTGTGTGCGTGCGTGTTTGGTTCGTTGTCGGGTCGATAATTTTTTATGTACGTATAAATTGCGTGTGTACGCACGGCGCTAACAACAACGACGACCAAATACATAAATAAAAAACTACATACAAAAAATAAACTTTTCAATTTAATTGTTTTGTGTTTTGGTTTTTTTTTTTTTTTTTGTTTTTTTTTTTTTCTATTCTATTCTATTAATTTTGTATGTTATTTTTTTGAATTATTAAAAATCAATTAAAATATTTTGAAATATAATTAATTCAAACACACAATTGGAATCAAAAATACAATAATTTTTATATTCTGCCGCCCTGCCGAATAACGGGGACTGACATGAATAATTTTGTTTAACAAAAAATCAAAATAGAAACAATTAAAAGTAAATTTAATTATCTATATAATTTAATAACTATTTAAAAAGTAATTATTATTATTATTATTATTTATTTATTCTACTATATATATATATAATGGCTCTATAAAATAGTTATAATATAATAATAACAACAACAATAACAACAAAACATTCTCGGGTTTTGATTGTCGTAATTTCGTTTTGGTTTTCTTTGTCATCACTATTTGGTATAGTTAACGTGTATTTATTAATATTATATGAATAACATAAACAATATTTGGCAAAAGGTACCTTTAACGGGAATATCCTTATCAAAAATTACGTTTAAAATAAACGTATTCTCTGGGAGGACCGAAACGTCAAGAACAGTGATAACAATCACCACGATTTCCTCATTCTCACACGAAACAAGTCTAGGAAAACGGGTGGTCGTGATCTTGTTAATAACACTGCGAATATATATTTGAACCCAAAGTATTCAGAATGCTAAATAAGATATTTTCCAAAGCGATTCAACGGAGATTATTTTAATTTGGATAGAATTCTCATTTTTTTTTTAGAACCAACATCACTTTTTCTATTTAAAAGGACCACTTCCTTATTATTATTTTATTTAGAGCCATTATAAAAATCCATTAAAATTTTGTTTTATTTTTAATTACTAATTTTAAAAGATATTTATATATGACTTTGTTTCTTCATTTTTACATGCGATACTACACTCCTCTGTACTATATGTAGTATTTAATTAAAAAAAAAATAAAAACACTTGATAAAACCATAATAAGAATATGGATGAATATAATAACCATCATCATCATCATCTGCATCATCAACAACCTCAACAACAACAACAACAGCAGCAACAACAACATCATCATCATCTCCAACAGCAGCAGCAGCAACATCACGTAATCGATCCGGTTTATGGTAATATTGTTTACCCATCAAATGTAATAAATAAACATGATATTCAGCAAATGAATAATCCAAATGAACATCACTTAATTTATCAACAACAACAACAACAACCAACAAATGATGTAAATGATTTAAAACAACACGATGGTGGTAATCCATTTTTAAATCCAATGATTGAACGTGTTAGCATTATAACATCAACAAATATACAACAACAATCAAATATACAATTTGCACCGACGACAGCCACCGCATCAACCATTATAACCGAATCTATACCAGGACAATTATTAAGTCAATCGACGACCGTTGATCATGACGATGGTATTATTGGTATACCACCAACCCAATTGAATGAATTGAATTTAACACATCATCAACATATAGAAAATGGCAATAATCAACAAGATCTAATAATAACTAATAATGATAATAATTTAACAAATGAAATTCCACCACCTGCTTTAGAAATACCGACGACGATGACAAATGAAAATCATACTACGGATCATACATTATCAGACGACAATAAACAAAATGTAAAGGATGATATCGGCGGTGGTAGTGGTGATGTCGAACAGCAACAGCAGCAGCAGCAGCAAACAACAGGTGGCATTTTGGAGGAGGCCATCAATGAGGCTAATATTAAAACTCAAGATGATGAACAAATTGATGAATCATCTACTGTTAATACTACCGCTAATAATGATGATATTGATGATGAAGCTGATGGTGATAATGTTAAAACAGCTGATGCTGCTGCTGAAAACACCACCACAGAAGGCAACGACGACACAAAACCGATTGTGGTGAAAAAAGAAAAGGAACAGGAAAAAGAAATTGATCCGAATCAATGTCGTATTTGTCATCAAACGACGGAAACTCTCATAAGTATATTTAAATTTGATGAAAATAAATTACGAATTTGTGATACTATAATGAAAATATGTCCTCAAGTTAAAATCATACAAAAAGATTATCTACCGCAATTTATTTGTACAAATTGTACGGATCAATTGAAAATTGCCAATTCATTTAAAATGGCATGCGAAGCGGCCGATCGTGAATTTCGTTTAAATTTAAAACGTAGTAAAAATAAATTGCGTAGCAATACAAAGGCCTTTATATTGGTCGATTGTGAGTTGAGCGATGAAAGTCGAGGTTCGGCTGCGGCCAATGATGATGATGAATTTCATATATCCGAGGTATCGGATGCTGAAAGTGACGTCAGTTATGGTAAACGCCGTCGTCCACCTGCGAAAAGACGTAGTGCTCGACAACAGAAATCCACACAAAATGCACGTTCAAAAAGTAGAGGCGGTAGTGGTGGTGGTGGTGGCAGCCATAACAAAAGTATTACACCAAGCAAAAATAGTAATAATAATCGTAGTCGTGGTAATACTAGTAATTCACGTTCAACTCGATCAGCACGTAATGATGGTGGATCAACACCAGCATCAACATCGTCCACACACAAAAAAAAACCTACACCATCTGCCGCCAATACGCCGAATAACAATTCATCGGCAACACCATCGGTAACCACAACAATATCAAAATCAAAATCAAAAAGCACACCATCATCAACTGCATTGCCATCACAAACATCATCAACGAAATTAACAAATTCCGTATTGTCACGCATTAAACAAGATGTTATTTATGTTGAAGCACCACCGGACAGTACCGATGATGATGATGATGATGGCGGCGAATCCAAACAATCTAAATTACCATCGAAACGTAAACGCAATAATGTATCAACAAAAGAATCCTCAGATGATGATGGTTCGTCAACGGATGGCAATGGAAAACAACAATCGTCATCATCGTCAAAGTCACGTTCGAAATCCGCTAAAAAAGAGCATATATGTCCGTATTGTGAAGTGGTATTCGATTCGTATCCCGTCTTTAAAGAGCACAAACTAACACATGTCAATGAAAAGCCAGTACATTGTACAATTTGTAATAAACCATTTAAATTGAAAATTAATTTAACGGCTCATATGCAAAAACATCAAGAGGATGAATCACGTTCGTGTAGTAAATGTAAAAAATTGTTTGCATCCAAAACGGATTTACGTAAGCATTTACAAACGGTACACGCTGAAATACCACCGACATTCGATTGCCCAAAATGTAAACGTTCATTTCTGTCAAAGCAACGACTGGTCAAACATCATACGGAAGGTAGATGCCCGGGATTGGAGGCAAATCGTAAAAAAATGGAATTTGAATCGGCCGCAAATTTAGGTCGTGATCTATTCAAAAGTGTTGCTCCACTAACGACAACCTATTGGAGTGATTCATTTTCCGAATAGACATTTAATTTAATTTAGACTTTAAGTTATTATTTTTTGTTTTCTTTTTGTTTATTTCCACATTTCCACTTAATGAATTGTATAAAAAAGAAAACAATTAAATTTACAAAAAACATAAAGAAAGAGAATACTAATAATTTAAATTAATAATAAATTGATTGAAAAACGTGGGTGGGGGAGGGTTCCTTTCCCTTCTCATCCCTCACCTCCCAATCAATTCAAATTATATAATAGATTTATTTCTAATAAGATTTATTATGAATTGATTATAAAATATGATTTGAAGTGGGCGCACGAAAATTATATTTTATTTTATGAATTATGTTTTTTTTAATTTTTTTTTTGGGATACAATATTTTTACTAGATTTTAGTGACAGTACCGATAGTTTTTTTTTTTTTTTTTTAATATTTTATATATAAAACATATAAAAAAATAAAAAGGAGTGGTCAACCCACGAATACTAAAAAAACATATTTCATATTTTTAAAATGTTATAAAAAGAAAATTAAAATTAAGATTTTTTTTTATTTATTTTTAAATAATAAACTCAAAAAAATATTTTCTTTTTTTAATAAATATTTTTGATTTATTTAGAAAAATAAATTGCAATAATAATTATTTTTTTATTAAAAATTAATCGCGATTATGGCCTCAATTTATATAAAGTAATCTGCACCTCCTCCTCTGTGCAATAAATTGATTGTGTCGGTGAGCAAAAAAAAAATGGATGGGGGTTTGGGTAACACTAGCGCACAAACCACAAACCAGCAGAAAATGAAAATGAAAATAGAAATAAAAATGAGTAGATTTTGTTGTGGTTGCGGGTGCTTTTTTTTTATTAAAATTAATTCAAGATGATTAATTAAAGAAAGAAGAAAAAAAACAGAAGAATTAATGAAATAGTTTTAATTTAAAACAAATATAAATAAATAATATTATTGTGTGCTATATTAAATATTATTGTAGTAATTAATAAAAAAAAAAATATAAAAATAAATGAATATTTTTTTTTTTGAAAAATATTGAAGTGATTTGTTTTTTGTCTCGTGTTTTTTTCTATAAAATTATGACTGGCATTTTTTTACTATTTAGTATATGAGCATTTGAGTATAAGAACATTTGAAACAGGAATATTAAAATATATAAGAATATATACAATACCATACATGAATCTATCAGTCTATGAGTTTCAATAACACCTTTGCTATAGAGTTTCTTTACAAATATATCCAAAATAATTGAAAACCTATTAATCAAATTATAATAACAAATGAGAACGTTTCATACCTCACGGCACTCATACCTCACGGCACTCACGTATTTCGACTGGCACGAGGCACAATAGTAGGGTATCCTACACAAAAAATATCCTTTTATATTCTTGTATTGTATTACGAAATGAAATCTACATGGAAACATATTTATTAGAATTAGCGTCAGAAATTCACAACAAACGGTAAATGAATCTTTATATAACGTTATATAAAAATCCGCAATAGAACTGATTTGGAAATGTATTTATAAAATAATTCATCAAGAGAAATTATTCAGAAAAAATTATAAAATATTATAAAGTATTTCTAACACTATATAGAAAAAAGTTCATTAAAAACAAAAAAGAAGCGATTCTTAAAGGATTTTGTATAAATAGAATCATTTCTACTGAGGTAATAATATTCAAGCGAAAGAAATCTTAAAGGATTGGCGACTTGACGTGTATATCCCTGCCCAGAAATATTATATAGTATAGCAAAAAAAAAGTATTTTAAAGATTTTCTTTACTTAATTAGAAAAATATCTACCATAGAAACAATTCTTTTTAAGATAAATAACTATATTCAGTTGATGTTCTTATAGTTGGGTTTCTATCTTTCTATTACCAGAAAACCGTTCAGGAGGGATTTATAATTGATTTTCTTTTAAAAGAAAATTTTCTATTGGAAGTAAAATGTTTAAAATAGATTCTTGGAGGATTTTCCTTAATAAGAAAAATATATTTACTGAAGGAAAAATATTCGGAGAGATTTTTAAAGCAGTTTCTATTACTGGAAAAATGGTCAGGAGAGATTCTTGAAGGGGCTACAATCACCAAAATAAATGTCCATTAAAGAAAATTATTCAGAAGAAATTATTCAAGGATTTTCTAACACTATATATAGAAAAAAGTTCACTAAATGTAAAATAAAAGTTAAGAAGGGATTCTTATCATCCGAAAAATTATAGTATATATTATAGAAAAATTGTCAGAAGAGATTGTTTAAACGGTTATCCTTAATGAGAAAAATATCTACAACCCTTTTGTAAGATAAATAACTATTCAGTGCGGATTT
Organism: Dilophus febrilis; assembly: GCA_958336335.1. Lineage (NCBI taxonomy): Eukaryota > Metazoa > Arthropoda > Insecta > Diptera > Bibionidae > Dilophus > Dilophus febrilis. The sequence continues at coordinate 53,727,121 of OY284469.1, read as the reverse complement.
TCTTGGATGGTTTTCTGATATCAGAAAACAGTCTATTGAAGGCGAAAAATCAGTTCAGACATGATACATTATCTATCAGAAGAAAATTTTCTCGGTAAAACAAAAATGTTTTATTGATGGAAAAACATTCACGACTGATTTCTTGAACGATTTTCTTTAAATCTCGTAAAATATTTACTGAAAGAAAAATGTTTAGAAGGGATTCGTGAAGGATTTTCCTTAACAAGAAATATATATTTACTGAAAGAAAAATGTTTAGAAGAGATTGTTGAAGGATTTTCCTTAACAAGAAAAGTAAATTTAATGCAGGAAAAATATTTAGGGGAGATTTTTAAAAGATTTTCCATCGCCATAAAAGTTTTTAATACAGGAAAAATGTTCAGGAGAGATTGTTTAAGGATTTCCATAACGAGAACAATATCTATTGAAGGAAAAATGTTTAGAATGGATTCTTAAGGGGTTTCTATCATCATAAAAATGTCCATTAAAACAAAATATTCTGCTGAGAGATTATTTTTGAAGGATTTTCTAAAAAACGAAATGAATGTTTACTGAATCAAAAATCTTTAGAAGATATATATAGCACTATAAAAGTTTCTATTTTGTGGTAAAGTTCAGAAATTGTATCTTTGAAGGATTGTCTATCGCCCAAGATCACAACATTTGGTTAAAATAAATTAGTTATCATAATATATAGATTAAGGGCAAAAAGGATCAGAAGAACGTCAATTAAACGGACAACGCGGACAACGGATTAATTTTTTTAACTATAATATTGTTTTAATTTATATATGCAAATGATTTTTATTATACTCTCACCTGCACCTGCAGTGTCTGTATATTTATTTATTTATTTATATAATAGATATTTTGAAGTGGAATTAAAAACGTGGGCGAATGGCAAAAATTAAATATTACATTTTTTTTTGTTTTTGTATATATGAGAATTTTTAATACAATATAAATAACGCTTGTTGTTTTCTCATTTATTTTTATCTATATTCATGGAAATCAAATATGCGTGATATAATAATCAATCATGTATATGGGGTCGGGATGCGGATGGATATATATATCAAAAACCATGTGTTATGATTTGTGTTGGTCGCACAATCACGGATATAAGATTATATACAAACATATATGTATATGATGAGATATATATATAATTTTATCAATATATTTTTAACATCATTTGATCAAAATCGGATTAAATAATAATATATACAATAGATTATGTTTATGTTATGTATAGAGTTTTTTTATATAACAAAATTTCAATATTTGAATATGAATGCGAATATAGAGATTTTATTAAAAAAATAATTTTAGTCTTCATATAGGTATACAATAATAAAAAGTAAATAGTGTTTTTTTTTGATAAAATATTGATTTCGTTGTAAGGGCAAAAATCTCGATATTTGCGGTTTAAGCGATATATAGATTATATTAAGGATATTAAGGTATAAAAAGGTATATTAAAAGGTATTTTATATTTATTATAATTGTGAGTTTTTTTATTATTTTTCAGCTTATTTTACTTAAGATTCAGTCTTGAAATCAATACCATTTCATGCAAATTTCAACGTTAAAAATTGAATGATTTGTGGTTGATTTTGACCAATTATATGTAAAAACAAGAATTTTTTTATTATGTAAGGGGTATAGAAAAAATGCCATAAATTGGAAACCTGTTGAGGTAGAATAATGAGCAGACCATATGAATCGATAGATAATTAAATTCTGTAAAAACGCTTATCACTATTCAAATGGGGTTGTAGAACAAATTCTATAGTTAAATTCTATAAACGTGAAAAATTGTCAGCTTATTTTACTTAAGATTCAGTATTGAAATCAATACCATTTCATGCAAATTTCAACCTTAAAAATTGAATGATTTGTGGTTGATTTTGACCAATTGTATGTAAAAAAATGAATTTTTTTATTATGTAAGGGGTATAGTAAAAATGCCATAACTTGAAAACCTGTTGAGGTAGAATAATGGGCAGACCATCAATCGATAGATAATTAAATTCTCTAAAAACGCTTCTTACTAATCAAATGGGGTTGTAGAACAAATTCTATAGTTAAATTCTATAAACGTGAAAAATTGTCAATTTAATCATACTCTTTGTATGGCCACCCCATAATATTATTTTAAATTCTTAAAATTCAGCTTATTTTACTCAAGATTCAGTATTGAAATTAATACCATTTCATGCAAATTTCAACCTTAAAAATTGAATGATTTGTGGTTGATTTTGACCAATTGTATGTAAAAAAATGAATTTTTTTATTATGTAAGGGGTATAGTAAAAATGACATAACTTGAAAACCTGTTGAGGTAGAATAATGGGCAGACCATCAATCGATAGATAATTAAATTCTCTAAAAACGCTTCTTACTAATCAAATGGGGTTGTAGAACAAATTCTATAGTTAAATTCCATAAACGTGAAAAATTGTCAATTTAATCATACTCTTTGTATGGCCACCCCATAATATTATTTTAAATTCTTAAAATTCAGCTTATTTTACTTAAGATTCAGTATTGAAATCAATACCATTTCATGCAAATTTCAACCTTAAAAATTGAATGATTTGTGGTTGATTTTGACCAATTATATGTAAAAAAATGAATTTCTTTATTATGTAAGGGGTATAGTAAAAATGCCATAACTTGGAAACCTGATGAGGTAGAATAATGGGCAGACCATCAATCGATAGATAATTAAATTCTCTAAAAACGCTTCTTACTAATCAAATGGGGTTGTAGAACAAATTCTATAGTTAAATTCTATAAACGTGAAAAATTGTCAATTTAGTCATACTCTTTCTATGGCCACCCCATAATATTATTTTAAATTCTTAAAATTCAGCTTATTTTACTCAAGATTCAGTATTGAAATTAATACCATTTCATGCAAATTTCAACCTTAAAAATTGAATGATTTGTGGTTGATTTTGACCAATTGTATGTAAAAAAATGAATTTTTTTATTATGTAAGGGGTATAGTAAAAATGCCATAACTTGAAAACCTGTTGAGGTAGAATAATGGGCAGACCATCAATCGATAGATAATTAAATTCTCTAAAAACGCTTCTTACTAATCAAATGGGGTTGTAGAACAAATTCTATAGTTAAATTCTATAAACGTGAAAAATTGTCAATTTAATCATACTCTTTGTATGGCCACCCCATAATATTATTTTAAATTCTTAAAATTCAGCTTATTTTACTTAAGATTCAGTATTGAAATCAATACCATTTCATGCAAATTTCAACCTTAAAAATTGAATGATTTGTGGTTGATTTTGACCAATTATATGTAAAAAAATGAATTTCTTTATTATGTAAGGGGTATAGTAAAAATGCCATAACTTGGAAACCTGTTGAGGTAGAATAATGGGCAGACCATCAATCGATAGATAATTAAATTCTCTAAAAACGCTTCTTACTAATCAAATAGGGTTGTAGAACAAATTCTATAGTTAAATTCTATAAACGTGAAAAATTGTCAATTTAATCATACTCTTTGTATGGCCACCCCATAATATTATTTTAAATTCTTAAAATTCAGCTTATTTTACTTAAGATTCAGTATTGAAATCAATACCATTTCATGCAAATTTCAACCTTAAAAATTGAATGATTTGTGGTTGATTTTGACCAATTATATGAAAAAAAATGAATTTTTTTATTATGTAAGGGGTATAGTAAAAATGCCATAACTTGAAAACCTGTTGAGGTAGAATAATGGGCAGACCATCAATCGATAGATAATTAAATTCTCTAAAAACGCTTCTTACTAATCAAATGGGGTTGTAGAACAAATTCTATAGTTAAATTCTATAAACGTGAAAAATTGTCAATTTAATCATACTCTTTGTATGGCCACCCCATAATATTATTTTAAATTCTTAAAATTCAGCTTATTTTACTTAAGATTCAGTATTGAAATCAATACCATTTCATGCAAATTTCAACCTTAAAAATTGAATGATTTGTGGTTGATTTTGACCAATTATATGTAAAAAAATGAATTTTTTTATTATGTAAGGGGTATAGTAAAAATGCCATAACTTGGAAACCTGTTGAGGTAGAATAATGGGCAGACCATCAATCGATAGATAATAAAATTCTCTAAAAACGCTTCTTACTAATCAAATGGGGTTGTAGAACAAATTCTATAGTTAAATTCTATAAACGTGAAAAATTGTCTATTTAATCATACTCTTTGTATGGACACCCCATAATATTATTTTAAATTCTTAAAATTCAGCTTATTTTACTTAAGATTCAGTATTGAAATCAATACCATTTCATGCAAATTTCAACCTTAAAAATTGAATGATTTGTGGTTGATTTTGACCAATTATATGTAAAAAAATGAATTTTTTTATTATGTAAGGGGTATAGTAAAAATGCCATAACTTGGAAACCTGTTGATGTAGAATAATGGGCAGACCGTCAATCGATAGATAATTAAATTCACTAAAAACGCTTCTTACTAATCAAATGGGGTTGTAGAACAAATTCTATAGTTAAATTCTATAAACGTGAAAAATTGTCTATTTAATCATACTCTTTGTATGGCCACCCCATAATATTATTTTAAATTCTTAAAATTCAGCTTATTTTACTTAAGATTCAGTATTGAAATCAATACCATTTCATGCAAATTTCAACCTTAAAAATTGAATGATTTGTGGTTGATTTTGACCAATTGTATGTAAAAAAATGAATTTTTTTATTATGTAAGGGGTATAGTAAAAATGACATAACTTGAAAACCTGTTGAGGTAGAATAATGGGCAGACCATCAATCGATAGATAATTAAATTCTCTAAAAACGCTTCTTACTAATCAAATGGGGTTGTAGAACAAATTCTATAGTTAAATTCCATAAACGTGAAAAATTGTCAATTTAATCATACTCTTTGTATGGCCACCCCATAATATTATTTTAAATTCTTAAAATTCAGCTTATTTTACTTAAGATTCAGTATTGAAATCAATACCATTTCATGCAAATTTCAACCTTAAAAATTGAATGATTTGTGGTTGATTTTGACCAATTATATGTAAAAAAATGAATTTCTTTATTATGTAAGGGGTATAGTAAAAATGCCATAACTTGGAAACCTGATGAGGTAGAATAATGGGCAGACCATCAATCGATAGATAATTAAATTCTCTAAAAACGCTTCTTACTAATCAAATGGGGTTGTAGAACAAATTCTATAGTTAAATTCTATAAACGTGAAAAATTGTCAATTTAGTCATACTCTTTCTATGGCCACCCCATAATATTATTTTAAATTCTTAAAATTCAGCTTATTTTACTCAAGATTCAGTATTGAAATTAATACCATTTCATGCAAATTTCAACCTTAAAAATTGAATGATTTGTGGTTGATTTTGACCAATTGTATGTAAAAAAATGAATTTTTTTATTATGTAAGGGGTATAGTAAAAATGCCATAACTTGAAAACCTGTTGAGGTAGAATAATGGGCAGACCATCAATCGATAGATAATTAAATTCTCTAAAAACGCTTCTTACTAATCAAATGGGGTTGTAGAACAAATTCTATAGTTAAATTCTATAAACGTGAAAAATTGTCAATTTAATCATACTCTTTGTATGGCCACCCCATAATATTATTTTAAATTCTTAAAATTCAGCTTATTTTACTTAAGATTCAGTATTGAAATCAATACCATTTCATGCAAATTTCAACCTTAAAAATTGAATGATTTGTGGTTGATTTTGACCAATTATATGTAAAAAAATGAATTTCTTTATTATGTAAGGGGTATAGTAAAAATGCCATAACTTGGAAACCTGTTGAGGTAGAATAATGGGCAGACCATCAATCGATAGATAATTAAATTCTCTAAAAACGCTTCTTACTAATCAAATAGGGTTGTAGAACAAATTCTATAGTTAAATTCTATAAACGTGAAAAATTGTCAATTTAATCATACTCTTTGTATGGCCACCCCATAATATTATTTTAAATTCTTAAAATTCAGCTTATTTTACTTAAGATTCAGTATTGAAATCAATACCATTTCATGCAAATTTCAACCTTAAAAATTGAATGATTTGTGGTTGATTTTGACCAATTATATGAAAAAAAATGAATTTTTTTATTATGTAAGGGGTATAGTAAAAATGCCATAACTTGAAAACCTGTTGAGGTAGAATAATGGGCAGACCATCAATCGATAGATAATTAAATTCTCTAAAAACGCTTCTTACTAATCAAATGGGGTTGTAGAACAAATTCTATAGTTAAATTCTATAAACGTGAAAAATTGTCAATTTAATCATACTCTTTGTATGGCCACCCCATAATATTATTTTAAATTCTTAAAATTCAGCTTATTTTACTTAAGATTCAGTATTGAAATCAATACCATTTCATGCAAATTTCAACCTTAAAAATTGAATGATTTGTGGTTGATTTTGACCAATTATATGTAAAAAAATGAATTTTTTTATTATGTAAGGGGTATAGTAAAAATGCCATAACTTGGAAACCTGTTGAGGTAGAATAATGGGCAGACCATCAATCGATAGATAATAAAATTCTCTAAAAACGCTTCTTACTAATCAAATGGGGTTGTAGAACAAATTCTATAGTTAAATTCTATAAACGTGAAAAATTGTCTATTTAATCATACTCTTTGTATGGACACCCCATAATATTATTTTAAATTCTTAAAATTCAGCTTATTTTACTTAAGATTCAGTATTGAAATCAATACCATTTCATGCAAATTTCAACCTTAAAAATTGAATGATTTGTGGTTGATTTTGACCAATTATATGTAAAAAAATGAATTTTTTTATTATGTAAGGGGTATAGTAAAAATGCCATAACTTGGAAACCTGTTGATGTAGAATAATGGGCAGACCGTCAATCGATAGATAATTAAATTCACTAAAAACGCTTCTTACTAATCAAATGGGGTTGTAGAACAAATTCTATAGTTAAATTCTATAAACGTGAAAAATTGTCTATTTAATCATACTCTTTGTATGGCCACCCCATAATATTATTTTAAATTCTTAAAATTCAGCTTATTTTACTTAAGATTCAGTATTGAAATCAATACCATTTCATGCAAATTTCAACCTTAAAAATTGAATGATTTGTGGTTGATTTTGACCAATTATATGTAAAAAAATGAATTTTTTTATTATGTAAGGGGTATAGTAAAAATGCCATAACTTGGAAACCTGTTGATGTAGAATAATGGGCAGACCGTCAATCGATAGATAATTAAATTCACTAAAAACGCTTCTTACTAATCAAATGGGGTTGTAGAACAAATTCTATAGTTAAATTCTATAAACGTGAAAAATTGTCAATTTAATCATACTCTTTGTATGGCCACCCCATAATATTATTTTAAATTCTTAAAATTCAGCTTATTTTACTTAAGATTCAGTATTGAAATTAATACCATTTCATGCAAATTTCAACCTTAAAAATTGAATGATTTGTGGTTGATTTTGACCAATTGTATGTAAAAAAATGAATTTCTTTATTATGTAAGGGGTATAGTAAAAATGCCATAACTTGGAAACCTGTTGAGGTAGAATAATGGGCAGACCATCAATCGATAGATAATTAAATTCTCTAAAAACGCTTCTTACTAATCAAATGGGGTTGTAGAACAAATTCTATAGTTAAATTCTATAAACGTGAAAAATTGTCAATTTAATCATACTCTTTGTATGGCCACCCCATAATATTATTTTAAATTCTTAAAATTCAGCTTATTTTACTTAAGATTCAGTATTGAAATCAATACCATTTCATGCAAATTTCAACCTTAAAAATTGAATGATTTGTGGTTGATTTTGACCAATTATATGTAAAAAAATGAATTTCTTTATTATGTAAGGGGTATAGTAAAAATGCCATAACTTGGAAACCTGTTGAGGTAGAATAATGGGCAGACCATCAATCGATAGATAATTAAATTCTCTAAAAACGCTTCTTACTAATCAAATAGGGTTGTAGAACAAATTCTATAGTTAAATTCTATAAACGTGAAAAATTGTCAATTTAATCATACTCTTTGTATGGCCACCCCATAATATTATTTTAAATTCTTAAAATTCAGCTTATTTTACTTAAGATTCAGTCTTGAAATCAATACCATTTCATGCAAATTTCAACCTTAAAAATTGAATGATTTGTGGTTGATTTTGACCAATTATATGTAAAAAAAATTAATTTTTTTATTATGTAAGGGGTATAGTAAAAATGCCATAACTTGGAAACCTGTTGAGGTAGAATAATGGGCAGACCATCAATCGATAAATAATTAAATTATCTAAAAACGCTTCTTACTAATCAAATGGGGTTGTAGAACAAATTCTATAGTTAAATTCTATAAACGTGAAAAATTGTCAATTTAATCATACTCTTTGTATGGCCACCCCATAATATTATTTTAAATTCTTAAAATTCAGCTTATTTTACTTAAGATTCAGTCTTGAAATCAATACCATTTCATGCAAATTTCAACCTTAAAAATTGAATGATTTGTGGTTGATTTTGACCAATTATATGTAAAAAAAATTAATTTTTTTATTATGTAAGGGGTATAGTAAAAATGCCATAACTTGGAAACCTGTTGAGGTAGAATAATGGGCAGACCATCAATCGATAGATAATTAAATCCTCTAAAAACTCTTCTTACTAATCAAATGGGGTTGTAGAACAAATTCTATAGTTAAATACTATAAACGTGAAAAATTGTCAATTTAATCATACTCTTTGTTTGGCCGCCCCATAATATTATTTTAAATTCTTAAAATTCAGCTTATTTTACTTAAGATTCAGTCTTGAAATCAATACCATTTCATGCAAATTTCAACCTTAAAAATTGAATGATTTGTGGTTGATTTTGACCAATTATATGTAAAAAAATGAATTTTTTTATTATGTAAGGGGTTTAGTAAAAATGCCATAACTTGGAAACCTGTATAGATAGAATAATGGGCAGACCATCAATCGATAGATAATTAAATTCTCTAAAAACGCTTCTTACTAATCAAATGGGGTTGTAGAACAAATTCTATAGTTAAATTCTATAAACGTGAAAAATTGTCAATTTAATCATACTCTTTGTATGGCCACCCCATAATATTATTTTAAATTCTTAAAATTCAGCTTATTTTACTTAAGATTCAGTCTTGAAATCAATACCATTTCATGGAAATGTCACCCTTAAAAATTGAATGATTTGTGGTTGATTTTGACCAATTATATGTAAAAAATGAATTTTTTTATTATGTAAGGGGTATAGTAAAAATGCCATAACTTGGAAACCTGTTGAGGTAGAATAATGGGCAGACCATCAATCGATAGATAATTAAATTCTCTAAAAACGCTTCTTACTAATCAAATGGGGTTGTAGAACAAATTCTATAGTTAAATTCTATAAACGTGAAAAATTGTTAATTTAATCATACTCTTTGTATGGACACCCTATAATATTATTTTAAATTCTTAAACCCCATTATTTGAATTTTACCCCATAATATTATTTTAAATTCGGAAAATTCAACTTCCGATACCGATACGACCTTAAAATTTAGACTATCTTAAAATTTATCAATAATTGGTTGCTAAATATAAGAGCAAACTCGATAATTTTTGAAGATCATTGTTAAGTTTCTCAAAATCGTGTATGGTTTTATCTATACCTTGTACTTATTTCTACAAAATGATTTTTTCCATCAAGAATTATCTCCATCAGGGTTATTTCTTCAAAATATACAATGATTTGTATATCTGTAAAAGTAATTTATATTTATAAACTATTTTTTCTCAATGTACTTAATATGTTATAACAAAATCCACTTAAACAAAAATATACATACAACTTTTATTATTGGATTTTATCTATATACATAAAAGAAAATCTTATATAATTGTATTTTAAAAAAGAAGTCATTTGTAGAGAACATAAATAAGAAAACAAATCTAAAAACATCTCCATGCAATTTACAATTCAATTATACATTAATTATATATAAATAAATACCTTCATGTTTTAAGTAGGTTAATTATATATAGAAAAATAGTAAAAATGTATATTTTTTTTTTTGATTGAAATTAGGTCAATCACAAAAAATTTCCAACCAAATTAAATATAATATAAAAGAGTAAATCGCTTATCTTATACAATACAATTAAAGAATGTTAAATTAGAATATCTATCTATATATATATAGATAATAAATAAATAAATTTAAGAGTTTATTTATTTAATTTTGGTTTTATTTGATTTTAATTGTTTAAGGTATATATAAACCTTTTAAAAATGTCTGCTGTTTTTCTATTTAAATTCAGAATAAATTATTTATTCATACGCGGTGATCTTTATATATATATATATATGTAAAATAAATAACATATTATTATATATTTTAGATATAGGATTAATTTCAATTACATTATTTATATAGTAAAGAAAATTATCGTTTAAAATATAGCTATTATATATGCAAATTGCCTATTTTCCTATTTTTTAAAATTTAATTTTTTGATTTAAGATCAATATGTTTTTGTTATATATACATCGCATGATGTTTAATTATAACTACCGCGAATCGATATAAAGGTAACATTTTCATATAAAATATAGTAGAATTTGTCAAATTCTTTGCAAAAGTCTGAATTCTTAATCAAAACCATCCACGGCAACAATTAGTTTATAAAAGTCATCTAAAATGGCATGTATTATATAATTACCAGGAAAACTTTTCAAGAAAAAACTATTAATAAATTTTCAAGAAATCGCACACACAGAAATTGATATGGTAAAATTTTTCATATAAAATATAATTAAAAATCGATATATTTTAAATTCTGATCAAGTACCGGCAAGGAAACTCCATCCAATATTTTACAGAGATCATTCCAAATGCATTATAATTAAAGTATATGATTTTGAAAACGATTGATCAACGAATTTTGAAGATATCCCACTGAGAAATTTACTTAATCGAAATTTCCCTATAAAATACATAAAAAATCGTGAAAATTCAGTGGAAATTCGAAATTCTGGTCAAGTTCGTCCAAGGAAACTCCATCTAATATTTTACAGAGAGCATTTACAATGTATTATAAATACCGTGTAAACATTTCAAAACGATTCATCAACGAATTTTGATCAAATCGCAATCGGAAATTTATAGGTAAAAAATTCCAAAATAAAATACATTAAAAACTGGAAAATTCAGTGAAAATTCTTTTCAATTCTGTCAATTCTAAATTCTGATAAAGTACCGCCAAGGAAACCTAATCCAATATTTTACAGAGATCATTTTAAATTCATTATTAATAAGGTGTAAATCGTGTTGAAAACGATTGATAAATAAATTTTTCAGAAATCGCACTCAAAAGATGATTTGCTAAAAATTTCCAAATAAAATACATTAAAAACATCGGAAAATTCAGTGGAAATTCTAAATTCTGTCCAACTTTCTCCAAGAAAACTCTATCCAATATTTTACAGAGACTATTTACAATGGATTATAAGTATCGTGAAAAAATTTCAAAACGATTGGTTAACGAATTTTCAAGAAATCGCAATCAGAATTGTATTTGGTAAACATTTCCATATAAAATACATTAAAAATCGTGAAAATTCAGTGGAAATTCTAAATTCTGGCCAACTTTCTTCAAGGAAACTCGATCTAATATTTTATAGAGATCATTTCTAATTAATTTTAAATATCGAGTAAAGTTTTCAAAACAATTTATCAACGAATTTTCTAACGAATTTTCTTTCATTCAGAAATTTATTTGGTCAAAATTTCCATATAAAATACACTTAAAAATCGGAAATTCTTTGGAAAATTCTCGCAAAAAATCTTCCATTAAACATGGTATCTGTTTTAATAAAATGAATTATATCAGGTAAAATTTAAGGAAAGTGATATTGTTTTAAAATAAATATTTAGAAACAGAAACGTAAATCGATTTAAATTGATATGAAATAAATTTGAAATAATTCTTCTTTGAATATTCAAAATAAAATAAAAACTTTTAACCACAAATAAAATAAAACAAAAAAACTTTTTCCTAATAATAATAATCTATATAAAAAAAATTAAATTAAATACATACACAGCAGAGTATATATACATTCAATTAATTGATATTGTTGAATTGAACGTAAGATTTTCTTTATATAAATAAATATATACGAAAAAACCAAAAATTAAAAAAAAAAACCCCCCCAATTAGATATAAAAACGATTGTGTTTTTTTTTCTTTTTGTTATATTCCCGCCGTTATAAAAAAAACTCTTAAAAGCGGATAGCGTATAAAAGAAAATTATTCTTAAAAAAAATATACAAAACAATTTTATTATGATCTTAAATAAATCAATCTACAATATATATAGCAATGCGATATATAGCTATATAGGAAAATCCGCGATAGATAATAATTAACTACTATTTTATTTTATATATATATGTATAGAAATAAATAAAATTACACTGCGATATTACACACACAATTTGTATATATTAAATATAAGAGTAAAAAAAAACAAAAGAAGAAGACGAATAAGAAATATTTTCTTGATGTATTTGTACATGAAAAATAAAAACAATATTACGATTTTAAAATTCTAAATTATAGCATATATATTTTGTATTATACATATATATTTATTAAGATTGATTCAAAAGAAAAACACATTGAATGAATAAAAAAATAAAAAATAAATGCACAATTTCTGATTGTGATTGTGAGTAAGCAAACATAAATTTAAAATGTGTTTTAAAGCTTTAATATATTATATATTATATGGTATATAGAGAATATAAATAAAACACAAACATAAATTATCTGAAAGATCAAATTAAGAAAAAAAATTTTTTTCATCGAATGAAAAGAAAAAAATCGAATTTGAAATAGAGGTAAAAATAATGGTAAAATACAAAATAGTATATACTTTAGTTATAGAGTATTCACGCAATTCAATTTATAAGTTGTAATTTTTTCAATCTTTTTGTTCTGCGTGTTTTTTTTTTTTCTTTATTTAATTTATTTATTATTTCTTTTTTATACAGATTTTATCAATAAATTACATCCCATATATATGTGTGTATATACTACGTGTAAAAAAAAAATCATTGTATATTTTGACATAGAAATGCTGTTGATTTTATTGTCAATCATTATTATTATTATTATTATTATTATTATCAATTTAATACTATTGCCAGCTGCTATAATACAAAAAATCAATTTAAATACAAAATTTGTTATTGGTGGTGGTGGCGTTGAAATTTTTAAATTTATCAATAAATTAAATCAAATCAATTGATAGCGTATAATATACGTTATGAATAATAAAAAGATACGTTTAAAAATATTAAAATGGGTATCACAAAGTGATATAAATTTAACAGCAGATTCAACACCATTTTCATTATCAATAGTTGGACGACAATTACCATTATTATCATCATCATCATCATCAGGAGCAGCATTTCCTACAATATCATTCCCAACCCAAACACTCAACGAACCAACCGAACAATTTATAATGAATTCAAATAATTCAGCTGCAATTATGATGAATTATTATAATAATAATAATAATAATATTATTAATAGTAATTTCAATAATAATACCAATAATAATACATCACAATATCATTCACATGAAAATCTAATGGCAACGTCAACGTCAGCCAATGGAACATTTGGAAATAATCAAAATCATCTAATTAATGATTTTAATATATCACAGGAACATATTGATGATTTTATAAGAAAATTACAACAGTTAACCGAAGGAAATCGTACAACAAATTATCAATTGGACAATCAATGTACATATTATTGTAATGGTTATATTCGTGATATGCTTTTAGGTTATAAAAGTATACATGGTTATATTTCATTATTGGTAAGTAAATATAAGAAATACATTATTAAAATTTTTAAGTTTTTCTTTCATGTAAAACTTTCAAAAGGATTGATTCAAGAATTTTGAAAATATCGCAGTCAGAAATTTATTTGGAGAAAATCTCCATATAAAATACATTAAAAATCGTGGAAAATCTCAATTCTTATCAAGTTCGTTGAAGGAAACCCCATCCCAATATTCAACAGAGATCATTTTGTAATGTATTATAAATACCGTGTATAAAATTTTCGAAACGAATTTGGGAAGATATTTCGCACTCAGAAATATATTTGGTAACATTTTATAAATCGTCCTGATAAATGGAAATTCTAAATGGAATATTTCGCTATATTTTTATATATTTTCAGTTTTCTTTGTCCACACCTTTCATAATTTATAGAATTTAATTATAGAATTGTATTTTATTTCAAATATATTTTTGTTTTACAGATTTGTATATTTGGTACAATAGCAAATATATTAAATATTGTCGTGCTAACACGTAAGGATATGTCAAAAACACCAATAAATACAATATTAAAATGGTTAGCCGTTGCCGATCTATTTGTATTAATTGAATATATACCATTTGCAACGCATATGTATTTAATATTTCCAGGTAAATTATAATTTTAATAAATATGTATGTATAATTTATATTAAAAACAATCAAATATAATTCATGTACGTATAGTTAGTTAAATGCTCGTAAATATGCGAATAATAACTATATGGATAATATTTAAATACAAATTTATTATAATAATAATAATGTAGATGTATGCGAATCAAAATTCAAAAATGAAAATGTTTTTCCAAGCACACCCACAAAAAACTTGTATATGTAAATATAATATATGAATAAAAAGATCATTATTATATTGTATTTATAAAGATATTGTATATAAAATGATTTTCATTAAATCATTGCGGTAATTCAGAACGTAAACGATTTTTTTACATATATATTTATAAATATTCATTTAACCTGCGAGGAACAGAATATATACATAATTATACAATGGAAAATTTATAGTTTTACACGTTTCGTTAAGTTATATGGTAATTTTCAGAATAATAATACTATATATATTTTGATATATATATATTAATAGAACGTGAACGTGATTGTATTTTTTTGAATTTCCATTGAATTTTATTTATCGGCGGTAAAAATTTCAGAACCATTATGGTTAAGATATTTTCAAAAATTAAGATCTCATTAAAAATACAGAATAAATCATGAATATCTTATAAATAAATCTCTAATTCTCAATCAATGATGAGCCAAACATCCCTAAACTTTTTCAGAGATCATTTTGAATGAATTCTAAATACCAGGTAAAATTTTCATAACGATTGGTTAAAGAATTTTCTAAAGAATCCGCGGCAGTAAAACTTTGATTTGGTAAAATCATATATATATATATATTAAAAATCATGAAATTATTGAAAGATTCTCAATTCTTAATCAAAGATCGCGTTCAACAAATATTTATTTTGCACGATATAATCCACACAAAACTTCTAATAAATGTCTGGTAAAAATCGCACTATCAGTAAATTGATTTGGTAAAATTTTTTTATATAAAAGATACCTTAAATATCGTGAAAATCTTGGAAAATTGTCAGTTCTAAACCAGAAAGTCCAAAGTAATCTAATTTAATATTTTACAGAGAAAATGCTTCAAGAACGCATTATAGAATTAAATAGAAGTAAATTATTAAAACGATTTTTCCAAGACTTTTCCCAACATCTCATTCAGAAATTGATTTGGTTAAATGTTCTTCTATATATAAAATTGACTAAAAATTATGATGTTCTTAAGAAAATTCTAAATTCTTAAGATAAGTTCGTTCAAGAAAACGCTTCCTTAATCAATATATAAAGAACATATAAGAATGCATTTTTGTTTTTTTACAAAAACATTTGATATCGATCTCGCTTATCTATATTTTAGAATCTTTGATAATGTATACTTTTAGTGTTTTGCGAATTATTTTGTTCTGTTAGTATATAAACGTCTCAATATAACTATACAAGTTTTACATTTCCAAATTCAAACCTTTTACAATTCAATTACAAATCTTTTACAATTAAAATTCAATCTATTTACATTTCAAATTCAAATCTTTTACATTTAAAAACCAATTTTTTACAAAAGTTTGCATTTGAAATGTAAAAAGTTGAATTTAGAGTGTAAAGCCTTTTTTTATATAAAATTTCAATTATTTTTTACTATTTCTCTGTAAGGAAAATGATTTTGTATTTTAAATTTAAATCAAATATTCGTGCATTTCAATTTCAATGTGTTTTTTAATTAATTGAATATAGTATATAGCATGTATTTACAAAAGTATTCAAATGTATATTTATAGTTATAATATTCGTATAATATGGGAAATTGAAATTGTATATAGAAATTTCTCTGGGAGCTTTACTTTTAAAATACATATATAAAGATTTCAATAATTAAGTATTTATATACATATTAGAATTTTCCTTTCTATACCTCTATATAACTATATTTTATTTATTTATTTACCTTAAAATAAATTACTTCAATTCCTTTGTTATAAAATAATTACAAAACCGCATATATAAATATAAATATAATATTAATGTATGCACTGCGGTATTTTATTATAAGTAATTTATATATACACAGTGCGACAATTAATATTCCGGACTGGTCCTCCTAGGAAATACATTAAATACACGAATTTTTTTTTTATTGAAAATATTCTCCTCCTGATTCAATACAACTGTTACATCGATTTAATAATGATTCAAATGCGTGTTCCAGCTCATGTTGTGCAGGTATTGCCTCTACTGCGCGTGTAGATGCTGTTTGAATGGTTTCAATATCCTCAAAAAAAAACATTCTTTCAATTTCATTTTAAGTTTTGGGAACAAGGAGAAGTCGCGTGGTATTAAATCAGGTGAATATGGTTGATGATTTAACACACAGACTTAATTTCGAGCCAAAAACTGACGAACAATAAGTGAAGTATGACTTGGTCCATCATCGTGTAACAAATCTGATTCACGATATTCAGGTCGAATACGATGAACCCTGCCCATCAAACGCTTCAAAACTTCGATATAATATGCGCCACTGACTGTTTGACCAGTTGGAACGAATTCTTTATGGATAATTCCCTTGCTATCGAAAAATGTTACGAGCAATTGTCTTGATTTTCGATGGAACTGTTCTTGTTTTTTTAGTCTGTATTTTAGAGATCCATGAAACGTTTATACCACTCAAAAACTTGTGATCTACCCATACGCAATTATCACTATTAACTTGCTGCATCGATTTGAACGTTTCTGTTGCCGATTTACCATCAAGCTTTGCGTTGAATTTAATCAAAGCTCTTTGTTCCATGTTAAAATTTCTACTTCAACTAAAATATTGTTTCACACAAGAAATATCATAACTTTTTTATTTGTCAACCAAATGCAATGAATGGATTTTTACAAACGATAGAGAAAACATCAAACTTCAAAACGCATGTTATTACATCACATAGAGATCGTCCCTCTGGTTATTAGGAGATATGGTTTCAGTCCGGAATATTAATTGTAGCACTGTGTAAATAAGGAAACATTTTCTAAAACTCTACAAAAATATTTATAACTCTGTTACAATCAAAACTAACTATATATATTATATATAAATAAAATATAACATTAAAAAATATATTATAATGAATTTATTCTTTACCTGGGATAAAAATAAAATATAGGACGAAGAGATTTTAAATATTCATGGGCTGTTTATTTACTAGTTCATATGCATTATACACAAATATTACATACAATATCAATATCATTAACTGTAACGCTTGCCATATGGCGATATATTGCAATAAAGTAAGTATATTTTATGTATTTTTTTAATAATTATTAATTACTATGTATATAATATTGTAAAAAATTGGATGAATGGATTATTTGGAAATTTGTCATTATGTTTTAGATAGCTCAACTAAAAATAAGTTAAACAGAATGTTCTATAATTTGATAGTAAAATTCCTGCGGTTTCACATTGACATTCGACTCTACCAATTTTCTATTCAATTGCGGTTAAAAGAACAGAATTTTTCATAATTTCATAATATTTTTCCTTATTGTATTGGGGAAAAGTTTTCATTATTCTTTGGGGGAGGAAATTGGACATGAAATTCGATTAATGAATCATTTCATCCCTGATTTCAATTCAATTTCAAAAATCAATATCATTTCTATATGCAGTTTAAAATTATTATTATTATTTTATTATACAATAGGATCAGAGGTATTGAAGAATGTTCTTCATTCTTTCTTTCGAAGGTTTATAACTTAATTTATAAATGAATTCGATTGAAATTACCTTAATCATTGCTGTTTTTTATATCCCCATAATGATTCATAAAATCTCTGCCAAATTTTCAATACTAAATCGCGATTAAAATGCGTATAAGTCCTCACAAAATCTTAATATTTTTTTTGTACCAATGGTTTTTTGTATTGGAAAATTGTCATTATTCTTTTAGTATACAGTTTTCATCTTTCGTCTTTCGGAGGCCATATAACATAAATTAAAGGAAGTCAAAATAAGGTTAAGTGCGTTGAAAATGGTTAATTTCATAAAGAAAAAGTTTCTATAATTGCCTCGCAGATATTCAACAAAAAACCAATCCTCGAAAAAACCCTGTAGATATAATAACTAATTTATATAGTAGTTTTATGAATGATTTTTTTTTTACAGACATCCACATGGTTCAATTGCATCATTTATATTATCGCATTGTAATGAAGCAATTTTATTATCATTTATAATTTCACCGATTTTATGTTTGCCAACATATTTTGTATTTAAAATAAATGAAACCTATGAAATTGGTAATGATCTTGTAATTATTTTACGATATCATGTTGATGCAAATGAAGATATATTTTTATACAGGTAAAATGCGTTTTTTTTTGTTTCAATATACATTAAAATATGAATTTAATTATTGATGATTTTTCTAAAAAATCTCTTTCTTTTCTTTTGTAAAGTCAAAAAAATACCCTTTCTTATTGAGGGATTGAGGGATTCTGTTATATAGAATATAAAATCATGAATTGATTATGGGAAAAGACAAAGATTTGAATGTCTCGTAAATTTTCACCGCAATTTTACTCTAAAGAATATATGTTTTATAAATGCGCATTTAAAACTATATAAATTATCGGAAAATTCATTTGAAAATTTATAATAGGAATTTTTAATGTTCCTTAAATTAAATTATATTAAATTTGGGGGTTGTTTTATGAACTATTTATTAATATACGAAACGAATATTAGGTGTTATAGAATTTTAGAATATCCAGAAATCTCACTCCGAAATTGTTATGGAAATTTTATCGAAATTAAAATTTTCTATACAGAAAATAGGTTAAAATATTTGTTAAGCTCGTGGAAAATTCGTCTTTCTTCATTTGCGATATGACATTCTGTATGGTATATTTATAAATATTTTGCGGTTTTAAATTATATACAGAATATAATTTAATTTGATTTTAATTGTTAAGTGTGCGGTATTTTTTTATCGCTAACCATATGTTAGTAACAATTTTATCTATAATTAAAAATGTATGTGCGAATTCAGTATTACGATATACTGCAGCAGGTATATGCGATGCGATGTGGGATAATTTATTTTTATTCAATTTGTGCAGATATATTTAATAGAAATTCTCTTTATATAACTCACCCTTCTTTTACTCTGTTTCAGTATATAAAGTAATATTTAAAATTCAAAAACTTATGATGCAATATGTTCCTAATATACATTAGTCTGAATCTCACCTTTAAATTATATAATAAATTCAATATATAATAACATATATAGTATAATTCAGCATCTTTAACAATTTAATTTACTATATATTTTATTTATAAAACGTATATATAGTAAAATATCGCATAAAACATATTAATTAAAGTAAATTATTTAATTTATATATATAAAACGCTTTCTCGCATGCAAACACACAAACGACAAAGCACGATTTTGAATTACAATAAATTAAATTTTATCTGTACTGCGCGTTTACAAATCAAACAATCTATATATTTATTTCTATAATTAATACAATAGGTAAATATATAGAAATATGTATGATGTATTTAGGGGATACGTATTTTAGATGATATTATAGATATATATATATATACAAGTTTATAAATAGATATGTAAAAGCATCGCGGTAAAAGATATAAAAGAGGTACGATGAAATTTATCAGCAGGATATATTTAATTTAATTGGACACACGTTTCTTATATATATCTATATACAAATTTAAACCTTAACTATAATTATATAAACTGAAGTAAATATGCTAAATGCGAAGTAATTAAATTTATAGTAATTAATTTATATATATATATATATATATATAACAAACGTTTATTTCTATGTGGTTAACTTTGAAAATAACTGCGAATGTTCGATTTTTAAATATATATCTGTATATACGAACAGATAAAATAAGAATTTGTATTTTATAAGGGAAGTTTGGGAAAGTTCTTAAGGATATATAACTGTCATACAGAAATACATACTATACCATTTTTTTTTTTATAGAGATCGATTGATAGACGAATATTGAAGATATCGCAATCAGAAATTAATTGCGTAAAATTTTCCATATAAAATAGATAAAAAATCATGAAAATTCAGTGGAAATTCTAACTTGGCATGTTGAAGGAACCCCCATCAAGTTTTTTAAACAGATCATTTAGAATGCATAATAAATATTGTGTAAAAGTTTCAAAACGATTGATAGGCGAATTTTGAAGATATCGAATTCAGAAATTTATTTGGACAAAATTTCCATATACAATACATAAAAAATCGTGAAAATTCAGTGGAAATTCTAAATTCTGACCAAGTCTGTCGAAGGAAACTCCATTCAATATTTTACAGAGATCATTTACACACAATAATAAATATCGGGTATAATTTTCAGAACGATTTATCGAAAAATTTTTATGATATCGCACTCAGAAGATGATTTGGTAAAAATGTCCATTTAAAATATACTAAAACCCGGAAAATTCAGTGGAAATTCTAAATTTTGATCAAGTACCGCCAAGGAAACTTCATTTAATATTTTACGGAGAATATTTACAATGAATTACAAATACCATTTACAATTCCTAACACGATTGATCAAGGAATTTTCCAAATATGGCACTCAGAAATTAGTTTGGATAAAAATGTCCATATAAAATGCATTAAAAATCGGAAAATACCGCTATAATTCTAAAGTTCTGACGAAGTCTGTCCAAGGAAACTCCCTTCAATATTTTACAGATATCATTTAAAAAGCATTATAAATAAGCTGTAATATTTTCAAAGGGATTGATCAAAGAATTTTGAAGATATCGCAGTCAGAAATTTATTTATATTTATTTATTTATATAAAATATTGAAATAGAATGCATTGAAACCGTGAAAATTCAGTAAAAATTCTAATTTTTGACCAAATTCGTCCGTGGAAATACCATCCAATATTTAACAGAGATCATTTATAATGTATTATAAATATCGTGTAAAAGTTTCAAAAGGATTGGTCAATGAATTTTGAAGATATCGCAGTCAGAAATTTATTTGAACAAAATCTCCATATAAAATACATTAGAGATCGGGAAAATTCAGTGGAAATTCTCAATTTTGATCAAGTTCGCACAAGGAAACTCTATTCAATATTTAACAAAGATAATTTAAAATGCATTATAAATATCGTGTGTAATTTTCAAACGTATTGCGTAACGAATTTTCAAGATTTCCTACTCAGAAATTAGTTTGGATAAAAATTTCCATATAAAATTCATTAAAAATCGTGAAAATTCAGTGGAAATTCTCAATTCTAAGTCAGTCTGTCCAAGGAAACTCCATTCAATATTTTACAGAGAGCTTGATCAGAATGTATTATAGATATTTATATATTATTTTCAAAACGATTGGTTAACAAAATTTTTATGAGAAATCGCTATCGAAATAAATTGATTTGGGAAAATCATCAATAATTGATGAATTGAAAATATAATAATAATAATAATGATTTTATCTTTTTTCATTATTGTTCTTTTTTCTTATATTACTATATATATTTTTCTACACTGATCTAGCTTCAATTTTTGGGTGCATTCGGTGCTGATCAAATTACTTCCATGTTTAATATTAACCGTTATAAGTTTTATATTAATTCAGGTGTTATGTCAGGCGGCCAAACGAAAAGTTAAATTAAAAGGAGGTTACAGTCAACCGAGTACAACAATTGATAGTAATAATACAACAAATGTATTTGTAAATAGCAATGGTCATCGGTATAGTATATATATTAAATTTTTAATGTAAAATTACGTAATTAAATTTTATTTATTTCAATTTAATATATAGATCATCAAAAATTGATCGACGTACAGATCGTACGACAATGTTATTGGTCGCCGTATTATTATTATTTTTAATAACAGAATTTCCACAAGGTATCTTAGGTCTATTGAGTGGCATTTTAGAAAAATGTTTTTTCATTCGATGTTATTCATTGTTTGGTGAACTAATGGATTTACTTGCATTGATCAATGCAGCCGTTGGATTCGTTCTTTACGGATTAATGTCAAAACAATTTCGTACCAGTTTTATATCGGTATTCTTTAAAACTAGACGAGCCCAAATGGAAATGACAAAAGTAACTGGTTGTAATAATACAACGTGCGTTTGACATTACCCGATACAAATTTCCCATCAAATTGATAAGGGTATTTGTATAACCAAATCAAATACATCGATTATTATCGTATAATTCTATTATATGTAATCATTATTATTATTATGATAATAAATAAAATAAAATAAAATAAAATATTTATATATAGCTATTCAAAAAAAAAAAAAATTGTGTGTATAAAATTAATTATAAAAATTATTTAATTTTATGTATAAATTATCTTATGCTTATATAATTTCAATAGAATCGAATTCACCTTTGATTAGGATTCAAATAATTATGTAAGGGTTTTTGAAGTAAAAATTGAATCTTATATATAAAAAAAAAATGATTTGTAATATATTTTTTAAGTAAATTAATACAGCATTTAATATATTATTATTATTATATATTTGTAAAAAGATTTTTTAATGTGGATTTTTAAGATCTGTGTTCTGTGTTTCATAAATTCAACCTTAACTTAAAAATTGTATATTGTAATTGTAGTTGTTTGAAAGAATAATGTATTTAATTAATGGGGATTATTTATTTATTATAAATTAGGTTACAACTTAATAGAATACAGCGAGGATCCCGCAAATATACGCGTAAATTTGTGAAATATTAATTTAAAATCGCTCATTTACAGTGCGGACGTTTTATATGCCACTATATGAGGTTATATGAAACAGTAAAATTTTTATAACCGGGCTTACACACATTTAAAGTTTAGTTTATGTAAATATATAATTTTCATTAAAAATAATTTAAAAATATATGTATAATTATTGATGGATGGTATATATATTTTTTTACAAGAATAAATGTAAATCCAATTTAATTAATTCTAAATATACATTTTTATTATTAATAAGAACAATTTTCATTGTTTTTTTTTTAAAGTATATATAAAAGAATTTGTAATAAATAAGAAAAAGTATTAATTTTATATAATCGCAATTAAAATATACGAATATTTTATTATAATAATAATATTAATTAACGATATACAATGAATAAAATAAATGTTATGGAAAAGAATTTATGGAAATTATTTTATTTGATTTGTGTTGATTGATTTGAAAAATTATCAGACAGAGGTTCAAGAAATGAGATGAATCTTATAATAAATAATAAATATACAATATTCGATGGTGATTTATCAAATTTTGCATTTGCAATAAATAAAGAATCCGGAATTCAGAGGATGTTGCATCAAAAATAGTTGGATAATGGGAAAACGCACAGATTTTTCAATAAGAAAACTAACAGATTTTTAGTTTTCTGTATATAGGATAACATTATCTAAAAATCTATATATTTTACTATGTAAGTATCTTAAATCTGGGCATTTCCATACAAATTCCATCTGTACCCATTTTCGCATATAACATATAAAAATTTTTATACATTTTATTGTAGTACAGAGAAATCTAATAAATTTCCGATACAAAAATCTCTTTGCCGTCGAAACTCCAAGTTTGGCAATTCATTTATTTAAGAAATCTAATAATTTTCTTATACGTAAATGTGAGAATTTTCCAATAGAAAAATCTGTACCTTTTTCACTACAAAAATCTGAGCATTTTCCTATACAAAAATCTGCCTACTTTCCTATAGAAATATTTATATTATTTTTGATTTAGAATATAGTTTGAACGTTTCAATCCTATTCAAACGTTCGCGTCTATTTTTCAATATAAAATCTGTCTATGTTCTGTATCTGTGTTTTCCTAATCAAAAATTCCTTCTATTTTCCTATAGAAATATCTGTATTTTTTACCCGCATGCAAGAGTCTGTACATTTTCCTATATACAAAAATTACTCTGTCATCGAATCTCCACATTTTCGTCAATTGAAAATTTATATAGATTTGCCTTTTTTGAAACTATCGCTATATTGTGCTATAGAAGCTATAGATAATATCTGCATAAAAATTTCTATAGCAATCATTTAAGAAATCTAATAATTTTCTTATACGAAAATTGTGAGAATTTTCCAATAGAAAAATCTAAGAATTTTCCTATACAAAAAACTGTACAATTTTTAAATAGAAAAATCTGCACCTTTTCTTATACAAAAATCTGAGCATTTTCCGATATAAAATCTATTTTCCTATAGAAATATCTATAAATTTTTCTATAGCAAATAATCTGTACGTTTTACTAATAATCTGTCCATGTTCCTATACCAAAATTTGCCCACTTTCCTATAGAAATATTTATAATTTTTGATTGTTGAATAGTTTGTTCGTTTCAATCCTATTAAATAGTTCGTCTATTTTAGACGAATCTAAAGAATAACTTATTGTTTTTTATAATTAAAACATCTGTACCTTCGTCTCACAGAAAAATCTGTATCTACTTTTCGTATGGAAAATCTGTAACAGCGTTTCCTATAGAAAAATCTATACATTTTCTTACACCATCACTGTATTGTAATAGTAATAAAGAAAAAATTATACATTTTTGTATTGGAAAATGTACAGAAAATTCTATATAGGAAAAACGGTAAAGTTTCTTTATGGAACGTGGAGATTTTCAAAAGAAAACCGAAACAGTTTTCAAAGCAAAACGTAAAGGCTGTCTGTAGAAAGTATGTACGTTTTTTCCGTATCGTTCCCTATAAAAATATCTTTACATTTTCCTATATACAAAAATCTGTCTATTTTACAATAGAATAATTTGTACGTTTTTTAAAAGAAAAATCTGTACTGCCAATAGAAAATTCTGTATTTCTTAAACAGCAGGTATGTAAAATTCTATATACAAAAATATCTAAAATGACAATCTGCTTGTTTTGCTAAAATCTCTCTACGTTTTCCTATACAAGAATCATGTATAGAAAATTCTATATAGCAAACGAAAAGATTCTTTTTTAGAAAAAAAAGTATATAGGAAAAAATTTTTTTTCTGTACGTTTTCTATAAAAACTTTGCTCTCAAATTTCCTATAGTCAAAAAACTGTCTATTTTTCTATATAGAATAATCTGTAAGTTCGTTTTCCGCTATAAAAAGAATCTGTACAATTTCCATTACAGAGAGATCTTTGAAAATCTCCACGTTTCTCAATTGAAAATGTATAGTTTTTCCTATATTTAAACTATCTCTATATATATATACGCCGTTGTGCTATAGAATATCTGTACCGTTTTCTATATAGAATAATCTGTACCTTATCCTATTTGTTTTTTCAAAAATTTGAGTATTTTCCTATACAAAAAAATCTGTACATTTTCTTTCCTATGCACAAATATAAGCGTTTTCGTATATAAAAATCAGTACATTATCCTACAGAAATATCTGTACAATTTTTAAAGAAAAATCTGTACAATTTTTAAAGAAAAATCTGAACATTTTCCTATATAACGTAAAGTTTTTTTCGTATAGGAAAAATTAGAAATTTTTGTAAGGGAAAATATACAGATTTTGGTATGGGAAAACGTAGAAGTTTTCAAGAGGAAAACGTGCATTTTTTATAGGTCTCTTTACCTTGACCGATGATTTTTATCTGTACGTTTTCTGTACTGCTTCCTATATAGGAAAATCTCTACGTTTTCCTTAAAAAAAACGTAGTCTCTACTATGTCCTATACAAAAGACGCATTTATAACTATATTTTAACCGCATCCCATTCAAATCTATTCAAATTTGTAATGAATTTGCGTGATATTTTATATTTTTTTTTTATCAAATAAATTCCAAAAGAGTATTTTAAAAGAGTTTGAAAGTTCACGAGAATCCATAATATATGTTATGTATATGATTAAAACATTTATATTACCATGGTAAATTGGAAATTTACAAACAAACAAATAAAGTATTTATATATATAAAGCACATTCCCTAATATAAAAAAATATATTATAAAAATTAGTATCATAGACAGAAAATGAATGAAAAGGGTAAACAATCCGCAGAAGGCAAAGCCACAGGTAATGAAATTATTAAAAATTAATTATATAATAATATAAGGAACAAATCCTTTTTCTATATTTTTCTTTATACATAGAAAAAAATGTACCGAAAATAAATCTCAATTGGTTAATTCACATATTTTATGCAAGGCAAGAATATCGACCGTGTAAGGAATTGATTTCATTACAATTAAACAATTTTGATGAAGAAGAATTTGTGAATAAAAGTGAGGGTATCAATGGTGATGGTGGTTCTACTGATGCTAATGGAGAACTAGAATATTTATATTATATTAAGGTATTTGAAATTTTTAAAACCAACCCTTATTTTTTTATTCTCTTCCTATAGATAGGATCTAATACACATTTGAGATTCATTTTATATTTATAATAACAAATAATATATAGGGTTTAATTGCCAAAGATGAAAAAGATTATCACGAAGCGTTAAAATGCTTACAAAAATCCATTGATATCAATCCAAATAATCCGGAAACGTATCGTGAAATGGCAAAAACAATGTAAATATAGAATTTTTATTTATATACCTAAATAAATTAAAAAAACAAGAATCTATATTTCAATACAATACCATCCGTATATATCGAATAACATGTTATACATATATAGGTATGCATTAGGTCGCTGGAAACAATCATTAGATATATTTTTAAAGGCTGATAGTCTTTTAAAACGACCCGATAGTGAAATATATCATTTTATTGGTAAGTGAAAAACAGAAACATTTTCTTTAACTGTCTTTAAAATCAAATTATTTGTTATTTAACTATATTACAATGCTGTTGATTCGTTTCGTTTCGATGATCGATGATTTAATATATAGGCGATTTAATAATTCGCAATAATAGTTCTAATACAGCAACGTCGACGACCAAACAAGATCGAATTAATGATGCAAAAGAATATTTTCATCGTGCCGTACACAATGGACGACGCATTGAAAGCTATCAAAAATTATCGGAAATCTATCGTTCGGAAAATAATTATCCAAAAGCTATTGAAATGTTGGAGAGTAGTTTACAGTAAGTTTTTAAAATTTTCTACTTTTTGAACCTTTTGTTGAATTTCAATTTGTATATGTGCAATATAGAATCGATCCGAAAAATGTGAATAATTTAAGTGACATTGGAATATTATATTTAAAAGTGAATGATACAAAAAGTGCATTTGAAAAACTATTGGATGTTACCAAATTAAATGATCGTTCGTGTTCAAAGGCATACATTGCTTTGGGTGCTATTTTACAGGTACCGTACATTTACGATATATTTATTAACAAGTTTGGGTGGGAGGAAGTTCTGTTTTTTAATTTTCTATATACGCACATATTTAGTCAAAGAATGATGTTGATGGAGCATTAAATAAATATAAATATATTGAAAAGGATATACAAAATGGAGCAGAAATTTGGAGTAATATTGGATTATGTTTTTTCCGAAAGAAAAAATTCATAGCGGTATTAGTTTTTTTAGCATAATATGTTAATTTTCCAATTCGCAGATCTGACCCAAATTAAACAATAACATTTTTTTTCTATTCCTATATAGGCAATTGCTTGTTTAAAAAAATCATTGTGGATATCACCATTAAATTTTAATTGTCTGTATAACATGGGATTAATTTATTTATCTGGTATATAAGGATAGAGGATAATCTATCCTTTACTATCCTAATTATAATTTTATTGAAAGTGGTTAAAAAAAATCTCATCTATTTTTTTTTAATCATACAGCTAAACAATATGCAAGTGCATTTCAATCATTTGCTGTTGCAATTACATTACGTCCGGAAAGTGCTGAATGTTTTATGATGTTTGGAAGTAAGTAGTTATAAAAAAAAAACATTTCAAATGCTGAGTAGCAAAAATTCTATATATTTCACAGTTTGTTTAAAATTATTAAATGATCCGACAAATGCATTGGTGGCATTCGAACGTTCTGTATTATTAAGTGATGCCATTAAAAATCCATTAATTTATTTAAATTATGCAATATTTTGTTGGCAATCGGTAGATAAAATTGAAATGGCACAATTATATTTGGGTAATTTTTTAAAAATGTCTGAACATATGAATATCAGATTAGATGTAAGTAATTATTAATTAAATAAACTACTATCTATACTACTATATTTATATAATATGATTAATTAACAAATTTTTTATTATTTATTAAGTACATTAAAATTGGTAATAAATTAAAAGAAATTTTACCACCATTTGAAATGATTGAAAATGTTGAAGCTAATGATGAAGAAAATCAAAATGAAATTGTTGCTATTGCTGATGTTACTTCAGCAGCTGCGAATGCCACCGGTGATGATGTCCATAGAAGCAGTAGCAATAATGAACGGAATCAAAACTTATATGAAAAAGATGGAGATGGTGGAGAGGTAAAAAATACGGATGATCAAAATGGGAAAAAAATTATGGATAGTTCTATTAAAAATAAAACAGAAACTTCGTCGTTGTTAGACGACGATGAAATAAGAATTGTTTCGAATAATGATTAAAATTTTTTTTAGATTATTGTAAAGTTTAAAATTAATATTAATATAAATAAATAATAAATTGATAAAAATTCTTAATTCTAAAACTTATTCGCCCAAAGATTTATATAGTATTTTAAAGGAATCACGTAACGTTTTCCAAAACGATTGGTTAGAAATCGCTGTCTATGGAGAGATTCTTAATTCTTAACGTTATTCGTGTATAAGGAAACTTTAGAACCTTTGGTAGTTATTTTTAAAACAATTAATTAACGAATTTTAAAGAATTTCGCAATCAGAAATTGATTTGATAAACCGGCCGCCTTCAATTTTCACACAGAAACCATTTAAAATACATTTGTAATTTTACTGGATAACATTCTCAAAACGATTGTTTAATGATTTTTCAAGAAATCTCACTCAGAAATTGATTTGGTAAAATTTTCAACATAAAATACAATATAAATTGTGATATTTTTTAGAAGATTCTCAATTCTGATTAGGTCCGTCCAAGGAAACCCCCATCCGATATTCAACAGACGTCATCTAAAATGCATTATAAATACCGGGTAACATTTTCAATCTCTGTTAATGTATCATCGGTTAATGCATTTTCCAGAAATCGCAGTCAGGAATTGATTAGGAAAAATTTTCAAATAAAATACATTAAAAATCGGGAAAATTCAGTTGAAATTCCCAATTCTGATCAAGTCCGTTCAAATAAACCTTATCCAATATTCAACAGACATCTTCTAAATTATAAATTAGGCATTATAAATATCAGGTAACATTTTCAACATCATCGGTTAATGCATTTTCAAGAAATCGCAGTCAGAAATTGATTAGGAAAAAATTTCCATATAAAATACACTAAAAATTGTTATATTTTTCGAAGATTCTCAATTCTGATCTTGTCCGTTCAAGGAAATCTTATGTAATATTTTACAGAGATCTTCTAGAATGTATTATAAATATCAGGTAAAAGTTTCATAACGATTGGTTAAAGAATTTTCAAAGAATTCACTCTTAAAAATTGATTTGGTAGATTTTTTCCCACTTAAAATGTATTAAAAGTACTTGTGTAAATCTTGGAAAATGCTCCATTCGGAGTCAGTACCGTTCCAAGGAAACTTCATAGAATATTTTACAGAGATCATTTAGAGGGCATTATAAATATCAGTTAAAGTTTCCCAAAAGATAATGAATAGTTAATGAATTTTTAACAAATTGCATTCAGAAATTGATGTTTTTTTGCCAAAACTCTGTAAATTTTGCTGTATTATTTCACCAGTTGGTTGCGGTCATTCAAGTTTTAATCACCGACGTGAAATTTCTTCTGGTCTAATATTACCCTCAACGCCGTTGATATTCCCAATTAATTCTCTATGCGAGCTAACTATAATTTAATAAATATCCCTTATTTGTTCTAAACAAAAAACAATGGAAAGAGAAATTATAGAATCAAAATTGATTGAAATAAGTCAAAATTTGATTTATGAAATGGAAATGATAATGAATGTTGAAGGTAAAAATATAGTTTTGGGACAATTTGGGGAATTGGGATGTGAATGAATCAAAATGAAAACGAAAACTATAATAAATGCGTTTGCAAAATTATACAAAAAAAAACTGCGTTTAGTTTAAATATCTATTTATATTTTAAATAACATAAAAAAAAAGGACAAAATGGAAATCTTATAACGATCGCAATATAACGATCTTTATAATCTCTCTATTACATATATATATATATATTTATGAATTAATTTTAAGTCAAAAATCTTACAAATAAACTAATTAAATTAAATTAAATTAAATTATATTTACTCTGAAAATTATTCTCCTATATTAAATATACGATTAAATTATTATTAAAGTATAATTACTCTATTATATGATTTAAATTGATCTTAAAATTTAGTAACAAAAACTGCATATTATCGACTGAAAATTACCAAACCTGCTACTTATCATTCATTTCATATAATACCTGAGCAATTGTACGACTCGCTTCAACATTACTCAATGCCACCCCGGACAAATGCTGTTCATAAAACCGTAGACTTCTATTTGGGGGTGAAGGCAAAATGTGCAAAATAATTACACAGATGAAAAATTGAAATAAAATAAGAAAATATATACTTTAGTTATTCTGAACTGAATTTAATTGAAAAATATAATCCATCTCATTCCATTCCATTCCATTCCATACTTACTTTTTTGCATTACTCGTATAAATAACAAGATTACGTAAAATTAATGCAGCCGTTAATCGAATACTTTTCGTTACAGGTCCTTCATTTTCATCCTTTTATAAATTACATTATTGGAGAGATTAAAAAAAAACAGCACTTTATTATTTAATTATCATAAACTTTCACAAAAAGCACAAAATGAAACAAAATTAAATTAAAAACCAAAACAAAATACGATCTATGTATAATAATACATAATCTAATTGCAATTATACATAACAAATATTAGTATAATTAAAATCGGCCGCAACAAAAACAAAATGTGATTAAATATAAAAATTAGTAAAGTAGTAATGAAAATTATGTGCAAAAAAAAAGCATAACAACATAAGTAAATATCTATAAATGTAGAGTTAAGGTGGTTAAAGTCAATGACAAATCTATAAAAAAAAATTAATCCAGCAAAGCGAAACATTTCAACAGAGGAATTAATCGGTTAATGTTACAGACGTCATCTAGAATGCATTATAAAGCCCGGGTAACATTTTGAAAACTGATTGTTTAAGGAATTTTGGAAGAAATCGCTGTCAGAAATTGATTAGGAAAAATTTTCAATAGAAAATACATTAAAAATCGGGAAAATTCAGTGGAAAATCTCAATTCTGATCAAGTCCGTCCAAGGAAACCCCATACAATATTCAACAGAGATCATTTATAACGCATTATAAATTTCGTGTAAAATTTTCAAAAGGATTGATCAACGAATTTTGAAGATATCGCAGTCAGAAATTTATTTGGACAAAATTTCCATATAAAATGCATTAAAAATCGAGAAAATTCAGTGGAAAATCTCAATTCTGACATTGTCCATACCAGGAAACCCCATGCAATATTTTACAAAGATCATCTAGAATGCATTATGAATACCGGGTAACATTTTGAAAAGTATTCTTTAACAAATTTTCAAGAAATCGCACTCAGAAATTGCTTTGGGAAAATTTTCCATTTAAAATACGCTAAAAATCCTGATATTTTTGAAAGATTCTCAAATCTGAACTTGGAAGTTCAAGGAAACCCGATGTAATATTTTACAGAGATCATTTCGAATGCATTATAAATATAAGATAAAAGTTTCATAACGATCGGTTAAAGAATTTTCAAGAAATCGCGCTCAGAAATTGATTAGGAAAAAATGTCCATATAAAATACACTAAAATTTGTGATATTTTTTTGGAAGATTCTCAATTCCGTGCAAGGAAACCCCCCATTAAATATATTACAATGTTCATTAAGAATACATTATAAATACACAGCCAAATAAAAACCAATTGAAAGCTTAAAAACTAATTAAAAAAAGAATCATGTGAGAATGTTTGTAAAGCATTAACACAAAAATTACGTTTAAATTACTGAGAAAAAATTCAAGCTTATAAATAAAACAACAAACAAATAGACTATTTCAAATTAGTTCAACAAGTGATTAAGAATTGTTAAACATGTAAATCAGTAAACAAAATAAATCAGTACTATTATATTAGCACAAGTCAATCAAGTTAAATTATATAAATAAATTATAACTATAAAGTGTTAAGAATTAAAATTATTCAAATAAATTTGATGCAAAAATGAATAATTTGTTTAGCGATTTAGCGTTTTAGCGATTTTGTTTATGCATTGATCATAATTTTTTTTCGTAATAAAATTAATACAGATTTACTATACGATAAATAAATACACAATATATAAATAAAACTAAATGTGCGTTTTGTAAAGATAATTTACAAAATGTTTAAAATAAAGCATGCAAAATATTCAATTGGGCAAAATCTTCCCAAAAAATATTTTAAATAATAAAATGAATGAAAATCAAAAACACTCACCAATAACTCCTTTGGATTTAGAAAATCAAGTGCATGACGTTTTATTGCTTGCATTGCAGCACTTGCAGCTGTCGATGAATTAACATTTGTTCCCGCTCCTGCTCCTGCTGCTGATGATGATGATGCAATCGCACCATTATTAGAAGCTGATTTTGAATTCTGTTCATTTGATGGTGGTGTTATTGGATTTTTTATAATTGTAACCGGTGATGTTGGTTGATTTGGTAATGATCCAATGGTTGTCGCACGTCGTTGAACGGCAGCATTAAATGACTATAGGTGTGTATAAAGAAAAAAATTAATTTTATAATCAATTAATTGAAATTATATGCAAAAAAATTAATCATTTTTATCCTTACTTCAATTGTACAATGACGATCAAATAGATGGGTCATTAATGAAAAACGTTTACGTGGTAAATTATCACATAAATTTGGTCCAAGACCCCATTGACAATAAATTTCGGCATTTGGATCAATATTATCGGGACAATGCACTTGACATGCATGCACATAAACATCATTTATTGAACGGAATTTTTTTCTAAAATAAACGATATAACAATTTTTATTATTAATACAGACATCCAGACAATGGAAAAATGGGCTATCATTCCATAAAGTAAAGGATGATAATAATAATAAATCAAAAATAATTGATTTCACATTACCTGGGACAACCTCGCCAATCACAAACGAATAACCATGACGGATCATAGTCTTCATCAACTTGTACCGTAAGCAATTGTTGATTATTTATTGCATTTTGCGGTTTTGATTGATTGGTCATTGGGGACTGTGGCTGCTGTTGCGATGCTTGTGACTGTGGCTGTTGTTGCATTTGTTGTTGTTGATGTGGTACAATTTTTGGTTGTTGCGGCTGGTGTTGTTGTTGTTGTTGAACTTGTTGTTTTTCTTGTAAATATTCATGAATTGTTTTTGGAACTAATTCTTGTTGTTGTCGCTGCAGTGGCAGTTGTGGTTGCGATTGTGGCTGTTGTTGAACCATACCGATGGTTTGTTGTGTTCCAACACCATGAGATTGCTGTACTTTCGCACTAACATTTGATGATGCATTTACGGTTATATTAGCAGAAGCCACACCGGCAGTAGTAACTGTTGTCCCAACAATTGTGGAATTCATTTTTGTTTGTTGTTGTATTTCAGTTAATTCAATATTACCACTGCCAGTTATAAATATTTGTTTCTTTTCAACGAGATGTTGCAATTGTTGTTGTTGTTGTTGTTGTTGTTGTTGCTGTTGTTGTTGCTGATGCAATAATAACTGTTGTTGTTGTTGTTGCTGGTGCTGTTGTAATCCGGCAAATTCCGATTGTGATAAAACGGAAATTGTCGATGAAGATGATGATAAAACCGGTGATGATGATGGAGTTGATGAAACGGATTGAACATTTAAATGACTTTGTGGTTGAAGTGAAATTTGTTGTGGAATTTGTGGAGCTGATGATACAATCATTTGTTGTTGTTGCTTCTGTTGCTGTTGCTGTTGTTGCTGTTGTTGTTGATGCTGCAATTGCTGATGTAATTGTTGATGTAATTGAGCTTGGGTTAATAATTGAGGGGATTGTTGAATTTGAATTGTTTGTGGTGATTGTGTTGATTGAATTGAAGGATTTTGAACAATTGTTGATGTTTGTTGTGGTTGTTGTTGTTGCTGCTGTATAATATTATTATTACCCGGTCCTAATGGATGATGTTGCATAATAATTTGTTGTTGAACGGGACGTGGCATTTGAGTTACAATCATTTGTTGACCTTGTTGTGTTGTCATAATTACTTTTTGTTGTGAATTATTACTATTATTATTGCTGTTATTATTATTATTTGTACCAATTGTAATTTGACCACCTTGCTGTTGTTGTTGTTGTTGTTGTTGAAGTTGTTGAAATTGTTGTTGATGTATTGCATGTGATTGACCACCATTACTTGGTTGTTGTAATATTATTATTGTTTTTGTTGGTGGTCCACCACTTTGTGATTGAGTTGTTTGTGTTAATAATACGGTTTGGGTTTGATTAAGTGCATTTGATGGTTGTTGAGCTAAAATATATGTTTGTCCTTGTTGATTTGTAGCCAATACATATTGGGTTTGTTGGTGTTGTTGTTGTTGATGCTGTTGCTGCTGTGGGTGCTGTTGTGTTTGTTGAATTATTTGACTTGGTTGAATTGAAATCTGTTGACCACCACCACCACTAGCCGTTATTTGTTTTTGTATTTGATAGTTTTGATTTGCACTTGAAATTGAGGCTCCCGGTCCTGAATGTTGTAATATAATCGGTACCGTTTGATAACCACTTTCAGTTTTAATTGTTGCTGTTGCTTGAGTACTTCCACCAATATTCAATTGTTGTTGTTGTTGTTGTTGTT